>CM029019.1:171270294-172470294 GCA_016801055.1 Panax notoginseng
TTGCATGTATAAGTCAGGTATGAAAGGCTGATCACCTTCATTACCCTTCGGATCAGATACATTTGTTCTTGTTATATATACTTGTTCAGTCAAAAGTTTGTTCCTGCTAGTTCACAATTATATTGTTGAATTATAGTCAGCCAATTATTCAAATCATTTCAATCATGATATATCGTTATATTATTGAATTTAAACTTGCTGGGCAATCTTATGCTCACCCTTGCTATATCATGATAAACATTACAGATTAAGGCGACCGTGTCGGATACAGGAAAAGGTTAAGGACCGTTCCAGCGTAAAGTTAACGTGTGCGATTAGATTTGTATAAGTGTTGTGTATTAATGTTATTGTAAATCGAATAAGTTATGAATTGTGTATTAAGTTAAGGTTACTCGACCTTGGGGAAAAGTGTATAAGTTTAATGTATAAACAATTTATGTTTATATCTTTCGCAAATAGTAATAGTTGTATAGAATGATCGAACCGGATCCGAGGTGATTTAGGACTTAGATTTGGGGCCCTCACATTTGGTATCAAAGTTGTAGGTTATGAACCTTAGGTAGGAATACCTGAGACTAATAACCGCAGTGATTAGGATAAGTACTAACTCACATAGAGTTAGTTGGTCGGTAAGATTCAAATACGAATATCGGCGAGTTATAAGATACAGAGTTCCCTAACTTTGATAATAAAGTTGAACAGTAGTGATGAATAGATAGAGTCTAAAAGACTTAAAAGTACAGTGATAAGAGATCGTAAAGCAAAACGATCATAGTATAGAAATGAATCGTAATATATACGACGAGATCACTCCGTGATCGGATAAGGTTATAGTGTGGAGAAGGATCAAGTGAAGGATTGAAAAGTTTACAGCAAAATTGATGGGTGTCAGTTGTACTATGTATTGGTGCAGATTCAGGAAAGGATTACGAATACGAGTTGAATGAAATTCGTATGGAGAAGGGAGTTAAGATTAGGTGGGGATTTCAATTGAGGACTCATGTCAGCAGCTAAGTTGTATGATTCTTCGTATGGGAGCAGAATTGTACTTGGTGTAAAAACTACTTAGTTCTGGCAATGATAATCATTGAAATGTTTGTGTCGCGCTATTTGCTATATGCATGTTAAGAGGGTGATTCCTTTCTCATGTGTAGAACAGATAGATAGGTTATAGGTAGAGAATATAAGGCTAAGTACGAGTTCTTAAAACTCATACTTATGTGACATTCTTGATTCATAGTTATATGAAATGTTTACGAACCCCTCAGCGAATGGACGCCAAAGGTCTGACTAGGATAAGTTCTTAAACTCATATGATTGTGGCAAGTAAATGGACTCATAAGTGTGGTTTGACGAACTGGGTATAGTGTGTGTAAAAGGAATATTAAAGATTATAAGAATAGATAGATTGTTAAGAAAATGATTATTAGTGGAGACATAAGTTTTTCAAAACTCCTAGTTATTCTAGACTTCGAAATTTTGACATCAAGCTAAATACGCACTATGTGCCTTTAAAAAAAATATGTAGACTCGTAATCATTTTTGAAACGGTTTAAAGTATATTCTATGCTACTTATTCCAGCTAGACGCAAATGATTTGAAATATCAAAATATCTTTTATTTATCACTCATGTACCATGTAACCTGGTGCAGAGATGATAAAAGTTAGAGTTGTAAATGCAGGAATACTTAGTGTGAATCCGATCTGAAAATCATTGTTCCACTATTGTATGATGTGTTATGACAGAGTCATATAATGACGGCATCCTCAAACAGACTGTTAATACAGTACGGCATCATGGCGTCATTCTCAAAAATATTTTCAATAAAATTTAATTTGCCAACGGGGTTTGGCTACATCTAAATAATTCGATTGAATTGAATTATTGATATGAGTCTATGTTATTCGATTCAGCTAGACTAATATTATGAAAACTGTAAGTGTTCATTGAAAGAAATTTCCGAACCAAATTGTTTTGGTGCGGAATCCAATAAGACTGAGGTAGAATTTTGTGCCTATGGCAGTGAAGAGAAACAGATAAAATCAGTACTTGGCCAGTACAGGACATATCGGGCTAATCACCCTTTGTGTCTGTAAGTAATGACGGTTTGCGGATGAATTTCCATAAAACCTTTGGGAAAATGACAGACAAATAGTCTATATGACTCCTCAACAAAATTTGAAAATTTTTGCTCTTGTAAGTGGTGTATTGGGTAGCATGTGATGATGTGTATATATGGTGTATGGAGTATGGTGTGTGTAGGTAATTTCGGGGACGAAATTTTTAGAAGAAGGGGTGAATGTGACAACCGAGAATTTGGAATATTTTTAAAATTTTTGTTAATTGAATTAAGGTTCAATAATAGAACCTAGACAGAAAATTAGTGTATGCGTTTGATATTTTTAAGAATGAATTTTGAGGATTTCAAAATTTTGTGAAGGATTTAGGTGAATTATTCAAGATTAAGGGAATAAGCGCTTATGTTCTGTGTATATACGTGCATGATGTGGTTAAGGGTCTAGGGTTGACTAGATAAATGATATCTGTAACAAACCCTAATTATATATTAAGAACGTCAACGTTCGGTTAGAAAACTCAAACGATTAACAAGAAACCCTAGAAAGCGGTTCTGAAAACTCTAATTTCAGTTCCGGGAATTCGAAACCCTAATTCGATGTATAAAACCATAATCCTGGAATTTAAATGATTATTATATTGCTTAAGTGCTATTAATTAATATAATAATTAAGGTAAAGCTTAATTAATTAGCAAACCCTAATTTCAAATTTAGAAACCCTAATTTCGGGATTTGAAACCCTAATTTACAATTGGGGGAAAATCTAATTATTAATTTAATAATTGTAATGTTAATAAGGAAACCCAAATCCTAATTTTCAAGTTAAGTAATTAGGAAACCTAATCTAATTACGAAATTAAATTTATAATTTAGAAAAATTATTTTTCTATTTAGAAACCCTAATTTGTGGGTTGAAAATCCTAATGACCATTTTGACCCTAATTGCTTAATTAGCAAGTTTAATTAGGATATATTAATCCTAATTAGCAAGATTTAAGTTATGATTAAGAAATTTTAATATAATTAGAAAATCCAAATTATAATTTTGAAATATTAAATTTCTATTTTTTTTTAAAACCGAAATTTGAAATGTTAGAAACTAAATTGTAAAACCTAAGGGTTCAAACCCTAAACCCTAGAGGGTTTAAACCCTAAACCCTAACTCAAACCCTAAACCCTAATGATATGGCCAATGTCCAAAATGCCATTAATTTTGTGTACAAAATGACATTTTTGCCCTTTTTGTATTTTATTAAGGTCACTTGTGGAATTTGCTAAAACCTTTAGTTGGTAACCCACCCAATTGACTTTGTGACTTTTAATACCAGTAAAATCAGCCAGCAACATCAGATCTACACATATATCATGTTTTATATAGGTTAAAGAGAGAGAAAAGTTAAAAAAGTTACTCATTTTGCCAACCTTTTTCTCTCTAGCTAAAATTCGAAATTTTTAGAGTAAGAAAAGGTGCGAACCAAGGCTAATATCATGTCTTAACATTCCATGATTAGCAACAAAGAATCAGATTTTAGAAATCAAAGCATAAAGGTATAAACCCTAGCTTTATAAAAATTTTAGGATTTGATGTTAGATTTTGTTGTTTGTTGTTTAAAGTAGTGTATAAGGATGTCACTTGATGATCTGGTTGCTATATATTGCATCCATAACATCAAAGTGCTCGAAATCATGTTTTAAAAATCTAGAAAATTTTTTAAGTGTAGTTTGACAAGCAAATGTCAGACCACATAGATTGGTGTCTGTTAATTGTTTTTTGTGTTTAAATGTTTGAACGTGTAGTATGTTGTATGGTCTTTAATCTGGAACTTGTATCAAATCTAGAACATGTTTATAGTGAGAGATACATGTGGTCAAAAGGCGTTGACCAAGAACGATTTCTGGAAATCTGGGAAAACCCAGAAACCCAGAATGCATGACAACGTTTTTGCAGGCCTTGATCTTGCTTGTGTTTTATGTTTTTGGTCGTGTTGTTTGTCGGATGTTACAGACTGCTATATGAATTACTAATCCACGCCATTAGATCACCTTTATTAATAACAGAATTGTTTATATTTATAGTGAAACCTAGGTTGACCGACTGTCTGGGTTCCATTTCTGGAAAACCCAGATTCGTGAAGAACATGATTTTTGTCAGAACTTTGACCGTGCTTAATCTCTTTGTATGATGTTACTAGACTGATTTGGTGCATGATACTTGTACCTTGACATGTGCAATACATGAATGAACCTTTATATCGTACAAAGCAAGCCCATACTGCACGTTATAAGGATTAGAAAGTGGTCACCTCGACTGTTCTTCAATTCTGAAAAACCCAGAAAGTGAAGAACATGTCTGACAGTGAATTGATGAGCTCAAATCTTGTTGTTGTGTTATGATATGGCCATGAAACTCGATTCAAGTTGTAGTGTTACACATTTAGTACAATTCTAAAACACATTTCTAGCCCAAAACTAAAACGAGCTTAGATCTAAAGCTGGTCAAAGTAGGCACCCTGGCCACTGACACGAATTTCTGGAAATACTCAAGAACACGTGAAGAACACCAATAGGGACGAATTTGTCGCCTAAAAGCCCTATAGCGGCCCTTAATTACTGAAAATTGAATAATTAATTAAATAAATAGAAAAAAATAATTTTTAATTATTAAAAATTCAAAATAAACTCCGAAAAATTATTTTAAAATCTGAAAAATAGTTTTTAATTATTTATAGTATATTTCATAAATATTTAATATTTTTGGAATATAAATGGTATTTAGTTTATTTAATTATAATATTAAATAAATTATTTAAAAATAGTTTTAATTCATAAAAAATAATATTATGGTAAAAGAAAATATTTTAAGTGACTTTTAATATTTTGGGATGAATTTCATTAATTAATCAATATTAATGATAATTAGTTTATTTAATAACTATATTAAATAAATTAAGGAAAAAATAATTAATGTTTTATAAATCATATAAAAATAATTTAAGTGTTATAAAAATATTTTAAGTTATAAAATATAACTTTTGATATTTTGTCATGAAAATATTAATATTTTAATAATAAAAGCAATTATCGAATAATGGATTTAAGTGTTTAAAAATCATATAAATATGATTTAAAGGTATTAAAAATACTTTGATATATTATAAATATATTATAATATTAAGTGATGATTTTCATTAATATTTGATATTAAATAAATATTAATAATAAAGGAATTATGTGGTATTTAATTATGTAAATACAATATTAATGATTTAAAATTCACGATAAATAGTAATAATTATTTAAAAATTATTACGAGCTTATGAAAAATATTTCAACTGTTATTAAAATTATTTAAGTTAATTGTTAAGTGTTAAGACAGAGTTTAATTGATCTTAGACTCGATAAAAGTCTGACTAGACCGTCGGGATGTCAGATTTATGTCGGGTTCAACTCAGACTGCAAACGTTCGACTTGATACCGAGTCTTATGTGTGTTGCAGACTGATAGGGTTATGTGTTAGTTGTAATGTGTTTAGGTTATTTTATAAATTGTGATGATATTATTCTAACTTAGCAATCGATATTATTTATATATTAGGTTCGGATAAAGCGTTATAAATTGCGTAGAGGTAATCAACGGTTCAGGAAAGTTTGTTTTTACTTAACTCTGCTAAGAGTTGTTTTATTCGGATAAGCTTATGGTTAATCATTGTTGATTTTCATGTAGAATTTGTACTATGTACATATTGTATGTATAAGTCAGGTATGAAAGGCTAATCACCTTCATTACCCTTCGGTTCAGATACATTTGTTCATGTTATATATACTTGTTCAGTCAAAAGTTTAATCCTGCTAGTTCACAATTATATTGTTGAATTATAGCCAGCCAATTATTCAAATCATTTCAATCATGATAAATCGTTATATTATTGAATTTAAACTTGTTGGGCAATCTTATGCTCACCCTTGCTATATCATGATAAACATTGCAGATTAAGACGAACGCGTCGGATATAGGAAAAGGTTAAAGACAGTTCCAGCGTAAAGTTAATGTGTGTGATTAGATTTGTATAAGTGTTCTGTATTAATGTTATTGTAAATCGAATAAGTTATGAATTGTGTATTAAGTTAAGGTTACTCAACCTTGGGGAAAAGTGTATAAGTTTAATGTATAAACAATTCATGTTTATATCTTCCGTAAATAGTAATAGTTGTATAGAATGATCGAACCGGATCCGAGCTGATTTGGGACTCGGAATTAGGGCCCTCACAATAACTCTTTGTGATTAACTTCAAATATTATGAAATTGTTACTGGAAGTATATATATGTCAAGAACATACCCTGTAAATTTCAGAAGCGTTGGACAAAGTTTTGATTTATGATAATTGTTGCAAATTAAGCTATTTTGGACTATTTAAACATATTAAATGAATTTCAAAAATTCCATGAAAAATATATGTTGATAAGGGATTCATATTCTGTCAAATCTTAGAAAAGAAAATTTTTTAGAAATGTTTTGGTATTTCATATAAATGAATAAAATAGGTTATGTGATTTTGAAAATTATAAAAATGTGATTTTATGACTTAAAGGCCCTTAATATGATATAATCAAAATTTTGGGGGTCATTTAAGATAAAATTTTATATTTATGGCATTTTAGGTTTATTAAATAAGTGTTATAGTGAAGGATAAACAATTAATTAAATTATTTATAAGTATAATAAATGATTAAAAGATTAATAATATTATATTAAAATATTATTAAGTAATTAATAATATTTAGATTAAAATATTATTAAATGATTAATAATATTAGATTAAAATATTATTAAATGATTAATAATATTAGATTAAAGTTAAATTAAAATATTATTAAATTATTAATAATATTAAAGTGTAATTAAAATATTATTAAATGATTAATAATATTAGATTATAGTTAAATTAATAATAATATTAAAGTGTAATTAAAATATTATTAAATGATTAATATTATTAGTAAATAATTTGAATATTTTTTAAAGATTGATTATATTAAAGTGTGATTAAAATATTATTAAATGATTAATAATATTAGTAAATGGTTTAAATATTATTCAATGATTAATAATATTTGTAAGTAATTAAAAGATTAATAACATTTGTAAATGATTAAGATATTATTAAATAATTAATAATATTAGTAAGTGATTAAAATATTATTAAATGGTTATTTTAAGTTGCAAAGTGTCTTTAGGTAATATAATATTTTTTAAATTTTAATCTAATTTTTTGTTACGTCGTGCCTTCAGGCACGTGCAATTACTAGTTATTATTATAATAATAATAATTATCATTATTACTATTATTATTATTATTAGTAGTAGTAGTAATATTATAATAATAGTTATTATTATAATAATTATTATTATTATTATATTAATAATTATTAGTAGTGGTAGTACTATTATAATTATTATTATTATTTGTTTGTGTGTGTGAAGAAGAGAGGAGAGAGAAAGATTTTGTGTGTGAACATGAGAGAGAGTAGGGTGTAGTGTAAGACCCAAACTTTTATAAATAAAGATTAATTTTTTCTCGAAATCTATTTTTGAATATTATGGTGTGAAATTAATATAATGTTATAGTTGTGGGTAATATTTATAAATTTTATAAAGTAAGCAAGTGGTTATATAATATTCGATTGGTCGGGGAATATTCGTTTTAACAAGGAATATTCGTACGGCGGCACAATTATTGGTCGACCCCACAACGAAAGTATTGTCGTAGTTAGAAAATGACAGAATTATTTTTTTATAAAAATAATGACGAAAGTTTTACCGTTAAACTGTTGAACTACCCGGTGGTAAAAGTACAGTAATACGTGTGGTTGCATAGTAGCACACGATATTGATTATTGATACTTACGTGAGAAGTCACTCAGTTATACTCAATTATTGCTACAGTAATTGCTGCATAATATCTCTCATATTATTGATTCAATTATTGTCACAGTATCATCTGCATAATATTTTATATTATTAAATCAATAATTGAGACGACAAAATTATTTATATTATTATTTACAATATTGACAATGTTTAGAAGTTCTGTCAAGGAGATGTTTGGTCACCTAATTGCGCGCCAATAAGGAAAAATCCTTATCGGAAAACCCCCTCTTTCCTGGGAACGACCTGGTGGTTAAATATTGTGAGTTATAATATTAATGATGAATAATTTCGTATTGATTAAAGATGAAATTGATAATTCTATTGTGTGGGAATTATTAGTGTTAGTGGAAATCGACATTTATTTCGATAATAATTAATGTCTGGAGGTTATATTGACCAATCGGGTAATTCACCGGATAAATGAGTAATTAATTGCTATTAATTTGTATGCTTATAACTATGTGTTCACATGTGTGTACTATTGATTCACATAATTTACTAGTAGGGGAGTTGGTGCAAGATTGATAATACTTGCATGACTAAATTAAAAATGGAGGTATAGATTAAGGTACTATACTGTAATTAGTTTTTTTCACATGATTATACTATTAAGTCACATGAATGAACTATTAATTCACATTATTTACTATTAGGGGAGGTGGTGCAAGTTTGATAATATTTGCAGGACTAAATTAAAAATGAAGAAAAAGAGGAAGGTATTATATTGTAATATGTCGAGCCCCAAAACGTGCAATTATCGAAACTATATTTTCTTATAAATAGAAGCTCATTCTTCTTTCATTCTCACCAATTCACTAAGTCTCACAAGAGCAAATTTTATAGAGAGAAATTATAGAGAGAAAGAAGAAGAGAAGTCTGCTACCTTACTATTCCACTATCCAGTTTCTTCTAAGGAAAGGGGTATTATTTCTTTCGTATTCATGAAGAGAGTTATTTTCTTTCAATACTCGTAAGGGTTGTTATTCCATTCTTTATTATTCTGTTGGAATAACCTATCTGTGCGGTCTATCGCATGTCGGGTGAATTCTTCTGTTATTCCATTCTTTATTATTTTGTTGAGATAACCTGTCTGTGCGGTCTATCACATGCCTGGTGAATTCTTTTGTTATTCCATTCTTTATTATTCTGTTGGAATAACCTGTCTACGCGAGCTACTGCATGCATGCTGAATTCTTCCGTTATTCCATTCTTTATTATTCTGTTAGAATAACCTGCCTATGTGGACTACCGCATGCATGGTGAATGATCCTTCGTATTCATTCCTTATTAAATTGTGGAAATGATCTGTCTACGTGGATTACCGCATTGTGGGCAAAAATACATTTGCAGTTTTATATATTCTATTATACTCAATTGGTTAAAGTTTTGGCTTCTATACTCCATGAAATTAGTAGAATATCCTGGATATTTGCGCTTCATCCAGTATCTTTCATGGAAATATTCTTCTGAGCATTCTTAAATTTTACTCCACAAAGTAGTATCATGTTGACAATTTGGACGTTATTTATTTCTGGACAAATTAAATTATAAATCTTTAAAATTTATCTTGAACTTGTTTTATTAAATTATTATGTCATTGTCATCATCCTCATGCTTATATTGTGATGAAAGTCATCTCTAGCTTACGTGCATAGATGGACTTGGTATGATTATGACCAGGAATTATTCGGTATAATCATGACCATTGATGATTGCATAAATATCATTGGCCGTGATGCAGGGATGATTCGGTTTTATTTATTAAGTTGAGTCTCAGCGATAAAGTTGATGAAAAACTTTTTAAATCATAGAAGATAGTAGATTTTATGTACTACTCGACTCTTCTAATGGATTGCTTATCCGCTGTAGTTGTTGATCTAAAACTTGTTGTCTATTATATTCTATCAGTTGTTATACTGTTGAAGGCGAAGGATAATTTATTCTGCATTATCTTAGTCATAATATTTCTTACTGGGCTAGTTGAGATCACCCTTTCTTTCACTGTTCTCTTCAGGAAATGAGAATATAGCTGGGATGAGTCGAGGAACGAATTGACGGTCTGGATGGTTATTTTAGTAGTCCTCACTATTCTATAAAATAGTGTGACAATAAATGTAATGAAGACTCTATTGAGTGTGGATATTGTCTAGATGACAATATTCTTATTAAAACTCTTAGATTATGTTTTGTCGTATTTTACACGACTGTTGTATAATTAAGTTATATTTAAATTTTATGCCATGTATTTGGCGACTCTAGATGGGTGACGTATACCTATTTTGGGGGTGTCACATGTAGGGGGTAAATTTGATTTGGACGGAAAGAAATATGAGCCTTTAGATTAAATTAGAAAAATTAAGTTAGAATGAATATGAACCGTGCTTGTGTTTGGGTTAAATGTTTATTTCATCATTGTACTATATGTCAACTTACAAGTGAGTCACTCAACCGTTTTTTCTTACAGTCAACTCACTGAACCCTTATTTACTTACAAACCATTAGAAAACCGTCAAGTCATTTGACTTTAAACGAAATGTACACGTAAGTAGCTGACTTGTAAAAAAAAGAAGCTTATGTGTCATGAATTATCCCACGTGGCATGGATTATGTGGATCTAAAAGGGAAAATTTATGGAGAAAATAAAAGAAGTATTTTAAAGTATACTATAAATTAGAAAAGTTAACTAAAAAAATAAGAAAATAAATCAAATATATATTTAATTTTTTTGTGTATTTAATACCAAATGATTTTTTATTTAATCCTTTACAAATAATAATATAAATTAGAAAACTTTGCCAAAAAAAATAAGAAAATAAATAAACAAAATATATTTAAATATTTTTGTAATGAATATCAAATGAATTTTTGTTTAATTATTTACAAATATAATAATATAAATTAGAAAACTAAGCCAAAAAACCAAATAAATGGAAAATATATTCAATTATTTTGTAATAATATCAAATAAATTTTTATTTCATTCTTTACAAATATAATAATATAAATTAAAAAACTTTGCCAAAAAAATAACAAAATAAATACAAAAAATATATTTAAATAACAAGAAAAAAATAAAAATATATATTTAATTATTTTTGTAATTAATATCAAATAAAATTTTATTTATAAGTCATTGATCTAAGTCATTGATCATTTAAATTTCCGTTTTTAGATTTTTGACATAATGTTGACATGGAACTTGACATGGCATATTTTATACAAAAAAATAAGTGTATGCCATTAAAATATAAATTAAAAAGAGTAGAAAATAAAATATAAATTAAATAGACAAAAATAATTTTTTGAAAAACACGAACCTGATTAACAACAAAAAGATTATCCTACAGTTGTTGTTGGGAAAAAAATCAAATAGATGAAACATCAAATCCAATTCTTAATCTCATCTTCTCCCAGACCCTTCAATTGTTCAAACCATCACAGGATCAAACTACCAACACCAAACACCAATCATCAATAGTATTATAGTATATACAAAAATCATACCGCTAATTCGCTGAAATTAAAATAAAAGTGAAGAATAGAGTCCCAAATGTCCAGATCTGTAGCGTGCTTCAAGGTTAGAGATGGTGATTGGTTTGGTGAGGAAGATGAAATGTTTAGGGTTGGGATTTGTTTTAATTGGATTCGATGTGTTTGGGTATGAAATATGCTAAAGAGTTGATGATCTAGGTTACAATTACTGAGAAGAAGATGAGAGTTTCGACTGGTGGTTTTGATTTCTTTTTTGGTTGAAGAGCAGGGGATTTCATTTCTAATTTTCAGTTATTTTTTGGTACAAATTTCATTTTGGTTTCACATAAAAGGAGATGGAACTGTTTTTACACTTTTGGTGCAAATCATATCTTCGCGGCATCGCTTCTTCAGATCTTCTTCTTCATCACCGGCGTCATTTCTTTATCTTCACCGGATTTCATTTCTAGTGTTCATCTTCTCCGACCAATTAGTTGTGCGTTGAACAGAGGTAAAAAAATGTAATCAATTTCTTTATTTTGCTTAATTAATGTTCATATTCAAATAGCTTAGGCTTAATTTCTCTCCAATTTGAAGATCTAAAATTGGCAGATTTTTTTTTATGGGATTGATCTGACGCCGATAGTGTAGAACGAGAGAGAGAGGAGAAATAATTTGTTTTTTTTTTGTTTTGATTAATTAATAATTTTTTTTTGATAAATGAGTTAATAAAGCATATCATCAGTTGAATTGTCAAATCATGCTCAAGGTGGAGTTTCTCTTTCCTAATTATACGCCAGCTCATCTTTCTGTTAAAAGTCAAACTAGTTTAACGGTTTTTTTAACTGTGTTAGAAAATTCAGGTAAAGTGAGTTGACTGTAAAAAAAATCGGTTTAGTGACTCACTTGTAAGAAAAATCGGTTTAGTGACTCATTTAACCCGCTTGTGTTTTGTCAAATGAAATATTCAAAATGGGTTCTACTTTATTAAATAGATATATAGATATCTTCTAGTTTACTCAGAGTTTAACATGCCAATACCAATTCAGTCCAATTGTGTAGCCTAAGAGATGGTCATCCTCAATCTAATTTTTTCCTACCCATTAGAATTACTTCATCTTGCTCTTAAGCCCTCCCCCTTCCAGATAAAATAGATGGTGATGTTCCACATGTTGAGCTGGGGAAGCAATACCAAAGAACCCACTTCAACATGACCAACAGTGTCATCACCCGCACCCCTTCTCATCTTCTTCAACCAGTCATAATCTTTCAGGAAACAACAGGACCTAAGGTCGATCTCTATGATCCTGAATTAAGGTTAGATTCCATGACTTTTTTAAGAAATGGCAGGGCACAAAAATTCACTTCCTTTTTTCTCTTCTTCCTCATCAATCACTCTTTGAAAATTTCCAGTCTATCTATTCGTCCCACCTGAATTAACAATGGGTAATTTCTTTAAAGAACATTGAAAAAGAAAATGGAGCTGGAACCTTAACTTACCAATAGTCCTTGCAAGAGCACAAACCTTTGCTAAAGCAATGAAATCTATTGTTATCCCTCACCACAATTGTAATACTCGAAAAAATATAATTAAAATAAAATAAATGACATTTAAATTTAAATTTTAAATATTTTAATTGGGTTTTTCTTATGTTTGGCAGTTTAGGTCAATTTGTATTTAATTTGTGTGGACTATAATAAGTATGTAATTACATTAATTTGGGCATTTATACTAATTGGGTCAAACTAATTTTTAAGTATTTAAGTTTGGGCTTGTTAAATTATTTGAGCCCAAATTAAGGTGATGGGTTTAAAAACCAAATTGGAATAGGAGTAATATATTAGGTTAAATTCATTCCTAATACATATATTGACATAATCGACTAAATAGGGTTTCTAACGTAGCGAGAAAGATGCGAAAGAAGAACGAGGAGAACGAGGGAACGTGACTGAAATTAAAAAAGGTTTGAGAGCAAGACCATTAAAACTTTATTCATCATATTCTTCTTCTCAAAGGTAATTATTGGACTATTCTTGAATACAAAATAATTATTTTGCTGCTGTAATTACAATATAATTTTTGTTGTGTTTGCAATCTGTTTTAAAATTTTATTATGCCGCTTGATTAATTGAATTTGTTAATGAAATTTTGATTTACAAATGGGATATATGATATATATGAAAAAAATAAAATAAAATAAAAAAATTATAACTGTCAGCGGCATATATATATATATATATATATATATATATATATATATATATATATATATATATATATATATATATATATGTATGTAATATAAGATCATGTATATATATATGTTACCTGTAAATTTTTATTTATATATATGTATATACATGATCTTATATTACATATATATATATATATATATGAGATATACAGAAAATAAAAAAGGAGAAAAAGGGATAAATAATATTATAATATTGTTATTGCAATTAAAATGTATTTTTTGATTACAAATTGAATATAGTAGATTAAAATTATTGAATTTATGAAAATATAAACTATACAAGTTCATAATTTAATTAATTATATTATATTTATTTTGATAATTTGATCGGATTGAGGGAGTCTAACGGGTGATATTTGGCTTCGGTGAATTATTTTGATACTATATTAAGGTACGGATTTCGTACTCTTTCAGCGATATTCTTGTTAAATTTGATTTGTTCGTTTGTTTCCTTGTTTCGAATTCTGTTATGTTTTCACATAATTATTTCATGTGAAATAAATATATTACTTTCATTTTGGAGTTGATACATATGACTCGTATTTGTACTCTTTGAATTAAGGTATCATGTTTAGTATTTATTTTTGATAATTATAGAGCGGTACATGTTGCTACCTTCTTTTTTGAGACCTTGTGACTATAATTTGATTTGGTTCAACATGTACATATAGAACCCTTTTGTTGGTATTATGTCGCATGTGTTGTGACATGGTATTTTTGTTAGAATATACTGTAAGGTATACCCGAGCTATAACCACCTGTGGGGGTACCACATGCATGTCGTCTTAGCACGAGAGACATGACACTTTCTGTGGCGGTGTTATTAGTCCATGACGTCTCTGTTTGGGCTCCGGAGGAAGTGGGCCATTTGGTGTTTTGTTGTGGGAGGTGTATGGGTTAACTCTAGTTTTCTGTTCTGCGAATTTGTGATGTTGTGTCAAACACACTTATCCGAATTGCATACATTTGGATTCGCGGTCCAATATGTGATTGCTTGTGTGACATTATTTTGACTTGCCTGTGTGGCATTGTTTTGACTTGCCTGCGTGACAAGGTATATTTTTGAGCTCATTCGGTATGAAATAACACCCAACCATTTGATTCAGCCTATTATTTCATTGTATTAATTTTGTTTGTTTCTGTTCAGTTCAATTCATTGAGTTAGTTACTTCAGTTCATTATTTCTTTATTTTTCTTTTGGTTTCGTCAATTCTGTTGATTCAGATATATTCCATTCAGATCTTTGGGGATTATATTTTCGTTAGTATTTACACTTGAGGCTTTGTTCAGTATTTTGTCTCAATTATTTTCGTATATCAGTTGTATATCTTTTGTATATCTGTATCCGTACTGGGCAATTGACTCATGCTATATTTTTCTTTCGGAAGGTTTGTAGGGGTGATTTAGGGCTAGTATGATGATAGTGTTGCCTTTGACCATCTAGATTGATTCAAATTTAAGGTTTTCATTATTTTGACTCGTGTAGAGAATTTCATTTAATACTTTATTGATGGATATCATTATTACATATGTGAAGTCATTAGTGCTCTGTTTACTTATTTTGAGGTTTGTTGTGCTTTGCATGTGACCTCCCTTTCCTTTTTGGGAAGGGGGTGTTACAACAATCTCCCTTCCCTCCAACTTTGAGATCGCCTTTATTGTTGTATGGCAATCCTGACACACCCTTAGGTTTTTCACCACCCTAATGACTGTCCCAGCTTTACTAACAAGAAGAGTAAAAGCAATGGCCAATTTCTCACTATGAGTGCCCACTATCTCTTCCTTTTCTTCCACCTCAATGTCTCTTAGCACACAACTCTCATCAGCTATATATCCAGCAATCCTCATTTTATTTTTTAGATATGCCAATTTTCTATAAATAGCGTCTGATTGCTCATGTGAGCGATCACCTACTATGAACTTGTGCATTTTACCACAATACTCCACCTAACTCCATCCAGCTGACTTTCTTACTCCAACTTTACTCATTACCCCTCTAACCCTCTCAACATCTTCCCACCTTCCTGCAGCAACATATAAATTTGAAAGCAAAACATAGTTCCCTAAATTTTCTGGTTCAAGTTCAAAGAGGTGGTTTGCTGCAAACTCCCCAAGGTCAAGTCTTTTGTGAACTTGACTAGCATTTAAAAGTGACCCATAGACTCCTGCATGAGGCTACATTGGCATTTTCTTAATCAATATATCTTTGCTTCATTGAGCTTACCTACTCTACCCAATAAATCAACCATGCACACAAAATGATTTGTATCTAGGGCTTTAATTGATTCAAATACCTTTTGACCTTCTTTTAGTAACCCCACATGGTTGCAGGCTGTTAGGACACCAATAAAAGTTATGCGGACTTGTTCAATACCTTCGTCTTTCATCTTATGCATCAGTTCAACAGCTTCGACGTCGTGACCGTAAGCTGCATAACCTGTAATCAATGTGTTGTATGAATAAATATCTCTTATTTTCATTTCTTGGAAAACCTTTTTAGCATCTTTCATACTTCCACACTTTCAGTACATGAAAATCAAATAATTGTATCCTGAAATGCTCAACCTAATCTGGCTCGGTGTCAGGAAATTTAAAATCCAGCTGCCCACTTCAAAAGCCCTTAAATGGCCACAAGTTAAAATTACACTCACCATAATAACTTGGATTATTACATATTTTAGGAATATTATTTATAGGCCACATATGTGACGCCCTTAAAATAGGTCCACACAACCCATTCTGAGTCGTCAAATACATAGTACAGAAAATAACTACAACTTCATTATTACAATTGTCGTGCAAATACGACAACACATGCTGTGAGTTTAAATACAAATATTATCTTCTAGACAGTATTCAAACTCAAATAAGTCCCCATTACAATATTGATAAACTATTTTACAAAATAGTGAGGACTACTAAAACAACTGTCTAGAAACATCACTCAACACCCTGACTAGTTCTCGCTATATTCTCGCATCCTAAGAAGAAAAATGGAACAAAAAGGAAAAGGGTGAGCTCAACTAGCCCAGTAAATAATATTATGACTAAGATAGTGTAGAATAAATTATCCTTAGTCCTC
Source organism: Panax notoginseng (assembly GCA_016801055.1). NCBI lineage: Eukaryota > Viridiplantae > Streptophyta > Magnoliopsida > Apiales > Araliaceae > Panax > Panax notoginseng. Next base: position 171,287,112 of record CM029019.1, read on the forward strand.
AACAGGAAAAAATCTGATAAAATATAATAGATAACAAGTTTAGATCAACAATTGCAGCGGAAACAACAGTTCGTTAGAAAAGTTAAGTAGAGAATGAAGTCTACTATCTTCTATGATTTAAAAGTTCATCATCAATATTTTATCCCTGTAACATCAATCAATATACATTTTGAATCAAATATTCATCTTTGCACTACGGGCCAAAGATATTCATTTGTATCACCAGTTGGTCATGTTCATCTCAACACCTGTTCATCTTTGCAGTACGGGCCAAAGATATTCATCAGGTAATCATTCATCTTTGCACTACATGCCAAACATATTCATCAAATATCACCATTTAAGACTAAGGATGATGAAAAATATTTTAAAGAACGAATACAATGAGATAAAGGACACGATTATGGATTCATAATTTAGTTTATCCAAGTTCAAGAATACTCCATAATAATTAATTGTGGGGAAAAATTCAAGAATAAAGTTCTAAACATAGATACAATCAAAGATATGAACCATAACAGACAACTTGGATACAGAAAAGAAAACTCGAGGAATTTCTGATAATTTCAGGAATTATAGAAGCAATACTAACCGTAGTAAGTTTAGAGTTAGGAATCTGAAATGAACAATATACGAAACTGCAAATGGATTTTCAACTGTCATGCGGTAGTCCGCGTAAATAGATCATTTCCATAATTTAATAACAATTGAATACGAAGGGTTATTCACCAGGCATGCGGTAGTCCGCGTAGACATGTTATTTCCACAGAATAATAAAGAATGGAATAAGAAAAGGATTTCACCATGCATGCGGTAGTCCATGTAGATATGTTATTCTAACAGAATAATAAACAATGGAATAATAACCCTTACGAGTATTGAAAGAAATTAACTCTCTTCATGAATACGAAAGAAATAATACTCCTTACGAATAAAACAAATAATATTCCCTACCTTAGTAGAAGATTGAATACTGAAGTAGGGTAGTAGCAGAATACTCTTCTTCTTTCTCTCTTATTTTCTTTCTATAGTTTCTCTCTGTATAGCTTTGTGAATTGGTAAGAAATAATGAAGGAATGAGCTTCTATTTATAGGAAAAATGACTGAATAATAACTAATTCATGAACGGCCCAGATTAATTTACTTTTAAACGGACGGTCCATATTGATTTACTATTAAAACTTAAAGCAACGACCCATACTGATTTACTATTAAAACTTTAAGCCAGCGATCCATATCGATTTACTATTATAACTTTCCCCCATCGATCCATATTGATTTATAATAATATCTTCAACCAACGGTCTGAAAAATTAGCACATCCCCTCATGGAATAATAAGCCAAACTTATAACAAACACCTCATAACAAACCCCTTTATTTATATCAAAAATTGAATAAATATTTACTATAAATCACTTATCTTTAATAAACACATTTTTAATCTATTATCAATTATTCATCATTAATATTATAACTCACAATATTTAACAGCCGGATCATTTTCAGGAAAGATGGGGCTTTTCGATAAGGATTTCTCATTATTGGCGCGCAATTAAGTGACAAAACCTCTCCTCGACAGAACTTTCTAGACATCATCAATATTGCAAATAATAATATGAATAACTTTATCGTCTCAATTATTCGTTAAATAATATAAAATATTATGCAGATGATACTATGACAATAATTGAATCAAATAACGTGAGATACTATGCAGTAATTACTATAGCATTAATTGAGTATAACTGAGTGACTTCTCACGTAAGCATCAATAATCAATACTGTGTGCTACTATGCAACCACACGTATTACTGTACTTTTACCACATGGTATTTCAACAGTTTAACGGTATAATTTGGTCAGAAAAAGAAATCAATTTTGTCGTGAATAGTACCCCGTGAATAGTAACTCATAAATAGTAGCTCGAGAATAGTAACTCGTGAATAGTAACCCCGACATGAAAAGGTAAAAATTTCATAAGAAAGCTTAGACCAATATTATTTCTGTCGTTTTCTAACCACGACAATACTTCCGTTGTGGAGTCAACCAATGATTGTGCCGTCGTACAAATATTCCCCGACAACAAGAATATTTCACGACCAAATGAATATTCTCCGACACAACGAATATTTTATATCAACTTGCTTACTTTGAAAAATTTATAAACATTACCCACAGCTATAACATTATATCAAATTCACACCATAATATTCCAAAATATATTTCGAGAAAAAATGAATCTTTATTCATAAAAGTTGGGGTCTTACAACCTCCCCTTCTTATGAAATTTCATCCTCAAAATTAGGGTACGTACCTAGTATATCGAAGATGTGAGGATACCTTGACTTCATTTCAAAGTCTAACTCCCAGGTCATTTTCTCAACATCGTGATTTCTCCACAAAACTTTGACTTGAGATATAACCTTGGAGCGTAGAATATGATCCTTCTTATCCAAGATTTTAACAGGTACCTCTTCATACGTTAAATCTTCCGCTATATTGACACATGTCCTTTTATAAATTTAACATATGTCCATCCTAATTAATGCTTCTTATTGCCTTTGACAAAAATACCCTTAACAATTATTTAGGATATTATATACTGATCACCTTATTTTATGGATATTATCAACAGCCACATTATTTTATGATCCATTAATTAGGTAACTCTCTTAGGCAACAACCAGATTTGATCAATTTAAACACGATAGGACCAATTTGCTTTTTATGAAAAATTAGTTTTAATTATTTGAAAAGTAAATCTATTGTATATACTAAATCACAGTACATGGCACAATATATTGACACATGTCATTCTATAAATTTAACACATGTCCATCCTAATTAATGCTTCTTATTGCCCTTGACAAAAATACCCTTGACAATTACTTAGGATATTATATATTGATCACCTTATTTTATGGATATTATCAACGGTCACGTTATTTTAGGATCCATTAATTAGATAACTCTCTTAGGCAACAACCAGATTGGATCAATTTAAATACGATAGGGTCAACTTGCTTTTTATGAAAAATTAGTTTTAATTATTTGAAAAGTAAATTTTCTTTAATATTAGACTTTTATTTATTTTGCCTACTTTTCATGTGTCTAATAAATTTATTTTATGATTAATTAATTACTTTTATAGTTCCATGCAAATAAAAATTATTTTCATATTCATTTTAAAACTTGAATCAATTAGCTTCCAAAAATTCTTCCAATTATTTGAACCACGCTAATTGATTTTAAAGATATAAAAATTTATTTGCTTAACCAATTTATGGAAAACTCAATCAATTAAAAAATTATGGAATACTTAAATAATATAAAACCCATCCCAAGATTTATGAAAACAATATTGGTTAGATATATGAAAGATAATAAATCTTTTAAAAACTTATTTTCTAACCAACTCCATCAATTATTGGAAGTACTAAAAATCAACATTTTAAAATATTTTCATATTTATTATTTTATTCTTTGTTCCAATTACGCGACCAACACTTTTTCATCCAATTGAATCTTGCTACTTAAAAAATAAATTCTTGAAGGATTCAATCAACAAAGTAATCCACAACTTTTTATAATTTTTATGGAATACAACATTCAATCAGCTTATTACAAATTGATTTATTCCAATAAAGAAGTCATGGTTCTTAAGGAAATAATTCAAACAGAATTCACTAAATAATAGGAACTTTTAATATGGAACGAAATGAATAAAAAATTAATCTCTTTTAACAACTCGGATAGACAACTCATTACCATTTCATTGACCGCTTCTTAAATCATTAAATATGATCTATTAATTAATTAGACTAATTGCAAATTGAATCGGGCAGTTTGAAACTAAGCTTAGGCTCAATTAAGATTTCGATATTTCTATATTTATTTTAATATACCAATTAAATACTTCCATATTATGAACCATTAAGGTTCAGATTTTTCATTATATTTTCATATTAATTTTGAAAGTCCAATTACTTTATTTCATAATTATTTAACCACTTCCATAAATATAACCATGCAATGCAATATCCTAGAGTCTTGATTGAGAAATCTATTACCTATTATCTATTATCTATTATATATATACTAAATCACAGTATATGACACAATAATTTGACATCTGTCATTCCACAAAATCAACACCTGTCCATCCTAATTAATGCTCCTTATTACCCTTGACAAAAATACACATCGAAAATAACAATTGAAATTGTAAAAAACCTAAATTCAATCTCCTAATTCTCCCCTAAATCTGGACAGGTATTCTGCCTCTGGTGGAGATTGTTGTGTCGGATGTGGTGGCGCGTCGGAAGTTGGCGGTTCAAGCATTAATTGAGCTAGCTAATGGAACTTACATGTAAGTTATATATAATTTTTTCATATATAGAATTCATTAACATTTTTCTTTCGTATATACTCTTCTGTTTAACAAAATGAGTCTATTTAACTTTCATTATAGTTAATTTTTAAAATTTTAAAATTCATGTGAATATTTATTTTTATCTTTAAAATAATAATTTTGTAGTAACTGCAATTTTTTAAAGTAGTTCAAGAAATCAACTATTACATTATCAAATTAATTTACATGAATTGAAATTATAATTTTCACTAATTGATTAGTAAAAGAATCTAAACTGGGATTTTTTATGGGATACTGGAAGTATAATTAATTTTGTCATGAAACTTGAAATTGGTTTAATTATTTTATTAAAATGGAATAAACAATTTACGTTAGCTCATATGAGGGTGTGCTGATGTGGTAAGATTTTGAATGGAATCTATCTATTATTTATTATCTATTATCTGTTATCTATTATCTATACTAAATTGCAGTACATAGCACCATTGAATAACATGTGTCTTTCCCACATTGTAACACATGTTCTATATAATTAATGTGCATCCCACTATAATTATATTACAATATAATATTATACCATTTATAATTATATTACAACATAATATTATACAGTTTAAAATAATTATATCCTAAAATCACTACTTTTCTAATATTATACCATACATTATATCATACATGTATAGTATAATATTATAATACACATATATAACAAAATAACTACCTATCTAAACTATGCGGATATTATCATTACTAATTTAATTATATTATAGCATAATATTATACCATTTATAATTATATTACAACATAATATATTATATAGTTTAAAACATTTAAAATAATATTAAAATAACAATAATATCAATCATAACTTACTATGTTTATTTTATAATCTCATAAATCACTATTTTCTCAATCTAAACGGTTTTTATATTATTATTATTATTTTGATTTTATAATCTCTTAAATCACTACAAAATCTAAACTGTTCTGATAATGTTAACTGTTCTAATATTATCATTACTAAATTAATTATTATCTTTTAAAATGACTACTTTTTTAATTCCAAAATAATATTTTAAATTTATAATCTACTAAATCACTACAAATCTAAACTGTTTTGGTAATATCAATTGTTCTGATATTATCCTTTCTAATTTAATTATTATCTCCTAAAATCACTATTTTAATCCCAAATTAATATTTTGATTTTATAATCTCCTAAATCACTACAAATCTAAATTGTTCTGATAATGTTAATTGTTCTAATATTATCATTACTAAATTAATTATTATCTCCTAAAATCGCTATTTTTTAATCCCAAAATAATATTTTAAATTTATAATACACTAAATCACTACAAATCTAAATTGTTTTGGTAATGTCAACTGTTCTGATATTATCCTTTTTAATTTAATTATTATATCCTAAAATCACTATTTTTTAATCCCAAATTAATATTTTTATTTTATAATCCCCTAAATCACTGCAAATCTAAACTGTTTTGATAATGTCAACTTTTCTGATATTATCCTTTCTAATTTAATTATTATCTCTTAAAATCACTATTTTTTTAATCCCAAATTAATATTTTGAATTTATAATCTACTAAATCACTATAAATCTAAACTATTTTGGTAATGTCAACTGTTACATAATTACACTGATTTTTGAATTTTATAATATTATACCATGCATATATATAAGTTCCAATATTATTAAAAGTGACAACCCAATAAATTCATTTTTTAGAATTTTACAGTATTATATATCATTTATAATATTATACCATACATTATCATACATATATATAATCCTGCACTAATATGTTTATTTTATAAACCCTAAAATTCACTACTTTTTTAAACTGTTACTAATTTAATTATGTTAAAACATAATTATTATATCCTAAAATAATTACTTTTCTAATATTATAACATTCATAATTATACCATACATTATATCATACATATATGGTATAATATTATAATACACGTATATAATAAAATCACTACTTATCTAAACTGTGCAGATATTATCATTAGTAATTTAATTATATTACAATATAATATTATACCATTTATAATTATATTACAAAATTATATTATACAATTTAAAATATTTAAAACAAAATTAAAATAACAAATAAGACAAATCATAAGTTACTATATTGATTTTATAATCCACTAACTCACTACTTTTTCAATCTAAAAAATTTTTATATTATCATAACGTAATTATTATCTTCTAAAATTATTACTTTTTAATCCTACATTATTATTTTGATTTTATAATCCCCTAAATTACTATACATCTAAACTGTTCTAATAATGTTAATTGTTCTAATATTATCAATACTAAATTCATTATTATCTACTAAAATCACTACTTTTTTTAATCCCAAATTAATATTTTAAATGCATAATCATCTAAATCACTACAAATCTAAACTATTTTGGCAATGTAAACTGTTCTGATATTATATTTTCTAATTTAATTATTATCTCCTAAAATTATTACTTTATGATATTATCATTACTGAGCTATTATCATTACTCTCCTTTATTTATCCTAATTTTCTTATCAAATATCCGATCAATCCCCTTGCAGCAATTGTTGATATCACATATCCTAATTTATTAAAAAAATTTGAGAATGACTTTTATTTCCAAGGCCAAGTCATCCTTGCTCCTATACTTGATACTATAAATAAGGTGAACGAATATGAGATATATTTATGGCCAGGTGATGAAGTACCATATCTAAGATGTCCTATGTAAGGTTGATGAAAACTCAAACAGCTATGAAGGCATTTACACCCTATAATTTTTGAATAGCATTACATCTTCTGGAATGTCAAACCACAAGATAACGTTGAAGATTGGGGTTCCTGTAATGTTGCTTTGAAATATAGATCAGTGATATGGTTTGTGCAATGTCACGAGATTAATAGTAACTCAATTGGAAAAACATCTGATAGAAGCAAAAGTAATTTCAGTCAGCAATTTTGGACATAAAATTTTCATACCTCGCTTGGTCTTAACACCATCAAACATTAGATTACCTTTAAAATTCTAACAAAGACAATTTCCTTTGGTTGTTTATTTTTTCATGACAATTAATAAGAGTAAGGGACAATCTCTCTCACATGTTGGACTGTATCTGTCACGTCCAATTTTTAGCCATAACCAATTGTATGTAGCAGTATCAACAGTTACAAGCAAGAGTGGAGTAAAAATATAAATTTGTGACAAAGATGGACAAACATACAATACTACAAAGAATGTAGTTTTCTAGAAAAATTTTCACAATTTAATATAAAAAGGTTTGACTGTTTCTGGCTATTATCTTTTTGCTGCTCATTATTAGTGTAAACCCTGATTATTTTATTATTATATCTCATGAAATTTTTACTATAATCTATTTGAATCTTTTTAGGTAAATCTATTATATACATTTACAAAGCTAAATCGATCGAGCCAAATTCCAGTTGCAAAGACAAAAATAAACCGGCAAACTCTCAACACTACCCCTTACAAAATTGTTTAGTTTTTATTATACATTCAACTCAAAATTTTGTTAATACATGTACTGAGTAGAGTTTATGTATATTTATTTTTTTTGTCTGTGTATATATATTCATGTATAACCATTGAAAAACTTTTAAATAAGAGTATAATAGGTTTGTCTTTTACTTTTTAGATGACAGTATTTGAAATTCTATGTAAGTTCATTTCGTATGTGTTTTACACTAATTCTTTTCGTTTTTATTTAATATAGGAGCTAAATTCCTTTATGTTCTGTTAGTTTTCAATCCGACAAACACATGAATTTTTAGCTAAGTGTGAGACTTTTTTTATCTCGGGCAATACTATTTTCTATAAAAGAGCTGTGAAAAGATAATTATTTAGTTGGTTGATAGCTTAGGCAATGTTGAAATCAACTATTAAGTATGTCTAAATTCTTATATCTCACTATTGTCCAGATTCCTGTGGTAAATATTTATAAGATTGCAACGATTGTTAAAAAGATCAAAACTGGAAGAAGCTTAAATGTGATAATCCTGGTACCTATGTTTGAATGGTAATGTGACAATAAATTTGGTATATGCAGTTCTTGGCAGGGTTAAATTTTTGTTGTCATGCTTCTTGCATTATTTCAGGTGCATCATAGATTTTATCCTGCTTAGCACAACAAAATTTTGCGCCCTACAATTCTAAATACTGTTGAAAGTGCAAATGAATTATATGAAAACCTTCATATTATGGGACAGTGCATTCAATGGGAGGGGCTATGGCTTCATTTTGGGGACTATATCCCACGGTGTTTATATTTATGACTTCTTCATTTATTGCATTTTATTATATAGATTGTGGCTTTGCATGATTTGTTAAGTACTAGCATCCGGTAAATCGTTTTCATCATCATTAATATATTTTTTTGGCATTATGGTAATACTGTGAGTGCATTTACAATTGTCAGAAATTGACAAAAAAACTAATGAAGCAATGTATTCGTTCTTTAATTATAACTTTGTGTTATGTATGACACGATGTTATACTACTATATTTTTGGACATGGTGTTTGTTTAACATGAAGATCTAACATAATTATTAAATCTCGTGCTTTTCAATTTTCGCATATAACATGTGCTTTCCCTTCATGTATGAGGACCGAAACTGAGACATTCTTTCGCTGTTTTTCCTTTCGTTTGGATGTTAGAATTCTGGTGCAAGTAAGCGTATACGAGACATGGATCTTCAAAATGCATCAAGTACATGTGTCAGATATTTGAGGCTTAGTGAGGTTTGTGTAATGTGTAACAGACTTCAAATATACCACTAGCAATCATATCAATATAACAATTCGATGACATTGTGCGTGACACTTTCTAAATATTTGTTAGTGCTTTAAAATGAAATAGTTACCCATTTTTAACCATATTGGTTACATTATAAATATTTTTATCAAGACATTAATATATATATATATACACACACACACACACACAACTGTTATGTAATGTTCTAGAGTTTAGTGATCAGATTAATTATATACTTGGATATGTATTTGCGCACAAAATTTTTATGCAACACTATATAATATATGCTATTAAAATTTAATAATCGCACAACAATCTACCATCTTCTTATTATATTTTAATTTATTAATTGCATGTATAAATTTATTATTAACAAAATGAATAATCCCGCCGCAAAGCGCGGGTTTGTATCTAGTTTCAACAGTTTAACGGTATAATTTGGTCAGAAAAAGAAATCAATTTTGTCGTGAATAGTACCCCGTGAATAGTAACTCATAAATAGTAGCTCGAGAATAGTAACTCGTGAATAGTAACCCCGACATGAAAAGGTAAAAATTTCATAAGAAAGCTTAGACCAATATTATTTCTGTCGTTTTCTAACCACGACAATACTTCCGTTGTGGAGTCAACCAATGATTGTGCCGTCGTACAAATATTTCCCGACAACAAGAATATTTCACGACCAAATGAATATTCTCCGACACAACGAATATTTTATATCAACTTGCTTACTTTGAAAAATTTATAAACATTACCCACAACTATAACATTATATCAAATTCACACCATAATATTCCAAAATATATTTCGAGAAAAAATGAATCTTTATTCATAAAAGTTGGGGTCTTACAACCTCCCCTTCTTATGAAATTTCATCCTCAAAATTAGGGTACGTACCTAGTATATCGAAGATATGAGGATACCTTGACTTCATTTCAAAGTCTAACTCCCAGGTCATTTTCTCAACATCGTGATTTCTCCACAAAACTTTGACTTGAGATATAACCTTGGAGCGTAGAATATGATCCTTCTTATCCAATATTTTAACAGGTACCTCTTCATACGTTAAATCTTCCGCTATCTCGTCCGGTTCTAATTCAATAATGTTGTCCGGGTCTTCCACATATTTACGTAACATAGATATGTGAAAAATGTTATGAACACGAGACATACTTGGCGGTAAGGCGAGTCTATAGGCCACAGTTCCTACTCGATCGAGGATTTCGAATGGCCCAATAAATCGAGGATTGAGTTTTTCTCTCTTTCTAAATCTTGTAACTCCTTTCCATGGAGCAACACGTAACAACACATGCTCTTCAACATTGAATTTCACGTCTCTTCGATGAAGATCAACATAACTCTTTTATCGATCTTGTGAGGTTTTTATACGTTGTCGGATCATTTGAATCATTTTCGTTGTCATGCGTACCAATTCCGGACCCAACAACGTTGCTTCACCCACCTCATCCCAGCATACTGGAGAACGACACTTGCATCCATACAACACTTCGAACGGTGCCATGACAATACATGTTTGATAATTGTTGTTGTAGGAAAATTTCACCAATGACAAGAACTTGTCCCAACTTCCTTTGAAATCAAGGACACAAAGTCTTAATAAATCTTCAAGAGTTTGAATAGTCCTCTCCGATTACCCGTCCGTTTGAGGATGGTATGACGAACTGAATCATAAATCTGTGCCCATAGCTTTTTGCAAACTAACCCAAAATCGTGAAGTAAATCTTGGGTCTTGATCAGAAACTATGGATACTGGCATACCATGCAGTCTTATAATCTCACTTATGTACATACGAGCAAGACGTTCAAGTGAATAAGTTTCCCGTATAGGTAAGAAATGAGCAGACTTGGTCAATCTATCAACAATGACCCAAATTGTAAATATGCCTTGAGAAACCTTGGGAAGACTAGTAACGAAATCCATGGTAATGTGCTCCTACTTCCATTCTAGAATTTCAAGTTGTTGCAATGGACCTTTTGGCACTTGATGCTCCGTCTTGACTCGTTGGCAAGTTAAACACCTTAAGATAAACTCCGATATCTCCCTATTCATATTACTCCACAAAAATGTATGTCAAAGATCACGATACATTTTAGTACTCCCAAGATGGATTGCAAACGGTATGTTGTGTGCCTCCATCATGATCTTATACTTCAAATCAGGGTCGTTAGGAACACAAAGTCTGGAGTTGACTCGAAGTATTCCTTCTTCATCGACTCTTGCTTCCGGAATAGTAACTTCTTGCACTTTCTTCTTCATACTCATCAGCTCCATGTCTGTAGCTTGAGCAGCTTTAACTTTCTCGATTAAAGTCGATTCTACTCGTATATTTGTCATCATCACGTGGGTCCTTGGAATCTTTAACTATATTTCCATCCTTTGCAAGTCATATAAAATGGGCCTCTACGTTGACAATATCGCACTCGTACTCGCATATGATCTTCTACTCAACGCGTCAGCTACCACATTTGCTTTTTCAGGATGGTATTGAATGGTATGGTCATAATCTTTCAACAACTCAAGCCAACGTCGTTGCCGCATGTTAAGTTCCTTTTGGGTGAAGAAATATTTGAGACTTTTATGATCTGTATAAATCTCCACTTTCTCCCCATACAGGTATTGTCTCCAGATCTTTAACGCAAAAACGACTGCTGCCAACTCTAAATCATGAGTAGGATAATACCTCTCATATTCTTTGAGTTATCGTGAGGCATAGGCTATGACTTTCTCATGTTGCATGAGAACACATCCTAACCCACTTCGGTTGCTCCCAACTTTGTATTGTTTCAATCTTCACCGGGTCAACAGATACTCCATGTTTTGACACCACGTGCCCAAGGAATGCTACTTCCTCAAGCCATAACTCGCATTTCTTCAGCTTGGCATATAGCTTGTAATCACGAAGCCTTTGAAGTACCAGCTTTAAATGATGCTCATGATTGTCACAGCTTTTAGAATAGATGAGGATGTCATCAATAAAGACAACAACGAACTGATCTAAATATTCCTTGAACACATGGTTCATCATATCCATGAAAGCAGCAGGAGCATTAGTCAATCCAAAAGACATGACTAAGAATTCATAATGCCCGTACCGAGTTCTGAAGACAATCTTCGGAATATCCTCAATTTTAATCTTCAGTTAATGATATCCAGAACGAAGATCAATCTTTGAAAAGAATTGTGCTCCTTGCAACTGGTCGAACAAGTCATCAATGCCAGGTAACAGATACCTATTCTTGATGGTGACATGGTTCAATTCCCGATAGTCAATACAAAGTCGCATACTCCTGTCTTTCTTCTTTACGAATAAAATAGGAGCACCACAAGGAGATGTACTAGGACGAATGAAACCGATGTCTAACAACTCCTGCAGTTGGACCTTTAACTCCTGAAGTTCAATAGGAGTCATTCGATATGGGGTTTTAGAAATGAGGTTTATACCAGGTTCAAGGTCAATAAAGAGTTCAACTTCATGTTCTGGGGATAGGCCAGGAAGTTCTTTAGGAAATACGTCATGAAACTCACTAACAACAGCAATATTATTTAAATCTGACGTATTTTATTTCAAGTCCATGACATGGGCTAAGAAAGTTTGTCATTCATTTTTCAATAAACGAATGATTTTATGGCTTAATATGACAGTGATTGACTTTAGTGGTTTGGTTGCTTTAATTCGCATAATAGGTTGGTTAGGATTATGAAAACTAACAACCTTACGAAAACAATCAATTTTGGCATGATGAGTAGTTAGCAAATCAATCCCTAAAATTACATCAAATGCAAGTATCTTTAAAGAGATAAGATCAACAGGTAAGGTTAGGGTACCAATCTGAATCAAGCAAGATTTATAAACTGTAGATGTAACGAAAGTTTCTCCCAACAGAGTTCCCATAGATAAGTCAAAGTCTAATTTCTTTGGAGTCAAGTTCAAACGTTGAGCACAAGCAGAAGAAATAAAAGAATGGGTAGAACCGGTATCTAGTAAGGTATAAACTTCGCAAGAGTTTATGATTAGCTTACCTGTGATCACCTCGTTCGGGTTCCTCGCGTTTTGGGCAGTCACGACAAACGCTCTTCCATGAACTGCTAACTTTGACTTGTCAGGGACAGCTTTTGGAGTCACCATCCCTGTTGGACTTGGTTTCGCTACCGGACAAAATCGGGCTATATGACCATCTTTTTCACAACTGAAACAGACCTTGGAAGGTTGTGAATAGTTTGGACTTATGTGTCCCTCCTCTCCGCATCTGTAGCATCTTACTGGCGGTCGTTCTCTTCCCCTAGAATTTGTTGCTGGTGCTGGTGCTGACGTCTTCACGTTGTCATTGTTGTACCTTCTCTTTTTGAAATCTCCCCCCGACTAACTTCTTTTACTATCATGGCCACGATTACCACCAGAGTGGTTACCGCTTTTATCCGGATATTTTTCCTCCCCGCTGGTTGTCATTGCTTCGATGACTGCTGCCATCGGTATGACTCTAGTTATGGTCCCTCGGTTGAACATACTCATTATCTCTCTCTAATAATTGACCCTTGTTGACAATATCTGAATATAGAGAAAATTTGTTAGAGATAAGGTATTGACGAATTTCAGGTTTCAACCCTCTTAGAAACATCCACGTCATACATTCCTCATTCTCTACCAAATGAGGTGCAAACCTGGATAACTCCGCGAACTTAGCCTCGTACTGGGACACAGTCATGTTATTCTGTTCCAGTCTAATAAACTCTACCTCCTTTATATGACGAATACTTTCAGGAAAGTACTTGTCATTGAACAGTTTCTGAAACATTTCCCAAGACATATTGAGTGCGGATGGCTGGGTACGCTTCACAGATTTCCACTAGTAATTTGCCTCACCACGGGACATAAAGGTGGCGAATGGAACTTTCTATTCCTCCGTGCATTGCAAGACATCAAATATCTTGATAATTTGCTTGACCCACGTTTCCGCCTTAATCGGATGCAACTTTCCCAAAAATTGCGGTGGTCCCAACTCTTTGAATTGCTTGGCTGTAACAAGTCGTGCGTTGCTATCATTTCCACCTGTATTTTATACACAAGTCTCCCTCGTTTGATTTTGCATGAACTGCAAAAAATATCTAAACATCCCATCATTCATCGTTTGATCGGTGGTGTTGTTTACAGGAGGAACATTGTTGTCCTGTTGCACGTTCTCTTGGTTGGTGATTAAAGGTGTCTCCACGGTCTCATACACTCCATTGTTAACATTTTCAGCTGCCATTCTCAAATATTACCACAAAACAAGGGTTAATTAAAGAAATTAACATGCCACATAATACACCCTATATTCTGACCGACCAAATAAACACAAATAAACTTAGGTAGGACACACTAGCGAATGATTTACTCGTCACTCCCTTCCTAGTTCTAACCCCAGATCTCCATCAGAGATCATATCCCTAAGCTCTGATACCAACTGTGACGCCCCCAAAATAGGTCCACACAACCCATTTTGAGTCGCCAAATATATGGTACAAAAAATAACTATAACTTCATTATTACAATTATCGTGCAAAATACGAAAACACATATGTTGTGAGTTTAAATACAAATATTGTCTTCTAGACAATATTCAAATTCAAATAAGTCCTCATTACAATATTGATACATTATTTTACTAAATAGTGAGGACTACTAAAACAACTGCCTTGAAACATCACTCCATACCCCGACTAGTTTCTGTAATATTCTCACCTCCTAAGAAGAAAAATGGAACAAAAAGGAAAAGGGTGAGCTCAACTAGCCCAGTAAAAAATATTATGACTAAGATAATGTAGAACAAATTATCTTTAGTTCTCAACAGGGAAAAATCTGATAAAATATAATAGACAACAAGTTTTAGATCAACAATTACAGCTGAAACAACAATCCATTAGAAGAGTTAAGTAGAGAATGAAGTCTACTATCTTCTATGATTTAAAAGTCCATCATCAATATTTTATCCATGTAACATCAATCAATATACATTTTGAATCAAATATTCATCTTTGCACTATGGGCTAAAGATATTCATTTATATCACCAGTTGGTCATGTTCATCTCAACACCTATTCATCTTTGCACTACGGACCAAAGATATTCATCAGGTAATCATTCATCTTTACACTACAGGTCAAAGACACTCATCAAGTATCACCATTTAAGACTGAGGATGATGAAAAATATTTTAAAGAACGAATCCAATGAGATAAAGGACACAATTAGGGATTCATAATTTAGTTTATCCAAGTTCAAGAATACTCCATAATAATCAATTGTGGAGCAAAATTCAAGAATAAAGTTCAAAACATAGATCCAATCAAAGATAGGAACCATAACAGGAAACTTCGATACAGAAAAGAAAACTCAAGGAATTTTTAATCATTTCAGGAATTATAGAAGCAATATTTACCGTATTAAGTTTATAGTTAGGAATCTGAAATGAGCAATATACGAAACTGCAAATGGATTTTCAACTGTCATGCGGTAGTCTGCATAGACAAATCATTCCCACAATTTAATAACAATTGAATACGAATGGTTATTCACCAGGCATGCGGTAGTCCGCGTAAACAGGTTATTCCAACATAATAATAAAGAATAGAATAACAACCCTTACGGGTATTGAAAGAAAATAACTCTCTTCTTGAATACGAAAGAAATAATACCCCTTACGAATACAACAAATAATATCCCTTACCTTTGTAGGAGATTGAATACTGAAGTAGGGTAGTAACAAAATACTCCTCTTCTTTTTCTCTTATTTTCTCTCTATAGTTTCTCTCTGTATAACTTTGTGAATTGGTAACAAATAATGAAGGAATGAGCTTCTATTTATAGGAAAAAGGACTGAATAGTAACTAATTCATGAACGACCCAGATTAATTTACTTTTAAACGGACGGTCCATATTGATTTAATATTAAAACTTAAAGCAACGAACCATACTGATTTACTATTAAAACTTTAAACCATCGATCTATATCGATTTACTATTATAAGTTTCCATCAGCGGTCCATATTGATTTACAATAATATCTTCTACCAACGGTCTGAAAAATTATCACATCCCTGCATGGAATAATAAGTCAAACTTATAGCAAACACCTCATAACAAACTCCTCTATTTATATCAAAAATTGAATAAATATTTACCACAAATCACTTATCTTTAATAAACACATTTTTAATCTATTAACAAGTATTCATCATTAATATTATAACTCACAATATTTAACAACCAGATCATTTCCAGGAAAGAGGAGGCTTTCTGATAAGGATTTTTCCCTATTGGCGCGCAATTAGGTGATCAAACCTCTCCTCGACAGAACTTTCTAGACATCGTCAATACTACAAATAATAATATGAATAACTTTGTCGTCTCAATTATTCATTAAATAATATAAAATATTATACAGATGATACTGTGACAATAATTGAATCAAATAACGTGAGATACTATGCATCAATTACTATAACAATAATTGAGTATAACTGAGTGACTTCTCACGTAAGCATCAATAATCAATATCGTGTGTTACTATGCAACCACGCGTATTACTGTGCTTTTACTGCCGGGTATTTCAACAGTTTAACGGTATAATTTGGTCAGAAAAAGAAACTAATTTTGTCGTGAATAGTATCCCGTGAATAGTAACTCGTGAATAGTAGCTCGTGAATAGTAACTCATGAATAGTAACCCCGACATGAAAAGGTAAAAATTTCATAAGAAAGTTTAGACCAATATTATTTCTGTCATTTTCTAACTGCGACAATACTTCCGTTGTGGGGTCTACCAATGATTGTGTCGTCGTACGAATATTCCCCGACAACAAGAATATTCTACGACCAAACGAATATTTCCCGACACAACGAATTTTTTATATCAACTTGCTTACTTTAAAAAATTTATAAACATTACCCACAACTATAACATTAAATCAAATCCACACCATAATATTCTAAAATATATTTCGAGAAAAAATTAATCTTTATTCATAAAAGTTGGGGTCCTACAACATAATTAATTATCAAACCCATAAATAAAGTGATTAAATTAATACAATATATAAGTTCAATAATTACATAAATAGTAGAGGCCACATAAGGAATACAATATTCCAACATTCTCCTACTTGGTCGAAATACTATTTATATACAAAATATAACGCTTACAATCATTAATTTGGCCAACTATTAATTTAATGTCTACATCCTGTTCAAATAAAAACACCAATGCGAATTAATACAATCTTTGTGTCACTATTAACACAAGATCCCCATTAGTTACACAATTAGTACTTTTATTAGAACAAAGATTAACATTAAGCATAACAGGTATGAATAGAGATTACATAAGTGGTAATAGATTAAACTCATTCCTATGGTTCAAAACATAACTGTACCGTTTGCTCACAAGTTCTCAAGTGTGCACAATAAAGAGAATAGCAAACCATAAACACAATGCAAAGTTCAAAACAACGAGCTCAAGAAATTATTGTCTTACATAAAAATAACTCACTAATTAAGACTACCAGTTAAACCCATGCCGACAACATGCTCTAAAAAGAGCTTGGGTGGTAAGCCTTTCGTAAGTGGATCCGCTAACATATCATGCGTACTAATATACATAATAACAACGGTTTGATCATCAACTCTTTTCCTGACAAATAATTACTTAGTGTCGAGGTATAGTCCAGCATCACTCGAACTAGTGCTGTTAGAAAAACTAACAGCAGAATCATTATCACAAAATACTTTCAATCACCTTGAAATAGAATCTACAACCTTAAGTCCTGAAATAAGATTCCTCAATAATACGGCGTGAAGTAGCATGATAACAAGCCACATATTATGCCATCATCGTGGAAGTAGCAGTTAACTTCTGCTTATGACTTCCCCACGAAATTGGGCCTCCTGAAAGCATAAAAATGTACCCTGACGTAGATTTCTTTTCGTCTTTACATTTAGCAAAATCAAAATAACCAACAACTTTAAGATTATCTGTTTTTCTGAATGTAAGCATAAAATCCTTAGTACCCTGTATGTAGCGTAAAACCTTTTTGGCTTCTTTCCAGTGATCCAAACCTGGATTTGACTGGTAACGTCCAAGCATGCCAGTTACATACGCTATATCTGGACGTGTAAAAACTTGAGCGTACATAAGACTCCCAACCACAGAAGCATAGGGAATAAGATTCATTTGATCACGTTCAAGTTGATTCTTAGGGCATTGATATGCGCCAAATTTGTCACCCTTAACAATAGGAGTGACAGTAGGGGAACAATTTTGCATGTTGTATTTGTTAAGAACTTTGTCAATATAAGCTCTTTGGGACAATCCTAATAACCCGCGAGACCTATCTCGATGAATTTCAATACCTATAACATAAGAGGCTTCACCGAGATCCTTCATATCAAAATTTCCAAAAAGGAAACGTTTGGTCTCATGCAACATGTCCAAGTTATTACTTGTAAGTAGTATATCATCAACATACAAAACAAGAATAACTAATTTACTCCCACTGACCTTCAAGTACATACATTGATCCACTATATTTTTCTTAAAATCAAAATTACTCATTACCTCTTGAAACTTAAGATATCATTGTCGAGAAGCCTATTTTAACTCATATATGGACTTCTTAAGTCTACATACCATATGTTCTTTTCCTTTAACCAAAAAACCTTCTAGTTGTGCTATATAGACATTCTCATGTAAGTTACCATTAAGGAATGCTGTTTTAACATCCATCTGATGTAACTCTAAATCATAATGAGCTACTAAAGCGATGGCTATTCTAAATGAATCTTTCCTGGATATTGGAGAGAAATTTTCATTATAATCCACACCTTCCTTTTGAGTGAAACCCTTAGCAACTAATTAAGCTTTATACCTTTCATCTTTCCCTTTAAGATCTAATTTGGTCTTATAGACCCACTTGCAACCAACAGGTTTAAAACCTTTTGGTAATTCTTCAAGATCTCAAACGTTATTAAGCTCCATTGATTTCAACTCATCATTCATGGCTTCAAGCCATTGAGTTGATGGAGCACTTGTAATAGTCTCTTTATATGAGATAGGATCATTAATTTTACTTGAATCATAGTCAATCTCATTAAGATAGGTTATAAAATCATCAAAATTAATAGGCTTTCTAGGTCTTTCAGACCTACGTAAAGGCTGCACAATTTCAGGAATATGATTTTCAATAATGTGAGGTTCAACATTAGGTGGTGGCTCAACTATCTCAGGGGCATCATTTGCCTCAATAGGAGGTTGTTGTGCCTCACCCTCTTGAATTACAGGATTAGAAATATAAAACTTGTTTTCTTCAAGATGAATTTTTCTAGGCTTACCACTCCCACTTAAATCACCATTCTCTAAAAACTCTGCATGCCTAGTCTCAACAATTTTAGTGGTATGAGAGGAACAGTAAAATTAAAAACCCTTAGATCTATCAGGATATCCAATGAAATGGCAACTAATGGTTTTAGAGTCAAGTTTCTTTATTTATGGATTAAAAATCTTAGCCTCAGCTGGATTGCTCCACAGTCGTAAGTATTTTAAACTAGGTTTCCTACCTGTCCAAATTTCATAAGGAGTGTTAGGGACATATTTGCTAGGAACCCGGTTTAAAATATGAACAGTTGTCTTTAATGCCTCAGTCCACAAAAACACAGGTAAGCTAGAATTGCATAACATACTACGTACCATATCTATATGGGTACGATTTCGCCTCTCAGCTATATCATTCTGTTGCGGTGTACCAGGCAATGTATACTAAGTGACGATTCCATTTTCTTGACAAAATAAGGTAAATGGGTCAGGGCTATGACTTGTATTAGAGTGTTTACCGTAATACTCTCCGCCTCTATCTGACCTCACTACTTTAATTTTTCGGTCAAGTTGATTTTCAACTTCAGCCTTGAAAATTTGAAACATATTTAGTGATTCAGATTTTTCATTAATCAGGTAGACATAAGTATAACGGGAATAGTCATCGATGAACGTAAGGAAATATTTATGTCCACCAATTCCTAGAGAAAATGGTCCACATATATCAGTGCGAATCACCTCAAGAAGTGTACCACTTCTAGTGGCTCCTTTCTTATTGCCTTTCATAAATTTTCCTTTTATACATTCAATACAATGTTTAAGATCAAAAAAATCTAGTGAATGAAGAATTACATCCTTTATAAGACGTTCTATTCCATCTTTTGAAATATGGCCTAAACGTTGATGCCACAATTTTGAAGAATTCTCATTATTTAGTTTTCTCTTATTTCCACTTTTAGAGGTATTTTCTGTCATATTCATTGTTAACAAGGATTCAGCAAAGACATTATCCAAATTTATCTTATAAAGGTTTCCCTCTAAAGAGTCAGAACCAATAACATGAGAGTATTGATAAATAATTATTTTATTATTCCCAAACTTAAACGAAAAACCATTAACGTCAAGTTTAGATACCGAAATTAAATTCCGTGTCATACTGGGAATATAAAGAGTATCATATAAATACAATGTGAAACCACTCTCCAAAACTAAAGGAAGAGTTCCTACAGCTTCAACTTGTATACACTCTCTATTGCCAACTTTAATGGTTCTTTCCCCCTTTTGGAGTGACCTCTTAGAAAGGAATCCCTGCAATGAATTAGTAATATGAACCATGACACCAGTGTCAAGCCACCATGTATTAGAAGGAACATCAATTAGAAAGGATTCATAAGTTACATAATTGAATGACAATATACCTTTCTTTTCAAGCCATTCTCTGAATTTAGGGCATTCTTTCTGAATATGTCCTTGTTTATTACAGAAGTGACATTTAGGACCTGCCTCAGAGTTGTTACCTGAATAATTTGCCTTATTTGTTTTGGTAGAAATTTGTTTATCCTTATTTTTAAAAAATTTGTCATTTTTATGAGCCTTTTTCTTATGAGATTTAGTGGTAGTCAAATGAGCAACATTAGGTTTTTCAATCTTAAGCCTTTATTCTTCTTGTATGCACATGCCAATTAACTCTCTCATCTTCCATTTTTCTTTCTGCGTGTCATAATTGATCTTAAATGGATCAAACTGTGCAGAAAGAGAGATCATAATGAAATGAACAAGAAAACCCTCAGAAATCGTCATGTCCATACCCTTTAATTTAAAGGCCATGTCGTTCATCATCATAATGTGCCCACGCACTCCACTAACCCCATCATACCTGCTAGTGAGCATTTTCAAAATAAGGGTACATGCATGAGTTTTAGAAGAACCCTTAAATTGTTCCTCGACTAAAGTTAAGTACTCTTTAGCATTCTCAGAGTCAGGAATGACTCCTCGAATGGCTATCGTGATATAGTTTTTCATAATCATAACAGACATGCGATTGGATCGATCCCACTTTTTATAAATAGATTTTTGCTCAATTGAGCTTGTTTCTGTAAGTGGAGAAGGAGGATCAACCCGTAATGCATAGTCCAAATTCATAACGTCGAGAACAATTTTCACTTGCTCTTTCCAAACAGTAAAATTAGTTCCATTCAAGGCTTCAATTCCAGAGAGACCCAAAAATACTAGTTAGGGTCAATGCTAAAATACAATCAAGCTCATAAGCATGCTTACAAAAAACTAAAAGAAATCCATAATGTACAAAAATAATTAATAATTAATCATAATAAAAACCAACTGTAGGGAAAGCAGTTAGTTACATAAAATCTATTTACGACACCCAAAAATAAATTTTAATGAGATATTGGTGCATAATTATTAATTTTTCGTTGGTCCAATTAATAATATACTAATAACGTCCCCATAAAATAATACACAACACATTTATCCACGCATCACCGTTGGGCAGAAAACGAAATAAACATGTTACTTATGCAATAAAATTTCATTTAATAAATTCTAATTCTAATTTTCCGTTGGGTAAAATTAAAATATTCATTTATTAAATGTAACATTATGTGACTTTTCTTAATCTTTAATTGTTTCAATTAATAACCCTTCGTTGGGTTGATTATTAATTTTAACAATAAAAGAGTCACGCATACATGTAAATTATTATGATCAAACTCAATTTTCTTTAAACAACATATTAATCAAGTTTGAAAATTAATACTATTTATAATTACATATAACAACTTAGAAGCCCTAGTAATATATCACATCATGTTCAAAAATTTTAAATTAAAATATATAATTATGAACATGAATTGATTATAAAATAATCACGTTAATTTTAACATGAATACATGTGGGCATAAGAGTATCCTAATATTATCTAAACATAATAAATAATAAATTTAACATATATTGTTTTAATATTCATGTTCATGTTCACGCATAACATTATAAACAATATACATTCATTGTTGAACTTATATATATATATATATATATATATATATATATATATATATATATATATATATATATATATATATATATATCTTAACACATTAAGCTGTTGATTTACATTGACATTGAAATAAATTGAATTTATAATCGGGAAAGCACTCTCTCCAAACATCATGATTTAATTATTCTACGACATTAAAAATTATAACATAATAACATAATTAATTTATTTTATACAATAACGTAACCATAGTTCTGATACCAGATGTTAAATAAATTATATCGGAACGTGTTATTATATAGAATAAAATAAAATCAATAATCATAATATTAAGTACTTACATGAATTGAGAGAAGTCATCTTATATGTATCACGCTTTCGTCGCGTTTAAGGGTGAAGGTCTTCAATTGTCTCTCTCAATCTTAATTATGATGGATGTGTAGGTGTATATAAAGTTCTTGAGACGACAATTGGAACCAAACCCTAACTGTTTTATTTATAGAATAGCTAAGGGTCAAAATCGTCCATCAAGATTATGAAACCCTAGGGCCCATTATGTCAAATACTATTAAGAATATTATTTATAGGCCATATAATTAATTGCCAAACCCATAAATAAAGTGATTAAATTAATACAATATATAAGCCCAATAATTATATAAATAGTAGAGGCCACATAAAGAATAAAATATTCCAACACTATGTTCCTCACTCTCACTCTTCTTCTTCAGCTTCTCACTAGGATTTCCCCGTCTCCCATATCAGATTACACTTAATTTCATTTATTCTGTACTATTATGTGATGCTTTATGTTGTAATTTATAGGGTAGGGATTTTCTTTTTTCAGTGTTCAATTAGGTTGATAATGCGATTGAATATGATTAACAATCCTTGATTATATATGTGCGAAATTGTTGTTGGTCTAATATTATAGTGTTATGAATATCAAGAGCTTGTCATATGGGGCAGATCTCATATTTATAATATGGGATATCAATGTTAGGTTAATATAGGTTTGAAGGATAGCTGTGGTTTGAGCATGTGGAACAAAGTAACTAGTAGATGTGTGTTGTTGAATGTTATGAATGTGGGGTTAATATAGGCTTGGATCTCCCCTCTTCGATAACATATAGTATTAGTATGGTTATGTTTCGGTATTTTTTCCTAATCAAATTGAGAGTCCTAATTTGAAGTTATAATAATTGGTAAAAATGCTTTATTTTAACATAATTAATGGTCAAGATTAGAAATATAATAAATATAAAGAGACTTGGTACAGTGATTTTGAGAGTAGACCCTTAATTTGGGACATGATGAAGGGGTGGATAAGATTAATTGAGTTTGACATGACAATCATTTTTAAGGTAGTAATGCATAAAAAAAGTGGTGAGAGGATATTTTTTGGACCAGTATGTTGTGGGTACTTTGGTGTGATGGAGAAGGGATGAGCATGGAGGATATGCAATTTTCTTTTGGTATTTGGTAGGACTAGAAATGAGAACAAACAATTAAGTAGTGTCACTGCTTTTTTGTAGACCAGTGTTTCTTGTAGCTTATATTGCGAATATTCAAATTATGGGGTTGAATGTCCAGATTTAGTCATGCATGTAGATTCCAGGATGATTTTTGATCTGGCTGATATGATTTGGGATTCAAATTTTCTTCAGTTCTTTAATTTTCCATAATGTAGAAGATTGTGACCAAGCTGTTTATATTACTAGGTATTATCAAGTAGTGGATGTTAATATGTGTACGTTGTAATCCCTCTATGCCACTTTAGTTGCAACTTTGTTTTTGGCATGTGACATGAATTTAAGACGTAACTGAAACATATTAATTTAATTTTTTTAAAATAAAACTATTGTATTCCTGTAATATATAGTATTATTTAATATATATATATATATATAATATATATATATATATATAATAATAATAATAATAATAACAAAGTTTAGCAAAACAGAACAGAATTATAAATTGAAAGTATTATACTTACTTGAAAATTGAAGTCAGATTTTGTGGAGATATAAAACAGATAAATCCGAGTCCTTTAAATTCACAAAGTCTCCTTCAAGCAAATTTATTCCCTCACTAGTGCTAAAGGATTTACTGAATAATTGCTTCCCAAGATAAAATAGATTTTCAATTCTTAATTAGAAGCACTTCAAAAGTAAGAATACTTCGAACACAAGTTCTATGTTATGTACTGAACCTTACAGTAATGATGCATGGAAAAATACTGGGAAAGAACGAAGGAAAAAACACTGCACAGTTTTTTTACAATCTAGCAGAGAACGGGAAGAAAATTACTTGCAACGGAAAAATATTAGCAGAACGGGAAAATAAACTTGTTTAGGAACGGGATCCCACAGTTTATTTATAGAATATTTTGTGACTGTTAGACAAGATATGACGTGATCAAAAATAGTAAACAGATTTTGTCTAAAAAATATATATATATATATATCACGACCCGACCCACCCGCCGACCCCGACCTGGGCCCGCCCAGCCTGTCCGACCGGAAGGACGGCGGCGGCGGCGCGCGCGTGTTGGTTCGAACTAAGCCTTGGCTAGGTCCTCTCCCTTCCACAAAAGTAGGGTGCCCCTTGGGGCCCTTCCCATTGAGCAAACATCACATATATAAATTCTTCATTTTTCCCTCTAATTCCCTATGTGGGACTTTTGCAATCTCCAACATTTCAAGTAGATGACTTTAGAGTCAATTTTCTCATTCAATTCTTAATGGATTTGAACACATAAATATACCACGTTATACTCTTTGCGGAGGAGAACACATTGGTGCATGGACCTGACATTTTCGGAGTGTGAGTCCCACATTAAATTAAGCCTCAAAATGCTTTAATATTTATTTTGTCAAACCCATTTCCAACAATCCCCCACATGAATGTAAAATTGGCTTTACAACATGAAAAAAGAAAAGAAAATAAATAAATAAAAATGTTATGAATATGCAGACACTAGTTCGAGTACATGAGAAAAGATACTTCATCAGGTTAAATAGCCTAGTGGCTTTGAACTTGCCCTAGTAAAGTCTATCGGATTTACTTAGCTAATCAGTAGACTTGTTGTCTTTGAACTGCCAATTTTTCGTGTTAACCAAGAAAATAAAATTCATAAAATATCTCTTCAGACATAATTGGTGCTCACGTTTGTGTTCATTTTGGCATTGAAACACCTCTTGGTTCCGTGAGTATATTAGAGAATTCAGACTTCAAATTCTCATAGAAGTGACCTCCTTCTTACTCATGTAGGTGACTTCTATCAAGAGTATCCCGCAATACCCCACTTGAACGTATTTCAAGATATAAAAATCATTAAAAGTGTAACTTATCCTGATTCTCGCGGTAGATGTGCACTGTTTCATCATAGGAATGGGTAGGAGTAAATATCTCCTTAGTGCTTTACTAAGTACTACATAGTTCGGTTTGCCCATTGAACCTAGATCTTGGGATCTCCAGTCAACTAGGTTGGGTTGCCACTATGACGACTCTTAATTAAACAATAGGCTTTAAACTCATTCCTTCGATGAACTTTCCACTTGCTCTCTTGTTAAACCTTTCGTAAGCGGATCCGCAATATTATCTTTTGAACTTACATAATCAATTGAGATAATTCCATTTAAGAGCAATTGTCTAACGGTATTATGTCTTCATTGTATATGGCGTGACTTACGGTTATATAAATGACTCTATGCTCTTCCAATTGCTGATTAGCTATCACAATGTATACATATAGATGGCACATGTTTTGACTAATTTGGAATCTCCTCTAAGAAATTACGAAGCCACTCTACTTCTTCTCCAACTTTGTCTAAAGCAATAAATTCTGATTTCATTGTAGATTTTGCAATACATGTTTGTTTTGAGGATTTCCAAGATACCGCTCCACTACCAAGTGTAAAAACATATCCACTTGTGGATTTAGAGTTGTTAGTTCCCAGTAGGCACACAATAGATCTAGAAGGGGGGGTTGAATAGATCCTTTTAATTTTAAATACTTTTCTCGTTTATTTTGTATTGCTAATGAATTAGCATATGACAAATATAAGAATCTTTTCAAGCACAACGAAATAAGTAAAAGATCCCCTTCATTGATATATTCATAATCATACATAAATTATTCTTAGAGTTAGTTCGGTTGTAAACAGTTAAAACATACATAACAGTTATAGCAGTTAAGTACATAATGTAAATGACATAAAGTAAAAGACAAGGAATTTTAAGTGGTTCAAAGACTCAAACTCCTAATCCACTCTTCTGCTTTCAACTAGCAGGATTTTCACTAAGGAATGGAAGCACCCTGAATCACTAAGACATTCCTTCAAGGCCAGCAGCCTTGGGACTTCAGTTCACTAAGAACTCTTCAAGGCCATCAGCCTTGGAACTTCTCTAGTTCCCTAGGAACTCTTCAAGCCCAACAGGCTTGGAACTTCATTTAGTCCCTTCGGACAAGGACCCCTCAGGCCCTAGCTTCTTATTGTTGATGTTGTTTGTTTGTTGGAGGTGCTGAGCTGCTAAGATGTCTTTAAGCTTGATCATCCTTTGTACTTAGCAGCTTGGTGTGGTACTTAACAGCTTGGTGTGGTCCTCTTTGCATTCTGCTTCGAGTCTGGACCACATCTTCTTTGGTGCAGCTGATCTTCATTCTGTTCAGCTCATCTTCATATGATGTCAGCTGTGCACCATCACCATTTTCTAAACCCTTCTTGACTTGATGGCAAACATAGTTCTGCACTTGCTCTGGTTCAGCTTTAGGTTCATGGTGAATCGTAGAGTGGCTCTCTGGATCTTCCTTATGTTCTGCCACTCTACTGAATGCTATTTTCTTGTCATTCTCGGCTCTCAGCTTAGATGCCAATTGAAGTGGCATTCTCATCTTTGTTGAGTGAAGCTTTAGTCTGTTCAGGTCCTCCTTCAAAGCTGCTTCACTTCCACCTTCGTAGTCTTACTGTCACTGAGACTTGTTCTGTTAAGCTCAGGTGGAACTCGTAGAGTTAACATTAGCATTCTACCAACTCAACGATCCTGCAACATAGCAATCATCAGCAACTCTTGATCTTTGAAGCTCTGTTAATTTATACTTCTTCCCAATCTTCTCGTTGGAAAGTAGCCGTTAAAAGCTTTTTGAATTGCTTCGCAAATCTCGAGGTATTTGATGTAGACTGCAGATGTGACATGGCATCCCATTTTCTGACACTGCAGTCTACTGTTTCACCTACCCCGTCAGAGATGTCACTCTGATGTCTCGGGCAGGCAGTCAACTTTATTTCCTCCTAATTTCTCAATCAGAGGTTGTCCTTTTTCATCGATGCCCTCAATAAGCTCTGTTCGACCATCAATCTGCAGATTGAACCGTTGCCAATGCTTCAACCTTCAGACGACCGAACTCTACGATTCTGATGCATAACTTCTTGGACCTGATCGTAGTGTCTAGTTGATAGGTAGAGACAACACTACGATCTTGAAGAGTATTGATTGGATCTTCAATGTAGAAAACCTCTTCCTTCTCTTTTGCAGTGCTTCAACACTTCTGTTTGCCTCGACTGTTCTTAGATACTGATGGCTTGACTCTTTGTTCTGGCCCCTTCTGAAGAGCAAGACACTTCAGATTTGTGGCATGTCCAGCTCGCTTTCACCTTGTGATCTCCCGTTCACTTATAATCAATGGACTGACCCAATGCTTAATCACTTTAGCCTTGTTCTTCAGAGACTGTCCAGTATCTTTGTGTACACTCCATCAGTTCCTTCTTTGTTTGGCATACACTACGATCCTGGTTGCTTTCAAGATCGTCGTCTACTATTTACTTGACAGCTATTGCACTTGCTGACTTTCCTTAGTCAGTTACTGAAGTCTTCTTCTGATCAACTTGTGAAAGACTTCATCTTAAATGGCTTCACAACTCAATCTGGATGTTGATTGGGTTGGTGCTTAGATCTTCTGTTAGCTTACATGTCATTCGTTGAGTTCTCTCTGGTTTCCTTCAGGTGGGATGTATCTTTGCAGTACTAACTAGAGGCTTCAATCTTTTGGATATTCTGGAAGTGCTCAGTTGTTGAGAATCATGTTTGCTCTACGATTCTGCCTTGACGTTGAGAGCACACCTTTTTAAGTCTTAGTTCTACACTCTACGATTCAGCTTCGGCTGTGCAGACACTACGACTCCGAGATCAGATCTTGATACTCTACGATTTCTGACTTTGTGCTCGTTGCCTTCATCTGATCTTGCTCGACTACGATCTCTGCCTCTGATATGATCAGTAGACTCTACGACTCTGAATGTAGTCTACGATTCTTGACTTGGCTTCGACATTAATAGACTCTACGACTCCGCGTGTAGTCTACGATTCTTAACTCGGTCGACTCGTAGGGAGGCTGTCTCTACGATTCTGAACATGAATTCCTTAGCAGACTACGGCTCCGAGGAAGTTCTACTCGACACACTATGATCCTTCCTCGTCTCTCCTGGCAGTCTACGAACTCCGAGATCTACTATCTTGTAGACTACAATTCTGCCTCGATAGCTCTCGAGTTTTTCTTGACTCTCCTGGCAGACTACGATTTCTGGTGCAGTGCTCGACGATCAGACAAACCTATCTATTACATCATAAGATCAACCTAACAAGCTTGATCTTTCTATATTTATAGTCCTTATACATCATTTCTTTTTAAGGACTTTACAAAGCTGTTGTGCTTATGTAGGATCAACCTAACATATTTGATCAATTCATCATAAGTCCTTGTACATATGTTTCTATTATCTATCAAAGGACTTTACAGCTTTTCTTAATGCAAGCATACTTGTATATTAATTCATATATATCATAATCAAATCATATACAAATAGGAATATCATTCACATGCTTATTCCTGACAATCTCCCCCTATTTGATTTTGACAAAAATAATAAGTTATGTTATGAATAAATCTTATATACAGTGAGCAGCTGCATTTCTAAAACAGATAATCATGAATGTCATTTATAATCGTATGGAGTTTAATAGACTTTGGCACTAATAGACTTTGACACTTTACATCTTGGATCTAGAACATACCTAACTAGTTAGAGATGTACCTCTTTGGCTCCATGTATGTTTCCAGGATGTCTGTTAATCAGCTACTCATCTGCTTGATCTTCTTGCTCCTGCTCCCCCTGGGATATTGACTTTATGTCTTTGCTCTGCTCCCCTTCAGACTCATGATCTTCTTCTTTAATTTGCTCCCCCTCAAACTCTGCGTTCATATGATCATCATATTTTGGCTCCCCCTCAGATGATGATTCTGCTTCTGCAGCTGCTGTCTTCTTCTATGCCTTTCTCTTGGCCTTCTTATCTTTACTTCTTCTGCTCTCCTTGCTCTTCCTTGTATGCCTCTTTCTATGCCTCTTTTTCTCCCCCTTTTTGTCATTAATCACTTGAGAAAGCTGCTCCATGTTGGACATTAGTTGCTCCCTCAGGTAAGAGGAGTTACCAACTTCAATCTTGAGTTCTTGTTGGCTCAGCTCAATTTGTAGAGAGAAAGACTGATTCATGTTGTCAATCTTGTAAGAGAAGACTTGGATTTGCTCTTCATTAGCCTTCTGTGCTCGTAGAGCTTCTGCCTTCTGTTCATTTATGGCCTTCAGATATATATGATCTCTCTCTTTGATTTTGAGAGATACATCAGACATGGTCGCTTGAAGTCTGTTTTGAACTGAATTATCTCCTGCTGCTGTCAACTTCTTTGACTCTTCATGGATTAGAGATATCTTCTCAACCAACTCATCAGAATTCTTCAATAGCTACTTTTCCATGGGAATTTGGTCATCTGGTTGGGCAGCCTCTTGTTGAACACCAGATTGGACTCTACGATTTTCATCCTTGGACAGATTTTCAAAAGCATTGAGAATCTGAAAAATCGTTGAGTACCAATCGCTGTTGGAGGATGAAGGAATGTCTGGCAACAGTGCTTGGGCCGAGGGAGGCTTCTCATTTTGGACTCGATCATCATCAGTTGTAGAGTGAACAGACTCTACGATCATCTCCTTAACTATGATCCTTCTGCCATCAGAACCCACTCTACTACCATAGGGGATGTAATTATTGTCAGCATGTCGGTAGACTTTGTAGTGGGGCTGGTCTTTGATCATTGTTGTTGCAAATCTCTTCACCCTTGGGAAGTTCTGGGCCACCAGCTCTAGACTTGGAAACTGAGAGTAGCACCAGCTGAGGTAACTTCCATCTTTTTCAGTATATGCCTTTAACCAAGGCATCCATTGGAAGAACCATCTCATCAACAAATCATCAGGATTGTAGAGGATAGTGGTGCAGTCTAATTCTATGTTGTTCTAATTTTTTAACACATCATATGCAGTCATCCTTACAACCATGAGTTGTTCATTTCCATAGCTTACCCATCTTTCTGTTGGGACTTCTGCTGGTTCATCAATCACTTCCACCACTATTCTTCTGCTTGTTCTTGCTGGAGAGAGAACATGATAGTCTGCTGATTCCTCTGATTCCTGATTTGCAGAACTGAGATCTTTCTCCAGTTCTTCACTTTCTGAGCTTGACTCATTCTGACTACTTTCTTCAGATTCATCAGTGAATCCTTCTTGCTGATGTTCATAACCAGAAATTTCTTCAGCATCTTCTTTCTTGGATTCAACTTCTTCATCACTCACTTCAATGATTGCAGTAGAGGGTTTTCCTTGCTTCTTGGGGACAGATTTAGCAAGCAGTCTATAGCTCTTTCTTCTCCTTGGAGGTTCAGCTATATGAGAGGCATACTTTTCTTCCTCTTCAGACTCTAAGGCTTTTGACTCATCAGGCAACCTTCCTTGATGTTCAGCATTTGTAGGAGCAAGTCCTTCTTCGGACTCAACATCATTTGACCCATCATGTGGGCTAGTTGGAGCATTTGCATTTAGAGATGCAGTTGGATCATTTTGTAGCTTTTCTTCATCATCAGAGTGAATGCTCTGAGAGTTAGCCATAGGGCTTGTATATTCTTCTTCATCATCAGGGTTTGTATTTTCTTTCATGAATCTAGCTTCACCTTCATCGCTGGACTTGATCTTTGAGGATTTAACATTAGGGCTTTCAGTTCCCTTCCCATCTTTTGACTCTACGTCCTCTTCTTTGTTAGATGGCATTTCTTGGGGAACTGGGGATGGCTTGTTTACCACCTTAGCTTTCTTTCTGGATGGCCCTTGAAGTAATTTGTTACTTCTCCTCTTTGTGGCCTCTGCAGTTGAGACCTTTTCACCTTCATCCTTGTCTTCAATGGAGAGACTTTTTGGTAGGACCTCTGTTTTCTTCACACCTTTGGACTTCTTCCTCGCTGGTGTGACTGCTACTGCTGCAGAGTCATCTGATTGAGAGCTTTCCACCTCTCGAGCCTTTCTCTTCTTTGACGAGACCTTGCAGCTGCTCCTAGTAGTTATCAGCCTCTTAGTTTCCTTGGGATTTTTCTTCCAGTTTTTGAACAGCTGTGGGGACATTACCTTATGAACATTCGGCGGTTCTCCCTCATCATCCTTGATCTTGCTTCCCAATTTCTTCTTCAGCACAATGCTCAGCAGTCTTCCATGAAAAACCTTTGTAAGGGGTTTTTCTGTAGACTTCTTCAACTCAGCCTTTTCCACCCATTTGAAGATTTGATCGAACAAGATAACTCCAAAGTTTATTCGCTTCTTCAAAACTATTACATGCATAATCTTCAGTTGTTGATCAAGCACAGTGTCATATGCAGTATCCTTGCATAGTATACATTTGCCCACTATCTCAGCAAGGAACTCAAATTCCTCAGGAAACTCCTTTTTTTCTTCATGTCCTTCAGACTAGGGTTTCTTTGGTACCCCATAATCTCCTTCGCTTGTTCAGTGTCGATCTCATCAAGGCTTTTCAGTCCTAGGTCAGGAAAGCCTAAGCATTGATTGATATCAGATGATTTCAGATTTAGAGACTGACCTTTGACCTTGGTAGAAAGAGTTCTGGAATTTATGGATACGTTTGAGTAAAACTCTTTAACCAGTTCAGCATATACTCGAGTGCTTGCCTCAAGACATTATGAGAATCCAGCTTTCTTCACAAGTTCAAGAATGTCTCTGAACTTCTTTTTGGATTTCTCAAACGACTTGGTTCCGAGCTGAATGCCAGTGATTACTCGCCAATCTGCCATTTGAATAGTTCGAAGAATACTGGTATTTGATTCAGGGAGTTTTCTGAGAGATAGTTGAATGTGATTTGGGCGAAGCTCTGGAGGGTTAATGGATTTAGGCTTTGAAGAGGATTATTAGGGTTTGAAAAATATGAGGGAGAGAGGTTCGATAGTTTCTGGTAACTATTTGCAGATTTTGAATTTGTCTTTATGACAGTCCCTTCTGACTCTACATACGCTGTGATGTGTCAACTAGCCATTGGTTGCACGATGCCCAGTAATGAGCTGTAACTCCCCATTAACTTTTCAGTTTAATGTCCCTTTTTAAAAGAATAGGCGTCAATGACGTGGATTGACCGTTGACCATTTTGGTTCATAGAGTAGCTCGGTGAGATAGCTATGGACTCTACGTTTTCCTTTGTTGACTCAACGATTTTCTTCTGAGAGATGCTGCAGTGGATGGTTTTGACACTAATCCTCATCTTGAAACTGCATATCTTAACCACTGATGTACCCCAAGCCAGTTTGGGCACTTAAGTTCTGAGGTGCGTTTGCATGATGTCTTTCCAAACTGTATTCGTATTTATCTCCACACGATCTGTGTAGTTGAGCAAGTACCCAATTCTTCCAAGCTCCTTATGAGCTAAGGTATCCTCTGGTAAGATTGCGATCGTCGAGTCTGCTTCTACGATCGCTGAGGTTACTCCACGATCGTTGAGTTCTCTTCAACCTCTACTCTACGATTGTTAACTGACTTGGTCCTTGAGATGAACTTTACTAAGCGTTCCTCCTGGGTCAAGGTAGCTCAGGAAGGGTCAATCTCTTAGAGTGAACTAAGGGTCAGGTTTGTCCCTGAGGCGCTTTCCAGATGAAAAACTTTAGAAGTGATTTGTACTGATATCTCATTTAACCTTTTCTGTTGGGGAGCTCATCTACCAACTTTGGACATTTACATTGGTTGTAATCGTGGTGTCCTCCTGCTCTTACACTACGATCAGATGTTTGATCGTAGGCACTCCACGATTTTGAGTTGGGTGGTTGACAAGGTTATCAGTAGTACATTTTGAGACGTTCCTACTGACTATGGATCTTCATTTGGTTCGTCAGCCACAAATGTTTGGGACTTTGTAACTGGTACATTGCTTCATAGTATAACTCAGTGTTGTTATTTCTTAACAGATCACTGATCCCCCATGGTTGATACTGTCTTCTCAGATAGATGTGATTTCCTTTTCTTCATGTGCATTAGAAGATAACCTTGCATATCTTCTTTTGACTGGAATCACCATTCTTAATTAAATCTTCTTATATCATAGAGATGGATATCTTCAGGGTTGTTTACTCTACGATCATTTGACAGCACTACGAACGTAGTCTACTTTGACAATCTTGTGTATGTGAAGTTCTGCTCCCGAAATGAGTTCCTCGTGATTGATGCTCGATGATCCTCTGATGTGAGCTTCCTCGAGGATTCTTCTCATATGACATGCTTTGCATCATTGAGCATATAAGACCCTTTTCATCTTTGGTTGAATGGCCTACTTCCATAAAAAGATCAATAGCCATGTGAGCTTCATTCAGATTAGCTCAACAGGTCTTCAAGGACAGGCTTTGACATATAAGAATTTTATCAGAATTATTTCTGAGCAGTCTTAAGCCTTCTGCTAGTTGAGTCTTCTTTACTGAAGTCTTCTGCTCCAGCATTCCTTAGTGTGGCCAGATAGACCAAGTACATGCAAGTTAGATATATTTCTATTTCGGTACCCATAGTTAAATGGGTCCTGCCAGGTTAGTTTCAAAATCCATATTCCTCATATATTAGAATTAACATCATATTGATCACCAACAATTATATTCATGCATACAACTAATTTAGATATTACATTTTGATATGCATGATGATGAGTGTGTGTAAGATTTGCCATTTTAATAAAAACACTCTTTTCCTTTGATGGTTTCATCATTTGCTTAGTTATGTTCACAGAGTTTAAATGTTCACAGAGTGAGAATCAACACTATTACTTATGTATATCTGGTTGATTCATGGAAGTGATCAGTTTCTACGAATCTTTAAGATACCCTTGTAGAACTGATCATAATCTGTGTTATCAAAAACTTAGAACATAGGTTTGTACATTCATACTAACCCATCAGCAAAGATTACTCCACATAATATTAATTTAACCTGTGATATTCTTATGACCCATTTCAGATTTTTTTCAAGATGTCATCTTCAACCTAAAACTTGGATGGAGAGAAAGTTTGTAAGCATTTGAGTTTCCAACCTCAGTGTACTTTCTCTCTTCACCTTTTTATGTAGATTATGATTCCTTGAAAGAATACTGTTATAGTTAATAACGAGGTGCAACATGATGTACACAATTATATTAGTGAGGAATCATACCTTTCTACTGTCAATTTCTTAACAATCATTTAACTTAGACATACTGAGGTTAGGCATTGATGTGCATAGTTTCTCATTTACTCCTGACAGCTTGTTGCTCCAGTTGACCTTCAATCAATCAGTCGTGGTCATGAAGATGCAAGCTAAGAGAATCTCAGCATCTTTAGTTCTTTGACATCCTTGAGTTCACAAGGTTTACATCCAGCTGCTGGTTGGCCAGATACATGTTTGAGAAGCTCTTCTTTCTTCTCTTGATAAGCATTTCTTAGCATGTATGACCTTTTCATCTTTTCATGTTGGTGGATGTTTGACTCTTTTCTGTTGATGTCTCTTGAGCTTCCTAGCCTGGATTGGTCTTGTTGATATGGCAATCAAGAACATGGACCAATCTGAGCAGCTTCAGGTGTATATACACATTTACCTGTACACAATATTTCCAACGTGTGAGCTCATCTGCTTATAACAAGTGACTTACTACTAAACTAAGTTTAGAACAATGTCTGTACCTAGGATCAGACTCAAATCGATTAGCTTTTGAATATAGCATGAGAACCTGCTTTGATACCAATTGTTAGTTCCCAGTTGGCACACAATAGATCTAGAATGGGGGGGGTTTGAATAGATCCTTT
The DNA here is from genome assembly GCA_016801055.1 of Panax notoginseng. Taxonomy (NCBI): domain Eukaryota; kingdom Viridiplantae; phylum Streptophyta; class Magnoliopsida; order Apiales; family Araliaceae; genus Panax; species Panax notoginseng. The sequence continues at coordinate 171,322,881 of CM029019.1, forward strand.
TCGTTTCAAATACTTTTCTCGTTTATTTTGTATTGCTAATGAATTAGCATATGACAAACATAAGAATCTTTTCAAGCACAGCGGAATAAGTAAAAGATCCCCTTCATTGATATATTCGTAATCATACATACATTGTTCTTAGAGTTAGTTCGGTTGTAAGCAGTTAAAACATACATAGCAGTTATAGCAGTTAAGTACATAATGTAAATGACATAAAGTAAAAGACACAAGGGATTTTAAGTGGTTCAGAAACTCAAGCTCCTAATCCACTCTTCTGCTTTCAACTACCAGGATTTTCACTAAGGAATGGCAGCACCCTAAATCACTAAGATTCCTTCAAGGCCAGCAGCCTTGGGACTTCAGTTCACTAAGAACTATTCAAGGCCAGTAGCCTTGGAACTTCTCTAGTTCCCTAGGAACTCTTCAAGCCCATCAGGCTTAGAACTTCATTTAGTCCCTCCGGATAAGGACCCCTCAGGCCCTGACTTCTTGTTGTTGATGTTGTTTGTTTGTTGGAGGTGCTAAGCTGCTAAGATGTCTTTAAGCTTGATCATCATTTGTACTTAGCAGTTTGGTGTGGTCCTCTTTGCATTCTGCTTCGAGTCTGGACCACATCTTCTTTGGTGCAGCTGATCTTCATTCTGTTCAGCTCATCTTCATATGATGTCAGCTATGCACCATCACCATTTTCTGAACCCTTCTTGACTTGATGGTAAAATAAGATCGAAAATAAGAAGAATCATAAGGTAAACCGATGGTAAAATAAGATCACCATGTGATCAGATTGAGCTATGAATTGATAGATAGTCTATAATGACTGAATGATTATAGCTTGATGCTATAAAAAAGTACTATGAAATGGTACGAGATAAACTCATGAGGAGTTGTAAATGATGAGATATGAAAAATTCGTATCGAGCAAAGAGCAAGTTAAGAGTTGGATAGAGTTAAGTGGGATTTCAATTGAGAACTCATGAGAGGGATGAGTTGTACAAACCTTTGTATGGGCGGAGGTTTTGTGCTCTCGCTCGGTTCCTGTGACGCCCCCAAATCCGACTATCTTCCAACCCGACAGATGGTGCTACACGGTGCTACAGTTCACACAAACATTTAATTGAAATGCCTCAAAAGAACGAATATGTCTTATATATATTCAAAATAATATTAACATTTCCCCAGGTCTGAATATCGACTTAGTGTCAGGAACTGCCCCAATATCGAAGGCCCCGTACCACATGGCTCCGGTAGAGATGAAAAAATTGATGGTGCAACTGCAAAAATTGTTAGACAAGAAATATATTCAGTCGAGTGTATCATCATAGGGAGCACCGATGTTGTTTATCAAGAAGAAGGATGGGTCGGTGCGACTTTGCATTGATTACAGAGAGTTAAATAAGGTCACAATTAAGAATAAGTATCCATTTCCAAGGATTAACGACTAGTTTGACCAATTAAAAGGAGCTAGGTATTTCTCAAAGATAGACTTGAGAAGTGGGTACCATCAGTTGAAGGTGAGGAAAGAAGATGTACCGAAGACAGCATTCAGGACTCGTTACGGTCATTACGAGTTTCTGGTGATGTCATTTGGTCTAACGAATGCTCCTACAGTGTTTATGTGATCCGATCAAACCCTTTCAGAGGGCTTGTTCATCCGGTTTCTGGAATTTCTAGAAACTCAAGGTCATGGCCGAATAGGCTACTTTGACCATCCACTACATTCAATCTGTTGATTGTTTGAGTGATATAAAGGCATGGATCTAGAGTCCATCTAATAGGCTACAAACTAGATGCAATAACATCAACAAATCTCCTAACATTTGACAGATCTTGGCCCTTGAAGATCTTGTCAGACACTGCTTAAGGATTTCTGGGTTACCCAGAAATCACTTGGTCATGGTCGGTCAACCGACTTTGACCATCAATAACTTGTAATCTGGACTTGGAATGACCATGATTTCACTTCCAGATTACAGTCCACATGACATATTACAGATCTAAAACATAAAACACAACAAATCAAAAATAGAGAAAGATCGATGGCTCTTGACATATGCTTGTCAGACCACTTTTTAGGGTTCTAGGTAGTTTTCAAAACTTTGATTGTAAGGCACTTTGATGCTATAGATTTATGATATAACATCATAGATCATCATATAACATCTTCTAGCATGTATATAAACACATAAACAACATTTTTAACTAAGCATACAAGATCAAAGGTGAGTTAGGGTTTTATACCTTCTTGCTCAATCTTTGATCCTATCTTTTCTCCACTGATCTAGATGATCTAAAGGCTTGGTGAGTGACTGAATCACTTAAGGATTTCATGGGTTTGGTGAGAGAAAAGTTTGGCTAAGTGTAAAAACACAAATGACTTATGTTTTTAGTTTTTCTCTTTCTTTAATCTCTCACTTTTGATTCTTGTGGTTAGAATTGTTGTGATGTGGCTTCAATTAGCTGATTCAAAGTGTTTGGTGGTAGCTCAAGAGATGTGGCAACAATTTTGGCCATAACTCTTTTAACTTAAAAGTTAAGTAAAGGGTATTTTGGTCTTTTCACCCCGAAAAGGGTATTTTCATAATTTCCCTCCTAAATTTAAGGGTATTCTAGTCATTTGACATCATTCTCTTTAATTCTCACCCTTAGGGTTTGATAATCTCAATTAGGGTTTTCTGATTAGGGTTTAGGATTCCCGAATATAAAATTAGGGTTTCTCGGCATTCGATTAAGGTTTCTAACTGTGCGTTAGGGTTCCTTAATCACATATTAGGATTTCCAATCCCTCATTAGGGTTTACTAAGTTTGTACCCTATCCGATCAATCACTGATCACAAATTCTATACGGTACAAATACGTACTCATCAATACAATTATTATAACTGTATTTTCTACCGAATCCCTATCCGTGTCTAGGGTTAGGATTTCTATTCTCTGTTAAGCACAACTCTACTCTTATTTCTCAGTCAATACACAAATTGACCACTTCTCTAAGACTCATATCACAGATACACAACACAATATTGATAGTCAATATCAATATTAAATATAAAAAAACTATTCGTCAAATTTGAATTATTCGAAATCCTTGGTTATCACAATTACCCCGCTCCGGCGAGCAAAAAAAATAATAAAAAAATAAAAAAATTAATTAATTAATTAAAATATTTATCAAATAAAATGAATATTTTAGTTGAAATATTTATGGAATAAAATAAATATTCGATGGAAATTATTATTAAAATATTTATTAAATAAAATGAATATTTTAGTTTAAATATTTATAGAATAATATAAATATTCGATGAAAATTATTATTAAAATATTTATCAAATAAAATTAATATTTTAGTTAAAATATTTATGGAATAAAATAAATATTTAATGAAAATTATTATGGACTAATTTATTCGAGTATAATAATAGTGAGGGAATGAAAATATTCTAATTTAATTATGTAATTAAATTAGACGGATAACGATTTGTTAAATAAAATGGAGTTTATATTAAATAATTAAGTGAAAGTGTGACTAATGGACCATATAATAAGAGAATTATAAAAATATATTAGAAAATGTCTTGTGACCTTATAACTGTTATGTTTTGTAACTGGTTAAATCACGTTATAAAAAAAAGAAAAAGAAAGTGATGTCCATAAGATGATATGATGTTGTTTAAACTTAAGATTTGAGATTTCAGTCCTGTATATGTGAATGATGGTAATGAGCAGAATTTAAACCAAGTTCACAAGTTGTATTAAAAAAGGGGAACTAAACCTATAAGGTTACTATTAAAGTAACTAATGAATGTCGTGAATATATATGGTATGTGTGTAGGACTTTTGGTGAACGTGAGTAGTAATCGTTTAGCATACGTACGAGGCAAGTTTTCAAACCCTATTCTTACATTGAGCAAGTTCTTAAATCTTATTATTATTGAGCAAACTTCGTATTCTTATTTCGAACTGTTCAAAGCTTAATTATTCAAGTTTATGATTCCAAATGAAATTTTCTAATTCTTTTGAAGTATCACTTCTATTGTACAAAGTTCATTCAATTGTGTAGAATTGATATCCAATCTTTTTAGTCAATTATATAGAGTTGAGATTCAATCTTTGATTTGATTATTGATCTCGATATTGCATTGAAACCTAGCTTGAATAGATAGTGATTCCTTATTGATTCAACTAATCCTTAGTTGATGATTATTGAACTATAAATTACCCTTGAGATCAATCCAAACCAAACTTCCTTTGGTGCGGACTTTAATGTCAAAGCTGAGATGAACAACCATGCTACATGGGATTATATTATGCGATAACGTTAAGATGTTGTGCACATACATGGTACATAGGGATGATCCCCCTAAGTACGAGATGTTAGGTCTATATAGTCTTACGACTGTTAAAGGTTTAAAGTAGAAATACTTGATAACATGGGACATAGTTTATAGTCTTATGACCCTCAGATGTACTTTTGATTCTTGTTCTAATCTTGATTCAAAAGCCGAGACTTCTTTTGGTTCAGTATCCATTGTTTATTCGCATGTTATTTTTATTATTCTATTGTTAAACTTGTGGGCAATTGTACTTGCTCACTCTTGCATAATAACATTGCAGCTAAGATTGAAAGAGTTGATGAGCCATCCACAAGTAAGGGCAAGGGAAAAGCAAGCAAATGATGAAGACTTTTTTTATATTCGAGAATGTTTATATTAAGACTTATAATGTGATGTTTAAGACTTATTTATTTATGATGTTTTCGCATATGATGTATTAAGGTTAGATAACATGGGATTTATTCGTTTTAGATGTTGTAACCCTATATTGGGAAGATTTATATTTCAATTTTATTGTTATCATTATTATGGGTAGTTAGATGTTAATTATACCGTTGAGTGAACACCAAATCTGAGAGAAGTTTGAGTACTTGAATTTGAGGGTGTCACAAAAATCAATAAATTGACTACTTGTTTATATATAAATAGACAAAGAGAGTAATAATAACTATAACCAAGGTCCCAATCTATGAATATGTGGAATTGTATGGTAAATATATAAAATCCCAAATTATTATTAATTAATAGTATCTTGAGTAATGATCATTTGGGTGAATTGATAATGGATTAAGATGACATAAGAAAATATTATTAATTCATGAATTAGACTTGTGTTTGCTTGATTCAAACTCAAATTTTGACCTAACTTGTTACATATTATAATATCAAAATCAACTCTCAAAAGTTCGGATCAAGTTATTCGAGAGATGAATACACAAAGATTGGGGTATCATACCACAATTAAAGAGAAATTTGAAAATGAGGACGCGAAAGTCAACCGATATTATACCGCAATAACTAAAGACAGAAAAATTGAGTATAATTTGGAGTGTTTGTAATACCTAGTCCCACGACGAAACATATAGGATAGTTTGATATATATATATATATATATATATATATATATATATATATATATATATATATATGTGTGTGTGTGTGTGTGTGTGTGTGTGTGTGTGTGTGTGTGTGTAATGTACCAAATTATTATTAATAGTACCTTAAGCCATAACTTGTTAGGTGTTAATCATCCAATCAATTCGCTAGTGTTCATTGCTACACTTAGACCTGGCAAACGGGCCCAAAGCCCGCGGGCCGGGCCGGCCCGTCTGCCAAAACCCGGGCTTTGGGCCGCATTTTTTAAGCCCATGAAAACCCGGGCTGTTTTGGCCCGGCCCGCCAGCCTCCCATGATTTTTTTATTATTTTTTTTTAAATAAAATGTTACTACTTGTGGGTTGTAAGGCTTGAACACAAGACTTGTAAGTAAATAAATAAGAGTTCAAACCAACTAAGCTACAACAACTATTTGTTTTTAATACAATCTTCAATATGTTTTAACTATAATTAAAAATTATAATTAAGATATGTAGTTAATGTAGGTAATTAATTAATAATACTAATTTATAATACTATTAAAATTTTAATTGATTGAGATATGTAGTTGTGACGCCCCCAAAATAGGTATACATCACCTATTCTGAGTCGCCAAATACATGGTACAGAATACAAATACAATCTTCATTATACAACAAGAGAGTTGTGAGTTTGAATACAAATACTGTCTTCTAGACAATATCTACTCTTAAAATAAGTCCTCATTACATTTATTGTCACACTATTTAACAGAATAGTGAGGACTACTAGTTAATACTATCATCCGGACCATCACTCCGTTCCCCGACTCGTCCTAACTACGTTCTCATTTCCTGAAGAGAACAGTGAAAGAAAGGGTGAGCTCAATTAGCCCAGTAAGAAATATTATGACTAAGATAATGCATAATAAATTATCATTTGCCTTCAACAGTGTTAAACTGATAAAGTACAATAGACATCAAGTTTAACTGTAGCGAAACAAGCAATCCATTAAAAGAGTCAAGTAGAGATTAAAATCTACTATCTTTTATGATTTAAAAGATTTTTCATCACTGTTATCGTTGAGACTCAGCTTAATAAATAATCCACATCATCGAATCACCCCTGCACTACGGCCAAGGATATTCTTTAGTATCACGACCACAATTATCCATGCACTACGGGCCAAGAATATTTATGTATTCGTTAATGGTCATGATCATGCCAACAACTGTCCATCAATGCACTACGGGCCAATGAGAACTCTTACCACATCATTTGTAACTTTACGGTTATGATTATACCGAATAATCCCTGGTCATAATCATACCAAGTCCATCTATGCACTACAGGCCACAGATGACTTTCAACATATTATAAACATGAGGATGATAACAATTCAATAAAATAAGTTCAAGAATTAATTTATCCAAGAACTAATAACGTCCAAATTGCTAACATGATACTGCTTTGTAGAGTAAAATTCAAGAATGCTCAGAAGAATATTTTCATGAAAAGATACTGGATGAAGCGCAATTATCAAGGATATTTCACTAATTTTATGAAGTATAGAAGTCAAAACTTTAACCAACTGAGTATAATAAAGAATGGAATAACAAAAGAAATCACCAGGCATGCGATAGACCGCACGGACAGGTTATTCCAACAGAATAATAAATAATGGAACCAGGTCCGGCGTAAATGCACAGACAGGATATTCCGACAGAATAATAAATAATGGGACCAGGTCCAGCGTAAACGCACAGACATGATATTCCGACAGAATAATAAATAATGGAACCAGGTCCGGCGTAAACGCACAGACAGGATGTTCCAACATAATAATAACGAAACCAGGTCAGGCGTAACGTACCGACAGGATGTTCCAACAGAATAATAAAGAACAGAATAACAGGAGAATGTCACCAAGTATAGGGAATTCCACGTATACAGGTTATTCCAACAGAATAATAAAGAATGGAATAACAGAAGTTCTCTTCATGAATACAAAAGAAATAATACCTCCTACCTTAAGAAGAAGAGTACTAGATATATGAGTGGTGAAGTAGCAGAATACTTTTCTTCTTTCTCTCTATAGTTTATCTCTCTAGAGTTTCAGTGAATTCGTAAGAAATAATGAAGGAATGAGCTTCTATTTATGAAAAAATGAACTGCATAGTAACTAACTCATGAACGGTCTAGATTGATTTACTTTAATATGACGGTCCATATTTAAAGCAAAATCTTTTAAATAAAATATAATATATTCTATTTATAATCTAATAAAACGAATAACTTTATAAAAGATTTTACTATGCAAACACTATGCATAATAAAATATAATATATTCTAATTATTGTCTAATAAAACAAATAACTTTATAAAAGTATTCTGTTTTATATAAAAAGATTTTACTATTAGCCTAATAAAACGAATAACTTTATAAAAGTATTATGTTTTATATAAAAAACTTTTCTGTTTTATTACATTAATAATACCAATAAAATAAAACTGAGTGACTTATCACATAAGCATCAATAATCAATACCGTGTGCTACTGTGTATTACTGTACTTTTAACACCGTGTGTTTCAACAGTTAATGGTAAAACTTTCGCCGTTATTTTCATAAAGTATTTTTATCGTTTTCTCAATTCGACAATAATTTCGTTGTGGGGTCCACCAATGATTGTGTCGTTGTACGAATATTTCCTGTTAAAACGAATATTCCCCGACCAATCGAATATTATATAACAACTTGCGTATTTTGCAAAATTTATAAATATTACCCACAATTATAATATTATATCAAATTAACTCCATAATATTCAAAAATGATATTTATAAAAATTCATCTTTATTTATAAAAGTTGGGGTCTTACAATCTCCCCTTCTTATGAAATTTTGCCCTCGAAATTAGGGTACGTACCTGGTATGTCGAAGAGGTAAGGATACCTAGATTTCATTTCAGATTCTAACTCCCAAGTCATTTCCTCAACATCGTGGTTTCTCCACAAAACTTTGACTTGAGGTATAACCTTGGAGCATAGAATATGTTCCTTCTTATCCAAGATTTGAACAGGAACCTCTTCATACGTCAAATCTTCTGCTATTTCGTCCGGTTCTAACTCAATAATGTGGTTCGGGTCCTCCACATATTTATGTAACATGGATATGTAAAAAACGTTATGAACACGAGACATACTTGACGGTAAAGCGAGTCTATAAGCCACAGTTCCTACTCGATCGAGGATTAAAAATGGGCCGATGAATCGAGGATTAAGCTTTCCTCTCTTTCCAAATCTCGTAACTCTTTTCTATGGAGCAACACGTAAGAACACATGATCTCCTATATCAAATTTCACGTCCTTTCGATGAAGATCAGCATAAATCTTTTGTCGATCTTATGAGGTTTTTATACGTTGTCGGATCGTTTGAATCTTTTCCGTAGTCATACGTACCAACTCCGGTCCCAACAACGTTGCTTCACCCACCTCATCCCAGCATACTGGAGAACGACACTTTCTTCCATACAACGCTTCGAATGGAGCCATGCCAATACTTGCTTGATAACTGTTGTTGTAGGAAAACTCTACCAATGATAAGAACTTGTCCCAACTTTCCTTGAAGTCAAGGACACAGAGTCTTAATAAATCTTCTAGAGTTTGAATAGTCCTCTCTGATTGTCCGTCCGTCTGAGGATGATATGCCGAACTAAATTGTAAATCTGTGCCCATAGCTTTTTACAAACTAACCCAAAATCGTGAAGTGAATCTTGGGTCTCGATCAGAAACTATGGTTACTGGCATACCATGCAGTCTTACAATCTCATTTATGTACATACGAGCAAGACGTTCAAGTGTATAAGTTTCTCGTATCGGTAAGAAATGAGCAGACTTGGTCAATCTATCAACAATGACCCAAATCGCATATATACCTTGAGAAACCTTAGGAAGACCGGTAACGAAATCCATGGTAATGTGCTCCCACTTCCATTCTGGAATTTCAAGTGGTTGCAATGGACCTTTTGGTACTTGATGCTCCGCTTTAACTCGTTGACAAGTTAGACACCTTGAGATAAACAGCGCTATCTCTCTCTTCATATTGCTCCACCAAAATGTATGACGAAGATCATGATACATTTTGGTACTCCCAAGATGGATTGCAAATAATGTGTTGTGCACCTCCATCATGATTTTATACTTTAAATCAGGGTTGTTTGGAACACAAAGTCTGGAGTTGACTCGAAGTATTCCTTCTTCATCGATTCTTGCTTCCGGCATAACACCTTCTTGCACTTTCTTCCTCATACGCATCAGCTCCAGGTCTGTAAATTGAGCAGCTTTAACTTTATCAATTAAAGTCGGTTCTACTCGTGTATTCGCCATCATCACATGGGTCCCTGGAGTCATTAACTCTATCTCCATCCTTTGCAAGTCACACAAAATGGGCCTTTGTATTGACAATATCGCACTCGTACTTGTATATGATCTTTTACTCAATGCGTCAGCTACCACGTTCGCTTTTCCAGGATGGTAGTAGATTGTATGATCATAATCTTTCAACAGTTCAAACCAACGTCGTTGTCGCATGTTGAGTTCCTTTTGAGTGAAGAAATATTTGAGGCTTTTATGATCCGTAAAGATCTCCACCTTCTCCCCATACAAGTAATGCCTCCAAATTTTAAGTGCAAAGACAACAGCTGCCAACTCTAGATCATAAGTAGGATAATTCCTCTCATATTCTTTGAGTTGTCGCGAGGCATATGCTATGACTTTTCCATGTTGCATGAGAACACATCCCAACCCTTTGCCCGAAGCATCACTGTAGATGACAAATCCCTCCGAGCCAGATGGTATTGTCAGAACAGGTGCTGAGATGAGTCTCCTCTTGAGTTCTTGAAAACTCTTCTCACATTTTTCACTCCAACTGAACTTTGTATCTTTTTGAGTCAACTGAGTTAATGGAGTAGCGATTCGAGAAAATCCTTCCACGAATCTCCGATAATAATCAGCTAAACCGAGAAAGCTACGTACTTCGGTCACTGATTTAGGTTGCTCCCAACTTTGAATTGCTTCAATCTTTGCCAGGTCAACAGATATTCCATGACTTGATACTACGTGCCCAAGGAATGCTACCTCCTCCAGCCAGAACTCGCATTTCTTCAACTTAGCATAAAGCTTGTATTCACGAAGCTTTTGGAGTACCAGCCTCAAGTGTTGCTCATGATCTTCACGGCTTTTGGAATAAATAAGGATGTCATCAATAAAGACGACCACAAAGTGATCTAAATATTCCTTGAATACCTGATTCATCATATCCATGAAGGCAGCAGGAGCATTAGTCAATCCAAAAGACATGACTAAGAATTCATAATGCCCGTACCGAGTTCTGAAGGCAGTCTTTGGAATATCCTCCATTCTAACCTTCAGTTGATGATATCCAGAACGAAGATCGGTCTTTAAAAAGAATTGTGCTCCTTGCAACTGGTCAAACAGGTCATCAATACGTGGCAATGGGTACCTATTTTTGATGGTAACATGATTAAACTCCCGATAATCAATACAAAGTCGCATACTCCCATCTTTCTTCTTCACGAATAGAACAGGAGCACCCCAAGGAGAAGTACTAGGACGAATAAAGCCAATGTCTAACAATTCCTGCAGTTGGGTCTTTAACTCCTGAAGTTCAATAGGAGTCATTCGATATAGGGCTTTGGAAATGGGTTTTATATTGGGTTCAAGGTCGATACAAAATTCAATTTCACGTTCTGGGGGTAGGCCAGGAAGTTCCTCAGGAAATACGTCAAGGAATTTATTAACAATAGAAATATCATTCAATACTGACGTATTTTTGTTTAGATCCGTGACATGAGCCAAGAAAGCTTGACATCCGTTTTTCAATAAACGAATAGCTTTATGGCTTGAGATGACATTGATTGATGTTAATGGTTTGGTCGCTTGAATTCGCATAATAGGTTGATTAGGAATATGAAAACTAACAACCTTACGAAAATAATCAATTTTAGCATGATGAGTAGTTAACCAATCAATCCCTAGAATCACGTCAAATGCAAGTATTTTCAATGAAATAAGATCGACATGTAATATGAGGGTACCAATTTGAACCAAACAAGACTTATAAACAATGGATGTAATGAAGGTTTCTCCCAACGGAGTTTCCACAGATAAGTCAAAGTCTAATTTCTCCGGAGTCAAATTTAATCGTTGAGCGCAAGTAGGAGAAATAAAAAAATGGGTAGAACCGGTATCAAATAAAGTATAGACTTCGCTAGAGTTTATGATAAGCTTACCCGTGATGACCTCATTCAGGGTCCTTACTTTCTGGGAGGTCACAACAAACGCTCTCCCTTGCACTATCGGCTTTGACTTTTCTTGGACGGCCTTTGGTGCCCAATCCTAGCTGAACTTGTTTTTGGTTAACGACAAAATCGAGTTAAGTGACCTTCTCTTTCACAATTATAACATGCTTTGGACGGCATCGCGCAGTTTGGACTGATGTGTCCCTCCCCTCTGCATTTGAAGCATATGATAGGTGGTTGTTCTCCTTCCTTAACAACGGGTGATGGTGCTGACGTCTTTCCATCATTGTTGAATCTCCTCTTCTTAAAATGTCCATTCTTATTGTTTTGGCCCTGATTACCACTGAAATGGTTATCATTTCTGGCCTGTTGATTCCCTCCACGCTTGTTATCACCGCTTCGATGACTGCTCTCATGGGTATTATCATTTTACCGGCTGCTCTCTTTTGGTTGCGTTGACTCGTTTACGCGCTCCACTAACTGAGCCCTATTCACAACATCCGAATACAAACACAGTTTATGAGAAATAAGATGTTGACGTATCTCCGGCTTCAAACCTCTTAAAAATATCCGCGTCATTCTCTCTTCATTATCAACCAAGTGGGACGCAAATCGGGACAACTCGGCAAACTTGACTTCGTACTGCGACACGGTCATATTATTCTACTTCAATATTATGAACTCTACCTCTTTTATGTGACGAATACTTTCAGAAAAGTACTTGTCATTGAACAGTTCTTGGAACTTCTCCCAAGACATCTTCAGTGCAGCAGGTTGAGTACGCTTTACCGATTCCCACCAGTAATCTGTCTCTCCTCGTAACATAAAGGTGGCGAAGGGAACCTTTTGCTCCTCGGCGCATCCCAATACATCAAATATCTTGGTGATCTGCTTTATCCATGTTTCCTCCTTAAGTGGTTTTGGCTCTCCAATAAACTTCGGTGGTCCCAGCTCCTTGAACTGTTTAGCGGTGACTGTCCGAGAGTTTCCAGTGTTTTCACCCATATTTTGGACAGGAGCCGCTCTCGCCTGCTGTTTCATGAACTGCATAAAGTTTCTGAACATTCCATCATTCATCATTTGGTCAGTGTTGTTGTTTGCATGAGGATTGTCGCCTTCCTGATGCACATTATCCCGATTATTGATATGTGGTGAATCAACGGTCGCCTGTGCTCCATTGTTATTCTCAACATTCTAGGATGTCATTTTTAGATATTGCCACAAAATAAAAGTTAATTGATATATAAACATATTATCCCTATATTCTGACCGACCAATTAAATACCAAATAAACCCAGGTAGGTCATACTAGCGAAGGAATTTCCCGTCTCTCCCCTCCTAATTCTATTCTCATATCTTAGCCAGGGATCATATCCCTAAGCTTTGATACCAACTGTGACGCCCCCAAAATAGGTATACATCACCTATTCTGAGTCGCCAAATACATGGTACAGAATACAAATACAATCTTCATTATACAATAAGAGAGCTGTGAGTTTGAATACAAATACTGTCTTCTAGACAATATCTACTCTCAAAATAAGTTCTCATTACATTTATTGTCACACTATTTAACAGAATAGTGAGGACTACTAGTTAATACTATTATCCGGACTATCACTCTGTTCCCTGACTCGTCCCAGCTACGTTATCATTTCCTGAAGAGAACAGTGAAAGAAAGGGTGAGCTCAACTAGCCCAGTAAGAAATATTATGACTAAGATAATGCAGAATAAATTATCATTAGCGTTCAACAGTGTTAAACTGATAAAGTACAATAGACATCAAGTTTAACTGCAGCGGAATAAGCAATCCATTAAAAGAGTCAAGTAGAGATTAAAATCTACTATCTTTTATGATTTAAAAAATTTTTCATCACTGTTATCGCTGAGACTCAGCTTAATAAATAATCCACATCATCGAATCACCCCTGCACTACGGCCAAGGATATTCTTTAGTATCACGACCACAATTATCCATGTACTTCGGGCCAAGAATATTTGTGTATTCATTAATGGTCATGATCATGCCAACAACTGTCCATCAATGCACTACGGGCCAATGAGGACTCTTACCACATCATTTGTAACTTTACGGTCATGATTATACCGAATAATCCCTGGTCATAATCATACCAAGTCCATCTATGCACTACAGGCCACAGATGACTTTCAACATATTATAAACATGAGGATGATGACAATTCAATAAAACAAGTTCAAGAATTAATTTATCTAAGAACTAATAACGGCCAAATTGTCAACATGATACTGCTTTGTAAAGTAAAATTCAAGAATACTCAGAAGAATATTTTCATAAAAAGATATTGGATAAAGCGCAATTATCAAGGATATTCCACTAATTTCATGGAGTATAGAAGTCAAAACTTTAACCAACTGAGTATAATAAAGAATGGAATAACAAAAGAAAGCACCAGGCATGTGATAGACCGCACAGACAGGTTATTCCAACAGAATAATAAATAATGGAACCAGGTCCGGCGTAAACGCACAGACAGGATATTCCGACAGAATAATAAATAATGGGACCAGGTCCAGCGTAAACGCACAGACATGATATTCTGACAGAATAATAAATAATGGAACCAGGTCCGGCGTAAACGCACAGACAGGATGTTCCAACATAATAATAACGAAACCAGGTCAGGCGTAACGTACCGACAGGATGTTCCAACAGAATAATAAAGAACAGAATAACAGGAGAATGTCACCAAGTATAGGGAAGTCCACGTATACAGGTTATTCCAACAGAATAATAAAGAATGGAATAACAGAAGTTCTCTTCATGAATACAAAAGAAATAATACCCCCGACCTTAAGAAGAAGAGTACTAGATATATGAGTGGTGAAATAGCAGAATACTTTTCTTCTTTCTCTCTATAGTTTATCTCTCTAGAGTTTCAGTGAATTCGTAATAAATAATGAAGGAATGAGCTTCTATTTATAGAAAAATGAATTGTATAGTAACTAACTCATGAACGGTCTAGATTGATTTACTTTAATCTGACGGTCCATATTTAAAGTAAAATCTTTTAAATAAAATATAATATATTCTATTTATAATCTAATAAAACGAATAACTTTATAAAAAATTTTACTATGCAAATACTATGCATAATAAAATATAATATATTCTAATTATTGTCTAATAAAATAAATAACTTTATAAAAGTATTCTATTTTATATAAAAAGATTTTACTATTAGCCTAATAAAACGAATAACTTTATAAAAGTATTCTGTTTTATATAAAAAGCTTTTCTGTTTTATTACATTAATAATACCAATAAAACAAAACTGAGTGACTTATCACATAAGCATCAATAATTAATACCGTGTGCTACTGTGTATTACTGTACTTTTAACAACGGGTGTTTCAACAGTTAACGGTAAAACTTCCGCCGTTATTTTCATAAAGTATTTTTGTCATTTTTTCAATTCGACAATAATTACATTGTGGGGTCCACCAATGATTGTGCCGTTGTACGAATATTCCCTGTTAAAATGAATATTTTCCGACCAATCGAATATTATATAACAACTTGCGTACTTTACAAAATTTATAAATATTACCCACAACTATAACATTATATCAAATTAACTCCATTATATTTAAAAATGATATTTATAGAAATTCATCTTTATTTATAAAAGTTGGGGTCTTGCAGTAGTTAATAATTTTAAAGTATAAAACTATTAAACTAACAATTATTAGTTTAAGTTAGATAATATAATTATAAAAATTTAAAATTATCTACATATTAGTATTAATTACAGTATTTATTATTTTTAAAAGTTAAATAAATTATATTAATTTTAAAGAATCAAATTTGATTATATATATATATATATATATATATATATATATATATATATATATATATATATATTATATATATATATATATATATATATATATATATACTTTGAATTACTAGCAATATATAATCCGAATCAACAACTAAATTTTTAGATTTCAAGTCCAAAATCTGTAACACAATAATATAGACAATTTTATTCCTTAATTATGCAATCCCCCTACTTATTGTAGTACATTTGGAAAGTAAATCAATCATTATCCCTTAATTATGCATTCCCCCTACTTATTTGAAAAGTAAATCAATTATGATCCCAAATTATGTCTTTAGAATAATATCTAAAATTATAATACTATTAAAATTTTAATTGATTGAGATATGTAGTTAATGTAAGTAATTAGAATTATTGTTTATTATAAACTATTTTATTATTTTTAATATTTATTATTACTATTTTTGGTGTATCAAGATTTTGCAAACAAAAAAAAAAAAAAAAAAAAGCCCGCTGGCCGGGCCAGGCCGGCCCAACCCGGGCCACGGGTCGCACAATTGCAGCCCGCCAAAACCCGGGCCATTTCGGCCCGGCCCTCCCGTTTGCCAAGTCTAGCTACACTAAACCATGACTCACCTAAAAAATTAATTTGCAAGTGTTCATTAGAATTCTCTCATCTAAAAAATTACAAATATTAAGAACCTATGTTAATTCTTAAAAAAAATAAGTTATTAATTTAATAATAGTGACACGATTATGAAATTATTAAGACAAATTCAAGAAAATTGTGTCATTTTACACTATTAGTGATAAATAAAGGACGCTTTTTTTGGGAGATTTTTTTAATAAAAAATGTCTTTTTTTCGTAGAACATAGAAATAATATATGATTAAATTAGGCAGTAGGTATTTTTCGAGTAAAAATAATGCTAATGATATTTGACACTTTAAATAATATTTATTGCTCTAACAACATACTCCTTTCATCTTCAAAAGGATGATTAAATATAAAAGTTTTTTTGTCCTCAAAAGAATAAGATAAAATATATAAAATGATGGATAAATATGTAATTTAGTAGGGTCCATTAGTATAAAAAAATAAAAAGACTCATCAATTTATATAATATTGCGGGGTCAATAAGAATTAATTTTGAATTTTTTCTTACTGTATTTTCTCTACTTTTATTTTTCTTAATATGTGTGTAAATTGTATTTGTTCATATTTTGAGGAGGGAGTAATTTATTTTCTCTCATGATATTTACCCTTACGCTCTGTTTCTGAGTTTTAAAATGGACAGAAAAGAAAAGAAATAGACGAAAAAAATTTAAGTTTTCTTTCTCATTCCTATGTTTCTGAGTTTTTTAATAAACAGAAAAGAAAAGAAATGGATAGAAAACCTGGCCACTTTTCCTGCTAAATTTTCCGTTCAAAATTGTCACCGATATTATATGGTCCCATATTTATTTATGACCTCCAATTCCATCATTCTCCATTGATGCAAAAATAGACAAACAAAATAAGTTCAATATTTGTTTCTGAACTAAAGGTATTTTTATTTTATTTTAAATATATCTAGAAAAGAAAGAGATTACATTTTTACAGATACAAATAAAACTTTTATAAGCTTGTATGAATAGAATAAAGTGTGATAAAAAAAATTAAAAGAATTTTAAAAGATCAAATTCAATTAAAAAATTAAGTAAAAAGGAGAGAAAATGTATTTGGATATTTGTAGTTGAATATGGATTTTTTTATTAAATTTATCTTATATATTTTTATTCATGGTTTAATGGTTATAATTAATAGAAGTGTAAATTTATAAAAGTAATATTTTTCTTTTCTTTTTATTTGAACTCAAAAATGCAAGAAAAGAAAATTTTTCTATTCTTTTCTATTAAAAACTCAGAAACAGCAAAAAGAAAAATTTTAAATTTTCTATTCTTTTCTATTTTAATTTAAGTTTTCTATTTTATTTTATTTTTCTGTCCAAAACTCAGAAAAAGAGTCTTATTATCCGGTGAATACTAAAGAGTAATAAATATTTTACTAACAAAAGAAATCCAACACACGATCTAATAAACTACAGTATGTACCAAATTTAAAGGGTCAAGTTGCGAAGTTCTCACCTTATATTTATTAGTCTTCTTATTTGTCATTATTCAAATACTTACCGACATTGATTTTAAAAGGAGACTTATGAATTAAAAATTAATTATAACATTAAAATCGTTGGGAAAATAAATAATTTAAGCAAATAATAGAAATATTTTTTTATTTTTAAAAAATAAATTATTTTAGTGATTGATTATTTTAATACCCACACACAAACACGTTACTATGTTAAAAACATATAAAAAAGAAAAGAAAAGACAAGTTTTGATATATATATATATATATATATATATATATATATATATATATATATATATATATATAATATTAATGGTAAATTTGATGCATAAATTATACTTAAAATTATCGCTTTAAAATGCATTTTTAATTTTAAAACTAAAAAAGTATTTCTTTAAAGTCCAAAAATAAAAGACTAGCAAATTTGTTTTTTTTTTAAAACAATTTAAAATTTAAATTTCTTACATTCAGAATACACCAATATCATGTGCGGTCTGTGGTTAATTTCCGAATCAGTCCTCTAATTTCCACAAAATACCTAAAATGACCCGTAACACAGAGTATATATAAGCTCCGGCAATTGTTGAATTTAAGCGCCAATTGTCATTTCTCTCTCTGAGAGCTTCAGTCATCGCTCCTCAGACTTGGCGTGACTCAAGGTTCTCTCTCTATCGCGCACACGCACATTTCTGAAATGCGATTTTATTTCGATTAATTTCTCTTCGTCTGTAATGATTTTCGTTAACCGAACATTCATTTATTAAAAATTTAGTAATGTAAGTCCTTTACATGATCTGTACACGTCTTATTGGTTTGATTGAAATAAGTTGCTTAAAATCTAGTTCGAAGATGTTTTAATCGTTGATTTGTTGATGCTATATGTTCATGGTTCCATATTCGCTGCATTTGAATTCGTCAATCTAGCTTAATCCATCCAAATTTCGTTTAGCAATCCAGAACTAGAATTATTATGTGCGATACACAGTTTTAATCAATTATTTGAACTTGTTCATTTATTTTGTGTAGATTTGACCTGTGTTGGTTGTATTTACACTAAATCTTAATATCATTCTTTTTTGATTAATTTCTCTTCGTCTGTAATTATCTTCGTTAACGTTAACATTCATTCGTTAGATATTCAGTACTGTAAGTACTTTCACATGATTTGTACTCGTCTTATTCAAGTTGCTTGAATCTAGCTCGAAGATGTTTTAACCGTTGATTTGTTGATGCTCTGGTTGATATATCTTCATCGTTCCGTATTCGCTGCATTTGTATTCGTCAATCTAGCTTATTTCGTTTAGCTTTCCAGAACTAGAACTATTATGTGCCGATTTACAGTTTTGATCAATTATTTGAACTTGTTCATTTATTGTTGTGTAGATTAGACCTGTGTTGATTGTATTTGCACTCAATCTTAATTTCGTTCCTTTTTTTTATATTTATTATTATTATTAGTTTCTCTCCATATGTGATGCTTTGTTAATTGTCGGAACATTCATTCCTTAGAAACTCAGTACTGTGCTTTTACATGAGTAGTAATCGTCTTATTTGTTTGATTGATATAAGTTGCTTGAAACCTAGCTTGCCGATGATTTAATCGTCTATCTGCTTGATGCTTTGGTAGTTCTATATTCGCTCCATTTGTTTTATCAATCTAGCTTAATCTATCAAAATTTAGAACTAGATTTATTCTGTGTTGAGATATAGGTTTGACAAATAATTTGAACTTGTCGGTTGTTTATGTATATATTCGATCTATTTTTGATTATATTTTACACTCAATTTTAATTTCCTTCATTTTTTTTAGAATCAGCTAGTTTGGCTGCATAACTTTTGCAGATCAAGTAATTTCCTCCTGGTTTAATTGCTAATCTTTATTATATTACTACCCGACCTTAAAAGTGTTAGTATGCAATATATCTGATGCATATTCTTGTACTGCTATTAACTAAATTGTAGTGTTAGTGGCATTTACATTACTCAAACTCTCTTTTTCTGTACATTTTCCTAACGTGATCAATCCCATTTTTAGAGCATTGGTTAAAAATGAGATATCATGTACTTGAAACTCCACCAAATTAGGCCAAGTAGTTGTGTAGTCTTAAACACTGCATAAGTTCCTTCTACTGGATAGTGAGGCAGCCATAGATAGTGTTTAGTTCAAGCAAGAAATTTTAGAGTAATGATAGTTTTGTTGTGTAACGTGTGATCTTAAAGTCCTAAGTCTGATTCAACCAGTCCTGACATTCTCTCTTTAATTCAAATTTTCTACCCTTATACAAGCAGGATATTTACTGCCAGGAGTTAGAATAAGGTATGTCTCTCTCAACACCATATTGACAACTCTGGCTGCATCCTTACGGTTTTCTGGACTGCTGCAGCTAAAAGTAAGGAAATAGAACTATGGACTGTTCTTAACGAGTTCTTGAAAGTCATTTTTGTAACTTACAGTCCTTTCTTTCATTCGTATTTCGTACTCATCGCCAAGCCTGTTTTGTTTATGCCACAATTTCATAACACAATTAGAGTCCCTCCTCTTTGGAAATGACGAATCGAAATATTCATACAAAGAAATATAACAATTTAATTGGACAGTGTATTTTGGATGATAGGTTTCCTAAGAGCTTGAAGTAATGGCTGGTATCTAAAGCATACTCGTGTATTTTATGCGTATGTTTGTTCCGTCCATGCACCCCATATTAGGCTATAACCAATTTGGATCACAAATATGATATTAGTCACTGAAGATTTTGCATTTAACTTAGTAATATAAAAAACAAGTTGAAAATATGCCAAATATAAATCAAAGAGTAAGGGAAAATGGGATCAACTTGATTGTTACTGTGGCAGTAGTCTAATTATGTGTGAATCGGACAGTGTATTTTGGATATTGTGTTTGCAACTGAATTAATGTAACCACCCATTTTGCACATTGTAATTGGACGGTGTATTTTGGATGTTAGGTTTCCAAAGAGCTTGAAGAAATGGCTGGTAGCAAAAACAAAAATGCAAGGAAGGTAAGAGACTTTATTTCCTTTAATTCTTTCCTAAACAAGGTAAAAACTTCATTTTATTCAAAGTAATGGTTTTCGTAATTTGTATCTGAATCACATTATCAAAACATACTCGTGTATTTTATGCACAGGTTTGTTCCATCCATGCACCCTATATTAGGATGTAACCAATTTGAATAACCAATGATATTAGTCACGGTACATATCCTTGTACAATATATATGAGTACTGGAATGATATCATGCATATATTTTTGTTTTTCTTCTGTTGAAAAAAGACAGTAATTGCTTTGTGAGTTAGTGTAAAGTAACTTTGTTTACTAGTTGATGAAATGATGAAAGGCTATTGTAGTACATGCGGCGCTTCAATATCAGCGTTATGTTTTCTATATCAAAAAGCAGGAGGGAAATAATTTTCAAGATGCACCATTAAACAAGAATGAGGCTGCCGACAGGTTAAAAGGATGTAGAGATTTTATTCGAAAGTTGAGGAAAAAATTTAAACTATGCCAAGATAAATCAAAGAGCAGGGGAAAATGGGATCAACTTGATTGTTACTGTAGCAGTAGTCTTTAGAGCAGAAACAACAGGAGTGATGAATAAGATTAATATTCAGCTTTTAATTTAGAAAACAATTGGGGTGTTACCCCATATTCTTGTTTGATTATCTTTTATCAGGTACAAGTTGAACTCATGAATGTGCTTTTGTGCTCACTGTCAATGAGTTTAAGTACATTTGGACTCTGTTTATATACATTTGATATGGTGATTTAGTTTGGATATTACAGTTGCTTCATAGTGTTTGGAGAATATTTTGTTTAGAATAAGGTAGAGGCATATATGCATATATAGGCTAATTACGTATGAGTTGGACAGTGTATTTTGGATATTTTTGCAGTTGAACTCATGTAACCCATTTTGGACAGTGTAATTGGACAGTGTTTTTTGGATGTTATTTTGAATGTCAGGTTTCCAAAGAGCTTGAAGAAGTTGGTGGTAGTGAAAGCAAAGATGAAAGGGAGGTAAGAGAATTTTATCTCCTATAATTCTTTCCTAAAAAAAGGCAGAAACTTCATTATATTAAGAGTAATAGTTTTCTTAATTTGCATCTGAATCAGATTAATAAGGGTCCTAATCCTTACCGCTCATATGATATTGAATTCACTGAACATGGCGGGAGGATTGGGAAAGGCGCGGATGGAGCTGCTTTCAGCTGTACCAACAGGTTTGACCTGGGTAACTATGTTGTAAAGAAGATACCATTTAATCGTAAAAGTGAAGGCAGAGTTAAAAGGTAAAGCTTTTAATGTTTTCTTCTGTTTTAACTTTTTGCACTCATTAAATGAGGGAGCTAATTAAGTTTTGTGTGTTAGGGAGGTGCAAGCTTTGGCTGCTCTACAACACCGCCATGTCATGCAGTACTTTCAGGTTCATTTCTTTTAGTCAAATAGCTATGTGGTCAATGATGACGAATAATCACCAGGAATTTGACTTAGGCCATAGGTTACACATCAAGGAAAATAGAGATTTATGTTTTATTCTTTGACTCTTCATTCTAAGTAGTATGCCACATGCTTTGGTGAATGATTATTAAGGGGACTACAATAAGTGGCTAAAAGTAGCTTTTTTTGGCAAAATGCAAAATTTTGTTTTATTAACTGTGAAACTGAAACCCATAATCCAAATCTTTTGGATTATGAAAAGCTACAAAGCTGAAATCACAATGCATACATCTTCCAACTGCATGTTAAAATACCACCATTATCATTGCTGTAGACAAACAAAAGTTTGCCTTCTTTACGACGACTGCCCTCTTCAAACTTCAGCATTTTATATTTTAATGTGTTTCCTAACCCCCTTAAATTCCAGTTTAATTCTATCACACTTCCTCTCCACTGCAATTTATCACTTACTCTAATTCATTTAGTTTCCCATAATTACCTTCATCTGAAGTTGAGCCAATCTCTTTGATGAATTTAGAAAAATTGCTGCTGAAAATCTTTTCTCTCTTTACTTCAGAATCTGAATCAATTCCACTTTCCTTCTTTTTTCCCTTGCCTTTTTTCAATTTTTTTTGTTGATTTTCTTTGTTTTTGTCCCCTTCTCCTTTTCCTCTTATTTTTGTCTTTTTCCCTGTGACTTAGATATACTAGTTCCTCTCCCTCATCGGTGGACATCAGAAACAGTAGCTAGTTTAGCCTTGATCCCGATATGTTGGGAGGATGTTGGGAGGGGTCATGCCCCTGCCTCTCCTGCAGTACCTAATTGCTTTAAAGTATACTTTTATTATTCAAAGTTAAATGATTTTATGTAGAACATTAATTAGTATTTAAAGTAACCCAACTTTTTACATTGTTGGACCTATTTATAAATGAATAAAGTGCTTTTTATGTTTTAGGTAATGGATAAAATTTGAACTATTTTACGTTGTTTTGTTTTTTTTTGCAGGCATGGGAGGAGGACTGTGTTGCTGTAGAATTGAATTCAAGCGAAGAAGATGATGAAGAAATTGACCCACCAACTAACACTTGTTTCATAATACTAGAGACCTGTCCAAGGTATAGAATCATGTCAGAATGGCAAAACAGTCCCACTAAACTAATGGGTGCTATTTTAATTTTAATTATGCAGATCATTACAGGATGAAATGGATAAGGAACTTATCACAAGGGAGAAGGCCTATGACTATTTTCGTAAGATCTTAAAGGGGGTGGAACATCTCCACAATAACGGCTGGATTCACAGAGATCTAACAAGGGACAACATTTTCTTTCATTCATTTGACAAGATCAAAATTGGTGATTTCAGCTTAGGTATTGGATTGTGTTATATAGACTATTCAAACATCATTTAAATTTCATACATGTAAATTGTAATGCTTGATTTCTGATTTTGCCAATGGACTATTGGAACTTCATACATGTACTTCTTTTTTCAGCTATGGAACCCTCCAAGGGAATTGACCTAGATGAGGATGGCTTGGTAGGAAAAGCATTTTATAGAGCTCCAGAGATTTCATCAGTTCGCGTCAGTCCTGCTGCAGATATCTTTAGTCTTGGGGTACTGCTGTTTGAGATGCTTTATCCAATGAAAACTGAGATGGAAAGAATTAAGACCCTCACAGAACTGATGAATAAGGTATTTCCACAAGACTGGGATGCAGACCAAAGAATTACTGGATTGATAAAGGAAATGTTGGATGCAGATCCAAGCCTACGTCCATCCTTAAGTGAAATTTTTGCCAGATTTCCATCGAAATCGGATGAGGCAAAGAAGGCTGTTGGTGCTATTAAAGCATCTTGAGGATATAGTCACACTTCAGAAGTTGCTAGTTCCTTCCCATTAATCCCTGGTAGTATGGTAAACAACCACTCAAATTCTATACAGTTCCACAGTCACACACTGCCACTATTCTCACATTCAACTTGAAACTCAGTCACATACAACTTGCTTCAAACTTGAATTGCTTTACTATATCTGGTGTATTAAACTTGAATGGCTTTTCTAGTTTTCTTTCCTTTTGGATGATTTTGAATAATTCAACAACCAAAAAAGGTGATCCATTATGATATAATAATCATTTTGGTTCACTGACACCATCCACAAGCGCGGTACTAAAACAGACTTGAATGTATCAAACAGTTGTGTATATTTGTTCTGTGACTTCTGTCTATGCATAAACCAACTTGGTTCACCAAGGCTTTGATAATATTAGTCATACTAAATGTTCTCTGCATAATATTGAATTATATTATATTGAGTACTGGAATGTTATTATGCTTGGTTTTGTACTTTTTCCTGTTGAAAGAAGATAGTAATTTGTGAACAAGTAATTTGTGTCAATGTGTATGCTTGTCAAACTACTTTGTGAAGAAGTTTGAAACTGAAACAAGTGCTATCATCCTCTTCCAAAGAAGTTTTCTTTGATTTCTACCGTCCTTGATATGTTTTCTATATTGCATATTTGCATATAAATAATTGTACAATATAATCTAGTGTATAGATAGTTTTACATTATAATTTATATCAATATTGGGTACAAGTGAAAAAAATGATGCCTACTTGATGCAAATAGAAAATGATACCTACTTGGTGCAAATAGTTGTAACTTCTACGTACTAGTGGTTATCCAATAAAGTGATTTAACATTCAGCTTTTTGTGTATTGATAGATGTAGTCAGAGATATAGGCAAGGACCATGCCATGTGTAAACAATCTTGTGCTCCTATATCCTAATCCATATTGAAAATTACTTGTTTAAAAATTGAATTGTGAAACTATCGTAATGTTTCACTTCACTTGTACAAGCCTGAATCCTTTTGAAACTTGCAAAGCATCGAGGAAAAGAAAGAAAAAGTAAAATAACATAAAAATATGTAACACAGATAAATTTAACCATCTTAAATAGATAAAATATTAGAAACAATGTTAAAATATAGTACAAAAAATGCTACAAAGAATTCCTTTCCTTTTCCTTCATTTTCCCTTGAGTTTTGGAAGTAATGAATTGAATTAAAACTTCAAGTCTTACTACATGTATATCTATAATATTAAACGAGAGCAAAGTAGTTGGACTCTTTATATGTCTTCATCTTAAAATTTTCATTATATCATGTTTTTAAAACTAAAAAATTTTAGTTTCATAGTTATTAACGTTATTTAGTACTCTTTTTAGGTTAATTATTGTCCATCGTCTTATTTTTTTCTGCATTTATTTGTTTAATCAACTTCCTTAAGTAGTTTTTAACTCATGTTCTTGTTCATGTTATTATTCAGTATCTTGCATATTTTGACTTTTACTAGACACAATTACACATTAATTTTCGTACGTAAACTTTATTTTATAATACTCTTTTGTTTTCAGTAATTTGACATAATACATCATACCCTCATATAACCATAACTTTTCATACATTTGTTCCTTTTATCTCTTGTTTCTTATAATTATCTCTTATCTCTTTTTTCATTTATAACATGGTCTATCCATTATCGAATAATTGAAATTCTTTTAAAGTATTATATAATAACATTCTTTTTAAGACTTCATATATCTCGATCTTCTCACTTCTTTCTTTATTTTCTCATTTCTTACCATCAACATTTCTATCATTTGCGTTTAATTCTTTTTATTCTCGCTCAGCCAAAATAATTTATATCTTATAGAATAATTTTTCGAGCCACTAAACTACCTAATTTTAATGACCGATCTAACAACTTCTCTCCATAAACCTTCTTAGAACATTTTGCACCAAAGTCTCTCTTTACGTTCTTTCACATATTAAACCGTATATGTTCATCCTAATTTTTTTTAATCATTTCTCTACACATTTTTCTACTCTCAATCTAAGTTTTAAATTTTAACCTTTATTTAATTATTCAAGATCTTATTTATAATTAAGTCTTATAAATATTTGGATATCACATTCCATTTAATCCAATTTCGGCTAATATCTCTTTCGTTACACTTTTACTCAATTTCTTTCAATATTTATTTAGCGTCACAAATATTATATTTAATGACACAATAAAGTTTGTTGCATATAATTGTGTAGTTAGTACTTTTGTTAAAAACAATAGTGTCCTTACATATTGTTGGTTTGTAATATTCTAACCTTTTTGTTTTGATGATGACTTAATATTATAGACTAATTTGTCTATTATGAAATTTCAGGAAATTGATGAAAGATCATTGTTGAAAGATTTTGAAGATTTGAGTCTTAAAAATTTTATGTAAGATCAATACAAATATTTAATTTTTCGATATAAAATTTTAGGACATTTTATTTGTGCATTCAAATGTGATTAAATATTTTATGAATGCCTGAGATTTTCTGCTAATTGATTATGCATGCGCAAGTTATTGTTTATTGTCCAAATTAATTGTATGATATTTGCCATGTGTTATGAAATCTGAAGAGTCTTGAAATATTTGTATAGACACGTGGGCAACAAATTTGTTGGAGACTTGAAAAGTTGTTGAAGTGGGTTGATTACTTTCTAAAATAGTGGGATAAGTTTCTTGTAAATATAAAGTAATCTTGAAAAAGTTGTTTCATACTCTTTCCTACATTAATGCCATAATACCTTTTTCGGAATTGATATACTATCTTGATATATGGCGGCAGACTTTATTATGTGTATTGAAAAAGTCTAATCTCTAAGAGATTTGTTTTAAAAAGGAGACTGTGATATATTGGTAATATATTCTGAAGTGGATTATGCTCAAGAGAATCATTTATATATGGAATAGAGATATTCACGGATATTTGTTTTTAACTGGTCTTCTTTATCTTTTTCCAACTGAAATAAAGATGTTACTTATCTTTTTGTATTCTGTTAGCAACGTAAAAAATTAATAACAGATCAAATGTTTACAACGAAAATATTTTCACAAACGGTTGTTTTTCCGGGCTATGAAAAGAAGAATTGATTTCAGTAGAAAATACAACACTTGAATCAATTTTTGCACTCATATACTTGAAAAACAAATTCATTAATTTTGGTGCATAATTTCCAGCTGCTGTGCAAATTATATTCATATTATTCTCAGCTATTTTCGTGAGCTTCATATTGGTGATATCTCTCTTTTACTACTTTATCATTACATTTATTAGTTGGGCCTTGCATTGTTAAATTGCTTATTTTCTTTGATCATTAGACCTCTATAATTGTAATCTTATATTTTTAGATTAAGTGTTAGTCTAAAGGTTTTATCTGGGTGGATTAAGGTTTGTTTACAAATAGGTTCAAGGAAGCTTAGGTGCTTAAGTGGTGCATTGGTGCCCAATAAGCAAGTGTGCTCAAGTGAATTATTGTAATTCAATTTGATAGAATCTGTTTTGTAACAAGGGTCATTTTAAAAAAAATAAAAGTGAGTCTCCAATACTAGTTGGTATTGGACGTGGACTAGGCTATTATTATAGAGGGTAATAGCTGAACCATTGTGTTATTTTATTACTTGTTTTACTTTCTCAAGATAATTATTTTTCTTAATAATTAACATTTAAACATTTGTTTCATCTTGAGATATTTTGTTATCACCAAGTATTCTATTTGACTTATAAATTCACCAAGATATTTTTTTAAACAAAAATTTAATTTGGCAGACTACATTTATTCAGCAAGCTGCATTCTTCAATATAGTAGGCTATATTCAATAGTTTGAATTCAAAGTTTAAAAAATTGGTCATAGTTTGTTCCCACACTTATTGAACCCCCTTTTAAGTGTGTCTTATCTGAATTTCACATATGTATTGAAAGATGTACCGGAATGAAATTCTAATTCTTTAATTTTTCTGCGGCGCAGATTTAATCACAAAAAATTTATATCTATAATATAAAACATAGCGGCTCAAATCTTAAGGCCTCAACATCCAATGACCTCAAATCAATTTAGGTTTCAACATCCAACGATCTAAAATCATTTGGGACTTCAACATCCAACGATCAAAAATTTCACTCTCTCACTCTCGATTCTCCCTCCTCACCCACAAATTAGGTTTCTTCACCTCTTTATCTCTACTTCACCTCTTTAGTATTAACGACTTTTTTTATGTGTCTAAATTGTTCTTTAGATAGTTTTAAATTGTCAAAATAACTTCATAGAGTGTTCTTAAAATTACTATTGGGATCCACAAATAATTTTTGA
Organism: Panax notoginseng; assembly: GCA_016801055.1. Classification (NCBI taxonomy): domain Eukaryota; kingdom Viridiplantae; phylum Streptophyta; class Magnoliopsida; order Apiales; family Araliaceae; genus Panax; species Panax notoginseng. The sequence continues at coordinate 171,351,230 of CM029019.1, forward strand.
AATTTTAGTTAATTGGCGAAATTTTATACTTTAAATTATGATGTGAATTTATTTTTAAAATAACAATTAACCGTTGCATTAATTGAAAATAAAAAATCATATGAAGTATTATTTTACAAATTAATTAGGAAACAAATCAATTGATACGTATTATTTTTATGGACGGAGGAGGGCAGGGAGTACATTTTTTTATTGTAGCCATTCTTTGTTTCCGGCCAAATGAGCACAGAATGTTTTGAGAATCTGATACTCTTTAGATTGATATTGTTATATGATGGTAGAAAAAATCAACCCCTAAGGCGGAATCAAACGAATTTTTTTGAATAAGGGGGTCAACACATACTGTAATAAGTACTCCATATAATTTAAAGATTTAAATTTATAATTATTGAATCTAAGATTTAAGAATTGTCTCATTTAAAAGTTAGCGATCTAATTCTAACCATCTCATTTAAAAGTCACTAACCTAATTTTAGGGCTGAGCAAGTAACCAAATTAGAACCGAAACCGCTCCAAAAATCGCACGAACCGCACCAATTAAAATCGCACTAACGATTCCGGCGTAAGTGTTCCGCACCAATTAAAATCGCACTAACAGAACCGCACCAATTAAAACCGCACTATCTCTAGTAAATTCTAAAGTTACTTTTCACTTGAACACGCTCAGAAAAAATCACAGTCTTGCATTGTCATTTTTTCACCAATTGAAAGAAGATGGTTAGAGGTTATAGAGTCAAAAATTAAGCAATTGAGTTTTGAAATTTCGAGTTTGTTTGATGCGTTATTGGAGGGGCTTATGGCTGATGGGCCAAATTTATTGGTTCGAGCACTTGATGCATTGGTTAAGGTCAATGTTATAATAGTAATAGTGTAATAGATTATTTTTTAAATTAGGTATAGTTAGGATTATATTCTATAAGTCTTCCCTGCAATATATAAGATATAATTTCATTCTATCTCCAGTATATACTTTTAATTTTTGGGGAACTAGATAAATCTTCTTGCTTGTTATTGAATATATGGTCTCTGTTGTTTTATATAGTGTATGATTTAGTTTTAAAGCATCATTCTTTTATTATAAATTAAAACTATTTTGCGTGTCTCACTGTTCTATGATTTGATGGTGAATTTGAAGGAACTTTGATTCTATACTTGATATAATTCTCATTGCCGACTCTGTCACTAAGTTAATTACTTGATGTAAGTTCTATGTTAAATTTTTATTGAAGGCTAAGACTTTTTTATTGTTTCAATTGGTTTTGAAACCGAAATCGCACCAATTAAAACCGCACTGCACACTTTAAAATCGCACCGCACCAATCACAAGCGATTTCGTGTGCGATTTTGAATTTTTCAAACCGCACTTAAGCGGTTTCGGGTGCGGTTTGGATTTCAAACCGCACCATGCTCACCATTACCTAACTCTAACCACCTCATTTCAAAGTCACTAACCTAACGCTAGCCATTAATTTAATATAATACTAATATATTATTATTATTATTATTATTATTATTATTATTATTATTATTATGAGTACTTTGTTATGTCCATCATTATTTTTTTAATAATTATTTTATTATTATTAGTATTAGGTTAGTGGTTTTTAAATGAGGTGATTATAGTTAAGTTAGTGATTTTTAAATAAAGTGATAACTTTTAAACTTTGGATCTAATAATTTTAAATCTTAATATTTAAATAGAGACTCTCATCTATAATATAAAACAGAACGGCTCAAATCCCAAGGCTTCAACATTCAACGACCTCAAATCAATTTAGGCTTCAACATCCAACGATCTAAAATCATTTGGGGCTTCAACATCCGACGACCAAAAATTTATCTCTCAAAAATTCAAACTCACATCCATCATCTCACTCTCTCACTTTCGGTTCTCCCTTCTCACCCATAAATTAGGGTTTCTTCACCTATTTGTCTTTACTTCTTTTGCTTCAATGGCTAATACAAGGGGTGGGTATCTCTTCAACACCGGACGACAACCGACTTACCGGGAAGACATTTCAGTCGCTCGCTAGAAAGAGGAATCAACCGAGGATCGCGAGGAAGAATCGACAGCAGCGACACCACGGGCCACGACAAAACCCGTTCTTTCTACATCTATATCTTTCTATCTCCTCAATATTTTTCACTCATGGATGCCACGGCAGACCCTCACTGTAAGACCCCAGCTTTTATGAATAAAGAATAATTTTCTCGAAATATATTTTTGAATATTATGGTGTGAATTTGATATAATGTTATAGTTGTGGGTAATGTTTATAAATTTTGTAAAGTAAGCAAGTGGTTATATAATATTCGATTGGTCGGGGAATATTCGTTTTAACAGGGAATATTCGTACGACAGCACAATCATTGGTGGACCCCACAACGAAAGTATTGTCGTAGTTAGAAAACGACAGAATTATCTTTCTATAAAAATAACAGCGGAGGTGTTACCGTTAATACTGTTGAACTACCCGGTAGTAAAAATACAGTAATACGCGTGGTTGCATAGTAGCACACGGTATTGATTATTGATGCTTACGTGAGAAGTCACTCAGTTATACTCAATTATTGCTATAGTAATTGATGCATCATATCTCTCATATTATTGATTCAATTATTGTTACAGTATCATCTGCATAATATGATATATTATTAAATCAATAATTGAGACGACAAAGTTATTCATATTATTATTTACAATATTGACAATGTCTAGAAGTTCTGTCAAGGAGATGTTTGGTCACCTAATTGCGCGCAAATAAGGAGAAATCCTTATCGGAAAGTCCCCTTTTTTCTTGGGAACGACCTGGTTGTTAAATATTATGAATTATAATATTAATGATGAATAAGTTCGTGTTGATTATAGATGAAATTGATAGTTCCATTGTGTGAAAATTATTAGTGTTAGTAGAAATAGATATTTATTTCGATAATAATTGATGTCTGGAGGTTATATTGACCAATCGGGTATTCGGGGCACTTTTCGTGTCGGAGTACTATTCACAGGTTACTATTCACCCGGTTACTATTTACTCTAATATTGTTCACTCGGGTATTTGGGACACTTTTCGTGTCGGGATACTATTCACGGTATACTATTCTCGAAGTACTATTCACGGGATACTATTCACTCGAAAAATATATTTTTTTTCGGTCCAAATCATTTTTGAGTATAATATTATTCCATGAGGAGATGTGATAATTTTTCAGACCGTTGGTTAAAGTTATAATAGTAAATCAATATGGATCGTTGGTTGAAGATATAATTGTAAATCAATTTGGACCCCTAGCGGAAAGTTATAATAGTAAATCAATATCGATCGCTGGTTTAAAGTTTTAATAGTAAATCAATATGGACCGTTGCTTTAAGTTTTAATAGTAAATCAATATGGATCGTCCGTTTAAAAGTAAATCAGTCTGGACCGTTCATGAATTAGTTACTATTCAGTCCATTATCCTATAAATAGAAGCTCATTCCTTCATTATTTCTTACGAATTCACTGAAACTCTAGAGAGAGAAATTATAGAGAAAAAGAAGAAGAGAAGTCTGCTACCTCACTTTTCCAATATCCAGTTTCTTCTAAGGTAAGGGATATTATTTGTTGTATTCGTAAGGGGTATTATTTCTTTCGTATTCATGAAGAGAGCTATTGTTATTCCATTCCTTATCATTCTGTTGGAATAACCTGTCTATGAGAAGTACCGCATAAATGGAGAAATTCTTATATTATTCTATTTTTTATTATTCTATTGGAATAACCTGTCTGTGCGGTCTATCGCATGCATGGTAAATTCTGTTGATATTTCATTCTTTATTATTCTGTTGGAATATCTTGTCTGTGCGGATTACGCATTACCTGGTTCCATTCTTTATTATTCTGTTGGAATATCCTGTTTGTGCGGATTACGTATGACCTGGTTCCATTCTTTATTATCCTGTTAGAATATCCTGTCTGTGCGGATTACGCATGACCTGGTTCTATTCTTTATTATTCTGTTGGAATAACATGTCTATGTGGATTACCACATGCATGGTGAATGATCCTTCGTATTCATTCCTTATTAAATTGTGGAAATGATCTGTCTACGTGAATTACCGCATGGCGGGCGAAAATCCATTTGCAGTTTCATATATTCTATTTTACTCAGTTAGTTAAAGATTTGGCTTCTATACTCCATGAAATTAGTGAAATATCCTTGATATTTGCGCTTCATTCAGTATCTTTTCATGAAAATATTCTTCTGAGCATTTTTAAATTTTACTCTACAAAGCAGTATCATGTTGACAATTTGGACGTTATTGGTTCCTGGATAAATTAATTTATAAATCTTTAAAATTTATTCTTGAACTTGTTTTATTAAATTATTATGTCATTGTCATCATCCTCATGTTTATATTGTGATGAAAGTCATCTTTGGCTTACGTGCATAGATGGACTTGGTATGATTATGACCAGGGATTATTCGGTATAATCATGACCGTAATGTGACGAATGATGTGGTAAAAGTCATCATTGGCCTGTAGTTCATTGGTGGACAGTTGTTGGTATGATTATGACCAGGGATTATTCGGTATAGTCATGACCATTGATGATTACATGAATATCCTTGGTCGTGGAGCAGGGATGATTCGATTTTATTTATTAAGCTGAGTCTCAGCGATAAAGTTGATGAAAAACTTTTTAAATCATAAAAGATAGTAGATTTTATACTTTACTTGACTCTTCTAATGGATTGCTTGTTCCGCTGCAGTTAAACTTGTTGTCTATTATATTCTATCAGTTTAACATTGTTGAAGGCTAATGATAATTTATTCTGCATTATCTTAGTCATAATATTTCTTACTGGGCTAGTTGAGCTCACCCTTTCTTTCACTGTTCTCTTCTGAAAATGAGAACGTAGTTGAGACTAGTCGGAAAACAGAGTGATGGTCCTAGATGGTGCATTAGTAGTCATCACTATTCTATGAAATAGTGTGATAATAAATGTAATGAGGACTCCATTGAGTGTGGATATTGTCTAGATGACAATATTTATATTAAAACTCACAGCCTATGTTTTGTCGTATTTTACACGACTGTTGTATAATTAAGTTGTATTTGTATTTAGTACCTTATATCTGGCGACTCAAGATGGGTGATGTATACCTGTTTTGGGGGTCTCACACTCACGGCGTCCCTTATTCGACTCATTCCTCTTCTTATCCATCCTTATAGCCTTCCCTCTCCTTGTTTATTTCCTCACCAAATCCAACCCCCCTCCTCTTTCTCTCAATCTCTTAAACCTTCTTGATTTTCTTATACCACTTAACTTTCCTAAAACCCCATTTCTTATTTTATCATTAACTAGCGATAACCCGTGCCTGAAGGCACTATATAATTAAAAAAAATAAAAATAAATAAATCATGAACAGAAAAAATGAAGCACTGAATGTAATAACCCAATATTTTTAATATAATTAAATAGTAAATTTTGCATTTAATTTTTTTCATATAAAGGTGGGATTATGTGCAAAGAAAAGTATATGTATTTATGTATTACATGAATAATTGTAAATAATTTTTTTTTAAGAATTATTGATCATTATAGATTATATTCTTATTATAAATTAATTTTGTAATAAAAATATTCATTATTTATTTTCCATGAAAATATGATTATTATATATATGATATGATTATAAGGATTATTATGATATGTATTTTTATTATAGTTAAGTTAATTATTTTAACTTAATTAATAATGGTTTATATGAAGGTTAGGTCGGATATGGATTCAAAACCTTAATTCTGAATTTTGAATAAGGAATGAGAATATTAATATAATATTATTTATCTTTCAGTAATATAAACATGCCTAATATATGCGTGATGTTAATGTGTGGAATAGTTATAGTAAAACGATGCAAAACCCTAGCGTTACTGATAAACTATAATACACAAGTCAATTACGACTGTAAAAATTGTTAAGTTGTGTGTTATGTAATTAATGACAATTAGTATAGATTTAATGTTAATTAGGTAAACCCTAATTAATATTTAGAAACCCTAATTACTAAATTAGAACCCTAATTGCTAAGTTGTAAACCCTAATTATTAATTTAGCAAGGTTAATGATAATTAGTAAAGTATGAACCCTAATTTACAAGTCCTAGGTGATTAGTAAACCTAATTTAATTAGAGAACCCTAATTCACATTTTTAGAAACTAAGATCCCCATTTTAGCCCTAATTATAAAATCCTAGAACTTGGACTTATGGAACCTTAGGGTTAAACTCTAAGGGTTTAGAACCTTAGGGTTAAACTCTAAGGGTCAAACCCTAAGGGTTAGAATAGATTTCCCACTTTGCCATTAAAAGTAAAAATCAAATGACATAATTGCCTTTTTGCATTATTTTAATAGATAACTTGTGTAGGTTGCCATAACTTTAGTTGGTGACCAACTCAACCTAGCCATGTGCATATAACCCATACAAATCAGCCATTTTCACATCCAAGTGCATTGCATCTATGTCATTATATAAGATCAAAGAGAGAGAAAAGTCACTTATTAAGCCATTTGTGCAACCAATACTCAACTCACTTCTCTCTCAACTCAAACCCTTGAATTCTAGTATTTGGACCAATCCCTAATAAAGCCCCACTAACACTTGTAGCATATCAGAAGTCAGATTCAAGATCTTGTTCAAGAAAGGTAAATCCTAAGCCAAGAAAATTTAATCTGGTATGCTATGTTAGATTTGATGTATGGATGTTTAAATATGTTGTATAAGGTGTGAATCAGTGATCTGGGTTGATAAATAGTGGATCCCTAACATTTATATGCTCGAATTTAAGTTTTTACAAAATCTGGGAAATTTTCAAAAGTGGTCTGACAACCGAATGTCAGACCACATGTTGTTTAAATGTTTGAACATGTAGTATGCTAGAAGGACTTTGATCTGGACTTGAAATCATGCTTAGATCATGTGTAGATTGCAAGTTATGGAAGGTCAAACTGCGTTGACTGACCATGACTTAGCATTTTCTGGGTAACCCAGAACTTGTTCATCAGTGTCTGACAACAAGTTCATAGGCCCAGATCTTGCATGCTTTTGTAGATTTATTTGTGTTAATGTATTAAAGTTATACTCTTGTAGGTGTATTACAGATTCATGCTCTTATATCACTTAGATAACAAATAGAATGAAACAAATCGATGGTCAAACTAGCCTGGACGAGCACGAACTCGGTTTTTTGGGTAACCCAGAAAACTGATGAACGTTGTCTCTGAAAAGGTTTGACCGAATGCTATCTTATGATTCTAATATCTTTTGACTGAACTGATGATTGATAAGTGTACTCTGTCATGTGGACTACATCCTTGATCCATTAGAACACTTTAACAATTAACAGAACTCGAAGAGAATTAAGCCTCAAACTGCCTACTCGAACTGCCTGGGTTTCTGGGTTACCCAAAAAACCCAGAAGCGTTCTGACAACAACATTGAAGGCTCAGATCTTTATGCTATGATGTGTTATGACCTAGATTATGATTGATAATGGTAGTGTTACATACCTACTGCACGATCAACGTTTAAACAAGCCCAGAAACACAATGAAGTGAAATTTATGATCGGTCAAAGTAGGACCCTTGAACACTGCCTTGTCAGTGTTCTTGAGCTCAAGAACACCAACATCGACAGAAAGTGTCGATATAGCCTATAGCGACGGTTTCTATTATTTTAGTTTTCTAAATTCTAGAAAATGATTAAAATAGAAATAAATTCTAAAAATCATTTAAAAATAGTAAATAAATTCCGAAAATTATAAAATCAGTTTTAAAAATTAACTTTTAATAATTTGGCATATTTTTCATAAATATTAGTAATTATTTGAATATTATTAATATTCAATTTATTTAATAAATGCATTAAATAAATTACCTAAAAATGATTTTATGATATTAAAAATTATTTTAAATTATAATAAGGTATTTAATAATATTTTAACTTATAAAATGCAACTTTTAATATTTTAAAGTAAATTTCATTAATTATTTAATATTAATGATATTAGATAATTATATTAAATAAACAGATTAAAAATTATTTTATTGATTTAAAAATCATTTAAAAAGGATATAAATGGTTTAAAAATATTTTAAGTAATTATAAATGACTTTTAATATTTTAATAAATAATACCTTTGTGACGCCCCCAAAATTAGGTATACATCACCCATCTTGGGTCGTCAGATACATGGTACAGAATTCAAATACAACTTAATAATACAACTGTCGTGTACAATATGACAAAACATAAACTGTGAGTTTGAATACAAATATTATCTACTAGAGAGTATCCATACTCAAAAGGAGTCCTCATTACATTTATTAACACACTATTACATAGAATAGTGAGGACTACTAACTAATACTATCATTCGGACCATCACTCCGTTCCCCGACTTGTCCCAGCTACGTTCTCATTTCCTGAAGAGAACAGTGAAAGAAAGGGTAAGCTCAACTAGCCCAGTAAGAAATATTATGACTAAGATAATGCAGAATAAATTATCATTAGCCTTCAACAATGTTAAACTAATAAAATATAATAGACATCAAGTTTAACTGCAGCGGAACAAGCAATCCATTAAAAGAGTCAAGTAGAAAATAAACTCTACTATCTTTTATGATTAAAAAGTTTTTCAACACTGTTATCATTGGGACTTAGCTTAATAAAATAATCCACATCATCGAATCACACATGCACTACGGCCAAGGATATTCGTGTATTCATTAATGGTCATGATCATGCTAACAACTGTCCATCAATGCACTACGGGCCAATGAGGACTTTATCACATCATTTGTAACATTACGGTCATGATTATACCGAATAATCCCTGGTCATAATCATACCAAGTTCATCTATGCACTACAGGCCACAGATGACTTTCAACATTTTATAAACATGAGGATGATGACAATGATATAAGAATTCAATAAAATAAGTTCAAGAATTAATTTATCCAAGAATTAACAACGTCCAAATTGTCAACATGATACTGCTTTGCGGAGTAAAATTCAAGAATGTTTAGAAGAATATTTTCATGAAAAGATACTGGATGAACCGCAATTATCAAGGATATTCCACTAATTTCATGGAGTATAGAAATTAAAACTTAACCAACTGAGTATAATAAAGAATGGAATAATAAAAGAAATCACCATGTATGCGATAGACCGCACAGACAGGATATTCCAACAGAATAATAAATAATAGAACCAGGTCCGGCGTAAAACGCACAGACATGATATTACAACAGAATAATAATAAAGACGGAACCAGGTCCGGTGTAAAACACACAAACAAGATGGTCCAACAGAATAATAATAAAGACGGAACCAGGTCCGGTGTAAAACACACAGACATGATGCTCCAACAGAATAATAATAAAAACGGAACCAGGTCCGGTGTAAAATACACAGACAAGATATTCCAACATAATAATAGAAGAATGTCACCAAGTATAGGGTAGACCGCGTATACAAGTTATTCCTACAGAATAATAAGAAATGGAATAACAACAGTTCTCTTCATGAATAAGAAAGAATAACACCCCTTACTGTTTTAAAGAAGAACTGAAATAAGGAAGTAGTTAAGTAGCAGAATACTTTTCTTTTCTCTCTCTATAGTTTCTCTCTATAGTTTCTCTCTCTAGAGTTCAGTGAATTCGTAAGAAATAATGAAGGAATGAGCTGCTATTTATAGAAAAATGAAATGCATAGTAACTAATTCATGAACGGTCCAGATTGATTACTTTAATCTGACGGTCCATATTTAAAGAAAAATCTTTTAAATAAAATATAATATATTCTATTTATAGAATAACTTTAATAAAGTATTCTGTTTTATATAAAAAGATGTTTCTGTTTTATTACGTTAATAATTCGAATAAAACAAAACTTCATTATCGCTAAATAATTCATATTATTAACTGACAATAATTGAATCAAACTGAGTGACTTCTCACATAAGCATTAATAATCAATACCGTGTGTTACTATGCAATCACACGTATTACTGTACTTTTACTACCGAGTAGTTCAACAGTAACAATGGTAAAACTTCCGCCGTTATTTTTAATAAAATATTTTTGTCATTTTCTCAATCCGACAATAATTCCGTTGTGGGGTCCACCAATGATTGTGCCGTTGTACAAATATTTTCTGTTAAAACGAATATTCTCCGACCAATCGAATATTATATAACAACTTGCGTACTTTATAAAATTTATAAATATTACCCACAACTATAACATTATATCAAATTAACTCCATAATATTCAAAAATGATATTTATAGAAAATTTTTCTTTATTTATAAAAGTTGGGGTCTTACAACCTTAATATTTTAATATTAATGGTAATTGTTTAAAAATAATTTTAAATGTTTTAAAAATCATTTAAGGGTAATATTAATACTTTAAAAATATTTTGAGTTATTATAAATAAATTTGATATTCTGGCAAGGGTTGCAGTAATATTTTAATATTATTTTAATATTAATGATAATAGAATTATCTAATATTTAAATCATTTAATAATGATTCTAGGGTTTAAAAAATCAAGATAAATTATAATAATTATTTAAAAATTATTATAAGTCATCTAAAAATAATATGACTGGTATTTAAAATATCCAGAATAATATTAAACTGCATGATAGAGTTTTAAACTTGATAGTTTTCCAATAAAGTCGTTGGTACACCGAAATACTACCGAAATTGATTCGAACCTATATAGTTTGACGGTATAAGTATTTATTTGTGTCTTAATGTCTAATATAACTATGAGACAATGTGATTAGGTTATGTATTGACTGTAAATAACAATACTATATGTTATGATATGTTATTCTAATCAATAGAACAATCTTATAAATGATAGGTCGTTGAATTAAAGATAGAACAAAGTTGTGCAAGCAGCAGACTAGGAAAGTATCCTAAACTCTTGTTTTATTTTATTCAACGGATATCATAAGCAAGTTTCCTAACCGTAGTCAAACTACATTGTGCAAGTATCTGAACTATCTTTTACATTGTGCAAGTATTCTACCATTACATTTACTTTTTGCAATGGACATGAGTAAGAAAGTTTCAGAATTATATTATCGTTGTGCCAGATTATTAACTCTATTGCTATTGATTATGTACTCAAATATTCGTATTCATGCAAGTTCTTGAACTTTATTCGTTCATTGTTTATCAGTACAATATTACTATTAGGTTCATATATATTTATTATGTTCGTAAATTTCTAAGACTGATTATACAAGTGTCCACACTTGGATAATTATTGAACATGTTAATACATACTTATTGATTTCCAATATGTATAACTTAATTGAAAGTCGTCTAAGCTATTTGTCTCAGCTAGACACAAATTTAAAATATCTTTTGAATATGATAGAACCTTATTCATATCCAACCGAATTGTTTGGTTTGGATTCTGATGAGTGAGTTTTATACCCATGAATTGAGTGCATTTGATCTTAATCTTTTAGAAGTTTTTAAGTGTTTGTGTCTATTCATGCATATTTTATGTTGTTTTATAGGATTTGGGATAAAAGTTACTTGGATCGACGTTTGAGGTTGCTAGATGCGCGTTTTCGGCTTATCATTTACATAGCAGCCACTTCAAAGCCAATTTTATCATTGTTCCAGACCTTATTTTGCAAAACTCAAAAAATAAAGGTTGTAGATCTACGTCTCCTCTTTCCGGAACATTTTGAATCATTAAAATCGGGATTCGGACGAATAAGTTATGGCCATTTTCCCAAAGGACGTCGGAGCATAAAATTTCCAGAAATGAGGCCAGCGCCGGGGCGCCCAAACAAGGTCTATGCCCAGCGCTGGGGCGCCCAAACAAGGCCTATGCCCAGCGCCGGGGCGCTAGGGGGAAGAATCTCAGCGCTGTGAGCAGCGCTAAGGCACTGGGGAAGGGCGTGATCAAGCTTGAACGCGTTTTGGGGCGAATTTTGACACTTTTTTGACTTCAAATTGGATTGGGTTTGTTCCTAAGCTAAAAATTAGACTTGTAACCTATAAATACATGATGTAAGACATAAAATAAATGAGGATTACATAGATTAGATTAGAGATACACTCCATTAGATTAGAACATAAACCCTAGTTCTTATTAGTTTTGGAGATTGAAGTAACTTGGAGACCATTGAAGATCAAGAGCAAGAGCTTGGTGAAGATGGAGATTTACTGACAACAGATTCTATTCTCTTCTCTTCTCTTACTTTTATCTTTTAATGTCTATTTGATTGTGAATTCTTAGTTTTAATTCATTAATCATGAACTAAATCTTTTTTTAAGACTACAAATTGAACCTTTTATGTCTATGAATTAATTATTTAATTTATTCTAATTATTTATGTCCAAGTGAATTGTTTATCATGTTTTGTGCGTATTGATTAATTATTTGGTCAATAATTACTGTGTTATTCTAGAAGGATTCGGAAGATGAAATCTAGGGTTGGAACTGGACATGATAACATGTATGCTTAATTATTAAATGAGATGAATAATTAGGGTCGTGAATTGAATACGAATATCTGTTCACTGCATATAACAAATTTGGAATTAGAATTTAACGGGTTTGGTTTAATTATTTTGCGTAGGAATATCGCATGATTAATTGAATTGAATAAAAGTTATCTATTCACTTGGGAAAGGGCTTTTAACAACTACAATTCCTATTAACAATTCAGGTGGGGGTAATAATTGGGTTAATTGGATAATTAGTTTATAGTTCATAATTGGGGATATTGTAGTCTTAATCTTTATTTATTTGAATTCATTTATAAAGTAATTCAGTTTAATTATTTAATTTTGTTTGCTTAAGTTTAAAAATCATAAATTGCGATTGTTTAAATAAAATTAGTTTGGTTAAGAACTAGTACTTGGTGATTTCTATTAAATAATTCCTCGTGGGAATGATACTTTACTTTCACGTTATTACTTGTTGACCGTGTATACTTGCACGTATATTTTGATTGTGAAATCGATCAACATATTTTTGGCGCCGTTGCCTGGGAATTAGTTTAATAATCTTGCCAATATTAATTTTTATCAAATTAGTTTTAATTTAAACGTTTGTTTTTATTATTTTCTTTAATTCTCTTTCTATTTTTTTTCTTTTCAGGTATCATGGCGGAATTTAATTAGCAATGGTCGTATACGAGAATGACTCAGCCAAGGGGAGCGGAGATTGATGGACTCGCGACAGTACTTTCTGCATTATCAGCACAAATTGAGACATTTTCGAGGAGGTTAGACTTTTTTGCAGCACAACGTCGTCAAAGTGTGGCGGTGACTTGTGATTATTGTGTTGGAAATCATATGAGTCATCAATGCGCCATCAGTTTTGAGCCGGTACAGTATGGTGGTGATTACCCCAACAATTATGTCTATCCCAACAACTATCATCAGGATTGGGGGTATTATTGGGTAAAATCTATATACGCACAACACGCAAGTGTACGTGGTCAACAAGTAATATAGTAGTGAATAAAGTATCGTTCCCACGAGGACAAATTATCAAGAATTTTAAGTTCACAATTATCAATTTCCTGTTAATCCTAATTCTATTAAACTATTCAAATCAATGGTTTAAAATTATAGAAACTAAATTAATAAATAAGTAAACTATCACAAAAACAACCGCTATTATCAAAATCCGGAATTTCAAACAATTAATGGAGAATTAGACTTACGATTTCACCCTGAGCTCCACTCTGATTTTCAAACCTTTATTCCAACTCAATTCAATATCCCAGTTTATTAATCAAGAACACGAATGTAATACTAGCCACCTCTCGATGCACTAATACTATATTAACTTAAATCCACAATTAAGATAGAAACAAGTTAAACACCTAAATCAACCAACTCACTATATCTCTATGTGAACTGCAATTAAAGAAGGTTTAAGCTTAAGTTCTCTATTCGATTACATATGATGGTAAGCATATCTCTACCTTAACAATAATCAAAAATCTACTATTGACAAAATTCATGACACATGCTATATTAACTAGGTCTAGATTTGAATCTCCTCTCTCGATTCCATTCAAATTCACAAGGAATTGTTGATCAGGCAATTCATAAGTTCACGCTCGAATTAACATAGATAAACTAAAAATATATTATTAAATTGGAAATCAAAGCCATAGAATCATCGTTTTGCCCAAAGATCCATCACAAGTCTAATAAGTGAATTAGTTCATAACGAATGAATTAAAAAATGAATAATCTAATGAAACCATCCTTTCAATTACAAATAACGACTAAAGAGAAGAAGAATAATGAAAACCCCTTCACGTAGCCTAGATTCGCAACCGTCACGATACTCTCTGAAAATTACTCCTCCAAAGCTCGCACTTGAATCCGGGAATTTATTTCTGTATTATGCTCCTTGTGTTGTGTGATTTCTTTTTTTCTACGTAATGTTAAGCTCTCCTCTTTGTTCTAGCCGAAATCTGCCTTTATAAGAGTCTAGGCGCCTAACAGAACAACAACAATTCCAGTCGTAGCAGACTCCACAAACCAGCCGGACACTACAGGATTCGAGACCCCCGCCCCGGCGGGGGGTATAGGCTCAGAAAGGCCCGCCCAGGCGGGCATGACTTCTGCTAAAGATTTTTTCCGCTTTCATGAGTTTTTCCACTTTTGCTCCAAAACTCCGCCATTCTTCACCATTTGCATCCATGACCACCCTACACATACAATAACACGAAACGAGTGAAAACGAACACAAAACACAAAGATAACTATGAATTTAAACTTGAAATGAATATCGATTTGTGTATATAAAATCCACTTATCAAAATCCCCCAAACTTAAACCGTGCTAGTCCTCGAGCACAAAACAAACTACATGCTATGCAATGCAATGAGATGCAATAACATTCTAAATGCCTAAAAATCCAACAATATCGCAGAAACTAACTTATCCCATCGGCCTCAGAGAAAACAAGCAACTTTACAATACGAATTACCAAAACCAATCCACACTTTCGTATTAATTCTCAAATCTTGAACAATTATCACTGGTATAGCGTGCATGTGTGATCAACATCTAAGATAACTGATACGGACCCAAATTCAATACATAAGCAACTTCTTAGAAGGAATCATACATTGCAAACTTAAAAATTTCAAAGATAGACACAACCCAACTAAAATTAAACAATACCAAATTCAAGGGTACATGCCAGATACTTATACTTTCTTCTTTCTTTCTTTTTTTAACACTGGGGCTTTTTGCTCTTTTCCCGTCATTATTTCCCCCCCCTTTTTAAATAGATGGTTGGTGAGTGCGTTTTACGCTCCATCTCACGCTTGTAATTATGGGGAGTGTTTCTCCTCAACCCACCACAAGACTCAACATGTTTCATTTTTTTTTCAAAGCTTATATACCCCACATATACTCCCCCAAACTTAGGTTCTTGCCTAATTTAAGCCTTTACTGCCTATCCTTGTTGTTTTCCAGTTCACCCTCGCATTATCCTTTAGAAACTATTTATGTTCCAATTTGAACTGTCAAGTCACAAAGATGTTATTAGTGCTAACCTTTTTATAACCGTTTCAAACAAGTTCAAGAGTCGATTCATATCAGAAATTGTATCACAGTTCTAATAATCAATACTATATTGGTTAACTTGTTCACAATCTCATCATTGGCCCACAAATAACATGAAAATGCAACACCGTTGGACATATGCAAACACAATATTTAACTAAATTTTTTTAATGAAAATAACAGAATTAATAATAATGCAAAATCCTAGACTACTATGCAAACTCCTAATCTACTATGCAGAACTAGATATGAAAACAAAAATAACAAAATGCATGCAACTAAACAAATAAATCCCCCAAACTTAAGTAACACAATGTCCTCATTGGATAAAAATAACATTAAGTGCATGAGGACTTCCCTAGAATCGTCTAAGTCTGGGGAGGTGGTTGGTGCTCTTCTTCATCGGAATCACTTGGAGGAAATCGAGGTAATGGTCCGGGTTGTTGATATGGATAGTGTGCCGCCGGGTTGAAACTTTGGAGTGTTGTGTTTAGTGAGGCGAAAGATGCATTCATAGCATCAAACATGTGATCTTGTCGCATCGCCAATTGCCGCATTTCCCGGTGTGCTGCCCTATTGTGCGCAGTCATCTAATTTTGGAACTCAAGGAACTAAGGACTAGATATTGCCTCAGTCGGAACCTGTTCGGTTCCTTGATCTCCCATAGCTTCATCCTCATCCCCCGAGGTATCTTCTGCGTCGACTTCGTCTTCCGACGCCGATGGAAAAATAAACCCCAGACCTTGTGGATGTGACTCGCCTCCTACCCATACAGAATACCGCGCTATCATTCTAGAATCGAGCAGAGCGAGTGGCATTTGAGTGGGCTCATCATCAGAATAACGCACCCCTGCATTGCGGCACAACGCACATATAAGTGATGGGTGTGGCAAGCCGCCCGAAAAATTTTCACGTAAGCACCGACGGATGGAGAAATTGATAATGGCCCCGAGTCAATGATGAAATCATGCACAATTACGTACAATAGTAACGCCTTCTCTTTGGTGACGTCCGAAGTGTGTTGGGACGGAAGCAATTTAGCACATAAGAAGGCGTACCATATTTTGCCATACCGGCTAAGGTCCTTGCTATGGAACACTGTACCTCCCTTTCGACCTATGATCCAAGAAGTTCTCAGCTTTGTCATGTTTGTAATAACTTCCTCGTAGTCAGGGTCAAAATCTCTCAATTGTGCATACTGACACTGTCGTGGCACCCGCAACTGATAATATGCATTAATGGCATCATCACTGAACGGGACCATGCGACCCCGCACAAACGCATTGAATGGGGCTTTGTCTTCGGCGTTTGCATAAAATTCTTTGACGATGTTTACAACTACGGGTACCGGATGTTCGGTGAGTTTGAGCCACCCCTTTTGATAAATTTGAGACATCATCTCCCCATCATTTCCCTCGGGGGCCAATCCACGTTTCGGCGTAAGGGCTTTGGTTATCATGTAGTCATACCGGTCGGCGGCGGAGGCACTCACAAATTTTCGTCGATCATATGTTCGTGGCGGTTGAGCGGGTCTTGAACTATCTCCCCTTTGGCGTTTTGATGTCGGTTGTGAAGCCATTGAATTTCGGATGTTAAAACTTGCTAGCACACACTACCTTCCCCTTACACTTGGTTCAGTCAATTTATCAAACACTTGGTGTGCACAGCCCGTTCTTCCTCCAAACTTAGGTTGTTTCTATGGAATTCAGTTGAGAAAAGATGAAAACTCAACACGAACGTAACTTACTCTCAATTGTGCTATGTGTTTCCCAATTTCTTGAAGAATTCTACTTTAGTGGTGATGAATGTGGGAAGTATGGGGTAGGATTTATATAGAGGTGATGTAGGTTAGAGGAAGTGGCCCAATCTTAATGGTGGGATGAATGGAATTCGTGGGGTGGAAAGTGGGTTAGTGGAATTTGAGGGGAAAAGTGGTTGCAATTGATGTAGGTAATGGGTTGTAGTAGTTGCTAGGAGATGGCGATCGTGGGTTGTGTTTAGGAGAAAGAAAGCTGAGAAGGCAATAGGCGTGTGTGTGGGGAAATAAGAAAGGAACGTGCGTATCAGCTAACTTGTCTGCCCAGAATTAAGGACCCCCGCCCCGGCGGGGGGTACAAAGCCATTTGAGCCCGCTCCGGTGGGCATGCCCACTGTAATCAGCTTTTTGGCTTCCAAAAGTGCAGATCAAAATTCTCTGATTTTTCTTGTTTTCTTGCCCGTTGTTGCTCTTACTCACTTTTGACCCCTCCTGCAACCATAAACATGCAAGATGTTAGATTATTGATGACTTGGAGTTTGATTGAGAGTTTCAGCAAAATTTTTACTTAATAAGACCTAACTAATGCTTAATAAAAACTACATCCTAACAATTAAACATGAACTACAAAAAATAACGAAATGTTGGGTTGCCTCCCAATTAGCGCTTGATTTTAAGTCGTTCAGCCTGACTACTCCCTGATTTACTATGTA
Organism: Panax notoginseng; assembly: GCA_016801055.1. Lineage (NCBI taxonomy): Eukaryota > Viridiplantae > Streptophyta > Magnoliopsida > Apiales > Araliaceae > Panax > Panax notoginseng. The sequence goes on from CM029019.1 coordinate 171,369,333, forward strand.
TCGGCGAGGGTAATGTCGTCGGCGTCCCAGTTTGACTCGCCACCCCAGTAATGCTTTATTCGTTGACCATTGACCTTAAACGTCTCTAATGGATTACGACTGTAGAGTTCAACGGCGCCATAAGGAAATACTCGCTTTATAGTGAATGGTCCCGACCATCTCGACTTAATCTTCCCTGGGAACAAACGCAGCCGTGAGTTGAACAAGAGGACTGATTGACCTGGCTCGAATGTTCGATGCATAATTTTCTGGTCGTGCCATCTTTTAACCTTTTCTTTGTATAGCTTGGCGTTATCGTAGGCTAGGAGTCAAAATTCGTCGAGCTCATTTAGTTGGAGTAGCCTCTTTTTTCCTACAGCGGCTTGATCAAAATTCAATTTCTGTATTGCCCAGTAGGCCTTATGCTGTAGCTCCACCGGTAAGTGACATGCTTTTCCGTACAGGAGTTGATATGGTGACATCCCGATTGGTGTTTTGTATGTAGTCCGGTAAGCCCATAATGCGTCATCCAACCGAAGTGACCAATCTTTCCGACTCGGATTTACGACTTTTTCTAATATCTTCTTAACTTCCCTGTTTGATACTTCAGCCTGTCCATTTGTTTGAGGGTGATATGCTGTAGCCACCTTGTGGTTAACCCCATACTTAGCCAACAGAGCTGTAAAAGATTTATTGCAGAAATGACTACCTTCGTCGCTGATTATTGCTCTTGGTGTGCCAAACATCGTAAAAATGTTTTTTTGTAGGAATTTAAGGACCACCTTGGCATCATTGGACGGTAGTGCTGCAGCTTCCACCCACTTCGAGACGTAATCCACGACGAGTAGAATATACTGATTGCTCAAGGACGAAGGGAAGGGTCCCATGAAATCGATGCCCCATACATCGAAAATTTCCACTTCAAGAATTGTTTGTAGGGGCATCTCATTCCGTTTAGATATGTTTCCCACCCTTTGGCATCTATCACATGTTTTCACGAATTAGTGGGCGTCTTTAAACAATGTCGGCCAATAAAACCCGGCTTGAAGCACTTTTGCCGCGGTGCGCTCACTCCCATAATGTCCCCCATATGCCGATGAGTGGCATTCTTGCAGTATGTTGTGCACTTCACTGTAGGGGATGCACCTTCTAATCATCTTGTCGGCGCACTGTTTGAATAAATAAGGCTCATCCCACATGTACCACTTGACGTCATGAAGAAACTTCTTTTTCTGTTGTCGTGTAAGATCAGGGGGAAGCATTTTGCTCACCACATAATTCGCAAAGTCTGAATACCACGGGAATTCTGCATTTAACCCAAATAGTTGCTCATCCGGGAATGACTCGTTGATTGTGCATCTATCTTCATCCTTTTTTCTCCGGATTTTCCAGCCTTGATAAATGGTCGGCAACTTGATTCTCCGTCCCCTTTCTATCTTTAATTTCTAAATCAAACTCTTAAAGTAGGAGAATCCATCGGATAAGGCGTGGCTTAGCATCTTTTTTCGCTATTAGGTACCGAATCGCCGAATGGTCCGTATAGACTATCCCCTTCGTCCCGATCAAGTATGCCCGGAATTTGTCGAACGCATACACCACTGCAAACAATTCCTTTTCCGTGGTAGTGTAATTCATTTGAGTCTTTGTGAGTGTTTTGCTTGCATAGTATATGGCGTGAAACACCTTGTCTCTTCTTTGTCCCAAAACATCCCCAACCGCATAGTCGCTCGCATCACACATAAGCTCGAATGGCATTTTCTAGTCCGGTGCGACTATCACGGGGGCTGTAGTTAATTTCTTCTTCAATAGGTCAAACGCTAACTTGCATTCCGCAGAAAAGCTGAAAGTAGCATCCTTCTCTAAAAGACTGCATAGAGGTTTTGCAATCTTAGAGAAGTCTTTTATGAACCTCCTGTAGAACCCAGCATGCCCCAGAAAACTTCTAATACCCTTAACTGAGCTCGGTGGAGACAGTTTCTCGATCGTATCTAGCTTTGCTTTGTCCACCTCCGATCCTTGAGCCGACACCTTATGGCCCAAAATTATGCCCTCTTCAACCATGAAGTGACATTTTTCCCAATTGAGTATGAGGTTTGTATCCTTACATCGCAGCAAAACCATAACTAGATTCTCTAGGCAAGTATCAAAATTGTCTCCATAGACCGAGAAATCGTCCATGAAGACTTCAACATTCTTCTCCACCATATCTGAAAAAATAGCCATCATACACCGTTGGAAAGTTGCTGGTGCGTTGCATAGCCCGAATGACATCCTCCTGAATGCAAATGTGCCGTAAGAACAAGTCCCAGTATCCATCCAATAAACAGTAAAACTCATGTCCCGGTAATCTGTCTAACATTTGATTGATAAATGGTAGCGGGAAGTGATCTTTTCGGGTTACCTTATTCAACCTCCTATAATCGATGCACACCCTCCAACCTGTCACTGTCCTTGTTGGAATTAACTCGTTGTCCTCATTCTGTATCACCGTCATTCCCCCTTTCTTCAGCACACAATGAACCGGACTAACCCATTTACTGTCGAAAATTGGATATATGATGATACCGGCATCCAATAATTTCAGAATTTCCTTCTTGACCACTTCCTTCATGATTGGGTTAAGTCGACGTTGATGCTCCACCGATGGTCTTGCATCATCCTCCATCAGAATCTTGTGCATGCAAAATGACAGGCTAATTCCTTTTATATCCACAATCGTCCATCCATTTGCTGATTTGTGATCCCTAAGCACCCTCAACAACTTTTCTTCCTGCAATTCGTTAAGTGCAGCAGAAATAATTATAGGTAAAGAATTTGAATTGCCTAAATACGCATACCTGAGATGTTTAGGGAGTGGCTTAAGTTCCAATGTTGGTGGCTCCTCTAATGATGGTTTTAGTTTTTCTGCAGCTATCTCCTTAGTGTGCAGAGGTTCAAACGGTGCTCTGAATCGGCTAACTCGTGGCAAAAAGTCTAGCATCTGTAATAAGTCCATAAACTCTGAGTCGTCTTTTTCTTCATCCCCCAACAAGGTTGTTTCTAACGGATCGTTGACTAAACTCTTGCTAATATCTTCGCTGGTGATTTGCTCAATTAAATCCATCCAAAAACATTCTTCCTCATCCGTAGGGTATTTCATGGCCTTGAACACATTAAATTTTATTTCTTGATCTTGGACTCTCATAGTAAGTTCTCCTTTTTGCACGTCTATGAGTGTCCTTCCCGTGGCCAAGAAAGGTCTCCCTAAGATAATCGGGATGTTCTTATCCTCGTCGAAATCCAGAATGATAAAGTCCGCAGGGAATATAAACTTATCCACTTTAACCAGAATGTCCTCTACAATGCCTCTCGGATATGTGACTGACCTATCCGCCAACTGCAATAAAATATTTGTAGGCTTTGGTGAGGGCAAACCCAATTCTGAGTATACTGACAATGGCATCAGGTTTATACTCGCCCCCAAATCACATAAACATTTGTTAAACGACATTTTCCCGATCGTGCACGGGATAGTAAAGCTCCCCGGGTCTTTGAGTTTTGGTGGTAGCTTCTTCTGTAACACCGCACTACACTCCTCTGTTAGTGCCACTATTTCAAATTCTTCCCATTTCTTTTTCCTCGACAGAATTCATTTCATAAACTTCGCATAACTCGGCATTAGCTCTAGGGCCTATACGAATGGGATATTAATCTGGAGTTTCTTGAACACGTCTAAAAACTTTGCGAACTGCTTATCTGACTTCTGTTTTTGCACCCTCTGCTGAAACGGTGGTGGAGGATAAACAATTGGCTTATTTTTTAACTTTATTTCCTCATCCTTGTTACCCTCCACCACGTTATTGTCATCAACTTTTTCCTCCGGTGTTGCTGAATTTTCTGCATTATTACCCCCGAGATGTTTTCCACTTCTCAACATAACTGCTTGACATTACTCATGACTACCCTTCGGATTCCTCGCAGTGTCGCTAGGTAATGTTCCTTGTGGTCTATTATTCACTGCTAACGCCAGCTGTCCAATCTGATTTACCAAATTCTTGATCGAAATCTCTTGACTTTTCATCACCATTGTTTGATTTTTTATTGTTGCCTCAGCGCTAGTTATGAACTTCGACACCATTTCCTCGAAATCTGATTTCCTTTCCTGATGTTGAACCGGTTGTTGGTGACTCTGAAAACCAGGGGGATATTGTGACGCCCCCAAAATAGGTATACATCACCTATTCTGAGTCGCCAAATACATGGTACAGAATACAAATACAATCTTAAATATACAACATGAGTTGTGAGTTTTAATACAAACATTGTCTTCTAGATAGTATTTAAACTCAAAATAAGTCCTCAATACATTTATTAACACACTATTTTATAGAATAGTTAGGACTACTAATGCTATTCTCTGGACCGTCACTCCGTTCCCCGACTCGTCCCAGCTATATTCTCATTTCCTGAAGAGAACAATGAAAGTAAAAGGTTGAGCTCAACTAGCCCAGTAAGAAATATTATGACTAAGATAATACAGAATAAATTATCGTTAGCTTTCAATAGTGTTAAATTGATATAATATAACAAACATCAAGTTTAACTGCAGCGGAACAAGCAATCCATTAAAAGAGTCAAGTAGAGAATAAAATCTACTATCTTCTATGATTTAAAAGATTTTTCATCACTTTTATTGCTGAGACTCAACTTAATAAATAAACCACATCATCCCAGCACCACGGCCAAGGATATTCATTAGTATCACGACCACAAATTATCCATGCACTACGGGCCAAGGATATCCGTGTATTCATCAATGGTCATGATCATGCCAACAACTGTCCGTCAATGCACTACGGGCCAATGAGGATTTTTACCACATCATTTGTAACATTACGGTCATGATTATACCGAACAATCCCTAGTCATAATCATACCAAGTCCATCTATACACTACAGGCCACAGATGACTTTCAACATAATATAAACATGAGGGTGATGACAATGATATAAGAATTCAATAAAACAAGTTCAAGAATTAATTTGTCCAAGAACCAATAACGCCCAAATTGTCAACATGATACTTCTTTGTGGAGTAAAATTTAAGAATGCTCAAAAGAATATTTTCATGAAAAGATACTGGATGAAGTGCAAATATCAAGGATATTCTACTAATTTCATGGAGTATAGAAGTCAAAACTTTAACCAACTGAGTATAATAAGGAATGGAATAACAAAAAAAATCACCAAGCATGCGATAGACCGCACAGGCAGGTTATTCCAACAGAATAATAAATAACGGAATCAGGTCCGGCGTAAAACGCACAGACAAGATATTCCAACAGAATAATAAAGACGGAATCAGGTCCGGCGTAAAATGTACAGACAGGATATTCCAACAGAATAATAAAGACGAAACCAGATCCGACGTAGAATGCACAAACATGATATTCCAACAGAATAATAAAGATGGAATCAAGTCAGGCATAAAATGCACAGACAGGATATTCCAACAGAATAATAAAGAATGGAATAACAGAAGTTCTCTTCATGAAGACGAAAGAAATAAATAATACCCCTTACCTTAAAAAGAAGAGTACTGGATATAGGAGTAGTGAAGTAGCAGAATACTTTTATTCTTTCTCTCTATAATCTCTCACTATAATAATTGCTCTAAAGCTTTTGTGAATTGGTGAGAAATGAAGGAAGAATGAGCTTCTATTTATAGGAAAATATAGTTTCGATAATTGCACGTTTTGGGGCTCGAAATATTACAGTATAATACCTTCCTCTTTTTCTTCATTTTTAATTTAGTCCTGCAAGTATTATCTAACTTGCATCACCTCCCCTAATAGTAAATAATTTAAATTAATAGTATAAACATGTGACTCAATAGTATAATCATGTGAAAAAACTAATTACAGTATAGTACCTCCATCTCAATTTTTAACTTAGTCATGCAAGTATTATCAATCTTGCACCAACTCCCCTAATAGTACAAGAATGTGAATCAATAGTACACACATGTGAACAAATAGTTATAATCATGTGAATTAATAGCAATTAATTAATCATTTATCCGATTAATTACCCGACTGGTCAGTGTAACTTCCTGATATCAATTATTATTGAAATAACTGTCGATTTTCACTAACACAAATAATCTCAACACAATGGAAATATCAATTTCATCTTTAATCAACACGAACTTATTCATCATTAATATTATAACTCACAATATTTAACAACCAGGTCGTTTCTAGGAAAGAGGGGGCTTTCCGATAAGGATTTCTCCTTATTGGCGCGCAATTAGGTGACCAAACCTCTCCTTGACAAAACTTCTAGACATTGTCAATATTGCAAATAATAATATGAATAACTTTGTCATCTCAATTATTGATTTAATAATATAAAATATTATGCAGATGATACTGTGACCATAATTGAATCAATAATATGAGAGATATGATGCAGCAATTATTGTAGCAATAATTGAGTATAACTAAGTGACTTATCACGTAAGCATCAATAATCAATACCGTGTGCTACTATGCAACCACGCGTATTACTGTACTTTTACTACCGGGTAGTTTAGCAGTTAACGGTAAAACTTCTGCCGTTATTTTCATAAAGTATTTTTGTCGTTTTCTCAATCCGACAATAATTCTGTTGTGGGGTCCACCAATGATTGTCCCTTTGTACGAATATTCCCTACTAAAACAAATATTTTTTGACCAATCGAATATTATATAACAACTTGCGTACTTTGCAAAACTTGTAAATAATACCCACAACTATAACATTATATCAAATCTACACCATAATATTCAAAAATATATTTCGAGAAAATTTAATCTTTATTCAAAAAGTTGGGTTCTTACAACCTCCCCTTCTTATGAAATTTCGTCCTCGAAATTAGGGTGCGTACCTAGTATGTCGAAGAGGTGAGGATACCTTGATTTCATTTCAGATTCTAACTCCCAGGTCATTTCCTCAATATCGTGATTTCTCCACAAAACTTTGACTTGAGGTATAACCTTGGAGCATAGAATATGTTCCTTCTTATCCAAGATTTTAACAGGAACCTCTTCATACGTTAAATCTTCCTCTATCTCGTCTGGTTCTAATTCAATAATGTGGTTCGGGTCTTTCACATATTTACGTAACATAGATATATGAAAACCGTTATGAACACGAGACATACTTGGCGGTAACGCAAGTCTATAGGCCACAGTTCCTACTCGATCGAGGATTAAAAATGGGCCAATGAATCGAGGATTGAGCTTTCCTCTCTTTTCAAATCTTGTAACTCCTTTCCATGGAGCAACACGTAACAACACATGATCTCCAATATCGAATTCTACGTCCTTTCGATGAAGACCAACATAACTCTTTTGTCGATCTTGTGAGGTTTTTATACGTTGTCGGATCGTTTGTATCTTTTTCGTAGTCATACGCACCAACTCCGGTCCCAACAACGTTGCTTCACCCACCTCATCCCAGCATACTAGAGAACGACACTTTCTTTCATACAACGCCTCAAATTGAGCCATGCCAATACTTGCTTGATAACTGTTGTTGTAGAAAAACTCCACCAATGGTAAGAACTTATCCCAACTTCCCTTGAAGTCAAGGACATAGAGTCTTAATAAATCTTCAAGAGTTTGAATAGTCCTCTCCGACTGCCCGTCCGTCTGAGGATGATATGCCGAGCTAAATCGTAAATCTGTGCCCATAGCTTTCTGCAAACTAATCCAAAATCGTGAAGTGAATCTTGGGTCTCGATCAGAAACTATGGATACTAGCATACCATGCAGTCTTACAATCTCGTTTATATACATACTAGCAAGACGTTCAAGTGTATAAGTTTCTCGTATCGGTAAGAAATGAGCAGACTTGGTCAATCTATCGATAATGACCCAAATTGCATCTATGCCTTGAGAAACCTTGGGAAGACCAGTAACGAAATCCATAGTAATGTGATCCCACTTCCATTCTGGAATTTCAAGTGGTTGCAATGGATCTTTTGGTACTTGATGCTCCGCTTTGACTCGTTGACAAGTTAAACACATTGAGATAAACTCTGTTATCTCTCTCTTCATATTGCTCCACCAAAATGTATGTCGAAGATCATGATACATTTTGGTACTCTCAGGATGGATTGCAAACGGTGTGTTGTGCGCCTCCATCATAATTTTATACTTTAAATTAGGGTCGTTAGGAACACAAAGTCTAGAGTTGACTCGAAGTATTCCTTCCTCATCGATTCTTGCTTCCGGCATAGCACCTTCTTGCACTTTCTTCTTCATATGCATTAGCTCCAGGTCTGTAGCTTGAGCAGCTTTAACTTTATCGATTAAAGTCGGTTCTACTCGTATGTTTGCCATCATCATGTAGGTCCCTGGAGTCTTTAACTCTATCTCCATCCTTTGTAAGTCATACAAAATGGGCCTTTGCGTTGACAATAACGCACTCGTACCTGCATATGATCTTCTACTCAATGCGTCAGCTACTACGTCCGCTTTACCAGGATGGTATTGGATGGTATGATCATAATCTTTCAACAGTTCAAGCCAACGTCGTTGCCGCATGTTGAGTTCCTTTTGGGTGAAGAAATATTTGAGGCTTTTATGATCTGTAAAGATCTCCACTTTCTCCCCATACAAGTAATGCCTCCAAATTTTAAGCGCAAAAACGACTGCTGCCAACTCTAGATCATGAATAGGATAATTCCTCTCATATTCTTTGAGTTGTCTTGAGGCATAGGCTATGAATTTTCCATGTTGTATGAGAACACATCCTAACCCTTTGCTCGATGCATCACTGTAGATGACAAATCCCTCCGAGCCAGATGGTATTGTCAGAACATGTGCTGAAATGAGTCTTCTCTTGAGTTCTTGAAAACTCTTCTCACATTCCTCGCTCTAACCGAACTTTGTATCTTTTTGAGTTAGCTAAGTTAATGGAGTAGCGATTCGAGAAGATCCTTCCACGAATCTCCGATAATAACCAGCTAATCTGAGAAAGCTACGTACTTCGGTCACTGATTTAGGTTGCTCCCAGCTTTGAATAGCTTCAATCTTTGCCAGGTCAACAGATATTCCATGATTTGATACGACGTGCCCAAGAAATGTTACTTCCTTAAGCCAGAACTCACATTCCTTCAACTTGGCATATAGCTTATTTTCACATAGCTTTTGGAGTATTAGCCTCAAGTGTTGCTCATGGTCTTCACGGGTTTTGGAGTATATGAGGATGTCATCAATAAAGACAAGTGATCCAAACATTCTTTGAATACTCGGTTCATCATATCCATGAAGGCAGCAGGAGCATTAGTCAATCCAAAGGACATGACTAGAAATTCATAATGCCCGTACTGAGTTCTGAAAGCTGTCTTTGGAATGTCATCAGTTCTAATCTTCAATTGATGATATCCTGAACGAAGATCAATCTTTGAAAAGAATTTGGAGCCTTGCAACTAGTTAAAGAGATCATCAATACGTGGCAATGGGTACCTATTTTTTATGGTGACATGATTCAACTCCCGATAATCAATACAAAGTCGCATACTCCCATCTTTCTTCTTCACGAATAGAACATTTGCACCCCAAGGAGACGTACAAGGACGAATGAAACCGATGTCTAACAATTCCTGCAATTGGGTCTTTAACTCCTGAAGTTCAATAGGAGCCATTCGATATGGGGCTTTGGAAATGGGGTTTGTACCGGGTTCAAGGTCGTTACAAGATTCAATTTCACGCTCTGGGGTAGGCCAGAAAGTTCTTCAAGGAATACGTCAGGAAATTTATTAACAATAAAAATATCATTCAAAACTGACGTATTTTTGTTTAAATCCTTGACATGAGCTAAGAAAGCTTGACATCCATTTTTCAATAAACGAATAGTTTTATGGCTTGAGACGACCGTGATTGATTTTAATGGTTTGGTCTCTTGAATTCGCATAATAGGTTGATTAGGAATATAAAAGCTAATAACCTTACGAAAATAATCAATTTTTGCATGATGAATAGTTAACCAATCAATCCCTAGAATCACATCAAATGCAAGTATTTTTAATGAAATAAGATCGACAGGTAATGTGAGGGTACCGATTTGAACCAAACAAGACTTATAAATAGTGGATATAATGAAGGTTTCTCCTAATGGAGTTTCAACAGATAAGTCAAAGTCTAATTTCTCCGGAGTCAAATTTAAACGTTGAGCGCCAGTAGGAGAAATAAAAGAATGGGTAGAACCGGTATCAAATAAGGTATAGACTTCACTAGAATTTATGATAAGCTTACCCGTGATAACCTCGTTCGGGTTCCTTGCTTTTTGGGAGGTCACAACAAATGCTCTCCCTTGCACTACCGGCTTTGACTTTTCTGGGACGGCCTTTGGTGCCTCCATCCTAGCCAAACTTATCTTCGGTGAATGACAAAATCGGGCTAGGTGACCTTCTCTTCCACAATTATAACATGCTTTGGACGGCATTGCGCAGTTTGGACTGATGTGTCCCTCTCCTCTGCATTTGAAGCATATGATAGGTGATCGTTCTTCTTCCTTAACAACGGGTGTTGGTGCTGACGTCTTTCCATTATTGTTGAATCTCCTCTTCTTAAAATGTCCATTCTTATTATCTTGGCTATGATTACCACCGAAATGGTTACCATTTCTGGAATGTTGATTCCCTCCACGCTTGTTATCACCGTTTCGATGACTGTTACCACTGGTATTTTCATTCTGCCGGCTACTTTCTCTTGGTTACGTTGACTCGTTATCGCGCTCCAATAACTGAGCCCTATTTACAACATCTGAATACAAACACAGTTTATGAAAAATAAGATATTGTCGTATCTTCGGTTTCAAACCTCTTAAAAATATCCACGTCATTCGCTCCTCATTATCGACCAAATGGGATGCAAACCGGGATAACTCCACAAATTTAGCCTCGTATTGCTACACGGTCATATTGTTTTATTCCAACTTGATAAACTCCACCTCCTTCATGTGACGAATACTTTCGGGAAAGTACTTGTCGTTGAACAGCTCTTGGAACTTCTCCCAAGACATCTTGAGTGCGTCAGGCTGGGTACGTTTTACAGATTCCCACGAGTAATCTGTCTCTTCACGTAACATAAAGGTGGCGAAGGGAACCTTTTGTTCCTCGGAGCATCCCAAGACATCAAATATCTTGATGATCTGCTTTATCCACGCGTCCGCCTTAAGTGGTTTTGGTTCTCCAATAAACTCCGGTGGTCCCAGCTCCTTGAACTGTTTAGCGGTGACTGTCCGAGAGTTTCTAGTGTTTCCACCTACATTTTGGACAGGAGTCGCTCTCGCTGATGTTGCATGAATTGCATAAATCCTCTGAACATTTTATCGTTCATCATTTGGTCAGTGTTGTTGTTTGCATGAGGATTGTCGCCTTCCTGATGCACATTATTCTGATTGTTGATTTGTGGAGACTCAACGGTCTCTTGTGCTCCATTGCTATTCTCAATATTCTCGGATGCCATTTTCAAATACTGCAACAAAACAAGGGTTAATTGACAAGCAACATATTATCCCTATACTTTGACCGACAAATTAAATACCAAATAAACTTAGGTAGGTCATACTAGCGAAGGAATTCTCCGTCTCTCCCCTCCTAGTTCTTGTCTCACATCTTAGCCAGGGATCATATCCCTAAGCTTTGATACCAACTGTGACGCCCCCAAAATAGGTATACATCACCTATTCTGAGTCGCCAAATACATGATACAGAATACAAATACAATCTTAAATATACAACATGAGCTGTGAGTTTTAATACAAACATTGTCTTTTAGACAGTATTTAAACTCAAAATAAGTCCTCAATACATTTATTAACACACTATTTTATAGAATAGTGAGGACTACTAATGCTATTCTCTGGACCGTCACTCCGTTCCCCGACTCATCCCAGCTATATTCTCATTTCCTGAAGAGAACAATGAAAGTAAAAGGGTGAGCTCAACTTGCCCAGTAAGAAATATTATGACTAAGATAATGCAGAATACATTATCGTTAGCCTTCAACAGTGTTAAACTGATACAATATAACAAACATCAAGTTTAACTGCAGCGGAACAAGCAATCCATTAAAAGAGTCAAGTAGAGAATAAAATCTACTATCTTCTATGAATTAAAAGATTTTTCATCACTTTTATCGCTGAGACTCAACTTAATAAATAAACCACATCATCCCTGCACTACGGCCAAGGATATTCATTAGTATCACGACCACAAATTATCCATGCACTACGGGCCAAGGATAATCGTGTATTCATCAATGGTCATGATCATGCCAACAACTGTCCATCAATGCACTACGGGCCAATGAGGATTTTTACCACATCATTTGTAACATTACGGTCATGATTATACCGAACAATCCCTAGTCATAATCATACCAAGTCCATCTATGCACTACCAGCCACAGATGACTTTCAACATAATATAAACATGAGGATGATGACATTGATATAAGAATTCAATAAAACAAGTTCAAGAATTAATTTGTCTAAGAACAAATAACGCCCAAATTGTCAACATGATACTTCTTTGTGGAGAAAAATTTAAGAATGCTCAGAAGAATATTTCCATAAAAATATACTGGATGAAGCGCAAATATCAAGGATATTCTACTAATTTCATGGAGTATAGAAGTCAAAACTTTAACCAACTGAGTATAATAAGGAATGGAATAACAAAAGAAATCACCAAGCATGTGATAGACCGCACAGGCAGGTTATTCCAACAGAATAATAAATAACGGAATCAGGTCCAGCGTAAAACGCACAGATAGGATATTCTAACAGAATAATAAAGACGGAATTAGGTCCGGCGTAAAACGCACAGACATGATATTCCAACAGAATAATAAAGACGGAACTAGGTCCGGCGTAGAACGCACAGACAGGATATTCCAATAGAATAATAAAGACGGAACCAGGTCCGGCGTAGAATGCACAGACATGATATTCCAACAGAATAATAAAGATGGAATCAAGTCTGGCGTAAAATGCACAGACAAGATATTCCAACAGAATAATAAAGAATGTAATAACAGAAGTTCTCTTCATGAAGACGAAAGAAAGAAATAATACCCCTTACCTTAAAAAGAAGGGTACTGGATATAGGAGTAGTGAAGTAGCAGAATACTTTTCTTCTTTCTCTCTATAATTTCTCTCTATAATAATTGCTCTAAAGCTTTTGTGAATTGGTGAGAAATAAAGGAAGAATGAGCTTCTATTTATAGGAAAATATAGTTTCGATAATTGCACGTTTTGGGGCTTGAAATATTACAGTATAATACCTTCCTCTTTTTCTTCATTTTTAATTTAGTCTTGCAAGTATTATCAAACTTGCACCACCTCCCCTAATAGTAAATAATGTGAATTAATAGTATAAACATGTGACTCAATAGTATAATCATGTGAAAAAACTAATTACAGTATAGTACCTCTATCTATACCTCAATTTTTAACTTAGTCATGCAAGTATTATCAATCTTGCACCAACTCCCCTAATAGTACAAGAATGTGAATCAATAGTACACACATGTGAACAAATAGTTATAATCATGTGAATTAATAGCAATTAATTGCTCATTTATTCGATTAATTACCCGACTGGTCAGTGTAACTTCTAGACATCAATTATTATTGAAATAACTGTCGATTTCCACTAACACAAATAATCTCAACACAATGGAAATATCAATTTCATCTTTAATCAACACGAACTTATTCATCATTAATATTATAACTCACAATATTTAATAACCATGTCGTTCTCAGGAAAGAGGGGGCTTTTCGATAAGGATTTCTCCTTATTGGCGCGCAATTAGGTGACCAAACCTCTCCTTGACAGAACTTCTAGACATTGTCAATATTGCAAATAATAATATGCATAACTTTATCATCTCAATTATTGATTTAATAATATAAAATATTATACAGATGATACTGTGACCATAATTGAATCAATAATATGAGAGATATGATGCAGCAATTACTGTAGCAATAATTGAGTATAACTAAGTGACTTCTCACGTAAGCATCAATAATCAATACCGTGTGCTACTATGCAACCACGCATATTATTGTACTTTTACTACCGGGTAGTTTAGTAGTTAACGGTAAAACTTCCGCTGTTATTTTCATAAAGTATTTTTATCATTTTCTCAGTCTGACAATAATTCCGTTGTGGGGTACACCAATGATTGTGCCGTTGTATGAATATTCCCTGCTAAAACGAATATTCTCAGACCAATCGAATATTATATAACAACTTGCGTACTTTGCAAAACTTGTAAATAATACCCACAACTATAAAATTATATCAAATCCACACTATAATATTCAAAAATATATTTCGAGAAAATTTAATCTTTATTCAAAAAGTTGGGGTCTTACAGATATGATGGTCGTGGAGCTTGAGTTTGCTGGTTATTGCTCTATGAGAGGTTTGGGTGGTTCCTATTCCCCTGGTTGTAGGCGTTTTGGTATGTATTTTGTGGAATTCTGTTATAGTTACCGATGAACTGGACGGATGCTGGATTAATTGCGCACTGATCTGTAGGATGATCACTCGCACACAATTCACATACTACCGTAACCTGCTGAACTTGAGCCCCTGTCATAGTATCAACCTTATCATTCATAGTATCAAACTTCTTGGATAGTGCAGAAATCTGTGCTTGTATAGCTGTCACCCCATCTAATTCCAAAATCTCGACCGCCTTTGCCTGTGTCATTCTTGCTGTGGGCCACTGGTAGTTATTTTCCGCCATGGTTTCGATCAAATTGTAGGCTTCCTCGTAACTCTTAGCCATGAATGCACCGCCTGACGCTGCATCAATACTGGTTCTGACATTCCCATTTAGTCCGTTATAAAAGGTGTTCATTTGCAGTCATTTGGGCAATCCATGATGTGGGCACTTTCTAAGTAATTCCTTGTAACGCTCCCATGCCTCATATAGTGACTCCCCATTCTGCTGCTCAAACATCGTAATGTCATTCCTCATTTTAGCAGTTTTTGTCGGTGGGAAAAATTTGGCAAGGAATTTTTGAGCCAAGTCTTCCCACGTAGTAATCGACCCCGGTGGCAGAGAATGTAACCAACTCTTCGCCTTGTCCCGTAAAGTGAACGGGAACAAACGAAGTCTCACTGCCTCATCCGACACCCCATTGTACTTGAACGTGTCGCACATTTCTAGAAAACTGATTAAATGCTCATTCGGATCGTCATTTGCCATTCCCCCAAACTGAACTGAATTCTACATCATCTGAATGGTCCCAGGCTTGATTTCGAAAGTATTCGCAGCTATTGCAGGCCTAGTGATGCTCGACTGCAGATCAGTCACCTTAGGTGTTGCGAAATCTCTCAACGCTTTCTGGTCTTCGGCAGCCATTGATTCCTCCTTATCAGAATTTTCGAATTCGTTCCTCATTTTTTCAATCCACTTACTTAACCTCTGAAATTTCCTTTCAATGTCGTCCTCAAAAGGAAGCAAGTCTGGATGTTTAGATCGTGTTTGCATAAACCAATGTCGAAAACCTGAAATAAAAAAATAAAAACAAAAATTGTTTAAGTAAAACTGGACTAATCAAACTGATATCGTAAAAATATTTAAAATCTCAGCTAAATTGTCCCCGGCAACGGCGCCAAAAACTTGTTGGGTAAAATCTATATACGCACAACACGCAAGTGTACATGGTCAACAAGTAATATAGTAGTGAATAAAGTATCGTTCCCACGAGGACAAATTATCAAGAATTTTAAGTTCACAATTATCAATTTCCTGTTAATCCTAATTCTATTAAACTATTCAAATCAATGGTTTAAAATTATAGAAACTAAATTAATAAATAAGTAAACTATCACAAAAACAACCGCTATTATCAAAATCCGGAATTTCAAACAATTAATGGAGAATTAGACTTACGATTTCACCCTGAGCACCACTCTGATTTTCAAACCTTTATTCCAACTCAATTCAATATCCCAGTTTATTAATCAAGAACACGAATGTAATACTAGCCACCTCTCGATGCACTAATACTATATTAACTTAAATCCACAATTAAGATAGAAACAAGTTAAACACCTAAATCAACCAACTCACTATATCTCTATGTGAACTGCAATTAAAGAAGGTTTAAGCTTAAGTTCTCTATTCTATTACATATGATGTTAAGCATATCTCTACCTTAACAATAATCAAAAATTTGCTATTGACAAAATTCATGACACATGCCATATTAACTAGGTCTAGATTTGAATCTCCTCCCTCGATTCCATTCAAATCCACAAGGAATTGTTGATCAGATAATTCATAAGTTCACGCTCAAATTAACATAGATAAACTGAAAATATATTATTGAATTAGAAATCAAAGCCATAGAATCATCGTTTCGCCCAAAGATCCATCACAAGCCTAATAAGCGAATTAGTTCATAACGAATGAATTAAAAACTGAATAATCTAATGAAACCATCCTTTCAATTACAAATAACGACTAAAGAGAAGAAGAATAATGAAAACCCCTTCACGTAGCCTAGATTCTCAACCGTCACGATACTCTCTGAAAATTACTCCTCCAAAGCTCGCACTTGAATCTGGGAATTTATCTCTGTATTATGCTCCTTGTGTTGTGTGATTTCTTCTTTTCTACGTAATGTTAAGCTCTCCTCTTTGTTCTAGCCGAAATCTGCCTTTATAAGAGTCCAGGCGCCTAACAGAACAACAACAATCCTAGTCGCAGCAGACTCCACAAACCAGCCGGACACTACAGGATTCGAGACCCCTGCCCCGACGGGGGGTATATGCTCAGAAAGGCCCGCCCCGGCAGGCATGGCTTCTGCTAAAGATTTTTTTCCGCTTTCATGAGTTTTTCCACTTTTGCTCCAGAACTCCGCCATTCTTCACCACTTGCATCCATGACCACCCTACACATACAATAACACGAAACGAGTGAAAACGAACACAAAACACGAAGATAACTATGAATTTAAACTTGAAATGAATATCGATTCGTGTATATAAAATCCACTTATCAGGTATCACCCAGATTTTTCATGGAGCCATACTCATCAAGATCAATTTTATGCTTTAAGTCCAATATACCCACCAGATTTCTCGTGTCCACCTCCACTACAACAGGAGGAACATTCAAATTTGGAGAAAATTTTGTCAAAGTTCATAGCTTCAAGTGAGGAGAGGAGGATTAATCAAGAGATATCAAGTCAAAATTTTTCGAACCAAATGGAACAACTAATCAATGCCTCGAACATTTGTCCTCAATACACTTGGCCCTATGACATGGATTCCGAGACTGATGGAGAGCCTAAACAAAATCTGCAACTAGATGAGCCACAAGATGTTGAAAGAGAGAAAAAAATTGGGAACCAAGAAAAGGAGATCGACGAAGAGTTAACTGTAAGATTCAACGAAGATGAGCCGATTTCATTAGTATCCCATGTGCCTCCTCCACCAAAGTTCAAGAATCCGGGCAGTTTTGCAAAACCATGCCCAATTAGCAGTCATGTCGTCGGCAAAGCTCTTTGTGACATAGGAGCTAATACAGTTATGGAGTCATGGTGGGATGAAAAGGAGAAGATAGAGGAAGATCCCATTGTGTTTATTAAGCTTCAATGCCCTAATCTGATCATCGACATAATGGAGAAGGCACCTAGTTTTTGGATGTTCTTAATGGGGAACATATCTACAAAGAGCATGCTAGGTGACTTTCATTCAAGGGTCATTACTAATGGGAACCTCCCAAAAGAGATATTGTTACTGATGGATGGAGGGTTCCTCAATTTTCATACGGGAATTGGATAGAGAATTGAAGAAGTTAGGCTGAGACTATAAAACAAGCGCTTATTGGGGGCAACCCAAGTTAATTTTTATTTTTAGTTTTTATTAGGTTTTATATTAGTAGTTTTGAATTTGTATTTATTTAGAATTTAATAAAATTGTTTCTATCATGGTTTACATGTTATTCAAGTCAAATTCAAGTGTTGTGCCCAATTTGTTCCATGTGCCTAGCCTATTCTCCAAACTTAGCGGACAAGGAGGAAGATTGCTATATTTTCAGGGAAGTCCTCTGCTTTAATTTTTTCTATTTTAGCCATTGAGGACAATGTCTAGTTTAAGTTTGGGGGTATTTTAGTACCGTATTGCATATAGTTACTTATTTGCATTATAGTTCGTTATTTTTACGTGTAAGCATTGTGTTCTTGCATTTAGTGTGCATATAATACATGGTAGTTAATTGCATATTCATATATGTGTTGCATTAGTATGTGTTCATGTAGTATAATTGTATTTTTTTTTGCATGAATATGTGCGATCGGTCGGTGTGGTCTTAGCTCGGTCTATGATAAGATTGGTTTTGCATGTTAACTTGAACAGTGTTGATAATTGATGATGAGTTCTAATTTTAATCATGATGATAATCTGAGCCTGTCTGAAACTTATGTAATCGGTTAGCACTTAAAGTTTAACTGTTTTAATCCACTTGGTTCAATTGTTTCATAATTTGTTTCTGAGGAAAAATCTAGGTTAAAATTTAAGAAAATTAGTGAACTGGCGATAAAGGTTGGAATGACATAAAAGCTTGAGTTTGGGGGAATCTATGGGGTATATATATACAAAATGAAAATGAAAAAGAAAAAAGAAAAAGAAAAAAAGAAATGATAAAAAAAATAGAAAATCTAGAAAAAGAAAAAAAAGAATAAACACCTTGGCATGCTTGTCTAGTTTTGTGGCCTTTGTTACTTGAGTAAGTAAGCCCGAGGGTATTGTCTTTACACCTAGCGCCCTAAGGTATTAATGGTCTGAAAGTCGTTGGTCGAAAGCTCATTAAGGTAGCATTGAAAAGCCTAAGGGAATAAGACATTGCATAGCCATGAGAATAAAAAAATTGAATAAAACACGAGAAAGAGCAAAAATGCCCTTGTGATTGTATAAAAGTAAAAATAAATCATGTATTTACCCTTAGAATTGGTAGTTGCTTAGTTTTAACCGGAGTTGTCATGTTCACAAAAGTAATTGAATATTCTAGAAGCAAGAATCGATGAAGAGAGAAAATCTCAACCCTCGATTTTATTGGCCCATGTGAAATCCTCGATCGAGTAGGAACAGTGGCCTATAGACTCGTTTTACCGCCAAGTATGTCGGGTGTTCAGAACGTTTTTACGTATCGATGTTACGTAAATATGTGGACGACCCGAACCACATTATTAATTTAGAACCGGACGAGATAGTAGAAGATTTAACGTATGAGGAGATACGTGTTAACATCTTGGATAAGAATGATCATATTCGATGCTCAAAGGTTATACATCAAGAGTTAGAATTTGAAGTGAAGTCAATGTATTCTCATTTGTTCGGCATACTAGGTACGTACGTAAATTTCGAGGGCAAAATTTCATAAGGAGGGGAGATTGTGAAACCCCAGATTTTATGAATAAAGATTTAAATTTCTCGAAATATTTTTTTTAATATTATGGTGTGGATTTGATATAATGTTATAGTTGTGGGTAGTATTTATAAATTTTGCAAAGTATGCAAGTTGTTATAAAATATTCGATTGGTCGGGAAATATTTTTTTTGTCGAGAAATATTCGTACGACGACACAATCATTGGTGGACCCCACAACAGAAGTATTGTCATAATTAGAAAATGATATAATTATCTTTTTATGAAAATAACGGCGGAAGTGTTACTGTTAAAACTGTTGAACTACTCAGTAGTAAAAGTACAGTAATACGCGTGGTTGCATAGTAGCACACGGTATTGATTATTGATGCTTACGTAAGAAGTCACTCAGTTATACTCAATTATTGCTACAGTAATTGCTGCATCATATCTCTCATATTATTGATTCAATTATTGTTATAGTATCATCTGCATTATATGATATATTATTAAATCAATAATTGAGACAACAAAGTTATTCATATTATTATTTGCAATATTGACAATGTCTAGAAGTTCTGTCAAGGAGAGGTTTGGTCACCTAATTACGCGCCAATAGGGAGAAATCCTTATTGGAAAGCCCCCTCTTTCCTGGGAACGACCTGGTTGTTAAATATTGTAAGTTATAATATTAATGATGAATAAGTTCGTGTTGATTAAAGATGAAATTGATAGTTCTATTGTGTTAGGAATATTTGTGTTAGTGGAAATGGACATTTGTTTCGATAATAATTGATGTCTGGATGTTATATTGTTCAATCGGGTATTCGGAGCGCTTTTCGTGTCGGAGTACTATTCACGAGTTACTATTCATGAGTTACTATTCATGAGTTACTATTCACGAGTTACTATTCATGAGTTACTATTCACGAGTTACTATTCACGAGTTACTATTCACCTGTAAAATATATTTCTTTTCGGTCCAAATCATTTTTGGGTGCAATATTATTCCATGAGGAGATGTGCTAATTTTTCAGACCGTTGGTTGAAATTATAATAGTAAATCAATATGGATCGTTGATTTAAAGTTTTAATAGTAACTTGTCCCTTCAGTTTTCCAAGAGTTATTTGTCCCTTCAGCTTTCCAAGAGTTATTTGCCTCTTCGGTGTTTCAAGAGTTAATTTCCCCTTCGCAAATAGTAGTTGTCTCTTCAATATTACCAAGAGTCATTTTGACCCTTCGTTAAGACCAAGAGCCACTTTCAGTTCTTCTATAAATAGAAGCTCATTCCTTCATTATTTTTTACGAATTCACTGAAACTCTAGAGAGAGAAACTATAGAAAAAAAGTAGAAAAGTAGTCTGCTACCTCACTATTCAAGTATCCAGCTTTCTTCTAAGGTAGGGAGTATTATTTCTTTCTTATTCATGAAGAGAACTTTCGTTATTCCATTCTTTATTATTCTGTTGGAATAACCTGTATACGCGGGCTACCCTATACTTGGTGAAATTCTTCTGTTATTCCATTCTTTGCTATTATATTGGAATAACCTGTCTATGCGAAGTACTGCATACACGGTGAAATTCTTCTATTATTGCATTCTTTATTATTCTGTTGGAATATCCTATCTGTGCGTTCTACGCCGGACCTGGTTCCGTCTTTATTATTCTGTTGGAATATCCTGTCTGTGCGTTCTACGCCGAACCTGGTTCCGTCTTTATTATTCTGTTGGAATATCCTGTCTGTGCGTTTTACGCCGGACCTGATTCCGTCTTTATTATTCTGTTGGAATATCTTGTCTGTGCATTTTACGCCGGACCTGATTCTGTTATTTATTATTCTGTTAGAATAACCTATCTGTACGGTCTATCGCATGCCTGGTGATTTTTTTTGTTATTCCGTTCTTTATTATACTCATTTGGTTAAAGTTTTAACTTCTATACTCCATGAAATTAGAATATCCTTGATATTTGCGCTTCATCCAGTATCTTTTCATGGAAATATTCTTCTGAGCATTCTTGAATTTTACTCCACAAAGCAGTATCATGTTGACAATTTGGACGTTATTGATTCCTGGATAAATTAATTCTTGAACTTATTTTATTGAATTATTATGTCATTGTCATCATCCTCATGTTTATATTATGTTGAAAGTCATCTGTGGCCGTAGTGCATAGATGGACTTGGTATGATTATGACCAGGGATTATTCGATATAATCATGACCATACTGTTACAAATGATGTGAAAAAAAATCCTCATTGGCCCGTAGTGCATTGATGGACAGTTTTTGGTATGATTATGGCTATGGATTCTCTTCGGCCAAGGGTGCAAAGATAAATTATTTTATGGCATGATCAGGACCGTTGATGAAAATACGATTATCTTTTGCCGTAGAGCATGGATAATTCGTGGTCGTGATACTAAAGAATATCCTTGGCCTGTAGTGCAGGGATGATTTAATGATATGTATTATTTATTAAGCTGAGTCTCAGCGATAAAAGTGATGAAAAACTTTTTAAATCGTAGAAGATAGTAGGTTTTATTCTCTACTTGACTCTTCTAATGGATTGCTTGTTCCGCTGCAGTTAAACTTGATGTTTGTTATATTTTATCAGTTTAACACTGTTGAAGGCTAACGATAATTTATTTTGCATTATCTTAGTCATAATATTTCTTACTGGGCTAGTTGAGCTCACCCCTTTTGCTTTCATTGTTCTCTTCAGAAAATGAGAACGTAGCTGGGACTAGTCGGGGAACAGAGTGATGGTCCTAGATGGTGCATTAGTAGTCCTCATTATTCTGTGAAATAGTATGAAAATAAATGTAATAATATTGAATTTGAGTTTGTATATTGTCTATACGACAATATTTGTATTAAAACTCACAACTTATGTTTTGTCGTACTTTACACGACAGTTGTATAATTAAGTTGTATTTGATTTTTGTACCATGTATCTGGCGACCCAAGATGGGTGATGTATACCTGTTTTGGGGGCAACGTGCCCAAGGAATGCTACCTCCTCAAGCCAGAACTAGCATTTCTTCAACTTGGCATAAAGTTTATATTCACGAAGCTTTTGGAGTATCAGCCTCAAGTGTTGCTCATGATCTTCACGGCTATTGGAATAAATAAGGATGTCATCAATAAAGACGACCACAAAGTGATCCAAATATTCCTTGAGTACTCGGTTCATCATATCCATGAAGGCAGCAGGAGCATTAGTCAATCAAAAAGGACATGACTAGGAATTCATAATGCTCGTACCAAGTTCTGAAAGCCGTCTTTGGAATGTCATCGGTTCTAATCTTCAATTGGTGATATCCGGAACGAAGATCAATTTTTGAAAAGAATTTGGCACCTTGCAACTGGTCAAACAGGTCATCAATACGTGGCAATGGGTACCTATTTTTTATGGCGACATGATTCAACTCCCGATAATCAATACAAAGTCGCATACTCCCGTCTTTCTTTTTCACGAATAGAACATGAGCACCCCAAGGAGAAGTACTAGGACGAATAAAGCCAATGTCTAACAATTCCTGCAGTTGGGTCTTTAATTCCTGAAGTTCAATAGGAGTCATTCGATATGGGGCTTTGAAAATGGGTTTTGTACCGGGTTCAAGGTCGATACAAAATTCAATTTCACGCTCTGGGGGTAGGCCAAGAAGTTCTTCAGGGAATACGTCAGGAAATTTATTAACAATAGAAATATCATTCAAAACTGACGTATTTTTGTTTGGATCCATGACATGAGCTAAGAAAGCTTGACATCCGTTTTTTAATAAACGAATAGCTTTATGGCTTGAGATGACAGTGATTGATTTTAATGGTTTGGTTGCTTGAATTCGCATAATAGGTCGATTAGGAATATGAAAGCTAACAACCTTACGAAAATAATCAATTTTTGCATGATGTGTAGTTAACCAATCAATCCCTAGAATCACATCAAATGCAAGTATTTTCAAAGAAATAAGATCGATAGGTAACGTGCAGGTGCCGATTTGAACTAAACAAGACTTATAAACAGTGGATGTAATGAAGGTTTCTCCCAACGGAGTTTCAACAGATAAGTCAAAATCTAATTTCTCCAGAGTCAAATTTAATCGTTGAGCGCGAGTAGGAGAAATAAAAGAATGGGTAGAACCGGTATCAAATAAGGTAAAGACTTCGCTAGAGTTTATGATAAGTTTACCCGTGATGACCTCGTTTGAGTTTCTTGCTTTCTGGGAGGTCACGACAAATGCTCTCCCTTGCACCACCGGCTTTGACTTTTCTGGGACGGCCTTTGGTGCCTCCATCCTAGCTGAACTTGTCTTCGGGGAACGACAAAATCGGGCTAGGTGACCTTCTCTTCCACAATTATAACACGCTTTGGATGGCATCGCACAGTTGGACTGATATGTCCCTCCCCTCCGCATTTGAAGCATATGATAGGTGGTCGTTCTCCTTCCTTAACCACGGTTGCTGGTGCTAACGTCTTTTCATCATTGTTGAATCTCCTTTTCTTGAAATGTCCATTTTTACTGTCTTGGCCATGATTACCACCGAAGTGATTACTATTTCTGGCATGTTGATTCCCTCCACGTTTGTTGTCACCGCTTCGATGACTGATACCACTGGTATTTTCATGCTGTCGGCTGCTTTCTCTTGGTTACGTTGACTCGTTACCACGCTCCAATAACTGAGCCCTATTTACAATATCTAAGTACAAACACAGTTTATGAGAAATAAGATATTGACGTATCTCCGGTTTCAAACCTCTTAAAAACATTCGCGTCATTCGCTCCTCATTATCGACCAAATGGGATGAAAACCGGGATAACTCCGTAAATTTAGCCTCGTATTGCGACACGGTCATATTGTTTTGTTCCAAATTGATAAACTCCACCTCTTTCATGTGACGAATACTCTCGGGAAAGTACTTGTCGTTGAATAGCTCTTGGAACTTCTCCCAAGACATCTTGAGTGCGTCAGGCTGGGTACATTTTACAGTTTCCCACTAGTAATCTGCCTCTTCACGCAACATGAAGGTGGCGAAGTCGGAGCATCCCAAGACATCAAATATCTTGGTGATCTGCTTTATCCATGCTTCCGCCTTAAGTGGTTTTGGATCCCCAATAAACTCCGGTGGTCCCAGCTCCTTGAACTGTTTAGCGGTAACCGTCCGAGAGTTTTCAGTGTTTCCACCTACATTTTGGATAGGAGCCGCTCACGCCTGATGTTGCATAAATTTCATAAAGCCTCTGAACAATCCATCATTCATCATTTGGTCAATGTTGTTGTTTGCATGAGGATTGTCGCCTTCCTGATGTACATTCTCCTGATTATTGATATGTGGAGACTCAACGGTCTCCTGTGCTCCATTGCTATTCTCAACATTCTCGGATGTCATTTTCAGATACTGCCACAAAATAAGGGTTAGTTGACATGTAACATATTATCTCTAAACTTTGACCAACCAATTAAATACCAAATAAATTTAAGTAGGTCATACTAGCGAAGGAATTCCTCGTCTCTCCCCTCCTTGTTCTAGTCTCACATCTTAGCTAGGGATCATATCCTTAAGCTTTGATACCAACTGTGACACCCCCAAAATAAGTATACATCACCTATTCTGAGTCGCCAAATACATGGTACAGAATATAAATATAATCTTCATTATACAACAAGAGAGCTGTGAGTTTAAATACAAATACTGTATTCTAGACAATATTCACTCTCAGAATAAGTCATCGTTACATTTATTGTCACACTATTTAACAGAATAATGAGGACTACTAGTTAATACTATCATCCGGACCATCACTCCGTTCTCCGACTCGTCCCAGCTACGTTCTCATTTCCTGAAGAGAACAGTGAAAGAAAGGGTGAGTTCAACTAGCCCAGTAAGAAATATTATGACTAAGATAATGCAGAATAAACTATCATTAGCCTTCAACAGTGTTAAACTGATAAAATATAACAACATCAAGTTTAACTGCAGCGGAACAAGCAATCCATTAAAAGAGTCAAGTAGAGAATAAAATTTACTATCTTTTATGATTTAAAAGGTTTTTCATCACTTTTATCGCCGGGACTCAGCTTAATAAATAATCCACATCATCGAATCACCCCTGCACTACGGCCAAGGATATCTTTTAGTATCACGACCACAATTATCCATGCACTACGGGCCAAGAATATTTCTGTATTCACCAATGGTCATGATCATGCCAACAACTGTCCATCAATGCACTACAGGCCAATGAAGACTTTTACCACATCATTTGTAATATTACGGTCATGATTATACCGAATAATCCCAGGTCATAATCATACCAAGTCCATCTAAGCACTATAGGCCATAGATGACTTTCAACAAAATATAAACATGAGGATGACGACAATGATATAAGAATTCAATAAAATAAGTTCAAGAATTAATTTATTCAGGAACTAATAACGTCCAAATTGTCAATATGATACTGTTTTGTGCAGTAAAATTTAAGAATGCTCAGAAGAATATTTTCATGAAAAGATATTGGATGAAGCGCAAATATCAAGAATATTCCACTAATTTCATGGAGTATAGAAGTCAAAACTTTAACCAACTGAGTATAATAAGAAATGGAATAACAAAAGAAATCATC
Organism: Panax notoginseng; assembly: GCA_016801055.1. Classification (NCBI taxonomy): domain Eukaryota; kingdom Viridiplantae; phylum Streptophyta; class Magnoliopsida; order Apiales; family Araliaceae; genus Panax; species Panax notoginseng. Next base: position 171,395,377 of record CM029019.1, read on the forward strand.
AGGCATGCGATAGACCGCACAGGCAGGTTATTCCAACAGAATAATAATTAACGGAACCAGGTCCGACATAAAACGCACAGACAAGATATTCCAACAAAATAATAAAGACAGAATCAGGTAAGGCGTAAAACGCACAGACGGGATATTCCAACAGAATAATAAAGACGGAATCAGGTCTGGTGTAAAACGCACAGACAGGATATTCCAACAGAATAATAAAGACGGAATCAGATCCGGCGTAAAACGCACATACAGGATATTCTAACAGAATAATAACGAATGGAATAATAGAAGAATTTCACCAAGTATAGGGTAGCCCGCGTATACAGGTTATTCCAACAGAATAATAAATAATGGAATAAGAGAAGTTCTCTTCATGAATACAAAAGAAATAATACTCCTTACCGTAAAAGAAACTGGATATAAGAATAGGAAAGTAACAGAATACTTTTCTATAGTTTCTCTATAATTTCTCCCTCTTGAGTTTCAATGAATTCGTAAGAAATAATGAAGGAATGAGCTTCTATTTATAGGAGAATGGAAGGGGTACTGTTAAGAAATGGATGCAACATTTATTTTTTTTAAAAATTCACAGACGGAACATCACAGCTTCACGGTTCCAACATATCAGTATTCATTTTCAAAGAGTTGGCTAATTAGAAAAATGAACACATGCCAATATAACAGCTCGACCAATTAGGAAGCACCCTACTTTACAAGCTAATACTGCATGTTTGGAAAAGTTTGGCAATAATGTCTAAGCTTCGAAAAATCCTCCCATAACCGGCCAAATTCATCCATCAATCTCACCACCACCCACCCACATTATTATTCAAATTTATATATATAATATTAATACAATATCACTACCACCACATTTTCTCCCTCCCTTTTCATTATCCCTTATTTCTACGGCACACTTTTACCCACACCCACTACATCACATGCACACATATATACATGTCAAATATATATATATATATATATATATATATATATATATATATATATATATATATACACACACACACACATTATAACTTCCTTTCGATTATTTGAAAAATGGATAAATGGGAGTCCAAATAATACGCCAAACTTTAAAACAAATACTGTGGCAATAATTGAACAAAACTGAGTGACTTTTCACGTAAGCATCAATAATCAATACCATGTGCTACTGTGCAACTATGCGTATTACTGTACTTTTAACACCGGGTGTTTCAACAGTTAACGGTAAAACTTCCGCCGTTATTTTCATAAAATATTTTTGTCATTTTCTCAATCCGACAATACTTCAGTTGTGGGGTTCACCAATGATTGTGCCGTTGTACTAATATTCCCTGACCAATCGAATATTATATAACAACTTGCGTACTTTATAAAATTTATAAATATTACCCACAATTATAACATTATATCAAATTCATTCCATAATATTCAAAAATGATATTTATAGAAAATTCATCTTTATTTATAAAAGTTGGGGTCTTACATTATTGAATTAGAACCGGACGAGATAGCGAAAAATTTAATTTATGAAGACGTACTTATTAAAATCTTGGATAAGAAGGATCATATTCTACGCTCCAAGGTTATACCTCAAGTCAAAGTTTTGTGGAAAAACCACGATGTTGAGGAAATGACCTGGGAGTTAGAATCTGAAATGAAGTCAAGGCATCCTCACATCTTTGACATACCAGGTACGCAACCTAATTTTAAGGACAAAATTTCATAAGAAGGGGAGGTTGTAAGACCCCAACTTTTATGAATAAAGATTAGTTTTTCTTAAAATATATTTTTGAATATTATGGTGTGGATTTGTTATATTATTATAGTTGTGGGTAATATTTATAAATTTCGCAAAGTAAGCAAGTTGTTATAAAATATTCGATTGATCAGGGAATATTCGTTTTAGCAGGGAATATTCGTACAACGGGGTAATCATTGGTGGACCCCACAACAGAAGTTTTGTCGTAGTTAGAAAATGACAGAAATATCTTTTTATAAAAATAACGGCAAAAGTTTTACCGTTAAACTGTTGAACTACCCGATGGTAAAAGTATAATAATACACGTGTTTGCATAGTAGCACACAGTATTGATTATTGATGCTTACGTGAGAAGTCACTCAGTTATACTCAATTATTACTACAGTAATTGCTGCATAATATCTCTCAGTTTATTGATTCAATTATTGTCACAGTATCAAGATTTTTTATATTATTAAATCAATAATTGAGACGATAAAGTTATTCATATTATTATTTGCAATATTGACGATGTCTAGAAAGTTCTGTCGAGGAGAGGTTTGGTCACCTAATTGCACGTCAATAGGGAGAAATCCTTATCGGAAAGCCCCCTCTTTCCTAGGAATGATTTGGTTGTTAAATATTGTGAGTTATAATATTAATGATGAATAAGTTCGTATTGATTAAAGATGAAATTGATATTTTTATTGTGTTGGGATTATTAGTGTTAATGAAAATCAACATCTATTTCGATAATAATTTATGTCTGGAGGTTATATTGACCAATCGGGTAATTAATCGGATAAATGAGCAATTAAATGCTATTAATTCACATGCTTATAACTATTTGTTCACATGTATGTACTATTGATACACATGCATGTACTATTAGAGGATATGGTGCAAGATTGATAATATTTGCATGACTATATTAAAAATAGAGGTATAGATGAAGGTACTATACCGTAACTATTTTTTCACATGTGTGTACTATTGATTCACATGATGTACTATTAGGGGAGGTGGTGCAAGTTTGATAATACTTGCGGGACTAGATTAAAAATGAAGAAAAAAATGAAGGTATTATACTGTAATATTTTGAGCCCCAAAACTTGCAATTATCGAAACTATATTTTTCTATAAATAAAATCTTATTCTTCTTTCATTCTCACCAATTCACTAAGACTCACAAGAGCAATTATAGAGAGAGAAGCTATAGAGAGAAAGAAGAAGAGAAGTCTGCTACCTCACTATTCTAGTATCCAGTCTTCTTCCGAGGTAAGGGATATTATTTTTTTCAGTATTCAAAAGGAATAATATTTTCTTCCACTATGTAGTATGTGAGTAATATTATTTCGTCTCGTATTCCTGATTATACCCTCATTTTGTTAAAGTATTGCTTCTATACTCCGTGAAATTAGTAGAATATCCTTGAAATTTGCGCTTCATCTAGTATCGTTTCACAAGGATATTTTCTGCACATTCTTATTTAATTTTAAGTTTTCCATGCCGGAGTACTGTCTATGAGTAGTATTCATTTTGACATTACTATTCACAAAGTACTATTCACAGGATAGTATTCACAAAGTACTATTCACGGGTAGTATTCACAAAGTACTATTCACGAGTACTATTCATAAAAGTACTATTCACAGGATACTATTCCTGAAGTACTATTCATGGGTACTATTCACCCGGGAAATTATTCATGACAAAAATTGATTTCTTTGTTGTCCAAATCATTTTTGATACAATATTATTCTTGAATTTTACTCCACAAAGCAGTATCATGTTGACAATTTGGACATTATTGAATTCTGGATAAATTAAATTATAAATCTTTAAAAATTTATCCTTTGCTTTCTTTTAATTGAATTATTATATCATTGTCATCATCCTCATGCTTATTTTGTGATGAAAGTCATCTTTAGCTTACGTTCATAGATGGACTGTTGATTGGTATGATTATGACCAGGGATCATTCAGTATAATCATGACCGGTAATGTTACAAATGATGTGGTAAAAGTCTTCATTGGCCTGTAATGCATTGATGGACAGTTGTTGGTATGATTATAACCAGGGATTATTCGGTATGATCATGACCATTGATGATTACATGAATATCCTTGGCCCGTAGTGCAGGAATGGTTCGATGATGTGGTTTATTTATTAAGCTGAGTCTTAGCGATAAAGTTGATGAAAAACTTTTTAAATCATAGAAGATAGTAGATATCATGCTCTACTTGACTCTTCTAATGGATTGTTTGTTCCGCTGTAATTAAACTTGATTTTTATTGTATTTTATCAGTTTAAAACTGTTGAAGGCTAACGATAATTTATTCTGAATTATCTTAGTTATAATATTTTTTACTGGGCTAGTTGAGCTCACCCTTTCGCTTTTATTGTTCTCTTTAGGAAATAAGAACGTAGTCGGGACTAGTCGGGGAACAGAATGACGGTCCGAGATGGTGGCTATAGTAGTCGTTACTATAAAATAGTGTGATAATAAATATAATGAGGACTTCATTTGAGTTTGAATACTGTCTATGAAACAATATTCGTGTAAAAACTCTAAGCTACGCTTTTGTCGTATTGTATAAAAGAAGTTTGTATTTGATTTATATACCATGTATTTGGCGACTCAGAATGGGTGATGTATACCTATTTTGGGGGCGTCACATTAAGATTGTGAACTTACTCCCAAGGGTCGTCCCCAACTAGCAAGACATCATTCTCGTGATCCACATAAACTAGTTTCCACCCAATTCTTTTTCTATCCTCCAGATGTCCCTCTATACCAAATCGACGAGCCAAATCTTGTTTAAGCTCTTCATATCCTGAATAAAGGCCAATATCAATTGATCTTCTAACTGCTCCACGTTTGTAGACCTTCAAACCATACATGCAAGTCAAACTCCTTCCATCTCTGGCGAAATACAACCTTCCCAAATTTAGGCCACAAATTGAGTATGTTAAATCGATTTATGTTTAACAGTAAATCTCATTATACCTTTTCAATTTGTTTGATTTGATTCTCTACAAGCTTGTCCCCAAAACACATAAGGCGAGCAAACAGAACATGGCGTATTGAAAATGATCCATCACTTTAATGGCAGTTGTAAGACCCCAACTTTTTATGAATAAAAATTTAATTTTCACTAAATGTTATTTTGAATAATAAGGTGTGGATTTGATATAATGTTATAGTTATTGGTGATATGTGCAAATTTTACAAGTAAACAAGTTGTCATAAAATATTCGTTTGATCGAAGAATATTCGTACGACGGCATAATCATTGGTGGACCCCACAACGGAATTACCGTCGAACATAGAAAGCGACAGAAATAAGCTTTTTATAAAAATAACGGCAAGACTTTTATCGTTAACTGTTGAAATAACTGATGATAAAAGAACAGTAATACGAGTGATTGCACAGTAGCACATGGTATTGTACAATATCTTTGATTATTGATGCTTACGAAAGAAGTCACTCAGTTCATTTAATAATTGCCACTGTAGTTGTTGCATAGTATCTCATATTATTGATTCAATTATTGTCACAATATCATCTGCACAATATTTTATATTATTAAATTAATAATTGAGACGACACAGTTATTCATATTACTATTTGTATTATTGACAATATCAAGAAAGTTCTGTCGAGGAAAGGGGTTAGGTTATTTAATTGCGCGCCAATAAAGAGAAGTCCTTATTGGAAAACCCCCTCTTTCTTGGGAATGATCTGGTTGTCAATATTGTTAGTTATAATATTATTGATGAATAATTGTTGAAAGATTAAAAATGTGTTGATTGAAGATAAGTGATTTGTGGTAAATATTTATTCAATTTTTGATATAAATAGAGGGGTTGTCATTAAGTATTTGTTGTAAGTTTGACTTATTACACCCCCACTTACTCATTTTTTAAAACCTTCGGTAGAAAGCTATCTCACTTTTATTTTATTATTATTATAATAGTAATAAAATAGAATTTTTTTTATATAAAACATAATACTTTTTATATTATATATAAAGTTATTCGTTTTATTAGATTATAAATAGAATATATTATATTTTATATAAAGTTTTTATTTTATTAGAATATTTTATTGTACGGTAATGAATAGTAAAAATCAGAAAAATCGCGCGAACGCCCGTGAAATTTTTTCTTCTGTTCACCCGTGATTATATTCAAATAGTGCCCTGCCATTCTCCTATAAATAGGATGCTTAGTTAAGAAATAAAAATCACACCAGAATTAGAGAATTCTTCTTTTATACTATTGTGCATATTTCTTTCTAGTATAAGGATACTTTGAGTGTAGCAAATAATGCAGGTTTTCTTCAAGAATATATCCGCTATACTAGTCAGATTTACTCTCCTACTAAGGTAAGTGGTATTATTTATTTCATATTCGTAAAAAATATTATTTTTCGTATTAATAAGGAATATAAATTTTGTTTAATATTCATAAGGAATATTATTTTCGTTTAATATTCATAAGGAATATTATTTTCGTTCAATATTCGTAAGGGATATTGTCTTTGTTCAACATTCGTAAAGAATATTATTTTCGCTCAATATTCGTAAGGAATATTATTTTCGTTCAATATTCGTAAGAAATATTATTTTCTTCCATACTCTATAGTATGTAAGTAATATTATTTCGTTTCATATGCCTAAATCTACACTTATTTTGATAAGTATTGCTTCTATAATCCCTGAAATTAGTAGAATATTCTTGAATTTTGCGCTTCATCTAGTATAATTTCATTGGAATATTGGTCTGAGCTTGCTTATTAAATTTTAATATTTTTATTTTAGGGTACTATTCACTCAGGGTACTATTCACGAAGTACTATTCATACATACGGTAATATTCATAAGTACTATTCATAACGAAATTTAATTTTCTTTTCTGTCTAAATTATTTTTGATACATGAATATCATTCTTGAATTTTACTTCACAATTAGTTATCATGTTGACAATTTGGACATTTTTGAACTCTGGATAAATTAAATTATAAATCTCTAATATTTATCATTGATCTCACTTGATTGATTCTTTATATCATTGTCATCATCCTCATGCTTATATTGTGGTGAAAGTCATCTTTGGCCCGTACTACATAGATGGACTGTTAATTGGTATGATTATGACCAGGAATTTTGTATTAGTATAATCATAACATGTAATGTTCCAGACAAATGATGTAGTAAAAGTTTTCATTGGCCCGTAGTGCATTGATGGACAGTTGTTTGGCATGATCATGACCACTGGCGGTGATACTAACGAATATCCTTGGCCCGTAGTGCATGGATAATTCGATGATGTGAAAATATTTATTGAGTTGTGTTACAGAGATAAAATATTGATGATGAATTTTTAAATCATAGAAGATAGTAGACATCATGTTCTACTTGACTCTTCTAATGAATTGCTTATTCCGCTGCAGTTGTTGATCTAAAACTTATTGTCTATTGTATTCTATCATATTTTTCTCTGTTAAGGACTAATGATAATTTATTCTGCGTTATCTTAATCATAATATTCTTTACTGGGCTAGTTGAGCTCACCATTTTCTTTCATTGTTCTCTTCAGAAAATGAGAATGTAGCTGAGACTAGTCATGGAATAGAGTGATGGTCCAAGATGGTTGCTATAGTAGTCCTCACTATTCTATAAAATAGTGTGATAATAATTGTAATGAGAATTTTATTTGAGTTTGGATATTGTCTACGAGACAATATTTGTAAGACCCCAACTTATTAATGAATAAAATCAAATTTTCTCTAAATATTATTGTGAATAATAAGGGGTTAATTTGATATAATACTTTAGTTATGGGTGAAATGTGCAAATTTTGTAAAATAAGCAAGTGGTTATAAAATATTCATTTTGTCGGGGAATATTCATTTGGTCGTGGAACATTCTTACTGTCGGGGAATATTCGTACGACGGCGCAGCCTTGTGTGGGCCTCATAACGGAAAGCGATTGGATGAAGAAAACGACAAGTATAAGTTGTTTATAAATAACGGCGTAGTTGTTACCGTTAATACTGTTGGAATACCCGGTGGTTAAAATACAGTAGCACGCGGTATTACACCAATTATTGATTCTTACGAAGGAAGGCACTACTCAATAATTGTTACAGTAGTTATTGTTCAATATTTTATTTTATTGATTCAATAATTGCTGCGTTGATATTTTATATTATTGTTGCTTCAATAATTGCTGCTGCACAGTATTTTCTATTATCAGATCAATAATTCATATTAATTGAATAATATTATTAGATAACATTATTGGCAATGTCTAGAAAGTTCTGTCTAAGGAGAGGTTTGGTCATCTAATTGCGCGCCAGTAAGGAGAAATCCTTATTGGAAAGCCCCCTCTTTCCTGGGAACGGCCTGGTTGTCATAAATGTGTTTCTGTAATATTATTTGTGAATAATTAATTATTGATTCATATGATAAGGAAATATTTATTTTATGTGGATATAAATGAGGGATATATTTTTGTGGTTAAAAAAGAAGGAGTTAATGTTGAGGTTTTTATCGGTATTTTTGTCGGAATGGAGGTATTAAAAATCAGGATTTTTGAGATATTTTGCGGGGGTTATAATTTTTAATCCGACCGTTGGATCGTGGTAATTTTTGGATATGTTATACATATATAAGTTGAGTATATGTCCACAAATTTTGAACCGTTAAAAATGAACGTATGATTTATTATGAATTTTACGAGATGACTGGTTCAGAAATTGTTGAATTTTCGGAGTTTATCATTTTGATGGAAAATTCTAGAATTGGTGGGCCCCACTCTTGGTTGGTGAAGAAATGTGCTGAATTATATTTCAAATGTGGTGGGTGGGAATAGTAGCAGGTAAAGCCATCAGGTTGCAGGTCAAGCCTACTAAAATTTTCCTATAAATAGAGGGCTAAGTTAGAATTGAAAATCACACCTGAAACAAGTTTTCTCTCTTTCTCTCTCTAGATTATTGAGTGTATTTTGTGAGTATTTAGATACTTTGAGAGTTTCTATTCATCAGTGCAAGTTTCTTTCAGCCTTATACCGGTATTCCGACCAGAAGTACTGATATTTTGAGGAAAGGGATATTATTTTCTTCTTAAATAATATTATTTTCTTCAATATCATTATGCTGAAATATTGATATGAGTTTTTATCAAATTTAGAACTTTTTGTGTCGGGGTTACTATTCACGTATACATTACTATTCACGTATACGGCACTATTCACGAATACGGCACTATTCACGAATACGGCACTATTCACCGAAAAATAAAATTTTCCCTTTTTGTCCAGGATGTCTATTATGGTTACTATCTTTGATTGTATCTATGTTTTGATCTTTATTTTTGAATTCTGCTTCACAATTGATTATTATGAAGTATTATTGATCTTGGATAAATTGTTATATGAATCCTTAATATTTGTCCTTCTGTCTCACTGGATTCGTTCTCTTTAAGATATTTTTCATCATCCTCAGTCCTAAATGATGATATTACTGAATATCTTTGGCCTGTAGTGCAAAGATGTATGATTACTTGATGAATATCTTTGGCCTGTAGTGCAAAGATGAACAGGTGTTGAGATGAACATGACTGATAGGTGATACAAATGAATATCTTTGGCCTGTAGTGCAAAGATGAATATTTGGATAAAGATGATTATTAATTGATGTTACAGGGATAAAATATTGATGATGGACTTTTAAATATTAGAAGATAGTAGAATTCTTTCTCTACTTGACTCTTCTAATGGTTTGCTGTTTCCGCTGCAGTTGTTGATCTAAAACTTGTTGTCGATTATATTCTATCAGATTTTTCCCTGTTGAAGACTAACGATAATTTGTTGTATATTATCTTAGTCATAATATTCTTTACTGGGCTAGTTGAGCTCACCCTTTTCCTTTTTGTTCCATTTTTCTTCTCAGGAGGTGAGAACATAGCAGGATCTAGTCGGGGTATGGAGTGATGGTTCTAGAAAGATGTTTTAGCAGTCCTCACTACTTCTGTAAAATAGTGTTTGAATAATTGTAATGAGGATTTATTTGAGTGTGGATATTGTCCAGAAGACAATATTTGTATTTAAACTCACAGTATGTGTTGTCGTATTTTGCACGACAATTGTATTATTGAAGTTGTAGTTTGCTTTCTGTACCATGTATTTGGCAACTCAGAATGGGTGTTGTATACCTATTTTGGGGGCGTCACAGTTGGTATCAGAGCTTAGGGATATGATCCCTGGCTAAGATGTGAGACAAGAACTAGGAGGGGAGAGACGGGGAATTCCTTCGCTAGTATGACCTGACTAAGTTTATTTGGTGTTTATTTGGTCGGTCAGAGTATAGGGATAATATATGACATGACTATTAACTCTTGTTTTATGGCAGTATTTAAGAATGGCAGCTGAGAACGTTAATAATGGAGTAATCAGACTGTGGAGACACCTTTGATCACTACCCAGGGGAACGTGCAACAGGAAGGCAATATTCCTCCTGTAAACAACGTTACCGAGCAAACGATGAATGATGGAATGTTTAGGAGCTTTTTGCAGTTCATGCAAAATCAGACGAGGGAGACTCGTGTGCAGAATACGGGTGGAAATGATAACAACGCGCGGTTTATCACAGCTAAGCAGTTCAAAGAATTGGGACCACCAGAATTTAAGGGAAAGCCGGATCCGATCATGGCGGAAACGTGGGTCAAGCAAATTACCAAGATATTCGATGTCTTGGGATGCACGGAGGAACAGAAGGTTCCATTCGCCACCTTTATGTTCCGCGGTGAGGCAGACTACTGGTGGGAGTCTGTGAAGCGTACCCAGCCTGACGCACTCAACATGTCCTGGGAAACGTTTCAGAAACTATTCAATGACAAGTACTTTCCTGAAAGTATTCGTCATATGAAGGAGGTGGAGTTTATCAGACTGGAATAAAACAACATGACGGTGTCCCAGTACGAGGCGAAGTTTGCAGAGTTATCCAGGTTTGCACCTCATTTGGTCGAAAATGAGGAACGAATGACAAGGATGTTTCTGAGAGTTCTAAAACCCGAGATTCGACAATATCTTATCTCTCATAAATTTTCGTTATATTTAGATGTTGTAAACATGACTCAATTATTAGAGCGAGATAATGAGTATGTGCAACCGAGGGACCACAACCAGGGTCATACCGGTGGCGGCAGTCATCGAAGCAATGAAAACTAGCAGGGAGGAAAACATTCGGACAAAAGCGGTAACCACTCTGGTGGTAATCGTGGTCGTGATAATAAAAGGAGCGAGTCGGGAGGAGATTTCAAGAAGAGAAGGTACAACAATGATAACGTGAAGACGTCAGCACAAACATCAACTGTTTCTAGGGGAGGAGAACGACCACCGGTCGTATGTTACAAATGTGGGAAAGAGGGACATATCAGCCCAAACTGCCCACAACAATCCAAGGTATGTTATAACTGTGGAAAGGAGGGTCATATAGCTCGAGAGTGTTCTGTAGCAAAACCAAGTTCAGCGGGGATGGTGACTCCAAAAGTTGTCCCGGATAAATCGAAATCAGCGGTTTCTGGAAGAGCGTTTGTCGTGACTGCCCAAAACGTGAGGAACCCGAACGAAGGTATAACGGGTTAGTTAATTATAAATTCTTGCGAAGTTTATACTTTACTAGATACCGGTTCTACCCATTCTTTTATCTCTCCTGCTTGTGCTCAACGTTTAAACTTGACTCCGGAGAAATTGGACTTTGACCTATCTGTGGAGACTCCGTTAGGTAAAACCTTCGTTACATTTACAGTTTATAAATATTGCATGATCCAAGTTGGCACTATCACATTACCTATTGATCTTATCTCTTTAAAGATACTTGCTTTTGATGTGATTTTAGGAATTGATTGGTTAACTACTCATCATGCCAAAATTGATTGCTTTCGTAAGGTTGTTAGTTTTCATATTCCTAAGCAACCTGTTATTCGAATTCAAGCAACCAAACCATTGAAGTCAAACTCTTTCATATCAAGTCGTAAAGTCATCCGTTTATTGAAAAACGGATGTCAAGCTTTCTTAGCTATGTCATGGACTTGAAAAAAAATACGTCAGATTTGAATGATATTTCTGTTGTTAGTGAAATTCCTGATGTATTTCCTGAAGAATTTCCTGGCCTAACCCAGAGCATGATATTGAATTTTTGTATTGATCTTCAACTCGATACAAAACCCATTTCTAAAATCTCATATTAAATAGCTCCTATTGAACTTCAGGAGTTAAAAACCTAACTATAGAAGTTGGTACCCGAGTCTCTATCTGGTGACTTCCTTTGCGGAATGCACTGAAGCCAAACTCTCCGTAGGGGACGCCATATTCGTGCGGTAGTAAACTGATAAGTGTCATTGTGACGTACTATCCAAGATTGGGATATGAGTCACAGTTGAGAGCAACCTAAGTCAGTAATCGAAGTACGTAGCTTTATGGGCTTAGCTGGTTATTATCGGAGATTTGTGGAAGAATTTTCTTGAATCACTACTCCGTTAACTTAGCTGACTCAGAAAGATACAAAATTCGTATGGAGCGAGGAATACGAGAAGATTTTCCAATAACTCAAGAGGCGACTCATTCGGAACCTGTTCTGACCATACCATCCTGGAAAAGCGAACGTGGTAGCTGACGCGTTGAGTAGAAGATTGTACGCGAGTACGAGTGTGATATTGTTGAACACAAAGACCTATTTTGTATAATTTATAAATGATAGAGATAGAGTTAATGACTCTAGGGATCCACGTGATGATATACGAGTAAAATCGACTTTAATCGATAAAGTTAAAGCTGCTCAAGCTACGGACATGGAGCTGATGCGTATGAAGAAGAAAGTGCAAGAAGGTGCTATTCCAGAAGCAAGAATCGATGAAGAAGGAATACTTCGAGTCAACTCCAGACTTTGTGTTCCTAACGATTTTGACTTGAAGCATAGAATAATGATGGAGGCACACAACACACCGTTTGCAATCCATCCCGGGAGTACCAAAATGTATCACGATCTTCGACATACATTTTGGTGGAGCAATATGAAAAGAGAGATCACGGAGTTTATCTCGAGATGTTTAACTTGTCAACGTGTAAAAGCGGAGCATCAAGTACCAAAGGGTCCATTGCAACCACTTGAGATTCCGAATTGGAAGTGGGAACACATTACTATGGATTTTGTTACGGGTCTTCCCAAGGTTTCTCAAGGCATAGATGCGATTTGGGTTATTGTTGATAGATTAACCAAGTCCGCTCATTTCTTGCCGATACGTGAGACTTATTCCCTTGAACGTCTTGCTAGTATGTACATGAACGAGATTGTGAGATTGCATGGTATGCCAGTATCCATAGTTTCGAATCGTGACCTAAGATTCACTTCACGATTTTGGGTTAGCTTGCAGAAAGCTATGGGCAACGATTTACGATTCAGTTCGGCATACCATCCTCAAACGGACGGACAATCAGAGAGGACTATTCAAACTCTTGAAGATCTATTAAGACTTTGTGTCCTAGATCTCAAAGGGAGTTGGGATAAGTACCTACCATTGGTGGAATTCTCCTACAACAACAGTTATCAGGCGAGCATAGGTGTGGCTCCATTCGAGGCGTTGTATAGAAGAAAATGTCGTTCTCCAGTATGCTGGGACGAGGTTGGTGAAGCAACATTGTTGGGACCAGAGTTGGTACGCATTACTACAGAGAAGATCCAAACGATTCGACAACGTATACAAACGGCACAGGATCGACAAAAGAGTTATGCGGATCTTCATCGGAAGGACGTGGAATTTAATATTGGGGATCATGTATTATTACGTGTTGCACCATGGAAGGGAGTTATAAGATTTGGGAAGAGAGGAAAGCTCAATCCAAGATTTGTTGGTCCATTTGAGATTCTTGAGCGAATAGGAAATGTGGCATATAGACTCGCATTTCCTCCAAGCATATCTCGTGTTCATAATATTTTTCACATATCTATGCTTCATAAATATGTTAAAGACCCGAACCACATTATTGAGTTAGAACCAGACGAGATAGCTGAAGATTTAACGTACGAGGAGGTACCTGTTAAGATCTTAGATAGGAAAGAGCATGTCCTACGCACGAATGTTATACCACAAGTTAAGGTTTTGTGGAGAAACCATGCTATTGAAGAAATGACCTGGGAGTTGGAATCAGAAATGAAAGTGAGGTATCCTCACCTTTTTTAAAACATCAGGTACGTACGTCAATTTCGAGGACGAAATTTCATAAGAAGGGAAGGTTGTAAGACCCCAACTTATTAATGAATAAAATCAAATTTTCTCTAAATATTATTGTGAATAATAAGGGGTTAATTTGATATAATACTTTGGTTATGGGTGAAATGTACAAATTTTACAAAATAAGCAAGTGGTTATAAAATATTCATTTTGTCGGAGAATATTCGTTTGGTCGTGGAATATTCTTACTGTCGGGGAATATTCGTACGACGGCGCAGCCTTGTGTGGGCCCCATAACGGAAAGCGATTGGATGAAGAAAACGACAAGTATAAGTTGTTTATAAATAATGGCGTAGTTGTTACCGTTAATACTGTTGGAATACCCGGTGGTTAAAATACAGTAGCACACGATATTGCACCAATTATTGATTCTTACGAAGGAAGGCACTACTCAATAATTGTTACAGTAGTTATTGTTCAATATTTTATTTTATTGATTCAATAATTGCTGCGTTGATATTTTATATTATTGTTGTTTCAATAATTGCTGCTGCACAGTATTTTCTATTATCAGATCAATAATTCATATTAATTGAATAATATTATTAGATAACATTATTGGCAATGTCTAGAAAGTTCTGTCTAAGGAGAGGTTTGGTCATCTAATTGCGCGCCAGTAAGGAGAAATCCTTATTGGAAAGCCCCCTCTTTCCTGGGAACGGCCTGGTTGTCATAAATGTGTTTCTGTAATATTATTTGTGAATAATTAATTATTGATTCATATGATAAGGAAATATTTATTTTATGTGGATATAAATGAGGGATATATTTTTGTGGTTAAAAAAGAAGGAGTTAATGTTGAGGTTTTTATCAGTATTTTTGTCGGAATGGAGGTATTAAAAATCAGGATTTTTGAGATATTTTACGGGGGTTATAATTTTTAATCCGACCGTTGGATCGTGGTAATTTTTGGATATGTTATACATATATAAGTTGAGTATATGTCCACAAATTTTGAACCGTTAAAAATGAACGTATGATTTATTATGAATTTTACGAGATGACTGGTTCAGAAATTGTTGAATTTTCGGAGTTTATCATTTTGATGGAAAATTCTAGAATTGGTGGGCCCCACTCTTGGTTGGTGAAGAAATGTGCTGAATTATATTTCAAATGTGGTGGGTGGGAATAGTAGCAGGTAAAGCCATCAGGTTGCAGGTCAAGCCTACTAAAATTTTCCTATAAATAGAGGGCTAAGTTAGAATTGAAAATCACACCTGAAACAAGTTTTCTCTCTTTCTCTCTCTAGATTATTGAGTGTATTTTGTGAATATTTAGATACTTTGAGAGTTTCTATTCATCAGTGCAAGTTTCTTTCAGCCTTATACCGGTATTCCGACCAGAAGTACTGATATTTTGAGGTAAGGGATATTATTTTCTTCTTAAATGATATTATTTTCTTCAATATCATTATGCTGAAATATTGATATGAGTTTTTATCAAATTTGAAACTTTTTGTGTCGGGATTACTATTCACGTATACATTACTATTCACGTATACGGCACTATTCACGAATACGACACTATACACCGAAAAATAAAATTTTCCCTTTTTGTCCAAGATGTCTATTATGGTTACTATCTTTGATTGTATCCATGTTTTGATCTTTATTTTTGAATTCTGCTTCACAATTGATTATTATGAAGTATTATTGATCTTGGATAAACTGTTATACGAATTCTTAATATTTGTCCTTTTGTCTCACTGGATTCGTTCTCTTTAAGATATTTTTCATCATCCTCAGTCCTAAATGATGATATTACTGAATATCTTTGGCCTGTAGTGCAAAGATGTATGATTACTTGATGAATATCTTTGGCCTGTAGTGCAAAGATGAACAGGTGTTGAGATGAACATGACTGACAGGTGATACAAATGAATATCTTTGGCCTGTAGTGCAAAGATGAATATTTGGATAAAGATGATTATTAATTGATGTTACAGGGATAAAATATTGATGATGGACTTTTAAATCTTAGAAGATAGTAGAATTCTTTCTATACTTGACTCTTCTAATGGTTTACTGTTTCCGCTGCAGTTGTTGATCTAAAACTTGTTGTCGATTATATTCTATCAGATTTTTCCCTGTTGAAGACTAACGATAATTTGTTGTATATTATCTTAGTCATAATATTCTTTACTGGGCTAGTTGAGCTCACCCTTTTCCTTTTTGTTCCATTTTTCTTCTCAGGAGGTGAGAACATAGCAGGATCTAGTCGGGGTATGGAGTGATGGTTCTAGAAAGATATTTTAGCAGTCATCACTACTTCTGTAAAATAGTGTTTGAATAATTGTAATGAGAATTTATTTGAGTGTGGATATTGTCCAGAAGACAATATTTGTATTTAAACTCACAGTATGTGTTGTCGTATTTTGCACGACAATTGTATTATTAAAGTTGTAGTTTGCTTTCTGTACCATGTATTTGGCGACTCAGAATGGGTGTTGTATACCTATTTTGGGGGCGTCACAATATTCGTATTAAAACTCACAACTTATGTTTTGTCGTATTTTACACGACAATTAATAATTGTATAAATGAAGTTTTATTTGATTTCTGTACCATGTATTTGGCGACTCAGAATGGGTTGTGTGGACCTATTTTGGGAGCGTCACATCAATAGATTCTCAAGATCCGGATACGGATTCGGAGTTGAGCCGGCGGATGAGGATGTCTAGGACCCAGTTACGGGGGTGAGAGTAGAACTTCACCCGAGAGGGGTGGAGGATCTCATAGGTGAGATTGCGGGCGGAGCTGATGTTGTGTTGGCTGCTGAAAATGACCCGGTTGGTGGGAAGGCCTTTGGGACGGTTTGAGAAAACGACGTCGTTCTGGACTATGGCACGGTGGGCTATGGAGTGGCTGGAGACGAATATGGCGATGCGAGAGCCAAGCCTGATGGTGAGGATTGGACCGTACTTGAGCTTGAGGTCCTTGAGGATACATTCAAGCTCGAAGAATGACTTGCGAAGCCATAAAAAGCGATCGATGACCGAAATCGGGGTGGGTCCCGGCGGGAGCTTCTTGTTGTTATTGTTGATGGAGGAGGAAAAGAAGAGAGAGAAAAAGGATTTGAGGAGGGCAGAGATGCAGAGCGTGAGGATGATGATGAACCTGGTCTCCATTTTTACTGTCTCAGCTTGGATGATGAGTATAAATAAAATTGGCAAAATGTTGGAGAAGATAAAAAAGGAAAAGACTTAAACACCTTTCAAGATCTACACGTGTGCTTTAATCGGTCACTTTTGACTGGTTAACTGACGAAAGTATGCTTTCTGTTACGTTTAATTAAAATTTAGAGTGTACTTAGATATTTTTTTCAGTTTGGGCCGTAAAATTCAATATGCGTTTGGAGTGCACCTTGTTTGGTCTTTAAAATAAGTAGTTCCGAACAGGCCCATTAGTGAGCATAAAACCTAGGGTTTGCAATTGCTGCAGAAATTGCGATGGGGGAAATTGAGATGGAGATATCGTTATTCAATTGGTTAAATTTACCTGAAGAGATGCAGGTGGAGATTCTGAAGAGGGTACCTGTGAAGCCTCTTTCCCGATATAAATGTGTCTCCAAATTATGGTACAATTTAATTTCAACCATTTATGCACCCCTCTCTGGATTTCTATACATGGGCAGAAACTTTTTCCAAGGGAAGGAATTTTTGGATTATATTTCTTGTTGTTGTTATGGAGAAATTGAGGGTAAAGGTAGTGACTTTGTGAGCTCTTTTTCGTCTCTATTCCCTTTTGAGCCTACTATAGAAGATTTTCTAGACTGTTGCAATGGGCTGCTACTGTTCCTTAATAGTAGTGTCCTTCCATCGGAGTTATTTGTGTGTAATCCATTTACTAAACAATGCATTCCCATCCCTGTTAATCCTGCACACACCAGCAACACCAATGCCACTTTTCTTGCTTTTGATCCATCCCTTTCCCCTAACTACCGGATTTTGCACATTTGTCGTGTCGCTGAGTACCAAAGAAAGGTGGATGTTTTCTCGTCAGAGACAGGGAAGTGGGTTACCCGTTTCATACCTGTTCTTCCTGAACAAGATAAGATGGCTAGGGGGCCTGTTTACTTAGATGGGATTTTGTACGTGTTAACGAAGGCTTCTTGTCTCTTGCGTTTTGACCAAAACCTGAATGCTCAGCATTTTCAATTACCGTGGAAAGAACGAACCAAACCTTATGGATTTATTGGAGCATCCAATGGAAACCTTTTTTACTCCAATAATGATTCGTTTAGCATAAAGGTTTGGTTATTCGAGGACAGTAGTGGCGGCAGTGGTGGTGATTGTTTCTGGACGCTGAAGCACAACATAGAGATTATTGATTTCATCAAGTCTCCTCACGGAGCAATTCTTCTCCAAAAACAGCGCTATACGATTTTATTCAATCCTTATGCATTACATCCATTCTCTGATGTAATTTTCATTGGGATTCCTAAGATGATCTTTAGTTACCATCCCCAAACCAAGAGTTTTGAAGTGTTTTTTACTGCCAAGGAAGACACACGCATAACGGGTGGACAAAATCTTCTCTACTGTTACAGGCGCTGCACCATTGTTCTCAAGGACTTCAGGACAAGGCATCAGAGAAATCTTATTTGTGAGTTGCTACTTTCTTTAGCCATCTTACTTTTCTTGTTTGTTTTTTTTTGTTTTTCTTAATTAATTTTAATGTTTGTCAAAACTTGATTCGCTACCGGGTACCCCAATGCGTGATTAGGTTCTCCTATCACTAGTTTACATTTAATTTTGGTTGAGGGTATCTTCAAAAGACTAATATTGGATAAGCATGAACATACTTCACAACATAAAAAAGGGAAGAGAAGAACTGCTGTAAAAGAACAATGTTTTGGTAGTAGCAAATACTAAGTATATTCTCATGAAAGTTAAAAGTTAACTTCATAGGATATGCTGCGGTGCTAGAATATAATATTGGTAAATTGGTCCAAACTCGTATCACCGTAGTTAAAAAATGAAATAAAATAAGTCAAATATTTTTTCAAATATTCCAACTTAAATGTTTTGAAAAATTATGGAATAAAGAAAAAAGAAATAATTTGTGTGCTTATTATTCTATTGAGGTGAGAGCATCATGCCTTTGAGAGTACAGCTGAACATTCTAAAAATTTATGTTTACTTAAATGGTGTTCCTTTTGGGAATGGTTGTACATGGGTGATGCTCCTCTAAGGGAGTCGAATAGCCACTCCAAGGTCTAACCATTCCCTACACAAACTGGCAATAGTTTTCAGGCCCACTTTTACTGTTTCAGGCAAGGGTGACTCCACCATTCCCTACACAGACTTTTAATAGTTTTCAGGCCCACTTTTACTGTTTCAGGCAAGGGTGACTCCACCTGTCCACCGGTGAGGTATTCGGCCTTTCCTGTCTCAACAAGATTAAACAACTCTTTCAAATTTCATCTTCTCTACCTGCCACCGACCTTACCTGTTATAACTTACTTTGGTTTAAAATTGAGAACTAAACAATGTGTTTACAATGTCTGGCTTTTTGGTAAAATTTCTATTATTTTTATTTTTGGGGGCACAGTTAGATTTTTCCCCCCTAATTGAAGTATCATTTTGAAATAAGGAGTCTAATTCTACCCGACCGGAGAGTATACGTGTATATATCCATCTTCATTATATTTTCTCCATCTCCATACAAATAATATTTTTATGTTGGATTATGTGATGTCACTGCAAGTCCAGCCATGTTCCTATTAAAAATTTCAAGTTTTAACCCTTCCTAATGCTTTTGTTTTAGGGCATCTGACATCATATTTTTGATGTCGCATTAATGTCTTATTAATTTTTAAAAAAACACTTACACTTGAAGTTGAGTGAGTTTTGAAACAGCATATTATGGGGTTAACTTGATAATTTGGAAAAAGTCATGGAGATGAAGGGTTTGCAGGTAGTTGGAGAAAGTGGTTATAAATTTTGTTTCAAGTTTTTGTGCTTAATTGTATGGTTAATGGGAGCTGAAAACTTGGTCCAATGCTCGAGGATGGGTGACCCCAAATTTTCACGTCTCTTCAAACAATCTTGATTTAGGTTGCGGGTGGAGTTTACTTTTGGGAAGTCATTTGTTTGATTGTCTTTATGGGTGAGAAAGGTTGGTGCATATCCATAATATCTTGTGGACTAACATCATCGGCTTCATACACGTATACTTATCTTTGAGAGCATCTCAGGTTCTATTACTGAACAATAGTATAGTTGTTAGTGTTAACATGGGTAAGCAGGATAAATCATTTGTGATTAAGTTCACTGATTTAGCAAAGATTGGAAACCTATTCGGAGTTTTTTTTAGGTCATTTAACTGGCTAATGGTGTATATCAATGCCTCTTTCCGCCTCATTTTGTTGCTCACACAAGACGGGACATCTCAATCATTTATTGGAATTTTTCTGAATCATTCTTGTTTCACCCTTGTCTTGAGTGAATTGTTTCCTTTTAAGAGATGCATAACAAGATGAAGATGATGAGTATGTAATCTGATGCAAGCTCAATAGCTCAAAATGATGCTTTGACATGGGATGCTGTAGCTACAATTCTATTTGAAGTTACCGAGAATAGCAGTAGTTATTTGGGCCTTTCAGTTTTGGATCTGGTTATATTGTACGGTTAATTTTGATATTACGTAATCCACACCCATTTTCATTGGTTAGTGTTTTTTTATTTTTTTATTTTTTGTATTATTTTTTGGGGTGGGGTGGGGGTGGGGGTGGGGCGGGGTGGGGGTGGGGTGGGGCGGGGGGGGGGGTGGGGTTGTATTTTTTATTTCATTAAATTCCATGATCCTTCCAAATCAAAGTAGGATTTTCCCCCGAAGATGGGGAGTATAATTTAAGTGCCTTAGGTTTAACCTTGTGACTATATATTGAATTTAAAAATGGGGATGAAAGCTTTGCAATGCCTGAATGAGGAGATTTATCGGTAAAACCAAGTAGACGATTGGAAAGGACTTAGGCAGATTTTCACTTATGTGGTGGAGTTAACTAGTTAAGCAAGAGGCCAACAAATTATATTCGAGCTCCATGGCTAGCAGTTATAGGGATTTTAGTGAGATTATGATTGGAGGTAACTTTTTAGAGATTATTATCTCGTTGGGGGGGGGGGTGGTGATAGTTGCTTGTGATGAGAAGACCAAATATATGATATCTTTGGACGAGGTGTGAATTATGGTTTTTACTGAAGAATAATTAATAAGAAGATGTTGTTTTAAGAAAGGAAAAAGAAAGATTCAAAAATCAGGTTAAAGAATCATTTCAAGAAACTGGGGTGAAGAAAATATGTGACCAAGTATGCCAGAAGGATGGACTAAGATTGGGGAACAAAAATAGTCAGAAAAAGAATTTGGGAAAGGATAAAGATAAATGAGATTGCCTGAAAAAAAACTGAGCATGGTAAGAGCGCTGGAGATTTGGTTGGATTTGGAAAGATCACCAAAGTTTCAAGTGGAAGTTGAAAGGTAGAGCTACAACCAAAATTAATTCGTACTCGAGGAAGCAAAATAGAAATCTCAAGGATTTAAATGACAGCACCAAAATTGATACAGAGGAGAAGTGAGGATTCTGTACAACATTTTTGATAATAACAAGGTAAATGAAATTCTGAATGAGCACGTCAAGGGGTCAATCTGAAATTAATGGGAAAAGAGAGGCCTAATCAAATAAAGAGGGTAGATATGGAAATAAACAAGAAGTGAGGATGCTGGATCTTATGTCAAGTTCAAGATTTTAAGTAGAGATCATGATAGTAAAGTATGGGATTTAGGGAAATTTAAAGCTTTTGCTTCTTCCTTTCCTTCTGCTGGAAAGTAGCTCTCCTTCGACTGTGATTCACTGACTTGTAGGTATGCAAGGGGACCGACCTTAATTAGGCAAAGCAATTTTGGAGTTCTCAAGATGCTGAAGGGCAAGTCTTGGAGAAATGTCTGTTGATCTGTTCTGTTTATAAATTTGTAAAAGCTCTGTTTTTATTTGGTGGTGGTGAGGATAGTCTGTAGCTTTGTTTTGAGGGAGTTTCTTTCCGAAGTTATGTATTTTGTTTTGTTATCTTTTGTTGGTTTTGTGGGTACAGGGTGAGGAGGAGTGGAGGTTAATGAGGAGGGAGTTTTTGAAGGATGTCTTGTGAGTTTTAAGTGAGTTTGTTTAGCTTTGAAAACAGTTATAAATCACGGCCGATACTTTTTGTGTTAAATATTAATTGAGAGAATATTAGTATTATTTCATTATGGAGTTTGTTTTCAAGTGAGTTTCTTTTTTACGCTTAGCTAGGAGGAAGTTTTAAATTGAATGGGTGAAAGGGTGATTGAGGGACGTTCTTATGGAAATCACAACTGTATGCCTCATAAATTTATCAAATACTATATGGATTCACAGAATTAGTGATTCTGAAGAATTTTATGGTTTCTTATGGATTTCAGAAGTTTTTTTTTTTTTATGACTTTAGTAATTTTGATTTGTGTCATCCGAGTGCATGGCCATTAACGTGTAATTTTTTATGAGCAAATTTTTTTTAGCCTTAGATAATAATAAAATATTTGCTTTTTTTGTTTTTGCTGATGATGAATGTTTTCTGAAATCCATGATTGTTTCCAAATCTAACATTTATTCTGTTTTTTTTCCTCTATATTTACAGAATCTTAATTATTAAATTTTTAAAGGCAAAGGAGATTGCATTGATGAAAGGTGGTTACCAGAATCAACTGTATCTTAGAGGCAGTGTCTTATTTATTTGCTCCTTGGTATTATTACAGCAGGTTACCTCCATGTTAGGGCGGTGTCTTTGCTTATTTATTTATTTATATTTTTTCCCTGTTAAATACTTTGTCATATATTAATAGCTTAGTTGAATAATAATTTTGAATTCATTACTAAATTACTGGGATAAATAAATTAAGATTTGTTAAAACTTGAGTTTATTTCTTCATTTATGTGAAGCTTTCTCTATGTGAGGTTTGTTTAATTTGTGAATTATTTCTTCCTCTTTTGGTGAGGTTTAATTGACAAAAAACAAAAATATATCACTTTTCTTTATGTGATATTCGTTTAGTATTAATAGCACAATACCGAATTAATGAAAGTAAGCTCAAGAAAATTGTCATTTTAAACTATTGTTGTTTAATTTAAACACAATAACCAGAAATAAAAACAAGTGGTCACAAATAATATTTACTGATCTGTCATCAAAATCAAACCCCAAACCCAAACAGAATGTTTTCCCGAGAAAATTTTGGAATTTTGATTATTAATACGTGAATGTCAAATATATTGTTAAAATAATACTCTACTAAATATAATTATTCTTCTAATTCACAACAAAAATATTGACATATGAAATCATAACAAAAACTATCAATTTTCTTTTCCTCGTAAAATCAAGACGAACCACGTTTTTAGTCAAATTATCATATTACTCTCCCAATTTTTTTCCTTTTACACCTATATTCACAACAAACCATCTGTGCATTAGAAACAATCAAATAAAAAAATATAAAATTTGAAATTGAAGTTGCACATTGGAATAGAAAGAATAGCATGCATGGTTGGAGCTATAATCTATTTGTTTAAGTTCATTATTATCATTATATAGGGTCCTATGAGTGACTTGTGCACCCTTCACCCCCTAAATAACCCTGTCCAATATTAGATTCACATTACAGGTAAGGGGCAGCCTAATGAAGAATTCAAAAGACCTGTTGTAAACAAATGGTTCTATGACTTCTGTCTTTTATTTCTTAGTTGGAGAGTGTGTTGGCCGTGTATCTTGATTCGACGAGCATGTTGGTCACATGTTTGGTATAGGGTGTTGGATACTAATTCTAAACTATGCTGACACACATTCAATTTTATGTAATCATGTTAGGCATTAATACTTCACCCTACCAAGTGTCCCAGGAATCAACACTTTCATGTATAACGATAGTCGATAAGAAATTAAAATCCTACTAATGAATTTTCTATGCTGACACACATTCACTTTGATATATTATAAAATTGAGGGAGTTACTTTTTATCCCCTTTAAGCAGCATGAGGGACATTTTTCATGACTCATGCTTTATATATATATATATATATATATATATATATATATATATATACAGTTGCACTACTGTTGCTACTTTCATGCTCTCTTTTCTCCTAATAAAATTTCACGACTTAATTATGACTCTTAAGGTTGACTTTTTAAACTTTTCTCCATTTTCTTCTTATAGTTAATTTCAAGTGGAATTGCGGTGGCGACGTATAATGAAGGTGCAACAGATTTTAAGCAGACCCCTGCTTACAAGGAATCAATTCAATCGCAAGAGCTATTAGAAGAACCTGAGGAATCTAATTCGGATGTCTTCGAGTCTAACCCAACTGAAGAGGCACCTAGTTTGGAATAGCTGTTTCATGTGAATCCATGGATGTTATACCTTGGAATGTTACAAAGTTTAGGCAAAGAAACAATCCAGCCACAAAGAATTGTCCTCAAGTTATAAGGTAATGTTATATGCTGTAATTTCTTTTTGGTTTACTGTATTGTTAGATCGGTATAGAAGTGATGTACGAGTAAACTGCAGAATTGATAGTCTTCTGACTGTGGAAATGTGTTTCATATTGTTCATATAGCTACTTTATGATTTGAGTTATAGTTAAATACCGGAAAAAAATGTTTTAACCTTAAGAATTTAGTAACTAAGCTTCTGATATCTTCTTGTGTATAACTTACGGAAGTTAATCTTGTTCATAGTATAAGCAACAATTTTTACTTCCTTTTGACTGGAGAGCAAGTTTCTATTTTTGAGTATCGAGTTTCCTCTTCAACTAGTAAAAGGTCTGAAATCAGAGCAATTTGATTACTGATCCTTCTATTTAGGAAATTAAGTACTATATTATTTGTCAAAAAATTGCTTTTGACAATGCCTCTGTTTCTTTGATAAAGCATTAAATTATTGCCTAAACCAATAAAACTTCAATACCGGTAATAAATAAAATTTAATAAGCAATCCATTAATAATAAATTTAGTCAAGCTGTAATTGATTTCAAATAGAAATAAAATACATAGACATGTCATAAGCAACAATAGAGCACTATATTATGATATCTTAGAAAATTTTAATTAGTTTGAAACTCAGAACTCAACATATAATGTTTATCAGCACAGACAAAGACACCATTGCAGCTACCACCACCCACAAGTGAATCTCTGTTTTAAAATTCATACATGCATTTCTGTGTAAGCCAAGTCCCATAATGCTTGATCTGGGCGTCACCATAACCATTGGGGAAGCTGAAATCACAAGAAAAGGAGCATCTCAAGAAATTTGATTTAGAAATCAGAAATTAATCTTCATAACTAGACTTTTAAAAAATATTATTACAATATAATGTTCCAGAAAATAAGGTCCTGTTTGGACATCCCTATATATGTATACACACAATAAAAGCACGTCCAAGGGCAACCAAAGACGGTTAAATGACACATCTTATGAGGTCTGATGAGCAAGTCTGCTTACCGGCAACAGTAGAATTGGTTTTGGTACCAAAGGAAATCTGAGAAGCAGGTGAGGTAGGAGGCAAAGGAGCCCCTTCACAAAACACAACAACAATAATATATTATTGCATTTAGCATATTTGTTTAGCATATAAAAAATGTACAAAATAGATTTCAGAGGAAAATGTGAAACTAGGATACTGTACATTATATCTATATGTTGAGGAAGTGTGAACCTGAACAAATCGAGATGTCAATTTGGAGATGGCATAGAAGTGGGAGCTGTAGTGCAAGTGTGTGATTGATAGGGAAAGAACTCAAAGTAGAGTCATTCAACAAGAGGCAAAGACAACCAGTTTGATGGTTGTAGATTTGTTTTAGGTTATCGCAACACGTTTGTGCAGGAGAGGGCACTCTACCCTGAAAAAATGGTGTGCACGAGGCTAAAGGTAGTAGGCTTGTCCCACATTGGGTGATGGTGGGAACTGATCTAGGGTTCTGTGAAAAGGTGGGTGGTGCAAGGTAAGAGAGAATTACAAGAAAAGTATATTTAGTTGTGAAAAGGGAAGAGTGATGCGGAAAAGCCATTCTACATGTTCGTCAAGGTTGCTAGAGTATATGTTTTGTTTATGCGGAGAACTTTCTAAATAGATGAAGATGCATTGATTTGGTGTGAAAATTTAGCATACTTTATGTGTGTAGGTGAAAACACAATTTCTATTCTCTCTGGTAAACAACCATTTTGGAGTTGCAATAGCAATTTTATTTGAAAATGCAGGATGCATGATATGATGATATCTCTTAGAGCTATGATTTCAACTTGAGAAAAGAAGGAAAAGGAAAAGAGGGGAAAAAGAAAACAAAGTTAAAAGAAAAAATCTATACCTCTAAAAGAAATTAATATCAACAAGTATTATGTTGAAGTAGCACAATGAAATTATTTAAATCTCCATTTTTTTGGGGATAATCCTGTCTTTAATCCCCCAAACTGTAGTTGTTTTTCAGTCTCCTAACTATTATTTTATTTTTTATTTACTCTTTTTTTTGCATATTTTGTCTTCCAACTGTCGTTAGTCACTGACTATAGCTAGTTTTCACGTTTAGTCCTCAAATTATAGTTGTTTTCATGTTTAATCCTCAAAGTACACTTATTTTTCAAGTTTAATTCATTTTAATTGCTCTATTTTTTTGTGTTGTTGGATTGAGATTGCAGAAATGGTAAAGTTTGACAACAAAATACTAATAACATGTAATTAGGGAACTAAACGTGAAAAACAACTATATTGGAGGATTAATTAAGATATTATCCTCCCCTATATATAAAATGTATATATATATGTGTGTGTGTGTGTGTGTGTGTGTATATATATATATATATATATATATATATATATATATCTTCAACTTTATTTTTTCCTTGTGTTTTGTTTTCATGTTCATAGCCTCAAGGGAAATAGGTTTGGGGAATCAAGGAATGGCTTCTCATTTAATAGAGGCAATGTGCCTCCATTATCTGTATTCTATTATCTGTTTGTGTTTGGAGGACAATGTTCGTTTAAAACATTAATAATGGATGGAAATGGACTATTTGAATTAGTTGAATATTTTTATTCACTATTTTATTATGTAATTACAGTCTCAATCCAAGCATATTTTCATTCCAAGTAAAATGCTAAGAATTCTAAAAGATTGGGGCATGCCATATAAGTAGACCAGTTTATAGCCTACATTTTTATAAAATCTATTATAGCATAATTAATACAACATTCTAATTGGACAATGTGGGAATCAAAATAGTACATAACAACAAGATGTGAGTGGAAAATTTGAAGTTTGGATATATATAACATACTATCAAGTCACGGCGTAGAAGTTATCGGGATCTTCGAGCTTGAGGATCAAATAGTTGGCCAACTGTAACCATGTGCAGTGAATCTTGAAGTGGAGGCTTTTTCTTTGTTAGCTGCATAGAAACTTGTTTCATGTTAGGCCTACATTCTGGACTTAGATGTAAACAAGCAAATGCGAGCCTCGCAACAAAAATCATTTCCTCTGCCACTTCATTGGTAGGGGGTGAGAGGCGTTGGTCTAACAAGTCTGTCAATAGTACACCACAAGCACATGTTGATGAAAGATATGAGATGTCATCACTCGAATGCTTCCCCATAATCACTTCTAGTAACAACACTCCAAAGCTATAGACGTCGCTTTTCTCGTTTACTTCCATTGTGTAGGCTAATTCTACAATACATTAACTAATCATTTAACAAAATCTATGTGAAAGGAAGTTGTGGGTTTGTCATTTCTATTATTTAAAATGAATATGCATTCCTTCTAGTCTCTTTATAAAATAAGACGTATCATATCTATTATCAAAAATTTTAGTGAAAAAGTACTCCAATTCCTTATTTCTTAAATTTTCTAACATTAAATAATGCTTATTATTCTAGTATACAAATACGGTATAAAACTACAAAGAAATGTACCTGGAGTCGAATAACCTAAAGTCCCAGCAAATGAACTCCAATTAGATGAATCTGACTTTAAAAGCTTCGCAGTATCAAAATCAGAAATGCGAGCCTCAAAATCAACACCTAACAATATATTCTTACTTGATATGTCTCGGTGAACTATTGGAGGCGAGCACTCATGGTGCATGTATGATAAACCAATTGCCACACCTCTAACAACTTTGAGCCTATTGTTCCAATCAAGTTGCATTGCTTCTGGTTGCTTAATATTTTACCCAAGCATCCCCCTTCAAGAAACTCGTAAACTAGGAATGAGTGCAGCGTATGTGAACATAATTGATATGATAGTGATTGACTTTAGTGCTTTAGTTGCTTGAATTTGCATAACAGGTTGGTTAGGAATATGAAAACTAACAACTTTACGAAAATAATCAATTTTGGCATGATGAGTAGTTAACCAATCAATCCCTAAAATCACATCAAAAGCAAGTATCTTTAAAGAGATAAGATCAACAGGTAATGTGAGAGTGTCAACTTGGATCAAACAAGATTTATACACAGTGAATGTAATAAAAGTTTCTCCTGACGGAGTCTCCACAGATAAGTCAAAGTTTAATTTCTCCGGAGTCAAGTTTAAACGTTGAGCATAAGTAGGAGAGATAAAAGAATGGGTAGAATCGGTATCTAGTAAGGTATAAACTTCGTAAAAATTTATGATTAACTAACCTGTGATAACTTCGTTCGGTTCCTCACTTTTTGGAAAATTACGAAAGACGCTCTCACTTGAACCACCGATTTTGACTTGTCTGGGACAATCTTTGGTGTCATCATTACCGCTAGAATTAACTTTCACTATATGACATATTCCACCCTCAACTGCTTCGTTGTACTCCTATTTCATGATCTCAATCATTAATCTTCGATCCATATCGAATTGGGGTTGACCGCAATGTACATGGTAATTCAAAACTCGATGTTGTGTTCTCTCAATTGCTGTTCAAAAAGAGAAATACATATCATCTATTTTAGCCTTCTTAGATCGGACATCTCTTTCCACAATATCAACGCGTTGTACGACTTTTACCCATGCATCACTCATTCTCACTCGTTCAGTTGTTTCTTCTTTCAGCTCAGATTCTAGCTTTATCATCTTATACTCTGTCAAAGAGTGCTTCTGTTCAAGCATCACATATCGGGTAACACAAGCTTAAATTGTTGCATCCTTTTGCTCCACGACCGCCTGCCGTTCTTCAACCTGTTCTTCTAACTCATGAATATGATTTTGCAATTCTACATTTCGATCATAAAATTCTTCTAATAAATTCTCCTCAGGTTCCTCTTCTTCCTCACTTTCAGCTGCTACCTCTGCGACTAGCTCGGGTGCAACTATTAATTCTTCCATCACCACAAGAATATCTCTAATTCTTTCTTCGCCTGACATCACATTATCCTAGTTGGCGATTAGAGGTGTCTCCACAGTCTCATTCACTCCATTGTTAGCGTTCTCTGCTGCCATTCTTAAAAACTATCATAAAACAAGGGTTAATTAAACAAATCAACATATCACATAATATCCCAAAGAAGAAGCAAGTCTGTAGTAAGTGTGGAAAGACTTACGTGAGAGAATGCATGATGTGGAAGAACGTGTGCTTCAATTGTAAGTAGGAAGGACATATTTTCCTATATTGTCCTAAGTCGAATATGAGGAAGTGTTTTTCATGGGAGAGAACGGGTCACGGATTCAACAAGTGTCCCAGTAAGAAGAAGACTGGTAAAGGGAGTGGACGGTAAATAGCTTAAGTTTAAGCGATAGTATCTTTTGATAGTGTGTGAACATATGTGTGTGTGTGTATATATATATATATATATATATATATGTTTGTATGAATAAAATCTTTATTTTCTATATGAATATAAGATTAAGATTAATTTGTGAGTTCTTGAAACTCATACTTATGGCAAGTTCATGACTCATAATTATATGAAATGTTTCTGAACCTCTCAGCGAATGGACGTCAAAGGTCTGACTAGGATAAGTTCACAAACTCATATAATGGTGGCAAGTTCCTGAACCCCTAGGTGTGGTAAGTTTGATGAACTGAGAATAGTTATGTGTGAATGGAGAATTACGGCTTTTTGTTTAAAGTTGGAGAATTACAACTTTTGTTTAAAGTAGTGTTATTAATCCCGATATTATTTAAAAACGGATAGTGTTATGTGTTAAGTGCTAAATGTACTGTGTACTATTTGAATAAATATGTGATTATATGAGAACTTTGTGTCAAATTCTTATTGTGTGATTAATAAGAATTTGTGTAGAAAAAAAGAATTAATGTAAGATTTTTATCAGATAATGTCGCCAATGAAGGGAAGTCTAAAGGAAAATATGGAAGAACAATTTTTGAATCTGAAGCAGAAGAATATGACAGTGACATAATATTTTGTCAAGTTCAACGAATTAGATAAATTCGCTCCACATCAAGTGGACACTGAGGAACTGAAAGCACGATGTTTTAGGAATGGATTGAAATCATTGGTACTCGAGAAGTTAGATGTGCTGCAAATTAATTCATTTTCAACTTTATTGGAAAAAGCCATTATCGCTCAGGGAGAAATGGAAGCTGTGTTGAAGAATAGTTAAGAACAAAGAAAAGAGGTTGAAGGAAACAATATGATAGGTGGTAATGGAGGAAGTGATTTTAATAAACGTAAGAGGGATGATAATGTTAATTTAGGAAATAATCCAAAAGAGTGTAGGAGGAAGGGTACGCCGTGCGTAGTTTGCGGGAAGCGTCATCAAGGAGGTTGTTTGAAGAAAAAAGGAGTCTGTTACTGTAAGAACCCGAATTTTTAGAAAATATTAAAATAAGAATTTAGTAGATAAAATTCTTAAGGCATGTGAAGGGTTCAAATAAAAATATATAAATGTGTTACGAGTTATGTAGTATTATATTACATAGGGTAATACGAGCTATGTAATATGTGATGTTGTGTTTAATAAATATATATCGTTATTATATATTTGTTATAAATTGTAGAGAT
Source organism: Panax notoginseng (assembly GCA_016801055.1). Lineage (NCBI taxonomy): Eukaryota > Viridiplantae > Streptophyta > Magnoliopsida > Apiales > Araliaceae > Panax > Panax notoginseng. The sequence goes on from CM029019.1 coordinate 171,426,432, forward strand.
GAATTAGTAAGAAGATGGATAAGATTTATCTATCGGTATTAAATAATTTATATGAAATTATTTTATCATAGTAAGTTGGTGACATTAAATATCTTTGATAATCACCAATTTTTGAGTATTTGTACGAGTGAGTATCAAGTCTAAAGTAGTGCAATCATACTCTTTAATAGTGGATGTATAGGAGCTGGGCTAAACGATTCCTTCAGAGAGCGGAGGTATATACGAATCAGTAACCGATCTAACTCATTGTGAAAGCAGTGTAGACGAGACGAAAACTAATTTGTTGATTGTTTGTGGGAAACCACTCAGTGTACTATATTGAATACTATTAAAGACTCGATGTGTGCTAGGATTAGACTTGTATATATATGTACTAGTAACTGATATGATGTAATATGAGTTTTAGTTAGTGCTTAAGCTATCCATAGATAGATTGAGATAGTAAATCATAAATTTGTTAATTACGAGAATTAACTAACACATTTAAATATTGGTTAATTTATATTAAAGTGAAAGTTATATTATGGAATAATATAATTTGAATATTAAAGCCTTAATTGACTATGGTGATATAGTAAGGGTTTGAAGAATCACTTAAATAAATAGTGAGTTAATACACGTGTGGAATATGTGATTATAGTAGGTGCCTTTATAAATATTACTTGTCATGGTATTATTTTGAATAGAAAGGATTAATTCACTTACAAAAGACGGTGAATTAATATATGTGTTTAGCATAAGAGGAGGAAAGAAATATGTTAATTATTAACTTGATATTTGAATATATTACAATTGTTTTGTAATATATAAAAGGGTTGATATTTGAAAGATAAATGATTAATATTAATTAATTATTGTGTGGGTTGTAAGTACCCAACTAAATGCTATTTAGCCCAATTAAAATATTAATGGGGGTATAATCATTAAATGATATTACTATGGGTAATATGAAAAATGTGAGTAGTAGTAATATATAATACCTACGGCTTAAGAATACGTGAAGTGTGACGTTTAATTGGGACTAATGATATAAGGTGCCAAGTAGTGCAATGAAGTAATGTGTTGCATTTTAATACAAAAATAATAGATTATCTGTGTATTCTAGAAACTGGGAAGGAAATAAATGTGTAGATAAACATTAATATCAAATAATGTTATAATGTGGTTATGTGAGTAGTAGAAATAATTATGGGGGATACCCGGGCAATGATGCCTAACTGTGATATTTTATTACATGTATTTAATGTACATGGGGTATACGATGTGAGTACATAAATAATCCCTAATTTTCTAATATGGTAACAATGGTACATTAAAATTTCATTTTTGGGAACTAAACAAACTTCAGTTGCTGAGTATTAGCCTTGTCCCAAAATCAGTGTCCTGATTATTATAACAACCGTAATAGGCCATTGGCCTAACTATAAGGTTGCTGGAAACATGAAAAGGCTAGAGTAGCTCCTAATGATGGAGGGAGATGGAGTTGGTCACCAAATCTTCTCAATCCACTGGCTTCTTCTTCTTCCCCTTGGATTAATTCCTTATGCAAAACTATTAACTGAGTATTAGAATTGCTATAAATAGAACCTTCTCCTTCTCATTTCCCGTTTGTTTAAGTTGTTTGAGAAGTAAGCTTTGGAGAATCAGTAGAATTGGAAGAATGGAGGAGCAATAGTTATCCAATTCCAAGCATTCAAGAGGTAATATTGCTATCATATAAGTTCTTGATTCATAAGTTTGCAATTTCTTAGTAATATCATGAAATACTTGTTTTTGAGTCATAAAATTGATGGATAAGGGTTGTTATAATCCATGAGTTGTTGTTAGATACTGATAATATAGTCAAATGCGAAAACAACGAGAGTTAAATGAACCAAATTGGTTGAAAAACGAATTCGTAGTGAACGAATTTGCTAAACTTTCCAAAACATGAAAATTTAGTAGGAATGTGACGCCCCCAAAATTAGGTATACATCACCCATCTTGAGTCGCCAGATACATGGTACAGAATACAAATACAACTTAATAATACAACGGTCGTGTACAATACGACAAAACATAAACTGTGAGTTTGAATACAAATATTGTCTTCTAGAGAGTATCCATACTCAAAAGGAGTCCTCATTACAATTATTATCACACTACTACATAGAATAGTGAGGACTACTAATGCACCATCTAGGACCATCACTCTGTTCCCCGACTAGTCCCAGCTACGTTCTCATTTCCTGAAGAGAACAGTGAAAGAAATGGTGAGCTCAATTAGCCTAGTAAGAAATATTATGACTAAGATAATGCAGAATAAATTATCATTAGCCTTCAACAGTGTTAAACCGATAAAATATAACGAACATCAAGTTTAACTGCAGCAGAACAAGCAATCCATTAAAAGAGTCAAGTAGAAAATAAAATCTACTATCTTTTATGATTTAAAAGGTTTTTCAACACTGTTATCGCTGGGACTCAGCTTAATAAAATAATCCACATCATCGAATCACCCCTGCACTACGGCCAAGGATATTCGTGTATTCATTAATGGTCATGGTCATGCCAACAACTGTCCATCAATGCACTACGGGCCAATGAGGACTTTTACCATATCATTTATAACATTACGGTCATGATTATACCGAATAATCCCTGGTCATAATCATGCCAAGTTCATCTATGCACTACAGGCCACAGATGACTTTCAACATTTTATAAACATGAGGATGATGACAATGATATAAGAATTCAATAAAACAAGTTCAAGAATTAATTTATCCAAGAATTAACAACGTCCAAATTGTCAACATGATACTGCTTTGTGGAGTAAAATTTAAGAATGCTTAGAAGAATATTTTCATGAAAAGATACTGGATGAAACATAATTATCAACGATATTTCACAAATTTCATGGAGTATAGAAGTCAAAACTTAACCAACTGAGTATAATAAAGAATGAAATAACAAAAGAAATTACCATGCATGCGATAGACCGCACAGACAGGTTATTCCAACAGAATAATAAAGACGGAACCAGGTCCGGTGTAAAACACACAGACATGATGTTCCAACAGAATAATAATAAAGACGGAACCAGGTCCGGTGTAAAACACATAGACAGGATGTTCCAACAGAATAATAATAAAGACGGAACCAGGCCTGGTCTAAAACACACAGACAAGATGTTCCAATAGAATAATAGAAGAATGTCACCAATTATAGGGTAGACCGCGTATACAGGTTATTCCAACAGAATAATAAGAAATGGAATAACAATAGTTCTCTTCATGAATAAGAAAGAATAACACCCCTTACCGTTTTAAAGAAGAACTGAAATAAGGAAGTAGTTAAGTAACATAATACTTTTATTCTCTCTCTATAGTTTCTCTTTATAGTTTCTCTCTCTAGAGTTTAGTGAATTCGTAAGAAATAATGAAGGAATGAGCTGCTATTCCCTTTTACCGTTGTGGGGTCCACCAATGATTGTGCCGTTGTACGAATATTCCCTTTTAAAACGAATATTCCCCGACCAATCGAATATTATATAACAACTTGCGTACTTTACAAAATTTATAAATATTACCCACAACTATAACATTATATCAAATTAACTCCATAATATTCAAAAATGATATTTATAGAAAATTTATCTTTATTTATAAAAGTTGGGGTCTTACAACCTCCCATTCTTATGAAATTTCGCCCTCGAAATTAGAGTACGTACCTGGTATATCGAAGAGGTAAGGATACCTTGACTTCATTTCAGATTCTAACTCCCAAGTCATTTCCTCAACATCGTGATTTCTCCACAAAACTTTGACTTGAGGTATAACCTTGGAGCGTAGAAGATGTTCCTTCTTATCCAAGATTTGAACAGGAACTTCTTCATACGTCAAATCCTCTGCTATTTCGTCCGGTTCTAACTCAATAATGTGGTTCGGGTCTTCCACATATTTACGTAACATGGATATGTGAAAAACGTTATGAATACGAGACATACTTGGCGGTAAAGCGTGTCTATAAGCCACAGTTCCTACTCGATCGAGGATTAAAAATGGACCGATGAATCGAGGATTGAGTTTTTCTCTCTTTCTAAATCTCGTAACTCCTTTCCATGGAGCAACACGTAAGAACACATGATCTCCTATATTAAATTCCACGTCCTTTCGATGAAGATCAACATAACTCTTTTGTCGATCTTGTGAGGTTTTTATACGTTGTCGGATCGTTTGAATCTTTTCTGTAGTCATACGTACCAACTCCGGTCCCAACAACGTTGCTTCACCCACCTCATCCCAGCATACTGGAGAACGACACTTTCTTCCATACAACGCTTCGAATGGAGCCATGCCAATACTTGCTTGATAACTGTTGTTATAGAAAAACTCCACTAATGATAAGAACTTGTCCCAACTTTCCTTGAAGTCAAGGACACAGAGTCTTAATAAATCTTCCAGAATTTGAATAGTCCTCTCTGATTGTCCGTCCGTCTGAGGATGATATGCCGAACTAAATCGTAAATCCGTGCCAATAGCTTTTTGTAAGCTAACCCAAAATCGTGAAGTGAATCTTGGGTCTCGGTCAGAAACTATAGATACTGGCATACCATGCAGTCTTACAATCTCGTTTATGTATATACGAGCAAGACGTTTAAGTGTATAAGTTTCTCGTATCGGTAAAAAATGAGTAGACTTGGTCAATCTATCAACAATGACCCAAATCGCATCAATACCTTGAGAAACCTTAGGAAGACCGATAACGAAATCCATGGTAATGTGTTCCCACTTCTATTTTAGAATTTCAAGTGGTTGCAATGGACTTTTTGGTACTTGATGCTCCGCCTTGACTCGTTGACAAGTTAGACACCTTGAGATAAACAGCGCTATCTCTCGCTTCATATTGCTCCACCAAAATGTATGACGAAGATCATGATACATTTTGGTACTCCCAAGATGGATTGCAAACGGTGTGTTGTGCGCCTCCATCATGATTTCATACTTTAAATCAGGGTCGTTAGGAACACAAAGTCAGGAGTTGACTCGAAGTATTCCTTCTTCATCGATTCTTGCTTCCGACATAGCACCTTCTTGTACTTTCTTCCTCATACGCATCAGCTCCAGGTCTGTAGCTTGAGCAGCTTTAACTTTATCGATTAAAGTCGGTTCTACTCGTATATTTGCCATCATTACATGGGTCCCTAGAGTCTTTAACTCTATCTCCATCCTTTGCAAGTCACACAAAATGGGCCTTTGTGTTGACAATATCGCACTCGTACTTGCATATGATCTTCTACTCAATGCGTCAGCTACCACGTTCGCTTTTCCAAGATGGTATTGGATGGTATGATCATAATCTTTCAACAGTTCAAGCCAACGTCGTTGTCGCATGTTAAGTTCCTTTTGAGTGAAAAAATATTTGAGGCTTTTATGATCCGTAAAGATCTCCACCTTCTCCCCATACAAGTAATGCCTCCAAATTTTAAGTGCAAAGACAACAGCTGCCAACTCTAGATCATGAGTAGGATAAATCCTCTCATATTCCTTGAGTTGTCTTGATGCATAGGCTATGTCTTTACCATATTGCATGAGAACGCATCCCAACCCTTTGCTCGAAGCATCACTGTAGATGACAAATCCCTCCGAGCCAGATGGTATTGTTAGAACAGGTGCTGAAATGAGTCTCCTCTTGAGTTCTTGAAAACTCTTCTCACATTCTTCGCTCCAACCGAACTTTGTATCTTTCCGAGTCAGCTGAGTTAGTGGAGTAGCGATTCGAGAAAATCCTTCCACGAATCTCCGATAATAACCAGCTAAACCGAGAAAGCTACGTACTTCGGTTACTGATTTAGGTTGCTCCCAGCTTTGAATAGCTTCAATCTTTGCCGGGTCCACAGATATTCCACGACTTGATACTACGTGCCCAAGGAATGCTACCTCCTCCAGCCAGAACTCGCATTTCTTTAACTTGGCATAAAGCTTGTATTCACGAAGCTTTTGGAGTACCAGACTCAAGTGTTGCTCATGATCTTCACGACTTTTGGAATAAATAAGGATGTCATCAATAAAGACGACCACAAAGTGATCCAAATATTCCTTGAATACCCGGTTCATCATATCCATAAAGGCAGCATGAGCATTAGTCAATCCAAAGGACATGACTAGGAATTCATAATGCCCGTACCGAGTTCTGAAAGTCGTCTTTGGAATATCCTCAGTTCTAACCTTCAGCTGATGATATCCAGAACGAAGATCGATCTTTGAAAAGAATTGTGCTCCTTGCAACTGGTCAAACAGGTCATCAATATGTGGCAATGGATACCTATTTTTGATGGTGACATGATTCAACTCCCGATAATCAATACAAAGTCGCATACTTCCATCTTTCTTCTTCACGAATAGAACAGGAGCACCCCAAGGAGAAGTACTAGGACGAATAAAGCCAATGTCTAACAATTCCTGCAGTTGGATCTTTAACTCCTGATGTTCAATAGGAGCCATTCGATATGGGGCTTTGGAAATGGGTTTTGTACCGGGTTCAAGGTCGATACAAAATTCAATTTTACGCTCTGGGGGTAGGCCAGGAAGTTCTTCAGGGAATACGTCAGGGAATTTATTAACAATAGAAATATCATTCAAAACTGACGTATTTTTATTTAGATCCGTGACATGAGCTAAGAAAGCTTGACATCCGTTTTTCAATAAACGAATAGCTTTATGGCTTGAGATGACAGTGATTGATTTTAATGGTTTGGTTGCTTGAATTCGCATAATAGGTCGATTAGGAATATGAAAGATAACAACCTTACGAAAATAATCAATTTTTGCATGATGAGTAGTTAACCAATCAATCCCTAGAATCACGTCAAATGTAAGTATTTTCAATGAAATAAGATCGACAGGTAATATGAAGGTACCGATTTGAACCAAACAAGACTTATAAACAGTGGATGTAATGAAGGTTTCTCCCAATGGAGTTTCAACAGATAAGTCAAAGTCTAATTTCTCTGGAGTCAAATTTAATCGATGAGCACAAGTAGGAGAAATAAAAGAATGGGTAGAACCGGTATCAAATAAAGTATAGACTTCGTTAGAGTTTATGATAAGCTTACCCGTGATGACCTCATTTGGGTTCTTTGCTTTCTAGGAGGTCACAACAAACGCTCTCCCTTGCACCACCGATTTTGACTTTTCTGGGACGGCCTTTGGTGCCTCCATCCTGGCTGAACTTGTTTTTGGTAAACGACAAAATCGAGCTAAATGACCATCTCTTCCATAATTATAACATGCTTTAGATGGCATCACGCAGTTTGGACTGATGTGCCCCTCCCCTCCGCATTTGAAACATGTGATAGGTGGTCGTTCTCCTTCCTTAACAACGGGTGCTGGTGCTGACGTCTTTCCATCATTGTTGAATCTCCTCTTCTTGAAATGACCATTCTTATTGTTTTGGCCCTGATTACCACCGAAGTGGTTACCATTTCTGGTCTGTTGATTCCCACCACGCTTGTTGTCACCGCTTCGATGACTGCTCTCACTGGTATTATCATTTTGCCGACTGCTCTCTTTTTGGTGCGTTGACTCGTTATCGCGCTCCACTAACTGAGCCCTATTCACAACATTTGAATACAAACACAGTTTATGAGAAATAAGATGTTGACGTATCTCATGTTTCAAACCTCGCAAAAACATTCGCGTCATTCGCTCTTCATTATCCACAAAGTGGGACGCAAACCGGGACAACTCAGCAAATTTAGCCTCATACTACGACACGGTCATATTATTCTGCTCCAATTTGATGAACTCCACCTCCTTCATTTGTCGAACACTTTCAGGAAAGTATTTGTCATTGAACAGCTCTTGGAACTTCTCCCAAGACATCTTCAGTGCAGCAGGTTGAGTACGCTTAATCGATTCCCACCAGTAATCTGCCTCTCCTCGCAACATAAAGGCGGCAAAGGGAACCTTTTGCTCCTCGGAACATCCCAAGACATCAAATATCTTGGCGATCTGCTTTATCCATGTTTCCGCTATAAGTGGTTTTGGCTCTCCCTTAAACTCCGGTGGTCCCAACTCCTTGAACTATTTAGCGGTGACCGTCCGAGAGTTTTCAGTGTTTCCACCTACATTTTGAACAGGAGCCGCTCTCACCTGCTGTTGCATGAACTGCATAAAGCTTCTGAACATTCTATCATTCATCATTTGGTCAATATTATTGTTTGCATGAGGATTGTCGCCTTCCTGATGCACATTATCCCGATTATTGATATGTGGTGAATCAACAGTCGTCTGTGCTCCATTGCTATTCTCAACATTCTCGGATGCCATTTTCAGATACTGCCACAAAATAAAAGTTAATTGATATGTCATATATTATCCTTATATTCTGACCGACCAAATAAAGTCCATGCAAATAAACTTAGGTAGGTCATACTAGCGAAGGAATTCCCCGTCTCTCCCCTCCTAGTTCTATTCTCACATCTTAGCCAGGGATCATATCCCTAAGCTCTGATACCAACTATGTCGCCCCTAAAATTAGGTATATATCACCCATCTTGAGTCGCCAGATACATGGTACAGAATACAAATACAACTTAATAATACAACGGTCGTGTACAATACGACAAAACATAAACTGTGAGTTTGAATACAAATATTGTCTTCTAGAGAGTATCCATACTCAAAAGGAGTCCTCATTACAATTATTATCACACTACTACATGGAATAGTGAGGACTACTAATGCACCATCTAGGACCATCACTCTGTTCCCCGACTAGTCCTAGCTACGTTCTCATTTCCTGAAGAGAACAGTGAAAGAAAGGGTGAGCTCAACTAGCCCAGTAAGAAATATTATGACTAAGATAATGCAGAATAAATTATCATTAGCCTTCAACAGTGTTAAACCAATAAAATATAACGAACATCAAGTTTAACTGCAGCGGAACAAGCAATCCATTAAAAGAGTCAAGTAGAAAATAAAATCTACTATTTTTTATGATTTAAAAGGTTTTTCAACACTGTTATCGCTGGGACTCAGCTTAATAAAATAATCCACATCATCGAATCACCCCTGCACTACGGCCAAGGATATTCGTGTATTCATTAAAGGTCATGATCATGCCAACAACTATCTATCAATCCACTACGGGCCAATGAGGACTTTTACCATATCATTTATAACATTACGGTCATGATTATACCGAATAATCCCTGGTCATAATCATACCAAGTCCATCTATGCACTACAGGCCACATATGACTTTCAACATTTTATAAACATGAGGATGATGATAGTGATATAAGAATTCAATAAAACAAGTTCAAGAATTAATTTATCCAAGAATTAACAACGTCCAAATTGTCAACATGATACTGCTTTGTGGAGTAAAATTCAAGAATGCTTAGAAGAATATTTTCATAAAAAGATACTGGATGAAACACAATTATCAAGGATATTCCACAAATTTCATGAAGTATAGAAGTCAAAACTTAACCAACTGTGTATAATAAAGAATGAAATAACAAAAAAAATCACCATGCATGCGATAGACCGCACAGACAGGTTATTCTAACAGAATAATAAATAATGGAACTAGGTCCGGCGTAAAACGCACAGACAGAATATTCCAACATAATAATAATAAAGACAGAACCAGGTCCGGTGTAAAACACACAGACAAGATGTTCCAACAGAATAATAATAAAGACGGAACCAGGTCCGGTGTAAAATACACAGACAGGATGTTCCAACAGAATAATAGAAGAATGTCACCAAGTATAGGGTAGACCGCGTATACAGGTTATTCCAATAGAATAATAAGAAATGAAATAACAACAGTTCTCTTCATGAATAAAAAAGAATAACACCCATTACCGTTTTAAAGAAGAACTGAAATAAAGAAGTAGTTAAGTAGCAGAATACTTTTATTCTCTCTCTATAGTTTCTCTCTATAGTTTCTCTCTCTAGAGTTCAGTGAATTCGTAAGAAATAATGAAGGAATGAGCTGCTATTTATAGAAAAATGGAATGCATAGTAACTAATCCATGAACGGTCCATATTTAAAGAATTTTTTTTAAATAAAATATAATATATTCTATTTATAGAATAACTTTAATAAAGTATTCTGTTTTATATAAAAAAGATGTTTCTATTTTATTACGTTAATAATACGAATAAAACAAAACTTCATTATCGCTAAATAATTCATATTATTAACTGACAATAATTGAATCAAACTGAGTGACTTCTCACATAAGCATTAATAATCAATACCGTATACTACTATGCAACCAAATGTATTACTGTACTTTTACTACCGAGTAGTTCAACAGTATCAATGGTAAAACTTTCGCCGTTATTTTTAATAAAATATTTTTGTCGTTTTTTCAATCCGACAATAATTCCGTTGTGGGGTCCACCAATGATTGTGCCGTTGTACGAATATTCCCTTTTAAAACGAATATTTCCCGACCAATCGAATATTATATAACAACTTGCGTACTTTACAAAATTTATAAATATTACCCACAACTATAACATTATATCAAATTAACTCCATAATATTCAAAAATGATATTTATAGAAAATTTATCTTTATTTATAAAAGTTGGGGTCTTACTAAGAATATGTGTTTTGGATTAATCTTTGGATTAGTTAATGTGTTTGAAGTGTTATAATTACTCTGTAGATGGATTGTTAAGAGTTTAACGAGTCCAACAAATCGAAAACCAACTAATTCGGACTTAAAACGAAGAAGTTATGAAGATTTGAAGTAAAAGCATTAAGAAAATAGTAATCTGGGCAAGCCTCGTGCGTGCGCGCTTCTGGGGCTGGGCCATGGCGCGGGCGCTTGGTAATGGTAAGGAAAAGGGGCGCGGCCGCGCCCCATGTGCACTGACTGTGACTACTTTGACCTATTTTGGTAAAATGGCCATAACTTTTTCATACAAACTCCGATTGAGGTGATTCAAGATGATTCGGAACGAGGACGAATAGATCTACAACTTTTATTATTTATGTTTTTCAATTTGAGGTCGTTAGGAAGGGTAAAAATACTAATCTTTGTGACTGTTACGTATTCAGAGGCGATTAGAGGGCGTCGACCGAGCACATACGCAAGTATAGTGCTCCCGACGATGGAATATATTATTATAAGTGATATAACATAAAAATGCATGATAATAGACATGTCATATGGCTAAGATTAGTTTACTCATAGTGGAATGCTTTAACAATGAATTCTAAAAGAAAAGTTAAAGTTTTTGAGAAACGGAAGTTGATGAATTTGGTGTCCTTTGAGTTCTGACCTTGGACCCTATGTACGCATATAAACGTCCATGAAATGTAGTTTTAAAGTTACCTTGCATATACTAGATTGATATAGCTCGGTTTAAAATTGTTTTGAAAGAAAAACTTGAAGTTTTGAAAATGAAACTTAACGAACTTTTTGTCTTTTAAGTTCCGACCTTGGAAACATGTGAGTGTGGCCTAGTTATGTGCGCTGATGGATAAGGAATGTAATTTCAAGATGTATTGCACATAAAAGGTTGTCAAGCTCGGTTTAGTATGTGTTTTAAAGAGAAACTTAAAAGTTTTAGAAACTAACTTTGATGAGCGTTGTGTTACTTGCATTACGACCTTATAAGCAAGCATGATAGAGTTGTTTATGCCTTTGAACATGAATGATACGTGCACACAACTAGATAGATGTGATATGAACTATGCATGTCTTAAAGTAAGTTTTCAAGTGATAAACCATGCTAGTCATATAAATACACATAAGCATGCATAATAAGGGTGGTTTAGTATTGTTATGTGACTTAATGGTTAACGTAACGAGTCCCTTGTTCAATAAACCTTTTTAGTCTCGATTAAAGGGTTTTGAAAAGGAAGTTGTATGCTTGATTTGAGTTTCATCTCAAAAGTCTATTTTAGATACATGAGGAGGTGTTCAACTTGGTCAATAGGCTATTGAACATGTAAATCCTAGTTGAACAAATGAGTTCAAAAGAAAACTAAAAGTTTTAAAAGTTAGCCTTAACGTTAACGAGTTTGGGAAACCTAATGTGTCCTAAACCTTGTCTTTATGTGTTTATATTGTTCAAAGATGTTAAGGTGCTAATAAGAGAACTAGACTTTTGAAAATTTCAGTTCTGGTTCTGGCAGGGAGCAGCGCGGCCGCGCCACTCCCAAGCTTATACTCAGCACGGCCGCGCCGTGTTGCTGAGTAGTTAAGAATAGTTTGTGAACTGCCTAGAATTTAGAGCATGCCTATATATATACTTAGAGACCGTAAAAGACAAAATAAGATTGTTTCGAAAGAATAAGTATGAGAGTAAAATGGACTAGTAACATAGCTATCCTAAGCGTATATTGAGGAAGTGAAATGAAACAATGTAAATTTTTATTACATTGAGACTGTATGAAATATATGACTAATGGATACGAATTCATGATTATATTATTGTGTAGGGATACACGAAGTGCAATTAGCGATACATAGTTAAGTTGTAGTTGATAAACTACGAATCAGGCAAGTCTTTCAGTTCTTATTTGATATATGAATTCTATAACTGTTAGTTGAGCTATATTATGCGATGCAAATGTTGATGTATATATATGAAATGCATATGAGATATGCATGAAATGTGAAAGTTGATCTTTGATGATATACTTATGTTAGTAAATCTCTATGCCTGTTATGTGTGAAGTAACATGCGTAGTAAATATTAATTGATTATGAATGAATGAACTGAATATGCTATTATATGCTATGTGATGCATGAAAACTGTTAGAATTGCTGGGCTATCGAGCTCACCCTTACAAATAACCACTTTTGCAGGTTAAAGACTCATAGTAAAATTACGTTCTAATTGATTGATAAAGATCAATAATATCAAAGGAGATTGATTCATTTGTTTAAATATATACTCTTAAACCATGTTTAGGTTAGAGGAGATGTACATGATAGTAGTTTATAATGTGTAATACATGTTAAGTTATAATATGTGATACATAGAGAAATTCGAATTGAGATGTAAATATTTATACAGTAATTCGAATAGAATGAATCATAACATAATTTGATTCAAGGATGTATAATTGATTCAAGTTAAGATATCAATAAAAGATTATTTTTAAAGGAGATTGAAAAATTTTAAATTATTCCGCATATTTATATAATATCAAATGTGATGTAAAACAGGAATAGTAAATGACCAAGTTATGAAACTTATAAAAGTTTGAGGTCATTGTGCAGATCCTGGTAATGGAAAGAGTTTATATTCTAAATTGTAATAAGCAAGGTTATATTCATTAAGTTATGAATACAAAATATAAATAGTTTAACGATAGTAGTATCGTGGCGGACCGGATTCGTGGTTCGAAGGGACCCGGATTTGGGGGCGTCACAGTTACAACTGTGGCCATGAGGGACACATGTCTCCCGAGTGTCCCATTCCAAAGAAGACACGAGGTTGTTTTGCATGTGGATCAATTGATCATCTGGTGCGTGATTGCCCAAAAAAGAGGATGCATAAGGGACCCAACAGCGGAACAATATGGATCAAAGAATCAGGTCAGCAGGGAAGAGCAACATCATTCACTTTTAGCATGACAGTTCCAGATGCCCCAGATGCCCATGAAGAGGCGACAGGTAACGAGTTCGGTTATAAATTAAATTACGCGAGAAATACGAGTTAAATATTGCTGGGAATTGTTTTCTTCACAGGTTGGTATCATAGGTTAGAATTTTTGAGACACAAATGAATATTGTGTTGATAATAATGAATTGGTGATACAACTTTAAAAGATTGTGTAGAATAAGAAAGCGGTGATTTCGAGGACGAAATCCTTTTAGGGGGGGTGAATGTGATAACCTGGGATTTCGAATAATCTGAATTTTATGAATAAATTTTTTTTATTAATATTAATATTGACTGTTAATATTAGACTGTGTATCTGTGATACGAGTTTCGAGAATTAGTCAATTTGTGTGTTGACTGAGAAATAAGAGTAGAGTTGTGCTTAACTGAGAATTTAAAACCCTAACCCTAAGTTCGGATAGGGATTTGGTAGAAAATATAATTTTAATAATTGTATTGATATGTACTTGTTTGTACTGTATAGAATTTTGATCAATGATTGATCGGATAAGGTTTAAAATTAATAAAACCTAATAAGAGATTAGAAACCCTAATCTCATATTTAGAAAACCTAACGTACAATTAAAAACCCAAAACGAATATCAAAAAATCCTAATTTTAAATTCAAAAACTCTAAACCCTAATTAAGAAACCCTAATCCTAATTAGTAAGCCCTAATGTGATCGATAACATTTAATGTAATTAGGAAACCCTAATTATATTTTAGTTATCTTAACTTTCTATTTTACAAACCCTAATTTGAAAATTTTAGAAGCTAAAGTTAGAAAATCTAAGGGTTAGACCCTAAGGATTGGACAAATGTCTAGAATGCCATTAAAATAAAAATGCAAATGACAAAATTACTCTTTTTCATTCTTTAATGAGCTAGCTTGTAAATCTTTCCAAATTAAGAGTTGGTGACCCACTATATTGACTTGGTGACATAAAATATCCAACAAAATCAGCCAACACATCATATTATACATTGCATCATGAAATATATATAGATTTGGGAGAGAGAAAGTTACTAAACTTGGCTCATTTTTCTTCCAAGCTCTCACCAACTTTTGTTCTCTCAAAACCTCCAAAATTATTAAGTAGATCAGTCACATAAACAGCCCCTAGATCACCTAATATCAGATTGGAGAGCATAGATCAAGATTTGAACTTGAACGTATAAAAGCCCTAACCTATTTTTGATCTTTCATGTTAAGAAAAAAATTATGTTTATGTGTTTAGATGTTTGCTAGAAGGTGTTTTATGATGATCTATGGTGATATACCATAGATCCATAGCATCAAATGGCTTTAAAAATGATGATTTTCAAAACTGTCCAAGAACAATTTTTATGGTCTGATAAGCAAAAGTCAGAGCCTATAGATCCTTCCCTATTTATTATTTTTGTTGTTTTAAGCTTTGAATGTGTAGTCTGACATGCGTACTTTAATCTGGAACTGGAATCGTAGCTATTGGATATCCAGATTGTGAGTTATAATCGGTCAAATCCCGTTGACTGGGCATGACCAATCAAATTCTGGATAACCCAGAAATGGTTTTGCAGCGTTTGACAAGATCTTCTAAGGCTCAGATCTGTCAGGTTTTAAGATATTTGATGTTGTTTTTATGTACATGTTTTAGCCTGTAATATGGACTCTAGAACCGTGCCTTTAGATCTTTTAAACAACAAACAGATTGGATGTAGTGGATGGTCAAAGTAGACCATCCGGTATTATTTTCTGTTTTCTGGAAATTCCAGAAAACGTAAGAACCTTATTTCTGACAGCCTTTAACCGAGTTGTATCTTGTGATTCTATTGTTGTTGGACTGAGATCAAGATATGTAGTTGTTCCTTGACATATGTACTAGTTGTATGAACCAAGAACCCACCTTTTTAATGACCAGAACATGTATATAATCGAGCATGAAACTGGGCACTCGAACTGCCTGGGTTTCTGGAAAACCCAGGAACACTCTGATAGTGATTTTAGAGGCTTAGATCTCTTTGTTTGTTTATTGTATGACCTAGATCTATGTTGATGATTGTAGTACTACACACTTACAACAATATCAATGCTTGAGATATCCCAGAACATGTATGGTTATTAAGAATTAAAACCGGTCAAAGTTGACCCCTTGCTAAGCTGACTATCAGTGTTCTTGAGCTCAAGAACACCAACAGCGACGCTTAGTGCGCTATAGGCTATAGCGACGGTTTTTAATATTTTTAATTTCTGATTTTCCAGAAAATACTTAAAAATAGAAAATAAATTATAAAAATTACCAAAAATAGTTTTAAAAATTATTTTAAATTATGAAAAAAAAACTTTTGACAAATTGGGATATTTTTCATTAATATTTATAATTATTTGAATATTAATGATATTTAATTTATTTAATTAGTGTATTAAATAAATTAGAGAAAAATAATTTTAATATTATAAAAATCATTTTAAATAAGAATAATGTATTTAAAAATATTTTGAGTTATAAAATGTAACTTTTAATATTTTTAGAGAATTATCATTAATAATTTAATATTAATGATATTAGATTTATTTAATTATTATATTAAATAAATAAATTAAAAATTATTTTAATATTATAAAAATCATTTTAAAGAAGAATAAAGTGTTTAAAAATATTTTGAATTATAAAAATGTAATTTTCAATATTTTTGGAGAATTCTCATTAATAAATTAATATTAATGATATTAGATTTATTTAATTAGTATATTAAATAAATGATAGAAAAATGATTTGATTGATTTAAAAATCATTTAAAATGAGAAAAATGATATAAAAATATTTTAAGTTATGATTAATGACTTTTAATATTTTGATGATAATTTTATTAATAGTTAAATATTAATGGTGAAGGTTTAAAAATGATTTTAATTATTTTAAAAATAATTTAAGTAGAATATTGATGATTTAAAAATAATTTAAGTTATTAAAAATAACTTTAATATTTTGACAAATATGTCATTAATATTTTAATATTATTAAATATTAATGATGATTGAATTAATTAGTATGTGAATCATTTAAAAATGATTCCGGTGTTTGAAAAATTATTATAAATTTTAATAATTGATTATAAATTATTAAAAGCTTCTAAAAAATAATATAAATGACATATGACTTATCTAATAAAATATTGAAGCTTAGAGACCGAGTTTAATTGACAATCAATGTGTTAATTGTCGGATAGGGTGACCAATACACCGAGAATAGACCGAAGTCCAACTAGACCGAACTAGTTAGACTTAATGAGTGTTTATATAAGTTATAAACACTGATGTGGCTATGTGGTAATGTGTCTAGGAGAAAGACTGATTGTGAATTACAGTGTTATGAAATATTGTGCTGATTGTGAGACCAATATTATTGGTTATAAGTCTTTCGAACGCAGATAAGTTTATTGTGTAGCAGTAATCAACGGTGAAGACAAGTTTCCTTAACTCAACCTTGAGTTATTACTTTCCAAATATAATTGTGGTTAATTATTGCTGATTATACCACGTCTAAAAATTTTGTTGATTATTCGCAGTTAGTGCATATTTATCAATTCAAATTGAATTATTAATTTTGAGAATATACTTATAGAATAACTGTTGTTGGATATTCACATCCGTAGAAGCTGTTATTGATTACAAATAGTACAGTTAAATTCTGTCTATTATTTAATCGTATTGAAACATGTCTTAGCTAATTATTCTGGCTAGACAAACATTTATTATAACTTGATAGGTTCGAGAAGAGAAGAGAATTCAATTATTATTGATAGATCAACGCCAGTTATTTCGGCTAGATTGAAAAAAAGAAAACTTGATAGGTTTAAGAAGAGAAGGGAAGAGAAGTGATTAGATATTGAAATCATTGTATTTCGTTGTTAAATCAAATTCTGATTCAAAGACTGAGAAGAACAACTTTTTATATAAAGGGAACATATTTGGTCGTATATTCGGCTATTGCGCACGTTTTAAGTATTATGCATAATATAGGGTATAATGAAGCTGATCACTTTATATACTTGTAGAGGGGTATGATTTAATCTTTATGGTTATCTGATACATCTAGGTATATCAAAGTATATCTTTGATAGTTACTCGAGAAGAGAACTTCAAAATCCTTTGTGATCACTCAACATAAATCTGAAAAATATTTCCATCTTAATATTTGGGTATATCAAAGTAAATCTTTGATAGTTACTCGAGAAGATAAATTTCAAGATCATTTGAGATCATTCAGCTTAAACTTTGGAGAATTTTTTTAAATAATTATTCAATCGAATAACGTAGAAACTTTGAAAGTGTTGTACCCTTTCATTATGAAACTATTGTATTGCATAGGTTGTGAGAAGATTGGATAGAGAAGAACAAATTGTTCAGCTATTTCAAAGTTTCCCTAACTTTGGTGTCATTCTATCAAAATAGATAGTCTGTTATTCTTGATTCTTATACATTCATTGTATGTCTTAACTTGCGGGGCAAATTTATTACTCACCCTTGCTAAATAAAACATTTCAGCTAGGGACAAAGTGACTGGAGGTGCTATGAAGAACAAAGGCAAAGGTGTTATGCTGTGATAGCTATGGTTAACATTATTATTATGTTGCTTTTGTAAACCCTTTTTGTATATCTAAAGGGTATGTTTGTAATGTTAAGGTTAGATAACCTGGGACGAATGTATTAACTATATCAGTTAATGTGGTGTAATATTCTATTCATCAATGAACATGTAGTTAGATGTTAATTATATTGTGGATCCTGAGCACCAAACTCGGGGGTCAGGTAACCCGAATTTGGGGGCATCACAGAAATTCTTATCAAAAAGCCCCCTCTTTCTTGGGAATGATCTGGTTGTTAAATATTGTGAGTTATAATATTAATGATGAATAAGTTCGTATTGATTAAAGATGATATTGATATTTTCATTATGTTGGGAATATTAATGTTAGTGGAAATCGACAGTTATTTCGATAATAATTGATGTCTGGAGGTTATATTAACCAATCAGGTAATTAATCGGATAAATGAGCAATTAATTGCTATTAATTCACATGCTTATAACTATTTGTTCACATGTATGTGCTATTGATTCACATGCATGCACTATTAGGGGAATTGGTGCAAGATTGATAATACTTGCATGACTAAATTAAAAATAGAGGTATAGATGAAGGTACTATACCGTAACTATTTTTTTTTCACATGTGTGTACTATTGATTTACATAATGTACTATTAGGGGAGGTGGTGCAAGTTTAATAATACTTGCAGGACTAAATTAAAAATGAAGAAAAAGATGAAGGTATTATACTGTAATATTTTGAGCCTCAAAACGTGCAATTATCAAAACTATATTTTCCTATAAATAGAAGCTCATTCTTCCTTCATTCTCACCAATTCACTAAGACTCACAAGAGCAATTATAGAGAGAGAAGCTATAGAGAGAAAGATGAAGAGGAGCCTACAACCTCACTATTCCAGTATCCAGTCTTCTTCTGAGGTAAGTGATGCTATTTATTTCTTATTCGTAAGGGGTATTATTTCTTTCGTATTCGTAAGGGATATTATGTTTTTCAGTATTTATAAGGAATAATATTTTCTTCCATTCTCTATAGCATGTGAGTAATATTATTTCGTCTCGTATTCCTGATTATACCCTCATTTTGTTAAAGTATTGCTCCTATACTCCGTGAAATTAGTAGAATATCTTTAAAATTTACGCTTCATCTAGTATCATTTCACAAGGATATTTTCTACACATTCTTGTTAAATTTTAATATTTTCATGCTGGAGTACTGTCCATGAGTACTATTCACAAAATACTATTCATAAAGTACTATTTACGAGTTACTATTCATAGGTTGCTATTCACTCGAATATTATTCACTCGGGTATTCGGGACACTTTTTATGTCAGAGTACTATTCATAGGTTACTATTCACCTGATTACTATTCACTCGAATATTATTCACTGGGGTATTTGGGACACTTTTCATACCGGGGGTACTATTCACGAGGTACTATTCCCGAAGTACTATGCACAAGGTACTATTCACCCAAAAAATATATTTTTTTTCTGACCAAATTATTTTTGATACATGAATATTATTCTTGAATTTTACTCCACAAAGCAGTATCATGTTGACAATTTAGATATTTTTAAACTCTGGATAAATTTAAAGTCTTTAATATTTATCCTTAATTTCGTTTGATTAATTCTTATGTCATTGTCATCATCCTCATGTTTATATTGTGATAAAAGTCATCTGTGGCTTACGTGCATAGATGTACTATTGATTGGTATGATTATGACCAGGGATCATTCGGTATAATCATGACCCGAAATGTTACAAATGATATGGTAAAAGTCCTCATTGGCCCGTAGTGCATTGATGGACAGTTGTTGGTATGATTATGACAAGGGATTATTCGATATAATCATGACCATTGGTGAAAACACGAATATCCTTGGCCCGTAGTGCATGGATAATTCGTGGTCGTGATACTAATGAATATCCTTAGCCGTAGTGCATGGATAATTCATGGTTGTGATACTAACGAATATCTTTGGCCGTAGTGCATAGATAATTCAGTGATGTATTGAGCTGAGTCTCAGCTATAAAATATTAATAATAAACTTTTAATTCGTAGAAGCTAGTAGATATCATGCTCTACTTGACTCTTCTAAAATACAGTTATATGTCTTTGGCCTGTAGTGCAAAGATGAATTTATTAGTATAATTATGAACAAGAACTGTGATTTGGTTTAACCATGATCTTTGATATTTCAGGTAAAGACAGGTGATGAAAATTATCTGCGTCCTCGGTGCGAAGAGAAATTTAGAATCATAATTATGATTATGAGTTATTCACATGATTGTGGATAGGAACTGTTGATTGATGTTATAGGGATAAAACATTATTAGTGGACTTTTAACATGGAGAAGATAATAGACTTTATGGTCTATTTGACTCTTCTAATGGATTGCTCGTTCCGCTGCCACTATGGTTGAAAAGTTTTATCATCTATCATATATTCTAAATCTTTGATTTATTATTGACGAAGGCTATTGATAATTTAATTATCTTTAGTCATGATATTCTTTACTTGGTTAGTTGTGCTTACCTTTTTGTTTCACAATTCCTTTCAGGTAATAAGAGTGTAGCTGGGTCGAGCAGGGGTAACAGGGGAATATAACGATGGTCTATAGCTGTTGAGGTTTCCCCTAAAACAGTATGGAAATAATTTTATTGAGAATTTTAGATAAGTGTGTCATATTTTATACGTCATTTTAACCGTTGATTTTGGTGAACCGAATAGGGTGAGGTGAACCCAATTTTTGAAGGGTGTTTTGCTACTATCATACAAGATGTCTAACGACATACGACTTCATGTTATCATAAGACAGGGTTGTGCACATCCACTTGCTGAGTATATCTACGAGCACTACCTATATAATTTTGGAGTTTGGTTGAAATATAATTCTCAATTGGAGACAATGGAGATAATTATATGTCAAGAAAAGACTCACCATTGGAAAGAACATGATAGTAATCTTTTCGTTTTTTTTCTTTTGGGACTATTGGGTCAACCAAGGATAATTCTCGAGTCATATGATATCTATCATAACTTAGATGCATGACCTCCCATGTACGAAGGTTTTCTTGAGCATTTTCCAAATATTCTAATTTCTAAAATAATTATTGATTGTACGTTTATGTAAAGTAAGACCCCAACTTTTATGAATAAAGATGAATTTTCTATAAATATCATTTTTGAATATTAAGGAGTGAATGTGATCATATAATGTTATAGTTGTGGGTAATATTTATAAATTTTACAAAGTACGCAAGTTATTATATAATATTCGATTGATCGGGGAGTATTCGTTTTAACAAGGAATATTCGTACGACGGCACAATCATTGGTGGACTCCACAACGTAATTATTGTCGGCATGAGAAAACGACAGAAATATCTTTTTATAAAAATAATAACAGAAGTTTTACCGTTAACTGTTGAAATAGCCGGTGTTAAAAGTACAGCATTACGCGTAGTTTTATAGTAGCACACTGTATTGATTATTGATACTTACATAAGAAGTCACTCAGTTTTGTTCAATTATTGCTACAGTAATTGCTGCATAGTATCTCACGTTATTTGATTCAATTATTGTCGATATTTTTTATTTTATTAAATCAATAATTGAGACGATACAGTTATTCATATTATTATTTGCAATATTAACGATGTCTAGAAAGTTCTGTCGAGGAGAGGTTTGGTCACCTAATTGCGCGCTAATAGGGAGAAATCCCTATTGGAAAGCCCCCTCTTTCCTGAAAACGATCTGGTTGTTAAATATTGTGAATAATAATAATAATGATAAATAAATGTTATTAAAAATATTGAGGGAAGTTTTATGAAGTAATTGATGTAAATTTTGCTTATTTGATCGACCCCCATTTACCCATTTTTCAAAATAATCGGTAAAATGAAGTTTGGGGGGGGGGAGAGAATTATTTTGGTTCACGGGAGGTTTGTTATTATATATTATATATATATATATATATATATATATATATATATATATATATATATATATATATATATATATAATAAGTTTTATTTTATATGAAAAATAGAATATATTATATTTTATTATGCATAGTTTTTGCATAGTGTCTGCATAGTGTTTGCATAGTAAAATCAAAAATAAAAAAGTTTTCGTCCGTGAAATGAATTCATCTGAATTCATTTTCTCTGTGCAGTCCATGAGAAAAAAGTTCAAATAGTATCCCTTTCATTCTCCTATAAATAGGATGCTTAGTTAGAATTGAAAATCACACTAGAATCAGATAATTCTTCTTCTATAATATTGAGCGTATTTCTTTCAAGTTTTAGAAAGCCTTGAGTTTAGAAAATAGTGAAAGTTTTTCTTAAAGAATATCCCCACTATACCAGTTGGAATACTCTTCTTTTGAAGGTAATGGATATTATTTTTGTTTAGTATTCATATAAAATAATATTTTCTTCCATACTCTGTAGTATGTAAGTAATATTATTTCGTTTCAGATTTCGAATTTTATACTCATTTTGTTAAAGTTTTGGCTTCTATATTCCATGAAATTAGTAGAATATCCTTGATATTTGCGCTTCATCCAGTATCTTTTCATGGAAATATTATTCTGAGCATTCTTGATAAGTTTTAACTTTTTCATGTCGGAGTACTATTAACGGGGGTACTATTCCTGAAGTACTATTCACGGGATACTATTCACTGGAGTACTATTCACCCGGGGTACTATTCATGATAAAAATTGATTCGTTTTCGGTCCGAATCATTTTTGGTAAAATATTATTCTTTAATTTTACTCCACAAAGTAGTATCATGTTGACAATTTTGATGTTATTGATTTCTGGATAAATTAAATTATAAATCTTTAAAAATTTATCCTTTGCTTTCATTTAATTGAATTCTTATATCATTGTCATCATCCTCATGCTTATATTATTATGAAAGTCATCTTTGGCCCGTAGTGCATAGATGGACTTGGTATGATTATAACTAGGAATTATTCGGTATAATCATGACCGTAATATTACAAATGATGTGGTAAAAGTTCTCATTGGCCCGTAGTGCATTAATGAACAGTTGTTGACATGATCATGACCATTGATGAAAACACGAATATCCTTGGCCCATAGTGCATGGATAATTTTGTGATACTAATGAATATCCTTGGTCGTATTACAGGGGTGATTCGATGATGTGGATTATTTATTAAGCTGAGTCTCAGCGATAAAACTTTTGATAAACTTTTTAAATTATAGAAGATAGTAGCTTTTATATTCTACATGACTCTTCTAATGGATTGCTTATTCCGCTGCAGTTAAACTTGATATCTATTGTATTTTATCAGTTTAACACTGTTGAAGGCTAACGATAATTTATTATGCATTATCTTATTCATAATATTTCTTACTGGGCTAGTTGAGCTCACCTTTTTTTTCATTGTTCTCTTCAGGAAATGAGAATATAGCTGGGACTAGTCGGGGAACGGAGTGACGGTCCAGATGTCTGATTAGTAGTCCTCACTATTCTGTGAAATAGTGTGATAATAAATATATTAATGACTTATTTTGAGTTTTAATACTGTCTAGACGACAATATTTGTATTAAAACTCACAGCTCATGTTGTATATTTAAGTTTGTATTTATATTCTGTACCATGTATTTGGTGACTAAAAATGGGTGATGTATACCTATTTTAGGGGCATCACATAAAGTACCATTGTAAAGTGTTGTGGTTGAGGCACCATGAGAGTTACATATATTTGTATTAAAGGTCACAACTTATGTGTTGTCATACTCTGCACGACAGTTCAACAGTAGTATAAATGAAATTTGTATTTGATTTCTATAGTGTGATATCTGGCGACTCAGAATGGGTTGTGTGGACCTATTTTGGGGGTGTCACAGGAGCCATAAGATTCCCCAAGGAAATTCATCCGCCACCATCAAACATGTGACGCCCCAAAATCTGGGTACTTGAAATCCGAACTCGGTGCTTCACGATACCATTTCTATGAGTGGAATAATACTAATAATAATAACAATAATATAAATATCAAGCTTAATTTACATATATCAGAGTCTACTCCCAAGTACGCAACCTTTACTATAATTCTTTACATGATAGATGATACATATCATTGTAGTAATACAGTTTAACTATTACAAAAGATACCATTAATCATATTCTGTTTGTTTTCCTTCTCACTTGTTCTTGTCTGAACCTTCGGGTTGATCATGCCTAGCTGAAAACATTTAAATTTAAAGCAAGAATGAGCATTTGGGTGCCTAGCAAGTAATAACAATTATAAATATAATTAGCTGAAAGAATTAAATATTTTTTTTATACATCACTTCTACAACGACTCAATAGTTGTGAAGTAAATTAAACGAAAATAATAACATAACAACTCTATATCACATTTTTGAAACTACGAATTGACTATAAATAGTGTTAAGTTGACATACTATGAACATTATTTTCAATTTTTGATAAGGTTTAGCAGAACTTCATCCGCAAACCGCCATAACTTACGGGCGCGAGGGTGATCTGCCCAATGTGTCCTGTATTGATCAATACTGCATGCAAGAACGATATTATCGTTCACTCTGTCCGCCTTGGGTGCATAAAAGTTTTTCCATATTCGGGATGTTCATACTTAGTCGGGAATCCGAACAAAAACCATTTGATAGGATACAGAAAGATTTTATCATATTCAACGATATTTTTAAATCTGTGTCTACCTGGTCAAATAGCTTAGACAGCTTTTACTTATTGTATACATACTGGCAATCAATAAGTACATGTGATTAAATACAATGATTATCCAAGTGGGGACACTTGTATAACCACAATTAGAAATTAACGAACATAATAAATATATGAATAATAATATACTACCATGTTGATAATCAATGATCAGATATAATATATATAACAATAGGGTTAATAATCTGGTACAATAATAATATAATTCTGAAACTTTCTTACTTATGTTCATCGCATAAAGAAAATGCACAGGTAAGATACTTGCCTGGTCTGCTGCTTACAATACGCAACTTAGTTTTATCTTTTATACCGAAACCTATCAGTAATAAGATCATTTTACCAATTAGAATAACATATCGTAACACATAATACTACTTATTGCAGTCAGCACATAACCTATTCATAGTGTCACACATGTTTCAATGTCATTGGATCACAAACAAACACATATACAGACAAATTATATAAGTCCAGATCAATTTTTGAAATATTTCGGTGTACCGATGGCTTTATCGGGTAATAATTTAGTCTAAAACTCTATCGTGTAGTTCATTATTCCTTTAGATATTTTAAATATCAGTCGTATTATTCTTCATAGCCTTATAATAATTTTTAAATAATTATTATAATTTATCATGATGTTTCAAACACTTAAATCGTTATTAAATGATTTAAATATTAAATAATTCTATTATCATTAATATGTAATTAATATTAAATTATTAATGAAACCATTGCCAAAATATTAAAGTTATTTATAATAACTCAAAATATTTTTAAAACATTTTTATCACCCTTAGTTTTTTAAAACAATTAAAATTATTTTTAAATAATTACCATTAATATTTAATTATTAATGTATTATTCATAAAAATATTAAAAGTCCTTATTTATAACTTAAAATATTTTTAATTCATTTATTTTCTTTTTAAATGATTTTTAAATCAATAAAACCATTTTTAAATTATTTATTTAATATTATTATTAAATAACTCTAATATCATTTCATATTAAATTATTAATAAAATTTACCTTTAAATACCAAAAGTTATATTTTATAACTTAAAATATTTTTAAACACCTTATTTTCATTTAAAATGATTCTTATAATATAAAAATTATTTTTTAAACTAATTTATTTAATATAAATATTAAATAAATCTAGTATCATTAATATTAAAATATTAATATTTTTCATGACATAATATCAAAAGTTATATTTTATAACATAAAATATTTTTATAATCTTTAAATTATTTTTCTATAATTTTTAAATCATTAATTCTATTTTTCCATAATTTATATAATATATTCAATAAATAACTTAATTATCATTAATATTAATTAATTAATGAAATTCATTACAAAATATTAAAAGTTACATTTATAACTTAGAAATATTTTCTTACATCATATTATAATTTTAAATGATTTTTCAAGTATTAAAATTATTTTTAACTAATTTATTTAATATTATAATTAAATATCATTTATATCCAAAAATATTAAATATTTATGAAATATACTCAAAATAATTAAAAATTAATTTTCGGACTTTCAAATAATTTTTAATAATTTATTTTGCATTTTTAATAATTTAAAATTATTATTTTTTATTTATTTAATTAAAATAATTAATTTTCGAAAATATTTGTGCTAAAGGGCCCTATAGCGACGAAACTGTCGCTATAGGTGTTCTTGAGCTGTTCTTGATGAAACCCAGAAAAGTATGTCAATGACCAAGGTTTCACGTTTGACCAACAATTTCTCCATGATCCTAATGTATTCTGGCCAGCTTAAAGTATTTAGGTTATAGTATAAATGTAATACTACCAATAGCAATCGATATCATGGCCATAACACAACTGATCAGAGAGTTATAAGCCCTCAAATCTCTTGTCAGAGCTATTCTTCATTTCTGAGTTTTTCAGAAATGAAGAACAATTCATACTGCCTTCTTTTGATCATTATAACTGGCTGTACAAGTCTGATTTATGTGATCTAATACGTTTAGTGTGAAGACAACACGCAAGTGAACAAATATAACACATAACATAGATCTAACAACAACAAACAAAGCATATCTTGTTCGGTCAAACATTGTCAAAATACTTGTTCTAACGGTTTCTGGAAATTCCAGAAACCCGACTTCGTGATCGAGTGACCCAATTTGACCACACACTACTTCTATACTATTTGTGATATTAAGGTACGGATCAATAGTCCATACAACACACTACAATCTGGTTACACTAACATCAACAAAAGGCTTAACATCTGACAGATCAAAGCTTTTTAAAATCTTGTCAGACGCTGCTTAAGACTTTCTGGGTTACCCAGAATTCGTCTGGTCATGCCCGGTCAACGGGTTTTGACCGATTATAACTTCAATCTACAACAGATCTGACTCTAAATCAAGTTCTATATTAAAGCTCTCATAACATACTACAAGATAAAACACTTAAACAACAAAAATACATAACAGAATGAGATTTACAGGGTCTGACATTACGTTGTCAGACAGACAATTTTTTTTCAGATGTTCTTAAAACTTGATTTCGAGCATATTAATGTTATGGATCTACAAGATACCAACCTATATCACTTAAATAGACTCTATACAACATATTTAAACATCAAAACCTAAGATTTAACACGGAATCAAAGTCAAATTTTTCCAACTAGGGTTTATACCTTTCTTAAGCTATGCTTGAATCTGGCCTTCTAATCTGATAATGGTAATCGTGGGGCTTTGTTTGGGAGCTGGCATACTACTATATTTCATGGGTTTGATCTTGAGAGAGGTAGATTGGGTGTTTGAACAAAAATGAACAAAACGTGGCCTTCTCTCTCTCCTAATCTATTTATATTACAAAGATGCAATGTATGTTGCTGAGATTGCTGGAAAAAATGACTGATGGGAGTTGTTGTTAGTCACATGGAGTGGTTCACCAACTCCAATTTTGGTAATATTTGCAAGAAACTTGTAAAAATGTGACAAAGGGTATTTTGGTCATTAGACTTGTGATTTTAATTACAAAAATGTAAATTGGCAAACCCTTAGGGATTGACCCTTAGGGTTTAACCCTAAGATTAACAAAAATTTGAATTTTTAGGATTTCAATTTAGGGTTTAAAAAAATTAAATAATAAAAATCAGTTTCTTAAAAATGAAATTTAGAGTTTCCTAATCACAATTAATTTTCTAATTATATAAAGCATGATAATTAGGTTTAGGTTTTACTAATTACAATTAAGATTGTCAATTTAGCAATTAGGGCTCTAATTTTATAATTAGGGTTCTTAATTTAGAAATTATAATTTCTAATAATTAAGGTTTTTCCTAATTAGGGTTATATTTAATAATACCCGACATTAACCACCTTAACGCGATTACATAACTTCTTGAACTCTCATGTGAGTTCCAATTAGGGTTTAAAATTTATAATTTAGGGTTTATAATTTAAATAATAGGATTTCTAGAAATTAATATTTCTAAATATTAATTAGGGTTTACCTAATCAATATAAAATTCTATAATACTTAACCTTAATCGTAATAACACAGTTACATAATAGTCTCGAACTCAAATTGAGTTTTAAATTAGGGTTTCCACTTAGCAATTAGCTAATTACTAATTAAGGTTTCTAATTTTTAGAAATTAGAGTTTTAATTTACAATTAGGGTTTCCTATATTTAGGGTTTTCCTGATTAGCATTAATATTTATTATAAACATCATGAATCACATAACATAATTACTAAACAGATTTTAAAGTCTCATTTGATTTCAAAACTAGGGTTCATCAGTAATACAAGGATTTTACCAGTAATACGATGGTTTTCAAATACTGCACCATCATTGAGGCGTACCTACAGTACATATTTATAGCACTGAAAAATCAAAATATAATTAATATTATATTATTATTCTTGTTCCTTGATCAAAATCCAAAATTAGGATTTAGATTCCATATCTAATTTATCTGTCATATATAACACTATTAATTAAGTTAAATAATTAGCTTAATTAATCTGAAATAAATTCATATAATAAAATAGTTATTATAATAATGCTATAATCATTTCATTTATTATTTAAATAATATATAAACATATTTTTAGGAAAAATAATTAATAAAAATATTTCTACTATAAAATTAATTATTATATGAATATACTTTATAATATGCAATAATTCTAAAATAAAATTATTTGTAATTACTCATACAATACATATATTTTATTTATCACATGTATACATACACATTGACTTATATCTATTTCCCCACATTTATTTTTTTTTAAAATTTATACGCAAAATTTCTGATTTATTTATATAGAAAATATCGGGTTATTACATTCACCCTCCCTTATAAAGATTTTGTCTCCGGAATAACCGTTTTAAAACCTATACATACAAAGGTACATAGCATACACAATCATTACAAGTAGATCTCGATCATAATTAATTAAATCGATCTTTAATTATTCAGCAAAAAGCTTTTCTATTTGATTAAGCGAAAATTTGATTTCTAAAAGAACTCAAATTCCTCCTTCAAAATAATTTAGAAAATAATTTATTATATATAAGAAAATAAAAGTTATACGAATAATACCTGGAGTTGCATCCCCGGCTGCTACCGAATCCTTAATAGTCATGATGAAGACTCTTGCGGTTGATTCTGTTGGTTTGTTTTTTGAAGTTGGTCTCGTTGTCGCCAATGTCCTGCTGCCTTTTCCCGTATTCGAATTCCTTGCTTCCCTTCTACTTCTTGGACAGTCTTTCACCTTATGCTCCATTGATTCACAAATAAAACACCCACTATACATTCTTGGATTGGGGCAGATAGGAGACATATATCCCTCATGCCCACACTTATAGAACACAAACTTTCCTTTGAAACACACTCCCGGCCTATTTCCAGTATTATCGAAATTATCTCCTTTCATTGAATAGGTGGCAAAAGCGGTCTTTTGCCCCTCTGTTACCCTAGCTATCACAAACGCTTCTACATGGTCAGTTGATCCTCTAAATCCTGCAGTATGATTGCTTTGAAGTCTTTGAAATTTGTAAATCGATTATCTAGCTGATTTTTCGCGGCTGGTATTTCGTTCTGCATATCTTGAGCGACCATAATCATAAAATTTTGCATCGGATCTGGTTGTCCTTCAGCTTTGTTGACTGGGTCTTCTGTCCGTTGGTTTCGTCTTCGTCTTGGCGGCATTATCATAAATTATTCCTTATATTCTAAGCCTTATCGTATACGCTTAACATATAATGCGAATTTTTCTACTCAAATAATCATGTACTCAAAATATTAGATTTTGAAAACTTGGTTTACTGAATTAACCAGTGTTCAGATAAATAATTACTATCTTTATACCAACTTATTTCATTAATCCAACATAGACTCATATTCATAGCACTTGACATACCATAACACATATTTCTTTAAACATCCGCTATCCCTTTGTGACTCAAAAGTCGGGATTCGCTGCCATAACTTATACAAAAGTTAAGAATATTATATTACACAGACATACCTATCATATACGCATTGTAGAATCTTATATATTCAAGTAATACTAGTACTACCTATTTCTTATGCCTTCACTAAGGATCAATTGCTTAGTATTCTATATATTCACATTATCCTCGATAATCCATTCACACATAACTATACTAGTCCTCCTTGTAGCCATTTGGTACTCGTTTGATTATTGAGTTTCTAGAGGTCAAGGGTTCAAGGGCTGGTGAGGAAATAGAGTAGTAATTCAAGAATGATATGAGGTATTCTAAAATACTTCCCTTTTTCTTACCACACATTATGAGTTTAAGAACTCACCACAAACATAAGAGTTTAAGAACTCGAGCTTAATCTTATATTCTTGAACTATACTTTACCTATCAGTTATACTATCGTTTCTGGGTCCAATACTACATTTTCTAAAATAACCACCTCATTGAGGTAGCTTTTAATGTGAGCCTCTATTTCAGCTATTAGCTTTGACATTGGCTTGATTATAGAGGTTGACTCCTTCTTTATGATCTGAGGGTATCCTAATCCTTTTGTATCTGACACATAAATTATCTTGATTAGCATATAATATATACACACATCACATAATAATTTTATTCAAGTTATCTTCTATTTTGTTTTACGATGAATTTATTCAATTCATCTCCTTATAAACTCTATATGAGTTATTTATATTTTTAACATTTCTCTCTGTTCTAAGGTTATAGCCTAAGGTCTAACCCACCTAAGGTTTCTAACCCTAAAGCTCTGATACCATGTTGTGACGCCCCCAAATCTGGGTACTTGAAATCCGAACTCGGTGCTTCACGATACCATTTCTATGAGCGGAATAATACTAATAATAATAACAATAATATAAATATCAAGCTTAATTTACATATATCAGAGTCTACTCCCAAGTACGCAACCTTTACTATAATTCTTTACAAGATAGATAATACATATCATTGTCGTAATACAGTTTAACTATTATAAAAGATACCATTAATCATATTCTGTTTGTTTTCCTTTTCACTTGTTCTTGTCTGAACCTTCGGGTTGATCATGCCTAGCTGAAAACATTTAAATTTAAAGCAAGAATGAGCATTTGGGTGCCCAGCAAGTAATAACAATTGTAAATATAATTAGTTGAAAGAATTAAATATTTTCTTTATACATCACTTCTATAACTATTCAATAGTTGTGAAGTAAACTAAACCGAAAATAATAACATAACAACTCTATATCACATTTTTGAAACTACGAATTGACTATAAATAGGGTTAAGTTGACATACTATGAATATTGTTTTCAATTTTTGATAAGGTTTAGCAGAACTTCATCCGTAAACCGTCAGAACTTACGAGCGCGAGGGTGATCTGCCCAATGTACCCTGTATTGATCAGTACTGCATGCAAGAACGATATTATCGTTCACTCTGTCCGCCTTGGGTGCATAAAAGTTTTTCTATATTTGGGATGTTCATACTTAGTCGGGAATCTGAACCAAATCAATTTGATTGGATACAAAAAGGTTTTATCATATTCAACGATATTTCTAAATCTGTGTCTAGCTGGTCAAATAGCTTAGACGGCTTTTACTTATTGTATACATACTGGCAATCAATAAGTATATATATATATATATATATATATATATATATATATATATATATATATATATATATATATAAAATGTGATTAAATACAATGATTATCCAAGTGGGGACACTTGTATAACCATAATTAGAAATTAACGAACAAAATAAATATATGAATAATAATATACTACCATGTTGATAATCAATGATCAGATATAATATATATAACAATAGGGTTAATAATCTGGTACAATAATAATATAATTCTGAAACTTTCTTACTCATGTCCATTGCATAAAGAAAATGCAAAGGTAGGATACTTGCCTGGTCTGCTACTTACAATACGCAACTTAGTTTTATCTTTTATAACAAAACCTATCAGTAATAAGATCATTTTACCAATTAGAATAACACATCGTAACACATAATACTGCTTATTACAGTCAACACATAACCTATTCATAGTGTCACACATGTTTCACAGTCATTGGATCACAAACAAACACATATACAGACAAATTATATAAGTCCAGATCAATTTCTAAAATATTTCTGTGTACCGATGGCTTTATCAGGTAATAATCGAGTCTAAAACTCTATCGTGTAGTTCATTATTCCTTTAGATATTTTAAATATCAGTCATATTATTCTTCATAGCCTTATAATAATTTTTAAATAATTATTATAATTTATCATGATGTTTCAAGCACTGGAATCATTATTAAATAATTCTATTATCATTAATATTTAATTAATATTAAATTATTAATAAAACCATTACCAAAATATTAAAGTTATATATAATAACTCAAAATATTTTTAAAACATTTTTATCACCCTTAAATGATTTTTAAAACAATTAAAATCATTTTTAAATAATTACCATTAATATTTAATTGTTAATGCATTATTCATCAAAATATTAAAAGTCCTTATTTATAACTTAAAATATTTTTAATTCATTTATTTCTTTTTTAAATGATTTTTAAATCAATAAAACCAATTTTAAATTATATATTTAATATTATTATTAAATAACTCTAATGTCATTTCATATTAAATTATTAATGAAATTTACCTTTAAATATCAAAAGTTATATATTATAACTTAAAATATTTTTAAACACCTTATTTTCATTTAAAATGATTCTTATAATATTAATATTATTTTTTATAATAAATAAATCTAATATCATTAATATTAAAATATTAATATTTTTCATGACATAATATCAAAAGTTATATTTTATAACATAAAATATTTTTATAATCTATAAATCATTTTTCTATAATTTTTAAATCATTAATTCTATTTTTCCATAATTTATATAATATATTCAATAAATAACTTAATTATCATTAATATTAATTAATTAATAAAATTCATCACAAAATATTAAAGGTTACATTTATAACTTAAAAATATTTTATTACATCATAATATAATTTTAAATAATTTTTCATGTATTAAAATTATTTTTAACTAATTTTTTTAATATTATAATTAAATATCATTTATATTCCAAAAATATTAAATATTTATGAAATATACTCAAAATAATTAAAAACTAATTTTCGGACTTTAAAATAATTTTGAATAATTTATTTTATATTTTTAATAATTTAAAATTATTTTTTTCTATTTATTTAATTAAACTAATTAATTTTCGAAAATATTTGTCGCTAAAGTTCCCGATAGTGACGAAACTGTCGCTATAGGTGTTCTTGAGCTGTTCTTGATGAAACCCAGAAAAGCAAGTTAATGACCAAGGTTTCATGTTTGACCAACAATTTCTCCATGATCCTAAAGTATTTTGGTCAGCTTAAAGTATTTAGGTTATAGTATAAACATAATACTACCAATAGCAATCGATATCATGGCCATAACACAACAGATCAGAGAGTTATAAGCCCTCAAATCTCTTGTCAGAGCTGTTCTTCATTTCTGGGTTTTCCAGAAATGAAGAACAGTTCATACTGCCTTCTTTTGATCATTATAACTGGCTGTACAAGTCTGATTTATGTGATCTAATACGTTTAGTGTGAAGACAACACACAAGTGAACAAATATAACACATAACATAGATCTAATAACAACAAACAAAGCATATCTTGTTCGGTCAAACATTGTCAAAATACTTGTTCTAACGGTTTCTGAAAATTCCAGAAACCCGACTTCGTGATCGAGTGACCCAATTTGACCACACACTACTTCTATACTATTTGTGATATAAGGAATATTAAGGCATGGATCAATAGTCCATACAGCACAATACAATATGGTTACACTAACATCAACAAACGACTTAACATCTGATAGATCAAAGCTTTTAAAAATATTGTCAGACGCTGTTTAAGACTTTCTGGACTACCCAGAATTCGTCTGGTCATGCCCGGTCAATGGGTTTTGATCGATTATAACTTCAAATCTACAACAGATTTGACTCTAAATCAAGTTCTATATCAAAGCTCTCATAACATACTACAAGATCAAATACTTAAACAACAAAAATACATAACAAAATGAGATTTACGGGGTCTGACATTACGTTGTCAGACACACAAATTTTTTCCCCAGATTTTCTTAAAACTTGATTTCGAGCATATTAATGTTATAGATCTACAAGATACCAACCCAGAAAACTTAAATAGACTCCATACAACATATTTAAACATTAAAACCTAAGATCTAACAAGGAATCAAAGTCAGATTTTTCCAACTAGGGTTTATACCTTTCTTAAGCTATGCTTGAATCTGGCCTTCTAATATGATAATGGTAATCGTGGGGCTTTGTTTGGGAGCTGACATACTACTATATTTCGTGGGTTTGAGCTTGAGAGAGGTAGATTGGGTGTTTGAACAAAAATGAACAAAATGTGGCTTTCTCTCTCTCTCTTAATCTATTTATATTACAATGATGCAATGTATGTTGCTGAGATTGCTGGAAAAATGACTGATGGGAGTTGTTGTTAGTCACATGGAGTGGTTCACCACTCCAATTTTGGTAATATTTGCAAGCAACTTGTAAAAATGTGACAAAGGGTATTTTGGTCATTAGACTTGTTATTTTAATTACAAAAATGTAAATTGACAAACCCTTAGGGTTTGACCCTTAGGGTTTAACCCTAATTAACAAAATTTTGAATTTTTAGGATTTCAATTTAGGGTTTAAAAGAAAATAAATAATAAAAATAAAAATTAGTTTCTTAAAAATGAAATTTTGAGTTTCTTAATCACAATTAATTTTCTAATTATATAAAGCATGATAATTAGGTTTAGGTTTTACTAATTACAATTAAGATTGCTAATTTAGCAATTAGGGCTCCAATTTTATAATTAGGGTTCCTAATTTAGAAATTATAATTTCTAATAATTAAAGTTTTCCCTAATTAGGATTATATTTAATAATACCTGACATTAACCACCTTAACGCGATTACATAACTTCTTGAACTCTCATGTGAGTTCTAATTAGGGTTTAAAATTTTTAATTTAGGGTTTATAATTTAAATATTAGGGTTTTTAGAAATTAATATTTTTAAATATTAATTAGGGTTTATCTAATCAATATAAAATTCTATAATACTTAACCTTAATCGTAATAACACAGTTACATAACAAACTCGAACTCAAATTGAGTTTTAAATTAGGGTTTCCACTTGGCAATTAGCTAATTACTGATTAAGGTTTCTAATTTTTAGAAATTAGGGTTTTAATTTACAATTAGGGTTTCCTATATTTAGTGTTTTCCTGATTAGCATTAATATTTATTATAAATATCATGAATCACATAACATAATTACTAAACAGATTTTAAAGTCTCATTTGACTTCAAAACTATGGTTCATCAGTAATACAAGGATTTGACAGTAATACGAGGGTTTTCAAATACTGCACCATCATTGACCAATCATTAACAATGCGTACCTATAGTACATATTTATAGCACTGAAAAATCGAAAGATAATTAATATTATATTATTATTCTCGTTCTTTGATCAAAATCCAAAATTAGGATTTGGATTCCATATCTGATTTATATGTCATATATAACACTATTAATTAAGTTAAATAATTAGTTTAATTAATCTGAAATAAATTCATATAATAAAATTGTTATTATAATAATGCTATAATCATTTCATTTATTATTTAAATAATATATAAACATATTTTCAGGAAAAATAATTAATAAAAATATTTCTACTATAAAATTAATTATTATATGAATATACTTTATAATATGCAATAATTCTAAAATAAAATTATTTGTAATTACTCATGCAATAAATATATTTTATTTATCACATGTATACATACACATTGACTTATATCTATTTCCCCACATTTTTTTTTTTTTTTAAATTTATACGCAAAATTTCTTATTTTTTTATATAGAAAATATTGGGTTATTACAAAATATCTTGTTCCCCAAAGTCAACAACCATATTCCTGATTTTACCCTCTTGGATGATGAGGAGGAAATACTGATCCTTCCTAGTGTAGAAAAAGCCAAAAAGAAAAGTTCCTTGCGAGAAATACAATAACAGTTTGAGAGAGACTTCATAGGTAAATCCTCTCAAGCCCATGAAAAAAATAAAGGAACGGATGAAGAAAAAGGTGGTGGGCTTATCGGGGAAGCCAACCCATCGAGGAATCTAGAGTTCATCCCTTTTTGCGATGGGTCCAGTTTAAGCATCCTTGAGGGATGTCCTGAATCAGGAGGCGATCAAGTTATGGTAGTGATTGAAGATATTCATGACCAAGAGGTAACCTCTATCACAAGCCTCAAAGGTAACATAACCCCTGAAAGCTGGACTATTAGGCCTCAGCTAGCCAAGAAGACGTAGATCCAGAGGATAAATTTGTGAGTTTCAGGAGATGTTGGGACGGTATCACTTTGTTAGCATTATGCCTTTTATTTTCCATGCATGTAAATATTAAAAAAATCAAAAAATAAAAAAAAATCAAACCAATTAGGTCTAGTCAGTTCAAGTCTGAACTACGAAAGACCTGATCTCCCTTCATCCACAGGAGTACATAAGCATCCATCTATGGTGCGGTCAAACCAAATAAAAACCCAAAAAACCCACTCAAACCAAACAAAACCCCAAAAAACCAACTCAAACCAAATAAAAACCCAAAACACATACTCAAACCCAAATAAACACTTTTCAAACCAGTCAGGCCAAACATGAACTACATAGACCTGATCTCCTCGCATAGGAGTACGTAGGTGGCATGGTGCAATCTAATCCCTATAAAAAATCACAAAACCCTTCAATGATTCAGCGATCACAAGATACAACTGTAAGACCCCAACTTTTATGAATAAAGATGAATTTTCTATAAATATCATTTTTGAATATTAAGGAGTGAATTTGATATAATGTTATAGTTGTGGGTATTATTTACAAATTTTGCAAAGTAAGAAAGTGGTTATATAATATTCGATTGGTCGGGAAATTTTCGTTTTAACATGGAATATTCGTACGACGGCACAATCATTAGTGGACCCCACAACGAAAGTATTGTCATAGTTAAAAAATGACAGAATTATCTTTTTATAAAAATAACGGCGAAAGTTTTACCGTTAAACTGTTGAACTACCTAGTAGTAAAAGTACAGTAATACGCGTGGTTGCATAGTAGAATACGATATTGATTATTGATGCTTACGTGAGAAGTCACTCAGTTGTATTCAATTATTGCTACAGTAATTGCTGCATAGTATCTCACGTTATTTGATTCAATTATTGTCACAGTATCATCTGCATAATATTTGTTATTATTAAATCAATAATTGAGATGACAAAAGTTATTCATATTATTACTTGCAATATTGACGATGTCTAGAAAGTTCTGTCGAGGAGAGATTTGGTCACCTAATTGCGCGCCAATAGGGAGAAATCCTTATCGGAAAGCCCCCTCTTTCCTGGGAATGATCTGGTTGTTAAATATTGTGAGTTATAATATTAATGATGAATAAGTTCGTATTAATTAAAGATGAAATAAATATTTCCATTGTGTTGGGATTATTTGTGTTAGTGGAAATCGACATTTATTTCGATAATAATTGATTTCTGGAGGTTATATTGACTAATCGAGTAATTAATCGGATAAATGAGCAATTAATTCCTATTAATTCACATGCATATAACTATTGGCTAACATGAATAGAACTATTGGTTCACATGCATTACTATTAGGGGGGGTGGTGCAAGTTTGATAATACTTGCAAGACTAAATTAAAAATGAAGAAAAAGATGAAGGTATTATACTGTAATATTTCGAGCCCCAAAACGTGCAATTATTGAAACTATATTTTCCTATA
This sequence comes from Panax notoginseng, assembly GCA_016801055.1. NCBI lineage: Eukaryota > Viridiplantae > Streptophyta > Magnoliopsida > Apiales > Araliaceae > Panax > Panax notoginseng. Next base: position 171,464,867 of record CM029019.1, read on the forward strand.
AATAGAAGCTCATTCTTCTTTCATTCTCACCAAATCACTAAGACTCATAAGAGCAATTATAGAGAGAGAAGCTATAGAGAGAAAGAAGAAGAGAATTTTGCTACCTCACTATTCTAGTATCCAGTCTTCTTCTGAGGTAAGGGATATTATTTTGTTCAATATTCATAGGAATAATATTTTCTTCCATACTCTGTAGTATGTGAGTAATATTATTTCGTCTTGTATTCCTAATTATACCCTCATTTTGTTAAAGTATTGCTTCTATACTCCGTGAAATTAGTAGAATATCCTTGAAATTTGCGCTTCATCTAGTATCGTTTCACAAGGATATTTTCTACACATTCTAGTTAAATTTTAAGTTTTCATACCAGAGTACTGTCCATGAGTACTATTCATTTATACGGTACTATTTATAAAAATACTATTCACAGGGTACTATTCACAAAGTACTATTCACGAGTACTATTCACAAAGTACTATTCATGAGTACTATTTATAAAGTACTATTCACGGGGTGCTATTCCTGAAGTACTATTCACAGGGTACTATTCACCCGAGTACTATTCACCCATAGTACTATTTATGATAAAAATTAATTTTTTTTCGGTCCAAATCATTTTTGATACAATATTATTCTTGAATTTTACTCCACAAAGAAGTATCATGTTGGCAATTTAAATATTATTGAATTCTGGATAAATTAAATTATAAATCTTTAAAAATTTATCCTTTGCTTCTTTTAATTGAATTCTTATATCATTGTCATCATCCTCATGCTTATATTATGATGAAAGTCATCTTTGGCTTACGTGCATAGATGGACTGTTGATTGGTATGATTATGAACAGGGATCATTCGGTATAATCATGACCCGTAATGGTGCAAATGATGTGGTAAAAGTCCTCATTGACCCGTAGTGCATTGATGGACAGTTGTTGGTATGATTATGACCAGGGATTATTCGGTATAATCATGACCATTGACGATTACATGAATATCCTTGGCCCGTAGTGCAGGGATGATTCGATGATGTGGTTTATTTATTAAGCTGAGTCTCAGCGATAGTATATATCATGCTTTACTTGACTCTTCTAACGGATTGCTTGTTCCGCTGCAGTTAAACTTGATGTTTATTATATTTTATCAGTTTAACACTGTTGAACGCTAACGATAATTTATTCTGCATTATCTTAGTCATAATATTTCTTACTGGGCTAGTTGAGCTCACCCTTTGCTTTCATTGTTCTCTTCAAGAAATGAGAATATAGCTGGGACTAGTCGGGGAACGGAGTGATGGTCCAGATATTTGCATTAGTAGTCCTCACTATTCTGTAAAATAGTGTGATAATAAATGTATTAAGGACTTATTTTGAGTTTTAATACTGTCTAGAAGACAATATTTGTATTAAAACTCACAGCTCATGTTGTATATTTAAGTTTGTATTTGTATTCTGTACCATGTATTTGGCAACTCAGAATGGGTGATGTATACCTATTTTGGGGCGTCACAGTTGGTATCAAAGCTTAGGGATATGATCCCTGGCTGAGATGTGAGACAAGAACTATGAGGGGAGAGACGGGAAATTCCTTCGCTAGTATGACCTACCTAAGTTTATTTGGTATTTAATTGGTCAGTCAGAGTATAGGGATAATATGTGACATATCAATTAACCCTTGTTTTGTGGCAGTGTTTAAAAACGACATCTGAAAATGTTGAGATCATCAATGAAGCACATGAGACTGTTGAGTCACCCACGATCAATACCCAGGATAATGTTCAACAGGAAGACAATAATCCTCAGGTAAACAATAACACCGATCAAATGATGAACGATGGAATGTTCAGAGGCTTTATGCAATTCATGCAATATCAGGCGAGAGCGGCTCCCATTCAAAATGCAGGTGGAAACACTGGCAACTATCGGACTGTCACCGCTAAGCAGTTCAAGGAGCTAGGACCACCGGAGTTTATTGGAGAGCAAAACCATTCAAGGCAGAAACGTGGATAAAACAGATCACCAAGATATTTGATGTCTTGGGATGCTCCGAGGAGCAAAAAGTTCCATTTGCCACCTTCATGTTGCGAGGAGAGGTAGATTACTGGTGAGAATCCGTAAAGCGTACTCAACCTGTCGCATTGAAGATGTCTTGGGAGAAGTTCTAAGAACTGTTCAACGACAAGTACTTTCGCGAAAGTATTCGTCACATGAAAGAGGTAGAGTTCATCAAGCTGGAGCAGAACAATATGACCGTGTCACAGTACGAAGCTAAGTTTGCCGAGTTGTCCCGGTTTACGTCCTACTTGGTTGATAATGAGGAGAGAATGACGCGGATGTTTCTAAGAGGTTTGAAACCTGAGATACGCCAATACTTAATTTCTCACAAACTGTGTTTGTATTCAGATGTTGTAAATAAGGCTCAATTATTAGAGCGCCATAACGAGTCAACCCAACCAAGAGAGAGCAACCAACAAAATGATAATACTAGTGGTAGTAGTCATTGAAGCGGTGACAACAAACGTGGAGGAAATCAACATGCCAGAAATGGTAACCACTTCGCTGGTAATCATGGCCAAGATAATAGGAGTGGAAATTTCAAGAAGAGGAGATTCAACAATGATCGAAAGACGTCAGCACCAACACCTGTTGTTAAGGAAGGAGAACGACCGTCGGTCATATGTTTTAAATGCGGAGGGGAGGGACACATCAGTCCAAACTGTACGCAGCAGTCCAAAGCATGCTGTAATTATGGAAGAGAATGTCACCTAGCCCAATTTTGTCATGCACCGAAGTCAAGTCCAGCTGGGATGGAGGCATCAAAGGCCGTCCCAGATAAGAAAAAATCGGTAGTTCAAGGGAGAGCATTTGTCGTAAACTCCCAAAAAGTGAGGAATCCGAACGAGGTGATCTCGAGTAAGCTAATCATAAACTCTAGGGAAGTCTATACCTTATTTGATACTGGTTCTACCCATTCTTTTATTTCTCCTACTTGCGCTCAATGTTTAAATTTGACTCCGAAGAAATTAGACTTTGACTTATCTATTAAAACTCCGTTGGGAGAAACTTTCATTACATCCACTATTTATAAGTCTTGTTTGATTCAAATCGGTAACCGCACGTTACCTGTCGATCTTATCTCTTTGAAAATACTTGCATTTGATGTGATTTTAGGGATTGATTGGTTAACTACTCATCATGATAAAATCGATTATTTTCGTAAGGTTGTTAGCTTTCATATTCCTAACCAACCTATTATGTGAATTCAAGCAACCAAACCACTAAAGTCAATCACTGTCATATCAAGTCATAAAGCTATTCGTTTATTGAAAAATAGATGTCAAGCTTTCTTAGCCCATGTCACAGATTTAAATAAAAATACGTCAGATTTGAATGATATTTTTATTGTTAATAAATTTCCTGACGTATTCCCTGAAGAACTTCATGGCCTACCCCTAGAGCGTGAAATTAAATTTTGTATCGGCCTTGAATCCGGTACAAAACCTATTTCCAAAGCCCCATATCGAATGACTCCTATTGAACTTCAGGAGTTAAAGACCTAACTACAGGAATTGTTAGACATCGGTTTCATTCGTCCTAGTACATCTCCTTGGGGTGCTCCTGTTCTATTCATGAAGAAGAAAGATGGAAGTATGCGACTTTGTATTGATTATCGGGAGTTAAATCATGTCACCATCAAAAATAGGTACCCGTTACCTCGTATTGATGATTTGTTTGACCAGTTGCAAGGTGCCAAATTCTTTTCAAAGATCGATCTTTGTTCCGGATATCATCAATTAAAGATTAAAACTGATGACATTCCAAAGACTTCTTTCAAAACTCGATACGGGCATTACGAATTCCTAGTCATGTCATTTGGATTGACTAATGCTCCTGCTTCCTTCATGGATATGATGACCCGAGTATTCAAGGAATATTTGGATCACTTTGTGGTCGTATTTATTGATGACATCCTCATATATTCCAAAAGTCGTGAAGATCATGAACAACACTTGAGGCTGATACTCCAAAAGCTTCGTGAAAATAAGCTTTATGCCAAGTTGATGAAATGCGAGTTCTGGCTTGAGGAAGTAGCATTCCTTGGGCAAGTGATATCAAATCATGGAATATCTGTTGACCCAGCAAAGATTGAAGCAATTCAAAGCTGGGAGCAACCTAAGTTAGTAACCGAAGTACGTAGCTTTCTCGGCTTAGCTGGTTATTATCGGAGATTCGTAGAAGGGTTTTCTCGAATCGCTACTCCATTAACTCAGTTGACTCAGAAAGATACAAAATTTGGTTGAAGCGAGTAATTTGAGAAGAGTTTTCAAGAACTCAAGAGGAGACTCATTTCAGCACCTGTTCTGACAATACCATCTGGCTCGGAGGGATTTGTCATCTACAGTGATGCTTCAGGTAAAGGGTTAGGATGTGTTCTCATGCAACATGGGAAAGTCATAGCCTATGCCTCACGACAACTCAAAGAATATGAGAGGAATTATCCTACTCATGATCTAGAGTTGGCAGTTGCCGTTATTCTACTTAAAATTTGGAGGCATTACCTGTATGGGGAGAAGGTGTAGATCTATACGGATCATAAAAGCCTCAAATATTTCTTCACCCAAAAGGAACTCAACATGCGGCAATGACGTTGGCTCGAGCTGTTTAAAGATTATGATCATACCATTCAATACCATCCTGGAAAAGCGAACGTAGTAGCTGACGCATTGAGTAGAAGATCATATGTGGGTACGAGTGCGATATTGTCAACACAAAGGCCCATTTTGTATGACTTACAAAGGATGGAGATAGAGTTAAAGACTACTGGGACCCATATGATGGTGTCGAATATACGAGTAGAACTGACTTTAATCGATAAAGTTAAAGCTGTTCAAGCTACAGACCTGGAGCTGATGCGTATGAAGAAGAAAGTGCAAGAAGGTGCTATTCCGGAAGCAAGAATCAATGAAGAAGGAATACTTCGAGTCAACTCCAGACTTTGTGTTCCTAAAATTTTTGACTTGAAGTATAAAATCATGATGGAGGCACACAACACATCGTTTTCAATCCATCCTGGGAGTACCAAAATATATCGTGATCTTCGACATATATTTTGGTGGAGCAATATGAAGAGAGAGATGGCGGGGTTTATCTCAAGGTATCTAACTTGTCAACGAGTCAAGGCAGAGCATCAAGTGCCAAAAGGTCCATTGTAACCACTTGAAATTCCAGAATGGAAATGGGAGCACATTACCATGGATTTCGTTACTAGTCTTCCCAAGGTTTCTCAAGGCATAGATGCGATTTGGGTCATTGTTGATAGATTGACCAAGTCTGCTCATTTCTTACCGATACGAGAAACTTATACACTTGAACATCTTGCTCGTATGTACTTAAACAAGATTGTAAGATTTCATGGTATGCCAGTATCTATAGTTTCTAATCGGGACCCAAGATTCACTTCACGATTTTGGGTTAGTTTGCAAAAAGCTATGGGCATGGATTTACGATTTAGTTCGGCATATCATCCTCAAACGGACGGGCAGTCAAAGAGGACTATTTAAACTCTTGAAGATTTATTATGACTCTATGCCCTTGATTTCAAAGGAAGTTGGGACAAGTTCTTACCATTGGTGGAGTTTTCCTACAACAGTTATCAAGCAAGTATTGGCATGGCTCCATTTGAGACGTTGTATGGAAGAAAGTGTCGTTCTCCAGTATACTGGGATGAGGTGGGTGAAGCAACATTGTTGGGACCGGAGTTGGTACGTATGACTACGAAAAATATTCAAACGATCCGACAACGTATAAAAATCTCACAAGATCGACAATAAGAGTTATGCTGATCTTCATCGAAAGGACGTGTAATTCAATATTGGAGATCATGTGTTGTTACGTGTTGCTCCATGAAAAGGAGTTACGAGATTTGAAAAGAGGGGAAAGCTCAATCCTCGATTCATTGGCCCATTTGAAATCCTCGATCGAGTAGAAACTGTGGCCTATAGACTCGCCTTACCGCCAAGTATGTCTCGTGTTCATAACGTTTTTCACATATCAATGTTACGTAAATATGTGAAAGACCCGCACCACATTATTGAATTAGAACCGGACGAGATAGAGGAAGATTTAACGTATGAAGAGGTACTTGTTAAAATCTTGGATAAGAAGGATCATATTCTACGCTCCAAGGTTATACCTCAAGTCAAAGTTTTGTGGAGAAATCATGATGTTGAGGAAATGACCTGGGAGTTAGAATCTGAAATGAAGTCAAGGTATCCTCACCTCATCGATATACCAGGTACGTACCCTAATTTCGAGGGCGAAATTTCATAAGAAGGGGAGGTTGTAAGACCCCAACTTTTATGAATAAAGATGAATTTTCTATAAGTATTATTTTTAAATATTAAGGAGTGAATTTGATATAATGTTATAGTTGTGGGTATTATTTACAAATTTTGCAAAGTAAGCAAGTGGTTATATAATATTCGATTGATCGGAGAATATTTATTTTAACAGGAAATATTCGTATGACGACACAATCATTAGTGGACCCCACAACGAAAGTATTATCGTAGTTAGAAAATGACAGAATTATCTTTTTATAAAAATAACGGCGAAAGTTTTACCGTTAAACTGTTGAACTACCCGGTAGTAAAAGTACAGTAATACGTGTGGTTGCATAGTAGAACACGGTATTGATTATTGATGCTTACGTGAGAAGTCACTCAGCTATATTCAATTATTGCTACAGTAATTACTGTATAGTATCTCACGTTATTTGATTCAATTATTGTCACAATATCATCTGCATAATATTTATTAATATTAAATTAATAATTGAGATGACGAAAGTTATTCATATTATTACTTGTAATATTGACGATGTCTAGAAAGTTTTGTCGAGGAGAGGTTTGGTCACCTAATTGTGCGCCACTAGGGAAAAATCCTTTTCGGAAAGCCCCCTCTTTCTTGGGAATGATCTGGTTGTTAAATACTGTGAGTTATAATATTAATGATGAATAAGTTTGTATTGATTAAAGATGAAATAAATATTTCCATTGTGTTGGGATTATTTGTGTTAGTGAAAATTGATATTTATTTCGATAATAATTAATTTCTGGAGGTTATATTGACCAATCGGGTAATTAATCGGATAAATGAGCAATTAATTGCTATTAATTCACATGCATATAACTATTTGCTCACATGAATGGAACTATTGGTTCACATGCATTACTATTAGGGGAGGCGTTGCAAGTTTGATAATACTTGCAGGACTAAATTAAAAATGATAGAAAAGATGAAGGTATTATGCTGCAATATTTCGAGCCCCAAAACGTGCAATTATCGAAACTATATTTTCCTATAAATAGAAGCTCATTCTTCTTTCATTCTCACCAATTCACTAAGACTCACAAGAGAAATTATAGAGAGAGAAGCTATAGAGAGAAATAAGAAGAGAAGTTTGCTACCTCACTATTCCAGTATCCAGTCTTCTTCTGAAGTAAGGGATATTATTTTGTTCAGTATTCATAGGAATAATATTTTCTTCCATACTCTGTAGTATGTGAGTAATATTATTTCGTCTCGTATTCCTAATTATACCCTCATTTTGTTAAAGTATTGCTTCTATACTCCGTGAAATTAATAGAATATCCTTGAAATTTGCGTTTCATCTAGTATCATTTCATAAGGATATTTTCTGCACATTCTTGTTAAATTTTAAGTTTTTCATGCCGGAGTACTGTCCATGAGTACTATTCATTTATACGATACTATTCATAAAAGTACTATTCACATGTACTATTCACGAGTACTATTCATAAAGTACTATTCACGGGGTGCTATTCCTAAAGTACTATTCACAGGGTACTATTCACCCAGATACTATTCACCCGGAGTACTATTCATGATAAAAATTGATTTCTTTTCGGTTCAAATCATTTTTGCTACAATATCATTCTTGAATTTTACTCCACAAAGCAGTATCATGTTGGCAATTTGAACATTATTGAATTCTAGATAAATTAAATTATAAATCTTTAAAAATTTATCCTTTACTTCTTTTAATTGAATTCTTATATCATTGCCATCATCCTCATGCTTATACTGTGATGAAAGTCATCTTTGGCTTACGTGCATAGATGGACTGTTGATTGGTATGATTCTGACTAGGGATCATTCAGTATAATCATGACCCGTAATGGTGAAAATGATGTGATAAAAGTCCTCATTGACCCGTAGTGCATTGATGGACAGTTGTTGGTATGATTATGACCAGGGATTATTCAGTATAATTATGACCATTGATGATTACATGAATATCCTTGGCCCGTAGTGCAGGGATGATTCGATGATGTGGTTTATTTATTAAGCTGAGTCTCAGCGATAGAATTGATGATAAACATTTTAAATTATAAAAGATAGTAGATATCATGCTCTACTTGACTCTTCTAATGGATTGCTTGCTCCGCTGCAGTTAAACTTGATGTTTATTATATTTTATCAGTTTAACACTGTTGAAGGCTAACGATAATTTATTCTGCATTATCTTAGTCATAATATTTCTTACTGTGCTAGTTGAGCTCACCCTTTGCTTTCATTGTTCTCTTCAAAAAATGAGAATATAGCTGGGACTAGTCGGGGAACAGAGTGATGGTCCAGATGTTTGCATTAGTAGTCCTCACTATTCTGTAAAATAGTGTGATAATAAATGTATTGAGGACTTATTTTGAGTTTTAATACTGTCTAAAAGACAATATTTGTATTAAAACTCACAGCTCATGTTGTATATTTAAGTTTGTATTTGTATTCTGTACTATGTATTTGGCGACTCAGAATGGGTGATGTATTCCTATTTTGGGGCGTCACAACAACTCTTCAATAACTCATCAAATCGGAACTATGAAAGACTTGATCTCCCTCCATCCACGGGAGTACGTACGCAACCATCTATGGTGCAGTCTAACCCTCAAAAGAAATAAATAAACACTCTACCTCACAACCAAAATACCAAACCTAAACATTAATCCCAAGACACCAAATTTCACACCCAAGACAAACCCTTAAAGTCAGCGACACATGTTAAGAATACTCGACGGTACCTCAAGGTCATTCCATCAAATATGGATCAAGTCTCAAAATGAAGAGGCAGCCATACATTAAGACAGTCAGTCACATGGATAAAATAACAATCATCCTAAGATGCAAACCTTTTGCAACTCATCACTCCTGAAGTGGGGGAAGGTTTGATCTCCTTTGACCTATAGGAGTACATTAGCGACCGTCATGGCAAAGTCTATCTCATACCCGACGACTTGTTCACCGAGATAAAGGCCACAAATCAAGCCTTACAGATCAAACCAAACTCAGTTAAAGCCATCACATCACAAAGCAAGATAAACTCTTAGGTCTAATTTAGTGGAATCCAAAGGCATCTCGACATCAATCATCAAAGTTAAAACAACAACAAAGTGATATATCAAGCATGATCATCATCAAGGACCTTCAAAGAGCTAACACCCTCAATCATAAGTCTTCATCAAATCAGATGAAAATCATCAAAGCCAATTGCGCCCACAAGTTAGAAACAATGACTAGGGCATCCAAGCATCAAAACCCAAATCCACTACATGTTCACCATATGGGTCCAGTGGTAAAAGACTATTGCGATCTCGGCATCTTATCATCCCATTTGTCAAACATACAACAAAGCAATTACCCCAGATGACAACCAAGGCTGGGGAAATTTCAAAATCGGCGACAACCTAATATTGGGATCCTTATAACAAGACTGGGGCAATTTTGAAAACAACGACAACTCAACATTGGGGCATTTATCGGCCATCCTAAAAAGGAGAATGCATCAATCAGCACCATCAGCATGGTTCGTCATCATCAGAGCTTCCCTCATGACATTTCCATAGCGATCTGGTAAGATCAGTGGATCTCTTTTCCAATTATACTTTTCTCATAATACTGCGACCCACATGTAAGGTACGACTCTTTCATCTTTTTATGTGATTTCAATCTCCATTTATATGCACTAGCGATAATATACATGTTAAGATAAATCTTGCATTAGAATATTAGAAAAAGGTTTTAAAAAAAAGAAAGAAATTTTTATGTAACTTGTTATGAGTTAGATTAATTCTGATAAGCGTTCGTGGAGAATCATGGGAATGATTAGAAAATTAAGACTATTCAACCTTTTAATTATGCACGACATCCTAGTTCAAAGCACTTTTTGGAGCAGAATTGACCTCATATACATGTCTACACTTTGCGATTACCTTGACTCTTAGTTGTGGGGGATGAAACTATGGCGATAGCAGTAACAATTAATAAAAAGATAAAAGATAGGTGGCTAGCCTAATGTCTCAAATCATGGCCTGGGTTACTCGAGTTATTAAGCTTGAGGGGTGTCTTTACTCTTGGTGCCCTAAAACCATCTTGTTTGGGAGTCACCGACCCAACGCTCGTTATATGGATAACTTAGTGCCTAAGAAAACGAGTATTACGAGGAAGAAAAGGCGAGACTTGAGCAGATCCAAATCGTGGTCTAGGTTACTCGAGTAATTAAGCCTGAGGGGTGTCTGTTAGGAATATGCATGTGAATGTTATTCCTTTATGCGTATAATTTGATGATGAAGATGATGAAGTAAATGAATGAATATGCAGATATGTCTGCATTGATAAAAGCTGTAAAGTCCTTAATAGATGATAGATAATATGGATAAGGACTTAGATTGATATGGTCAAAATTGTTAGGTTGATCCATGCTAAATGTTTATCATTCTATAAATGAATGTATAGAAAAAAAGATCAAAACTGTTAGGTTAACCTATTTTGAAGTGTAAGAGATAGGCATGTCTGATCGTAGAGCTCTTTACAAGTTATGCTAGCCTGTCAAGAAAGTAAAGCAGAATCGTAGTCTGCACTTGGAATCGGAGAAGATGTGTGTTGAACGCCTGTCATGCTAGAATCGTAGACTTGACTCTGAATCATGAAGTTAGCATGTCACCCATTAGGATCATAGTTTGTAGAACCACATCCAATGTCACAGACAGCGAGATGCTTACATAGCCAATGCATAATCATATAAGAACTCTACGATTCTCTATAGAAGCAAACACAAAGTCTAATGCATAGATCACTTTCTCTGATAAGAACAGTCAAGCTTAATAATGCAGCCTACTTGAAGACCTTCAGAAAGCTATCTCTCAATGATCTACAAGATCAAAGCACAAACAAGAGGATTAATAGAGAAGTAAAAATCCAGTCAGAAGGAATCTCCAAAAGTGCTGAAAAGGAAACTACGATCGCAGTGCTCACCAAAGAGAAGAAGAGTCTAACAAAGGAAATACAGAGAATATGGTAGACTTGCCATAGAGCAAAGGAAAAATAAGGAAGATGTCAATGTTCAGCCTTATCATAAAGTATGATTAAGAGATCATAAGGCAAAACATTATGAAAGCTAAGTATGACAAACCAAAAGAGATTGCAGAAGCCAAGGAAGAATTGTAGAGTATCAAGAAAGTTGCTACAAAATTATAGTCTGCTTTGGAGGGCCTCACTCAGAATGGTAGAGTTGGTCCAAATGCCTGCAGAGCCAAATCAAGAATTGTAGTCTACTCTTGGGAACGTAAAGTCTGTAATACAAGCAAGTAAAGATCGTAGTCTATCAGTACTTAAGAGAAATCGTAGTGTTCTCTTTATTCAGGTTGAATCAAGCACGATCGTAGAATAAACTGTGAAATGCAAGGTACAACATGGCACAACGTTGAACACTCTCGAATTCATAAGAGGTGTTAAGGTCAAATCACCCTACGATTTAGCACTCGTAGAGTTCATAAAGGTCAAAATCGTAAAGGGCATTCATCTGAGGAGTGAGAAAGTCAAAGCAAAGAAGACTAACATTTGAATGTTGTGAATTGGGAATTCCGATATTCTTTCCAAGCATCCTTGATGAGAATCAAGAAAATAAGATAAGAAGGTGACTACCTGCTAGCCTGCTGAAAGTAACGTCTATGAAGTGTTAGGTGATAAAGTAGATTGATGTGTCAGAAAAGTCAAAAAGGAGTTGTCACATCAACCTGACATGTCTACATCAGTGTTCAGAAATGTCTGGAGCATTAATTGCTACAATGGATATCTTCGACTAAAACATTTCAAAGGCTGCTTCATTAGCAGAGATTAAAAGGGTAGCTCGTCAATAGAAGACCTCCAACGGCTATATTCTAACGGGAAGATAACAGATGAATCTATAAATAGCCAAAGCTTCAGAGAAGATAAAGGTTGTTGACTTAAGGAGATGCATGTCATATAGGGCATAGCAGAGAAAAGGTCTTCATGTGAATGAGACCACTACAGTAGAGTGAAGCACAATTGATGAGAGTTCTACAATGATAAAACTTCACTTCACACAAAGGAGTATGACAACAAAATGGCATATGTACTAAGAGCCGGAAGGTCAAGAAGGCAACAACTTGAATGGCAGATCAGAAAGCAGAATACTTAAGCCATTCTATATCTCATCATGAACACACTGAACTGAAGAGAAGAAGACACATAACTGATTATGTGCACAAGATAATCAGTGTTTAAGGACTGCTAAGCGCTCAAAGAAGCCAAGCTGATGTGCAAAGACTTAGCAGTACCACAACGGTGATGTTGCACAATGCTAAACATCAGATGAAGACAAGCATCAACAACAAAGAGCAGCAACACCAAAGGATGAGACACAACTGCTAAGTACTAACAAGGTGTCAAACTGAACGTACATCTTAGCAGTCCCGAGGATGTGATCAAACATCAATGCTGAATGCCCAATGATCACAAGAAGCTGCTAAGAACAAAAAAATGATCAAGCTAAACATCATCTTAGCAGCTCAACAACAACAAACAACAAACAACAAACAAATAACCAAGAAAATAGGGCCTGTAGAGTCCTTGTCTTCATGACTAAATCAAAGTCAAGACTGCTGGACTGGCTGAGTATCGGAGGGTACAAGAGATTCTAAGTCTGTTGGACTTAGTCTACAGTTTCCAAGGCTGCTGGTCTTTAAGAGTTCTTAGTGAATTAGAGTTCCAAGACTGCTGGTCTTGAATGAATCTTAGTGATTCAGAGTTAATCAAATCCTTATTGGAATCCCTGCTTGTTGAAGCAGAAGAGTGGATTAGGAGCATTCAGTCTCTGAACCACTTAAAACCTCTGGTGTCACTTACTTTATATCATTTACATTCAGCACTATAATTGCTATATCTGCTTGCAATTAACTCTACATTAGAACTGTGTTTAATGCTATATTTCTGAAAGGTATCTTAATCCATTCCGATGTGCATGAATTGATTCCTCTATACATTATCTGTTAATCACTTAACAAGATGAAAGAAAACAAAGAAAAGTTTTAAAGGATCTATTCAACCCCCCTTCTAGATCTATTATGTGCCTCCGGGAACCAATAGTGTCTTCACACCTGGTGCCCTAAAGTCGTCTAGTTTTGGAGTCATTGGCCCAACGCTCGCTACATGGGTAATTTAAGCTTAAGAAAGTGAATCTTGAACGAGCTCAGGCGAAAATCAAATAGAGTGACCGCCTGACTTGTCTCAAAGTGTGGCCTTTGTTACTCGAGGAAGTAAACCCGAAGGGGTGTCTTTACACCTAGTTCCCTAAAGCCATTATGTTTGGGAGTCATTGGTCCAAAACTCATTAAATGGGTAACTCTGAATAGCCTAAAAAAACGAGACAAGTTATGTGAAAGAAAAATGAATAAAATTTAGAATCTTAAAATTAAGTCATGGAAATGAAATCCCTGCTAAGAGTTACGCCACTCATAGTGCACGTGTCATATGAAATCAATTCTGCAAAAAATAATGTTTAGAGCGAAGATGAAGTATCTCTAATAAAGGGAGATATGTCTTTTGAATCTAATCCTACCCATGAACAATGACCATGGATGCTTAAAAATTTCCGTGCGATTTCATAACTCATTCAATTTCATAAACTTTAACCTCAAATGATTCATTTACAAGATTATACTGATTCTGACGGCCCAAGCCGTCAAGCTTTTACGCATTATGTTCTTCATTTGATGTGCAGGATATTGCTCACTCTCAACTTGGTCAACAAAGAGAGTTTCTTATATGAATCCCAGTAACAACATACGAAAGGGATGGGGAATTTTTTGATTCCAAAAAATGGAAGGAGTATAAAGCGAGATCAAGCCTCTTAACAAAAGAAAGGGGAGAACTCCTGAAAGAAATCACGGCGACATAAGCTTACCCTGACAAAAGAAGGAAAAAATTCTCAAGTGAGTCCTTAACTCAAAAACAGACGCCCGACGACAAAAGGTCTAGCAAATGAAATCTACACTATTAAATATGTTAACCTACGTCAAGTCCTCACAAGTCGAGGCCTCTATACTGAAGTCCAAATCTGGGCAGTGAAAGAGTGGGCTGCATCCTCTAGGGACGTCAGTGGTACCAGGTCATCAATCAAGCCAGTATCTAATCCAGCAGGGGCGCAAGTAAAGAGCTCGCCCCTTTTTTAATCAATTATCAAACCATATTATCAAACCGTTGGCGTCAATTCAACATAGCATCGGGAAAGCATTCGGTGATGTAAGCCATTGAACATTATTTCAGCGAAGATATCGGGATGTCAAATAATGCAAACTGTTGACATCAACCCAGCGTAGCATTGGGGAGGGATCTAGTGATGTAAGCCACTGAACACTACTTCAGCGAGGATATCGGAGAATCTAGTATTGTGTGAACCTTTGTAAACTACTGTTCGAGTAGGCATCGAGACAATTTGGTGATAAATCTTTGTAAAGTACCGTTCATGTAAGACCCCAACTTTTATGAATAAAGATGAATTTTCTATATATATCATTTTTGAATATTATGGAGTGAATTTGATATAATGTTATAGTTGTGGGTAATATTTATAAATTTTGCAAAGTACGCAAGTTGTTATATAATATTCGATTGGTCGGAGAATATTCGTTTTAACAAGGAATATTCATACGACGGCACAATCATTGGTGGACCCCACAACGAAATTATTGTCGAATTGAAAAAACGACAAAAATATCTTTTTATAAAATAACGGCGAAAGTTTTACCGTTAACTGTTGGAATACCTGGTGGTTAAAATACAGTAGTACGCGTTGTTGCACAGTAGCACACTGTATTGCACGATATTTTTGAATTATTGATTCTTACGTAAGAAGGCACTACTCAATAATTGTTACAGTAATTACTGTTCAATATTTTATTTTATTAGTTCAATAATTACTACGTTGATATTTTATATTATTGTTGTTTTAATAATTATCACTGCACAGTATTTCTCATTATTAGATCAATAATTCATATTATTTGAATAATATTATTAGATAGCATTATTGGTAATATCTAGAAAGTTCTGTCAAGGAGAGATTTGGTCACCTAATTGCGCGCCAGTAAGGAGAAATTTTTATCGGAAAGCCCCCTCTTTCATGGGAACGGCCTGATTGTCATTATTGTGATTCTGTAATATTATTTGTGAATAATTAATTATTAATTTATATGATAAGAAAATATTTATTTTATGTTGACATAAACGATGGATAGGAAAATATTTATTTTATGTGGTTATAAATGAAGGAATTAATGTTGAGGTGTTTTATCAGTATTTTGTCGGATTGGAAGTATTAAAAAATCAAATCAGTGTTCTTAAAGCTCTATTGCGTGAGTTATAATTTTGATCCGATCGTTGGATCGTTGCAATTTTTGGATATGTTATACATATATAAGTTGAGTATATGTTCACAAATTTTGAACCGTTAAAAATTAACGCATGATTTGTTATGAATATTAAAAGGTGTTAAAAATATCCGTTTGTGGATTTCAGATATTTTCTGTCTGGAATTTAGAAAAACTTAAAGCTACAAAGTTTTAGAGAATTCAATTTCGTGTGGAATGGACATAAAATTCGTATTTTTTTGATAAAAGGGTTAATTATTATGAATTACTGAAGTTTTGAAAATTAAAATATTTTTATTAAAATTATGGGTGGGACCCACTTTTGTTTTTTTGTTGAAATCATGTGCTGGAATTAAAATTCAAAGGTGGAGGGCTGAACTAGTCTTGGCATGCGTAGGAAAAAAATTTTGAAATAATATTATTTTATTATTTTTGTCTCCTATGGCGTTCTAGCATTTTTTTATAAATAGGCGCTTAAGTTAGAATTGAAAATCACACCAGAATCAGAGAATTCTTCTTCTATAATCTTGAGCGTATTTCTTTAGAGTTTTAGAAAGTTTTAAGCGTAGAAAATAGTGAAAATTTTCTTTAAGAATATCCCCGCTATACCAGTTAGAATACTCTTCTTTTCAAGGTAAGGGATGTTATTTTTGTTCAATATTCGCTTGAAATAATATTTTCTTCTATACTCTATAGTATGCAAGTAATATTATTTTGTTTTAGATTTCGAATTCTATACTCGTTTGTTAAAATTTTGGCTTCTATACTCCATGAAATTAGTAGAATATCCTTGATATTTGCGCTTCATCCAATATCTTTTCATGGAAATATTATTCTGAGCATTCTTGATAAGTTTTTAACTTTTTTATGCTGGAGTACTATTCACGGGGTAACTATTCCCGAAGTACTATTCACGGGATACTATTCACTCGAGTACTACTCACTCGGGTACTATTCATTATAAAAATTGATTCATTTTCGGTCTAAATTATTTTTGGTACAATATTATTCTTGAATTTTACTCCACAAAGCAGTATCATGTTGACAATTTGGACTTTATTGATTTCTGGATAAATTAAATTATAAATCTTTGAAAATTTATCCTTGAACTTATTTTATTGAATTCTTATATCATTGTCATCATCCTCATGTTTATATTCTGTTGAAAGTCATCTGTGGCCTGTAGTGCATAGATGGACTTGGTATGATTATGACCAGGGATTATTCGGTATAATCATGACCGTAATGTAACAAATGATGTGGTAAAAGTCCTCATTGGCCCGTAGTGCATTGGTGGACAGTTGTTGGCATGATCATGACCATTGATGAATACACGAATATCCTTGGCCTGTAGTGCATGGATAATTTGTGGTCGTGATACTAATTAATATCCTTGGTCGTAGTACATGGATGATGTGGATTATTTATTAAGCTGAGTCTCAGCGATAGAAGTGATGAAAAATCTTTTAAATTATAGAAGATAGTAGATTTTATTCTCTACTTGACTCTTCTAATGGATTGCTTGTTCCGCTGCAGTTAAACCTGATGTTGTTATATTTTATCAGTTTAACACTGGTGAAGGCTAACGATAAATTATTCTGCATTATCTTAGTCATAATATTTCTTACTGGGCTAGTTGAGCTCACCCTTTTGCTTTCATTGTTCTCTTCAAGAAATGAGAACGTAGCCGGGACTTGTCGAGAAACGGAGTGACGGTCCAGATGATAGCATTAGTAGTCCTCACTATTCTATGAAATAGTATGATAATAAATGTATTGAGAACTTATTTTGAGTTTTAATACTGTCTAGAAGACAATATTTGTATTAAAACTCACAGCTCATGTTGTATATTTAGGTATGTATTTGAATTCTGTACCATGTATTTGGCGACTCAAGATGGGTGATGTATACCTATTTTGGGGGCATCACAGTTCAAGGTGATGAACCTTTGTAAACTACCATTTGAGTAGGTATCGAGATAGTCTGGTGATAAACCTTTGTAAACTACCGTTCGAGTAGGCATCGAGCCAGTCAGGGGATGAACCTTTGTAAACTACCGTTCGAGTAGGCATCGAGATAGTTCGGTGATGAACCTTTCTAAACTACCGATAGGGTAGGCATTGACATCAACCAGATGAGGTAAACCGTTGTTAACTACTAGTAGGGTAGGCACCGTTGTCAACTACTAGCAGGGTAGGCACCGTTGTTAACTACCAGCAGGGTAGCGTAGACATCGGGAAGGTCCAGTGATTTTAGAACATCATCCCCAACAGAGATGTAGAAAACATCTCAGTTTATCTTCATCAAACAAGTATTGGCAACACCGACGAGAATCAAACCGTTGGAATCAGTCCCAACATATGCATCAGCAATAACCGGTAATGGTAAAGCGATTTACGATGCGATGCGCAATTTGGAAAGTGCAATTTGAGATGTGCGATTTGGGATGTGCGAAGTGCGATTTGCGATGTGCGAGTTGCAAAATGTGATTAGCCAAATGTGAAGTGCGATGTGCGATGTGCGATTTGCGAAAACATTTTATCATTTATCATAACATTCATTGCATTGTGATTTGCATCATTAAATATACCTTATCGTATTTCAAGTGTCTAGTAATCTTTGTCATGTTCATTTCATTGCATTACATAAACATGATAAATATGGGCATCTATAGACACTTAAAATTTTGTTTTCCTGTTACTAACTATGCAGAAGGGCAAAATCATCTTTTCTACCCTAGAGACAGCTCCGGAGAACTATAGTAAACTAGACCCCGGAGACAACTCAGGGAAATCATCAAACCAGACCTTGGAGACGTCCCCGGGAAATCATCAAATCAACCTCAGAGACAACCCTTAGGACAGACAGAAGTCAACAATAGTCAAAACCCCGAGACAACCTTGAAGGAAGACAATTATAGCTGCATTAAGCCCAGAAACCAACCCGGAAGGGCAAAATGGTAATTTTACCAACTCAACATCAAAACTGATCAAGCTACTATGAATAATTTCATATAGAACCATCACAGCAATCCCGAGTGAAAACTGTGTCACACAGCTCAACGGACTAACTGTGAAGACTTGAAGATTTGCTCATGGACTCATCTTCCCGGATTCAGAAAAGGTCAAGCCCCATGTCATTGCGTAGCTCTTGAAAATAGCTTTTCAAAAAGGTATGACACGCCTCCATCGGATTCTTGGATTTGAAGTTATGAAGTTTCAAGCAGACTGCGCGTTGGTTACAATGCACGTACTTCGAGACGGTGGGGCCCGCCAGGATCAGCCACAGGTTGACTCGCAGCTAATCGTGTCTATAAATAGAGCCCCCCCAGTAGCTCATAAGAGGAGAGGAAAGAGAGAGAAATCCGACCATTTGATAGCAAAAGGAATCTTTTCTTCCATTCAATCATTTTAAATCTCTTATAAAAACACTACTATACATATATATAGCAACATATCAAGTTTTAACTGGTGAAAATTGAGTTTATAGGCGCCTAAAGCAATTCGATAGCCATTCTCACGCTTAATTATAAGATCTCTTCAGATCTGTTGCTTTTTCTTGTTTTACGCTATATGTAAGTACTATATATATACAGATATGCCTTTGTATGGAATATATATAGTTTTTAATCGTTCATTTCATGTAAATAGTTAATATTTACGTTGTACTGACTAAATTTATAATAAATCTAGCCAGATCTATACTAGATCTAATCAGAACTAGCTTTTAACCGGTTCAAAAGTTGTAAAACTTGAACTTGAAAGCTAGAATGGCTAAGATCTAGTTTTCACACAACCCTAGATCTGTATCTAGAGGACGCTGGAAGCTTTGGCTATGCGCATGCAAGGATTTAACTGATGAATCCTTTATTTTGTGACGTATTTGCGTTGTATTGAATAGATCTGTATTTGATCTAGCCAGATTTGGCTTTTAATCGGTTTAAAAGTTGTAAAACTTAAAGTCGTTTCATCCACACTGTCTATCACAATGAGTTAGATCGGTTACTAGTTCGTGTATATCTCCGCTCTCCGAAGGAATTGTTTAGCCCAACTCCCATATGTCAACTATTAAAGATTACATAACTGATAAGTAATAAGTAGGGTTACTGTGGTTATTATTATTGTCAGTTTTATTTGGCGTACGTCTATTTTTATTTTTACGCTAAGTCTAAGCCTAATACTAAAGAAAGAACAGAGAAGAGAAAGAAGAGAAAACACAGAGAGAAAAGAGAGAAAAAAGAGAAAGAATTTCTCTGTGAGCTTGAGCAAACTAAGAAGGATTCTATCATCTTCTCTAGCTAAACTAGCAATCAAAGGTATAATCCTACCTTCTAAAGTTTTATTTTTTTTTATGAAAAGTTCTCTGTAAAATTTATGTGGATGATTAATTGTTGATTATATGGTTTGTATATATTAATTTGTTGATATAAACAGTTTTTATATGTTTAGTATATGATTTAGAGTAGGATAATCCATGAAAACATGATATATGTGAAGAAATTATGTTTACAGAAAAATACAGATACGTATATATGATATGACTTATTTTAGAATTAAAATTAATACAAAATTCATAATATAAAGTGTAAATTAATGTTTGATAGTGTAAATACATGAAGAAACAAAAACAATGGGTTTTAAACTAACTGTTTTGGTTGAAAATTGGATTTGCAATATTTAATTTTGCTAAGAATGTCAAAGAGTGTAGAAATAGCAAGAACAATGAAATTTAAAGGTTTTAATTTGATGTTTATACTAATTATATGGTTAGAAACATGTTAGAAACAATAATTTATGTTTTTGTAAAGTTTTTGTGTTTTATGTGTGCTAAATTTGTCATTAGAAAGGAGCTTTTAAGCCAATTTGACTTTGTTTTGTGTTCTTCGCAAACATTGTATGCGTGCAACTGTGCCGCGGCGTCGCAGCTCCAGTTCTTTAAAGAAACTGGGCGCTGCAGTGCCACTCAGTGCCTGTTGACGAGCACATGCGCTACAGTGCCGGTTCTGTTAGAAAATAGAAGTGTTGCGGCGCTGGCTCCAGTTCTGTGAGTAAACAGAAGCGCTATAGTGCCAGACCAGCGCCGGTTCCCAGTAAAAACTGGGGCGCTATAGCGCCAGTTAGCAGTTTGGCCCAAAAATTTGATTTTTATATACAATTTTATTACTTGGTGAAATTTTTCTGTTGTTTCATTCTTTATTATTCTGTTGGAATATCCTATCTGTGCATTTACGCCGGACCTGGTTCCATTATTTATTATTCTGTCAGAATATCCTGTCTGTGCGTTTACGCCGGACCTGGTTCCATTCTTTATTATTCTGTCAGAATATACTGTATGTGCATTTTACGCTGGACCTGGTTCCATTCTTTATTATTCTGTTGGAATATCCTGTCTGTGCATTTTACGCCGGACCTGGTTCCGTTATTTATTATTCTGTTGGAATAACCTGCCTGTGCGGTTTATCGCATGCATGGGGATTTCTTTTGTTATTCCATTCTTTATTATACTCAGTTGGTTAAAGTTTAGGTTTTATACTCCATGAAATTAGAAGAATATCCTTGATATTTGTGCTTCATCCAGTATCTTTTCATAAAAATATTCTTCTGAGCATTTTTGAATTTTACTCCACAAAGAAGTATCATATTGACAATTTGGACGTTATTGATTCCTGGATAAATTAATTCTTGAACTTGTTTTATTGAATTATTATGTCATTGTCATCATCCTCATGTTTATATTTTGTTGAAAGTCATTTGTGGCCTGTAGTGCATAGATGTACTTGGTATGATTATGATCAGGGATTATTCGGTATAATTATGACCGTAATGTTACAAATGATGTGAAAAGGTCCTCATTGGCCCGTAGTGCATTGATGGACAGTTTTGGTATGATTATGGCTATGGATTCTCTTCGGCCAAGGGTGCAAAGATGACTTATTTTATGGCATGATCAGGACCGTTGATGAAAACACGATTATCTTTGGCCCGTAGTGCACGGATAATTCGTGGTCGTGATACTAATGAATATCCTTGGCCTGTAGTGCAGGGCTGATACGATGATGTGGATTAATTATTGAGTTGAGTCTCAGCGATGAAATATTAATTCATAGATGTGATAATAATGAATATCTTTGGCCGTAGTGCATGTATAATTCATGGATGTGATACTAACGAATATCCTTGGCCGTAGTGCATGGATAATTCGAAGGTGTGGATTATTTATTAAGCTGAGTCTCATCGATAAAATATTGGTTATACACTTTTAATTTGTAGAAGATAGTAGATATCATGCTCTACTTGACTCTTCTAAAATACAGTTGTATGTCTTTGGCCGTAGTGCAAAGATGAATTTATTAGTATTATTATGAACAAGAATTGTGATTTGGTATAACCATGATTTTTGATGTTTCAGGGGAATATAGGTGATGAAAATTATCTTCGTCCTGGGTGCGAAGAGGAATTTAGAATCACAATTATGATTATGAGTTATTCATATGATTGTGGACAGGAATGGTTGATTGATGTTACAGGGATAAAATATTATTGGTGGACTTTTAACATGGAGAAGATAATAGACCTAATGGTCAATTTGACTCTTCTAATGGATTGCTCGTTCCGCTGTAACTATGGTTGAAAAGTTTTATCAGCTACCATATATTCTAAATCTCTGATTTATTAATGATGAAGGCTATTGATGATGTAAATTAGCTTTAATTATGATATTCTTTATTGGGCTAGTTGAGCTCACCCTTTTGCTTTCATTGTTCTCTTCAGGAAGTGAGAACGCAGCAGGGACTAGTCGGGGAACGGAGTGACAGTCCAGATGATATCATTAGTAGTCCTCACTATTCTATGAAATAGTGTGATAGCTGTGGAGGTTCTCCCTAAACAGTATAGAAAAGTATGTTGTATTCTATACATCATTTAGTAGTTATATTTGGTGAATCAAATAGGGTGAGGCGAACCCAACTTTGGAAGGGTGTTTTGCCACTATCATACAAGATGTCTAACGACATACAACCTCGTGTTCTCATAAGACATAGTTGTGCACATCCACTTGCTGAATATATCTATGAGCACTATCTATATGACCTTGGAGTTTATTTGAAGTACAATTTTCACTTGGAGACAACGGAGATATTTATATGTCAAGAGAAGACTCACCATTGGAAAGAAGATGATAGTAATCTTCTTATTTTTATTTGGGGACTTTTGGGTCAACCAAGGATAATTCTGTGGACATATGATATCTATCATAACCTAGACGCATGATCTCCCATGTACGAAGGTTTTCTTGAGCACTTCCCAAATATTTTAATTTCTAAAATAGTTTTTGACTATACTTTTATGTAAAGTATCATTGTAAGGTTGTGGTCGAGGTACCATGAGAGTTACATACATTTGTATTAAAACTCATAGTTAACTGTGGTCGTATTCTATACGACAGCTCAATAGTTGTATAAATAAAATTGTATTTGAATTTTGTACCATGTATCTGACGACTCAGAATGGGTGATGTATACCTAATTTTGGAGGCATCACAATAATTGTAATGATGACTTATTTGAGTTTGGATATTGTCTAGAAGACAATATTTGTATTTAAACTCATAGCATATGTGTTTTCGTATTTTGCACGACAATTGTAATAATGAAGTTTGTAGTTGTTTCTGTACCATGTATTTGGCAACTCAGAATGGGTTGTGTGGACCTATTTTGGGGGCGTTACACACTCAATTTGGGACACTACTTTAATACTCAGGATTTGCAAACCACTACTTAGTATACTTAGGTTTATTTGATATTTGTCCACAAATGTGCATACATATACACCCACTCATACATTAAACACATAGAATTATATAATCCATGTACATTGGTTTACTTCAAATAATATTTACATTACATTAGAATACTTGGGTACCAATATTCTTTCCATAAAACTTATTATCTCAATTCTACATAAATATTAAAATAAATATTTAATAGTAAATATTTATTTATTCAAATTTAATTTCTCTAATAGGTTTAAAATACATATTTAATTGTTCCACCACACATCATGATGTCACATAAGACTCTTCCGTACAACTTAGCAAATTACATAATTTAAAATTTACCTTTATCATATAGTCTTATATAATAATTATTCACATTCCAATGTCACACCTCATTTTATATTTAATGAAGAAACTATCTAATATATGATTACACCTTACATGCTATTATTCACGATAATTAATGAATAATAATATAAATTAGTCAATCACATTATGTAATTATTTATTTATTACTAGTACTAATTAATTTCATCCATTTCATCATTAATTGAATTAGTAACTTTCTCACTTCACCACTTTGCCACACTAGGCATAATTTCATAAGCTCAAACTAAGCTTCTCATCACTTCTACTACATTGCTCACTTATTAAATGTTTATTCAATTAATTTAACTACCACAACTCATGCTAACACTATATATATTTATATTTAAATAAATATTTAAACAATCTTTATTCTCAATATGAATATAATTTATTTAAAATTCGCGGGTATTACATCCTCCCCCCTTATAAGAATTTCATCCTCGAAATTGGTACAAGGTTACATAAACAAACGGGGCTAATCCATTCGCATCTTATCTTCTAATTCCCATGTGGCCTCTTCGGTGTCATGGTTTCGCCAAACTACTCTTACATAAGATATAACTTTATTCCTCAATGTTTGCTCTTTTCTATCTAGTATTTGAATAGGAATTTTCTCATACGTTAGATTTTTCTCTACTTGAATGGGCTCGTAGGAGATCACGTGTCTATAGTAGGGCTTATACGGACGTAACACTGAAATATGAAACACGTTGTGGATGTGTTCCAATTCAGGCGGTAAAGCTACCTTGTACGCTACTTCGCCTATTTTCCTTAATACTCCGAATGGTCCTATGAACTTTGGACTCAACTTCCCTTTCTTTTCGAATCTGATCTTTCCCTTCCAGGGAAATACCTTCAAAAACATAAAACTACCGACTTCAAAGTATCGGTTCTGACGATGCAAATCGGCGTACTTCTTTTGGTGATCCTGAGCTGCTAGCAATCTGGCTCTTATCGTTGTTACCACATCGGTCATTTTTTAAACTAATTTTAGTTCCAAAAGTCGTCGTTCTCTGACTTCATCCTAACACAATGGTGTTCTACACTTTCTCCCGCAAAGAGCTTCATATGTCGGCATACCGATACTCGAACGATAGCTATTATTGTAAGTGAATTCTACCAATGGTAAATGGTCGTCCCAATTCCCCTTAAAGTTTATCTCCTAAGCTCTAAGCATGTCCTCCAATGTTTGTATGGTTCGTTCACTCTGCCCATCAGTTTGAGGGTGATAAGCAGTACTTAATCTCAATTGAGTTCCCATTCGTTCTTGCAAGCTTTTCCAAAATTTTGACATGAAACGCGGATCTCAATTTGAGACAATCGACACCGGCACTCCATGTCGCGATACGATTTCGTTTACATATAAATATGCTAACTGGTTCAAATTGAATCGGATCTTGATGGGTAGAAAATGAGCTACCTTTGTTAGTCGGTCCACTATAACCCAAATGACATCATAACCCTTCCATGTAATCGAAAGTCCAACCACAAAGTCCATCATAATGTGCTCCCATTTCCATTCTGGTATTTCTAGTAGTTGAAGTAGTCCACTTGGCCTCTAGTGTTCTGCTTTAACTCTTTGATAAGTAAGAAATCTACTAACGCACTCTGCAACCTCTCATTTCAAATTAGGCCACCAAAAGTGGTGTCGAAGGTCCCGGTACAT
Organism: Panax notoginseng; assembly: GCA_016801055.1. Classification (NCBI taxonomy): domain Eukaryota; kingdom Viridiplantae; phylum Streptophyta; class Magnoliopsida; order Apiales; family Araliaceae; genus Panax; species Panax notoginseng. The sequence goes on from CM029019.1 coordinate 171,490,420, forward strand.
CTTCGTTCCTCAGGGATAAAAAGAATACGTTGTATTATGTGCTTCGTGCAAGATTTCCTCTCTCAGTTTGGTTACAGCTGACACCCATACTCGACCCTTAAATTTCAATATACCGCCCTTATCCACTTTAAACTTTTCTTCCTCATTTTCTACTATTCTCTTCCTTATCTTCTTATATTCTTCATCTTTCATTTGTGCTTTCTTTATTCTATCCTATAATGTCGGGTGAGCTTCCAGTACGAATAATTTTCCACCCGTTTCTTTCGGTTCCTCCACCTCTATTTCCAACTTTTCCATTTCTCTTATTAATTCCTCCTGAGTTGTCAATTTGAATAACTTCTCCCTTTATTTTCTACTCAAAGTGTCAGCTACTACATTTATTTTTCCCTGGTGATAACTGTAAGAGCCTCAAATCTGGGTCCCAAATCATCACGGATCCGGTACAATCATTCTATCACTATTGCGAAAGATATAAAGATAAATTGCTTATACAATATATTTACACACTAACCCCAAGGTCGAGTAACCTTAACATATACAAAATTCATAACATGTCTAACATATAACATTATTATCATACTATACTATTACAATTTAGCTGCACATAAAAAAAAATCCCAAGCGGAACTTGGCTTAATCCTTTCCTGTATCCGAACATATTCGCCTTATCTGCAATGTTTATCATGATATAGCAAGGGTGAGTAATAAGTTTGCCCAACAAGTTTAAGTTCAATAAATTAAAGATATATCATAATTGAAAGAATTGAACAAAAGTTGGCTACAGTTCTACAGTATAATTGCGAACTAGCATGAACAAATTCTACATAGGTGAACGAACATTGAACATGAACATATATATATATATATATATATATATATATATATATATATATATATATATATATATATATATATATATATATATCTGGACCGAATGGCAATGAAGGTGATCAGCCTTTCATAACTGATGAATACATGCAGTATGCACAGAGTGCGATTTAATAATTCTTAGACATGGCAATCAGAAATGATTAACCACAAATATAATTAACTAATACAAAACGAGGTCGAGTTAAGAAAAATTTGCCTGAACCGTTGATTACCGCTATGAAATTTAATAAGCTTTGTTTGAACCTAATATATAAATAATAGCGATATACAAATTAGAATAATATCATCACAGTATTTAAAATAACCTAAACACATTATCACATAACCCTATCAGTCTATAAAACACATAAAACTTAACCTCAAGTCAAACTTTTACAGTACGAGTCGAGTTCAGTATAATTCTGACATCCCGACAGCTTAGTCGGATAAATATCGAGTTTAAGTTCAATTAAACTCTGCCTAACACTTTAACAATTATCTTAGATAATTATAATATCAGTCCAAATATTTTTCATAAGCTTGTAATAATTTTCAGATAATTATTATCATTTATCATAATTTTTCAATCATTAATATCGTACTTATATGAATTAAATACCACATAATTCCTTTATCATTAACATTTATTTAATACCAAATATTGATAAAAATTATAACATAATATTATAATATATTTATAATATATCAAATTAGTTTTAATACCTTCAAATCATATTTATATGATTTTTAAACCTTTAAATCCATTATCCAATAATTACTATCAATATTAAAATATTAATATTTTCAGGAGAAAATATCAAAAGTTAGAGTTTATAACTTAAAATATTTTTATAACACTCAAATCATTTTTATATAATTTTTAAATCACTAATTCTATTTTTCATAATTTATTTAATAAATTTATTAAATCAATTAATTACCTTTAATATTAATTAATTAATGAAATTCATCACAAAATATTAAAAGTCACTAAAAATAACTTAAAATATTTTCTTATACCATAATATAATTTTTTCATGATTTTTCATGTATTAAAATTATTTTTAAATAATTTTTTTTATTATTTTAATTAAATAAATTAAATAACATTTATATTCCAAATATATTAAATATTTATGACATATACTTAAAATAATTAAAACAAATTTGTTTAGGCTTTAAAATAATTTTTAGGAATTTATTATGTATTTTTAATATTTAAAAACTATTTTTTTCTATTTATTTAATAAAATAATTCATTTTTCGAAATTAAGTGTCGCTAAAGATACCATAGGCGACAAAATTGTCGCTAATGGTGTTCTTGGTCCTGCCCATATCTTCATCGCCAGAGAGTAAGGTAGCTAGTTTGACCAACATTTGATCTTAGATCTTTAAGTTTATGGGTTCAAAATTTGGGTTACAATTATAGTATTTTTGTAGCACTACAACCTACAACAAATTTCATGTCCATAACATAACACAATAAAGAGATAAAGACCTGCAAATATCATGTCAGGCATGTTCTTCATTTTCTGGGTTACCCAGAAATGAAGAACAACCATGGTACCTACTTTTCGATCCTTTTAACAAGCATTCTGAGATTTCTATGTGTGATATAAAGGTTCAACTATGTAGTGGAGATGTCATAGAACAACTCTATATCATCAGATCAGTCTAACAACAACATCAAACGAAGATTTAGTCCGGTCAAAGTACTTGTCAGGAAACGGTTCTTGAAGATCTGGGTTTCCCAGAAATCTTCGTCCGTCAAGCTGGTCAACGGCTGTTTGAGTACGATTATTTGTCATTATGGTAATGGCTGAGTAATCTAGAAGCATGATTGTGTAGCCTACATGTCAGACAACAATCTTAAAGCAACAACAAGGTCTAAATCATAAACACAAGCAAGATCAAGACCCTGCAAAATGACTGTCAGTGATTTCTGGGTTTCTGGGTTACCCACAAACCAGATTTCGTGGCCGGTCAACGCAGTTTGACTGCTTATAACTTACGATCTACACATGATCTGACCCTTTTTCTAGTTCCAGATCAAAGCCTACATGGTATACTACACATACAAAACTTCAAACATCATAAATCATTAACATGGAAGAATCTAGAGGCTCTGACTTTCGGTTGTCTGGCTACCTTTTCCAATTTTTCCATATTTTTGAAATCTACAATTTCGTGCATCTAGATGTTATAGATCCTTGATCCAACAAGCCAGATCACTAATTAACACCGTTAAACACAACTTTAAACAACAAACAACTAAATCTAACATCAGATCATAAAATTTTTAAGATTTAGGGTTTATACCTCTTTAAGCCTTGATCTATGATTCTTATCCTTGTTTTCTGCTCTTGGCTTGTTATTAACTGATCATGGCTCAACTTTCCACTCTTTCTCACTCTGGATTTCGGAATTATAGAGGGAGAAAAGACTTGGACAAGTTTGCTTAGGAAAAAGTAATTTTACTTACTTTAATCTTTGATTTTTTTGATTTAATGTATCTAGTTGGTATAGGTGGCACACATCTGATTTTGAAAGATTTGAAACACATGGGATAAACATAGAGTAGTGAGTCACCAAGATTGTGAAATCTTTTACTTAATGTGTAAGAAAAGGGTAAATGGGTCATTTGTCTTGTAAATTTAATGGCACTTTAGACATTTGCTACAACCCTTAGGGTTTAACCATTAGGGTTAAAACCTAAGGTTTCAAAAATTAAATCTATGATTTCCAAATTAAGATATTAAAAATGGAAAATTAAGCTTTCAAATTTATAATTAGTATTTTCTAATTATATTAAAGTTTACTAATCATTTTCAAGCTTGCTAATTAGGATTAATGATTAAAATAAAAATTACCTAATTACTAATTAGTGTTTTAAATTTATAAATTAGGGTTTCTAATTATTAGAATTTCTAAATAATCATTAGGGTTATCCCTAATTAGATTGTAATTAATACACAAAAGCTTTATACATAGCATTTTAATTCCACATTAGGATTTTGATAATCTGAATTAGGGTTTCAAATTCCTGAAACTGAAATTAGGGTTTCCAGAACCGATTTTAGGGTTCTTATAATTCGTAAGAACTTTCTAACTGAACGTTGACGTTCTTAATATAATATTAGGGTTTGCCACCGATACAGGTTATCTGGTCAACCCTTGACCCTTAACCACATACTATACACATATAATACCATATACATAGAACATATTCACTTATACCCTAAATCCTGAATAATTCACCACATAAATTTTAAATTCACAAAATTCCTTCTCGGAAATCTCAAATCCATTAACTTATTTTCTTTCTAGGTTTATTATTTAACATTAATTCAATATTTTAATATTCAATAAATATCCAAATTCCCGGGTTGTCACATTCACCCCTTCTTCTAAAAATTTCTTCCCCGAAATTTACCTGACACCTTATACCATGCACCATACATCATTCATACACAGCATCACATGCTACCCAATACATTGCTCACAAGAGTAAAAATTTTCAAATATTGCTGAGGAGTTATTTAGACTATTGTCTTTCATTTTCGTAAAGGTTTTATGGAAATTCATCCTCAAACTATCATAACTTATGGACATAGTGGGTAATTAGCCCAGTATGTCCTACACTTATTAAGTATTACTGGTCGAATCTGTTTCTTGTCACTACCATAGGCACAAAAATTGTACCTCGGTCTTATTAGATTCCGCACTAAAATAATTTGGTTCGGGAAAATTTTCAAAGAACGCTTAGAGTTTCATAAACGTTGGTCTAGCCGAATCAAATAGCGTAGACTCATATCAATAATTCAATTCAATCAAAATATTTAGGCATAGCCAAACCCCGTTGGCATATTAAAACTTTAAAATTAGTTTGAAAATGACGTCATGATGCTGTATTGTATTAACAGCCCGTTTGAAGATGCCATCATCGAGCAACCTTGTCATAACACATCATACAATAGTGGAACAATGATTTTGGATCAAATTCAACACTAAGTATTCCTGTATTTACAACTCCATCAACTTGTTATCATCTCTGCACCAGGTTACATGGTATATAAGGAATAAATAAAAATATATTTTGATATTTCAAATCATTATCGTCTAGCTGAAACAAGTAGCATAAACTATTCTTCAAATCGTTCAAAAATCATTCAAATCTATTTTATCATCTCAACAGGTAACGATGTGTCGGTGGCCCGAAGTCCACTCATACACAATGGTCACCAAGAGTTGAAAATAAAAATTCAGTTTCAAAAAACACATAATGAGTTTTTAGCTTGATTTCAAAAATTTTGAGTCTAGCATAGCTAGAAGATTTGAAAAATCTATGTCTCTACTAATAATCAATTGCTTAATCACTTTATCTGTTCTTATTATCCTCAATATTTCATTCACACATAGTTCTACCCAGTTCATCAAACTTACCACACTTAGGAGTTCAGGAACTTGGCACAGTCATATGAGTTTAAGAACTTGTCCTAGACAGACCTTTGGCGTCCATCCGCTAAGGGGTTCATAAATATTTCATATAATTATGAGTCACGAGCGTACCATAAGTATGAGTTTTAAGAACTCGTACTTAACCTTTTATTCTCTAACTATACCCTATATATCTGTTATACACATGAGAAAAGAATCACCTTCTCAACACGTATATAACAAACATCACGACATAGGCATTTCAATGATTATCAGTGTAAGAAACTAAGTGGTTGTTACACCAAGTACAATTTCCCTCCCATACAAAGAATCATACAACTTAGCTGCTGACAAGAGTCCTCAATTGAAATCCCCACTTAATACTAACTCCCTTCTCAATACGAATTTCATTTAATCTGTATTTATAATCCTTTCCTGAATTTGTACCAATTCATGGACACACAACAATCTTTGCCGTAAACTTTTCAATCATTCACTTGATTCTTCTCCCTGCTATCACCTTATCAAATCACGAGGTGATCTCATCGTATATATTACGATTTATTTTTATGTCTTGTTCATTTTGTTTTACGATCTCTTATCCCGATTCTTTGTCTTTTAGCTTCTATCTATTCACCACTACTATCTAATTTTATTATCAGAGTCAGGGAACTCCGTATCTTTATATCTCGCCGAGATTTGTCTTTGAATCTTACCGATTCACTAACTCTATTTGAGTTAATACTTATCCTAATCACTGCGGTTATTAGACTAAGGTAATCCTACCCTAGGTTTATAACCAATAGCTTTGATACCAACTGTGAGAGCCCCAAATCCGGGTCCTAAATCACCGCGGATCCAGTACAATCATTCTATCACTATTGCGGAAGATATAAACATAAATTGCTTATACAATACATTTACACACTAACCCCAAGGTCGAGTAACCTTCACATATACAAAATTCATAACCTGTCTAACATATAACATTATTATCATACTATACTATTACAATTTAGCTGCACATAAACAAAATCCCAAGCTGAAGTTGGCTTAATCCATTCCTGTATCTGAACGTATTCACCTTATCTGCAATGTTTATCATGATATAGCAAGGGTGAGCAATAAGTTTGCCCAACAAGTTTAAGTTCAATAAATTAAAGATATATCATGATTGAAAGAATTAAACACAACCTGGCTAAAGTTCTACAATATAATTACGAACTAGCATAAAAAAATTCAACATAGCTGAACGAACATTGAACATGAATATATATATATATATATATATATATATATATATATATATATATATATATATATATATATATATATATATATATATATATATATATATATATATCAGGACCGAATGGTAATGAAGGTGATTAGCCTTTCATACCTGATGAATACATGCAGTATGCACAGAGTGCGATTTAATAATTCTTAGACATGGCAATCAAAAATGATTAACCACAAATATAATTGAATAATACAACTCGAGGTCGAGTTAAGAAAAACTTGCCTAAACCGTTGATTACCGCTATGAAATTTAATAAGCTTTTTCTGAACCTAATATATAAATAATAGTGATATAAAATTTAGAATAATATCATCACAGTATTTAAAATAACCTAAACACATTATCACATAACGCTATCAGTCTATAAAACACATAAAACTTAACATCAAGTCAAACTTTTACAGTATGAGTCGAGTTCGGTATAATTCTGACATCCCGACGGTTTAGTCGGATAAATATCGAGTTTAAGTTCAATTAAAATCTGTCTAACATTTTAACAATTATCTTAGATAATTATAATATCAGTCAAAATATTTTTCATAAGCTCATAATAATTTTCAGATAATTATTATCATTTATCATAATTTTTCAATCATTAATATGTTATTTATATGAATTAAATACCACATAATTTCTTTATCATTAACATTTATTTAATACCAAATATTGATAAAAATCATAACATAATATTATAGTATATTTATTGTATATCAAAGTATTTTTAATACCTTTAAATCATATTTATATGATTTTTAAACCTTTAAATCCATTATCCAATAATTCCTATCAATATTAAAATATTAATATTTTCATGAGAAAATATCAAAAGTTAGAGTTTATAACTTAAAATATTTTTATAACACTTAAATCATTTTTATATGATTTTTAAATCACTAATTCTATTTTTCATAATTTATTTAATAAATTTATTAAATCAATTAATTACCTTTAATATTAATTAATTAATGAAATTCATCACAAAATATTAAAAATCACTAAAAATAACTTAAAATATTTTCTTATACCATAATATAATTTTTTCATGATTTTTCATGTATTAAAATTATTTTTAAATAATTTTTTTATTATTATAATTAAATAAATTAAATATCATTTATATTCCAAAAATATTAAATATTTATTAAATATACTTAAAATAATCAAAACAAATTTGTTTAGGCTTTAAAATAATTTATAGGAATTTATTATGTATTTTTAATATTTAAAAACTATTTTTTTCTATTTATTTAATAAAATAATTCATTTTCCAAAATTAAGTGTCGCTAAGGGTACCATAGGCAACAAAACCGTCGCTAATGGTGTTCTTGGTCCTACCCAGATCTTCATCGCCAGAGAGTAAGGTAGCTAGTTTGACCAGCATTTGATATTAGATCTTTAAGTTTCTAGTTTCAAAATTTGGGTTACGATTATAGTATTTTTGTAGCACTACAACCTACAGCAAATTTCATGTCCATGACATAACACAACAAAGAGATAAAGACCTGCAAATATCATGTCAGGCATGTTCTTCATTTTCTGGGTTACCTAGAAATGAAGAACAACCATGGTACCTACTTTTCGATCCTTTTAACAAGCATTCTGAGATTTCTATGTGTGATATTAAGGTTCAACTATGTAGTGGAGATGTCACAGAACAACTCTATACCATCAGATCAGTCTAACAACAACATCAAACGAAGATTTAGTCCGGTTAATGTACCTGTCAGGAAACGGTTCTTGAAGATCTGGGTTTCCCAGAAATCTTCATCCGTCAAGCTGGTCAATGGCTGTTTGACCACGATTATTTGTCACTATGGTAATGGTCTGAGTAATCTAGAAGCATGATTGTGTAGTCTATATGTCAGACAACAATCTTAAAGCAACAACAAGGTCTAAATCATAAACACAAGCAAGATCAAGACCCTACAAAATGAATGTCAGTGATTTTTGGGTTTCTGGGTTACCCATAAACCAGATTTCATGGCCGGTCAACGCAGTTTGACTGCTTCTAACTTACGATCTACACATGATCTGACCCTTTTTCTAGTTCCAGATCAAAGCCTACATGGTATACTACACATACAAAACTTCAAACACCATAAATCATTAACACAGAAGAATCTAAAGGCTCTGACTTTCGGTTGTCAGGCTACCTTTTTCCAATTTTTTTAGATTTTTGAAATTTATAATTTCGTGCAGCTAGATGTTATAGATCCTTGATCTAACAACCCATATCACTACTTAACACCCTTAAACACAACTTTAAACAACAAACAACTAAATCTAACATCAGATCATAAAATTTTTAAGATTTAGGGTTTATACCTCTTTCAACCTTGATCTATGATTCTGATCCTTATTTTCTGTTCTTGGCTTGATATTAACTGATCATGGCTCAACTTTTCACTCTTTCTCACTCTAGATTTCGGAATTATAGAGAGAGAAAAGACTTGGACAAGTTTGCTTAGGAAATAGTAAATTTACTTACTTTAATGTCTGATTTCTTTGATTTAATGTATCTAGTTGGTATAGGTGGCACACATATCTGATTTTGAAAGATTTGGAACACATGGGATAAACATAGAGTAGTTAGTCGCCAAGATTGTGAAATCTTTTACTTAATGTGTAAGAAAAGGGTAAAAGGGTCATTTATCTTGTAAATTTAATGGCACTTTAGACATTTGCTACAACCCTTAGGGTTAAAACCTAAGGTTTCAAAAATTAAATCTAGGATTTCCAAATTAAGATATTAAAAATGGAAAATTAAGCTTTCAAATTTATAATTATTATTTTCTAATTATATTAAAGTTTACTAATCATTTTCAAGCTTGCTAATTAGGATTAATGATTAAAATTAAAATTACCTAATTACCAATTAGGGTTTTAAATTTACAAATTAAGGTTTCTAATTATTAGAATTTCTAAATAATCATTAGGGTTATCCCTAATTAGATTGTAATTAATACACAAAAGCTTTATACATAGCATTTAAATTCCACATTAGGATTTTGATAATCTGAATTAGGGTTTCAAATTCCTGAAACTGAAATTAGGGTTTCCAGAACCGATTTTAGGGTTTCTTATAATTCGTAAGAACTTTCTAACTGAACGTTGACGTTCATAATATAATATTAAGGTTTGCCACAGAAACAGGTTATCTGGCCAGCCCTTGACCCTTAACCATATACTGTACACAGAACATATTCACTTATACCCTAAATCCTGATTAATTCACCATAAAAATTTTAAATTCACAAAATTCCTTCTCGGAAATCTCAAATCCATTCACTTATTTTCTCTGTAGGTTTATTATTTAACCTTAATTTAATATTTTAATATTCTATAAATATCCAAATTCTTGGGTTGTCACAATAAAGAATTTCGCAGTCATAATCCTTGATTAATTCCAACCACCTTCTTTGTCGCATATTCAACTCCTTCTGTGTGAAAATATATTTCAAACTCTTGTGGTCCGTGTATATCTCACATTTTTCTCCTATACAAATAATGCCTCCAAATCTTCAACGCAAAAACTATCGTCGCTAACTCTAAGTCATGGGTAGGGTATCGTTTTTCAAAATCTTTCAATTGTCGTGATGCATTCGCAATGACCTTGTCGTGCTGCATTAGCACACATCTAAGTCCTCTATGCGACACATCACTATACACCACAATTCCTTATGTATCATCTGGTAATGATAATATAGGTGCCTCGCTCAACGTCATCTTCAACTCTTGGAAACTCTCTTCGTATTTGTCCGTCCACACGAACTTCACTGTCTTCCTCATTAGATTGGTCAGCGGGGTTGCTATCTCAGAAATATCTTAGATAAATCTTCGATAGTACCCGGCTAACCCTAAGAAACTTCATACTTCTGTAGGCGTCTTCGTTTGTTCTCAGTTACTTTCTGCCTCCACTTTTGAAGGATCCACAGAAATTCCATTTTGATCTATCACGTGTCCTAAAAAATAAACCTTCTTCATCCTAAATTCACATTTTAAAAATTTTACGTACATCTTTTCTCTTCTCAATGCTTCCAAGACCATCTTTAGATGTTAGACATGCTCTTCCTTAGTCTCTGAATAAATCAAAATGTCGTCGATAAATACTACTATGAACTTATCTAAGTATGGCTTGAAAACTCGGTTAATCAAGTCCATGGATGATGCCAGAGCATTAGTCAACCCAAATGACATCACTAGAAATTTGTAATGTCTGTAGCGGGTTTGAAACGTCATCTTTGGTATGTCCTTCTCTCGCAGTTTCAACTGATGATAACCCATTCGTAAGTCTATCTTGGAAAAACACTTCGCTCCCTTTAGTTAATCGAAAATGTCGTCTATCCTTGGCAACCGATATCTGTTCTTAATTGTCACTCGGTTCAACTCCTGATAGTCGATATAAAGCCTCATCGACCTATCCTTCTTTTTTACAAACAACACTGGCGCCCCTCAAGGAGACATACTCAGCCGAATGTAACCCTTATCTAGAAACTCTTGCAATTATATCACCAATTCCTTCATTTCTATTAGCACCATACGATATGGGGCTTTTGATATCGGTGCAGTTCCTGGTGCTAAATCTATTACGAATTCAATTTCTCTGTCTGGTAGAAGACTAGGCAGATCATCTGGAAACACATCTAGGAAATCTTTGACTACCGATATATTTTTCATTTCTACTCCTTTTTTCTGAGTATCCACTATATAGGCTAAATAACCTACACATGCTTTCTTTAACAATTTCTTAGCCTACATCATCGTAAGGTAACACGATTGCTTAAGCGATGAGCTACCATAAAATACTACCCTATACCGATTTGAAGTCTAAAGGGCCACAATTTTCTTTTGACAGTCGATTATCGGAGTGTGGTTGGATAACCAATCCATTCCTAATATCACATCAAACTCTCTTAGTCTTATAGGAATCAATTCTACGCTTAGTTCGTGACCTCTAATGTTTGCACAACAATTTTGGTAAACGAACTCTATGGAAATTACTTCCTTATTCGTAATCTCTATGTTCAACGAATTTTCTAAGCGTTCATGGGGTAGGTTTAATAGACTAGCAAATTCTTCAAATACAAAGGAACAGGTAGCACCCGAATCAAATAATATATAGGAATTTATATTATTGATTGTGAGAATACCTGACACCAAGTCCTTCGCAGCTACTACGTCTTGGACAGTCGTGTTAAAGGTTCGAGCAGTCGGTTGGTTAGATTGTGTTGGTCCACCGATCATTAACTTACTGCCCCTCCCTATTGGCCACTTCCTCCGCTGCTCCCCTTCTTTGGACAATCTTTGATTTGATGCTCAGTTGAGCCACATGCGAAACATCTCTTGATCTTTTTCAGCTTTGGGCAGTTGGGTGAAATGTGCCCTTCCTGGCTGCAGTTGTAGCAGACATTGCGCCCCTTCCAGCATTCCCCTTGTTGGTTCTTCCCATATTTCGAGCAAGCTTCACTTCTTTTCTTAAACCCTCCTTGATAACTTCCTGACTGGCTGATGTGTTAATTGTTAGTATTGTTATTGTTGTTATTGTGGTTATCCCATTTCCTCTTTCCCATATTGCTTCCACCACTTCTACTCCCTCCACGAGTTTCTCCCCTAACATTATTGTTCTCCTTCTCCCTGTTGTATTGGCTCAATGCCTCGCTACCTCCCTCAGCAATTATCGCCTTCTCCAACAATTTGGCGAACAAGTTAATTTGAAGGACCGACACCTTGTTGAACAACCAAGGTTTCAGTCCAAGTTCGAAGCGTCGAGCTTTCCTTTCTTCGGTGTCTACTTGATGCATTGCAAAATGTGTGAGTTTATTGAACTTGGCCACGTACTGCATCACCGTCATCTCATCTTATTTCAGTTCTAGAAACTTTACATCCATCATATTCTTCATGCTCTTCGGGAAGTAATTCTTGAAGAACAAAGTCTTAAACCTTTCCTAAGTTATAGTCCCTTCTCCCGCCCTCTATTGATTTGCTTCCCACCAGTAGTTTGCTTCACCCCTCATCATGTACGTAGCGAACACGGTTTTTTGATCTTCACCCACACGAGCAATGGCAAAGGCTTTCTCCATTTCTTTAATCCACATCTGTGCCACGATAGGGTCGGTAGTTGATGAGTGGGATTTATACCCGCGAATCGGATCAATTATTTCTTAAATAGTTGCTTGATCTTCATAGGTTTTATATAGCTTTTATATGATGATAGTATTATTTTGTTTAACCGATGTGTTGCAGGGCTTAATAGGTCTTTTCCAGCTTTTAGGGGGCAAAATGGTCAATTTCCCTACACTGGCGCTGCAGCGCCAACGCCAGGCTTAAACCTGGCACTGCAGCACCCTACCCTGGTCAACGATGATTTTAGCATGGCACTGCAACGCCACAGTTCCTTCATGAACTGGCGCTGCAGCGCGAGCTCCGGTGTATTTGATGCTGACGTGGCGCTGCAGCGCCAATGCCAAGCTTATTCCCCGCGTCGCAGCGCCACCTCTGGTTCTCAGGCAGTAAAGAGCTAGATTTGACCTAGCTTAAAGGAGGGACTAATATATATATCCATAGAGAGCCTCCATACAAGAGGATCGGATAGTTCCCCCTTTAGGAAATACTCTCTCTCTCTCTCTCTTAATTTCTTTCTCATTTTCTCTTAGGTAATGTTTGTGAATATAATTTAACTAGATTAGGGAGAAGTTTGGGAGTCCTTGGAGCAACAAGAGCATTAAACAATACGAATTGGAAAGCTTTAAAGGAGTGGAATTCTTTAAGACTGAAGAGCTTTGACAGAGTTTATTCTTATACATTTATTTCCATTGATTTTGTAATCCATAAATGTTATCTTTATTGCTACTTATATTTTGTTCAAGAGCTATGAACTAATTATTGACTCCAACAACCTAAGCTTAACTTATTCAAACCATTAAAACTATAATGTTCGTTAAGTTGATTTCCCATTCCTTGTGGCTTTCTGGCAACTAAATGCCATACCTCAGGATTTATTCCTTATCGTCTAAGTCATACAGTCTTTTGTATACCTAGAACGATCATTCAATATTAATACTATGCGTTCATAGCGTTAAGCATTTTACATTACCTTGTTCATATCTTATAACGTCCGATTCTTTCAACTAAGAATGTTATCCAATTTATAATCATTAACTCGGCTTCTTAACGTTATACGTCATTGTCATTATTTTAGTTTCTTCACTGTTCACAGGTTTAATCTTTAGTCTTCATTACCTTACGGTCAAACCATACACGGTATGACTAATAATAATTTATAAATAAAGATGAATTTTCTATAAATATCATTTTTGAATATTATGGAGTTAATTTGATATAATGTTATAGTTGTGGGTAATATTTATAAATTTTGCAAAGTACGCAAGTTGTTATATAATATTCGATTGGTCGGGGAATATTCGTTTTAACATGGAATATTCGTACAACGGCACAATCATTGGTGGACCCCACAACGGAATTATTGTCGGATTGAAAAAACGACAAAAATATTATATTAAAAATAACGACGGAAGTTTTACCATTGATACTGTTGAACTACTCGGTAGTAAAAGTACAGTAATACGTGTGGTTGCATAGTAGCACACGGTATTGATTATTAATGCTTATGTGAGAAGTCACTCAGTTTGATTCAATTATTGTCAGTTAATAATATGAATTATTTAGCGATAATGACGTTTTGTTTTATTCGTATTATTAACGTAATAAAACAGAAATATCTTTTTATATAAAACAGAATACTTTATTAAAGTTATTCTATAAATAGAATATATTATATTTTATTTAAAAGATTTTTCTTTAAATATGGACCGTCAGATTAAAGTAATCAATCTGGACCGTTCATGGATTAGTTACTATGCATTCTATTTTTCTATAAATAGCAGCTCATTCCTTCATTATTTCTTACGAATTCACTGAACTCTAGAGAGAGAAACTATAGAGAGAAACTATAGAGAGAGAGAAGAAGAATATTCTGCTACTTAACTATTTTCTTATTTCAGCTCTTCTTTAAAACGGTAAGGGGTGTTATTCTTTCTTATTCATGAAGAGAACTGTTGTTATTCCATTTCTTATTATTCTGTTGGAATAACCTGTATACGCGGTCTACCCTATACTTGGTGACATTCTTCTATTATTCTGTTGGAACATCCTGTCTGTGTGTTTTACACCGGACCTGGTTCCGTTTTTATTATTATTCTGTTGGAACATCCTGTCTGTGTGTTTTACACCGGACCTGGTTCCGTCTTTATTATTATTCTGTTGGAATATCCTGTCTGTGCGTTTTACGCCGGACCTGGTTCCATTATTTATTATTCTGTGGGAATAACCTGTCTGTGCGGTCTATCGCATGTATGGTGATTTCTTTTGTTATTCTATTCTTTATTATACTCAGTTGGTTAAGTTTTGACTTCTATACTCCATGAAATTTGTGAAATATTCTTGATAGTTGCGTTTCATCCAGTATCTTTTTAAGAAAATATTCTTCTAAGCATTCTTGAATTTTACTCCACAAAGCAGTATCATGTTGACAATTTGGACGTTGTTAATTCTTGGATAAATTAATTCTTGAACTTGTTTTATTGAATTCTTATATCATTGTCATCATCCTCATGTTTATAAAATGTTAAAAGTCATCTGTGGCCTGTAGTGCATTGATGGACTTGGTATGATTATGACCAGGGATTATTCGGTATAATCATGACCGTAATGTTACAAATGATGTGGTAAAAGTCCTCATTGGCCGTAGTGCGTTGATGGACAGTTGTTGGCATGAACATGACCATTAATGAATATACGAATATCTTTGGTCGTAGTGCAGGGGTGATTCGATGATGTGGAGTATTTTATTAAGCCGAGTCCCAGCGATCACAGTGTTGAAAAACCTTTTAAATCATAAAAGATAGTAGAGTTTATTTTCTACTTGACTCTTTTAATGGATTGCTTGTTCCGCTACAGTTAAACTTGATGTCTATTATATTTTATCAGTTTAACATTGTTAAAGGCTAATGATAATTTATTCTGCATTATCTTAGTCATAATATTTCTTACTGGGCTAGTTGAGCTAACCCTTTCTTTCACTGTTCTCTTCAGGAAATGAGAACGTAGCTGGGGCAAGTCGGGGAGCGGAGTGATGGTCCGAATGATAGTATTAGTTAGTAGTCCTCACTATTCAATGTAATGGTGTGTTAATAAATGTAATGAGGACTCCTTTTGAGTATGAATACTCTCTAGAAGATAATATTTGTATTCAAACTCACAGTTTATGTTTTGTCGTATTGTACACGATAGTTGTATTAGTAAATTGTATTTGTATTCTGTACTATGTATCTGACGACCCAAGATGGGTGATGTATACCTAATTTTGGGGGCGTCACAAGTTATGTTTTTCTTTTTAAATTCAAAAGCCACTAAGGCTTGTTTTGCAAAGCTAGTTTAAAATTAAAGACTTAAAATTCTTAAGCCTTGTTTGGCAAAACTGAATTAAAACTCTTTTAATAACTCATTTATTATATAGTTTATTGTCACACTTTATTTAATTAAATTATCATATTCAAATTTAATTAAATTAAAGCTAATAACAACTTATTAAATCAAATTGCCATAAAATTATAGTTTTCATTATAATTATTACTAAACAACATTATAACAATTCATTTAATTATTATCAACTCTCTAATTTAATTATTAAATTAAATTAAAATATTATCACATAATAATTAATTCATCACCCTTTAATTTACTTAACTTCAAAATACAAAATTACCGAATATCAACTTAATTAACATATTACACTTAATCAAGTTAATTCCCCACAACTCATGAATTATTTATTTAATTAATAAATAATCAAATTAAACAAATATTTATTTAATAATAAACACATCAACTAAAATATTTATTTAATTCAATAAATAATTGAAATTACATGTAAAAATTTTAGATTGTTACATCCGTCCCTCCTTACAAGGATTCTGTCCACAGAATCACCATTCAAATAATTCATTCATCACATTCTTCCCTTCTTACAAGGATTCTGTCCCCAAAATCGAAGACACGGATCAAATAAATAACTCAGGATAGCTTTTCATCATTTTATTTTCGAGTTCCCACGTAGCTTCCTCGGCACTGTGGTTCCTCCATATCACCTTCACATAAGGTATCGTTTTATTCCTGAGCACTTGTTCTTTTGTGTCAACTATCTGGATAGGTATTTCCTCGTAAGATAAATCTTTATCAAATTGTAACGGTTCATACTCAATCATATGCTTGTAATCGGGTTTATACGGTCGTAACACCGAGACATGAAAAACATTGTGAACATGTTCTAATTCTTGAGGTAGAGCTACCTCATAAGTCACTTCCCTTACTCTTCGCAGCACCTCAAAGGGTCCAATAAACCTCAGGCTTAGCTTTCCTTTTTTACCAAATCGAATCTTTCCCTTCCAAGGAGAAACTTTTAGGAAAATAAAATTTTCAACGTCAAATTTGTGATTTTATCTATGTTGATCGGCATATTTCTTCTGTCTGTCTTGAGCAGCTATCAATCTTGTCCTGACGAGTTTGACAACCTCAGCGATCTGTTGTACCAGTTCCGGTCCTAACAGTTGACATTCACCAACTTCATCCCAACACAGTGGAGTTCTGCACTTTCTGCCATACAATGCTTCGTAAGGCGGCATGCCAATGCTCGCGTGGTAACTGTTGTTGTAGGCAAATTCAGCCAACAGTAAGTAATCATCCCAGTTTATTTTGAAATCTGTGATGCATGCTGTAAGCATATCTTCCAATGTCTGAATTGTTCGTTCACTTTGACCATCTATTTGAGGATGGTACGCTGTACTCATTCTCAACTGTGTTCCCATACATTCTTGTAGTCTCTTCCAGAAGTTTGACGTAAATTGCGGTTCTCTGTCTGACACAATTGACAATGGAACTCCATGTCTCGAAATGATCTCCTTGAAGTACAACTTTGCCAAATGATCAAGATTGAATCTAATCTTTCTTGGCAAAAAGTGTGCTGATTTCGTTAGCCTGTCCACTATCACCCAAATTACATCATACCCTTTCTGAATAGTCAGAAGGCCTATCACAAAATCCATTGCGATATGCTTCCACTCTATTTCGGTATTTCCAACGGCTGAAGTATTCCGCTTGGTCTCTGATGCTCAACTTTGACTTTTTATCATGTCAAGCATTTTGCGACACATTCTGCAACATCTCTTTTCATATTCGGCCACCAGAAATGATGTCGTAAATATTGATACATCTTCATACTCCCCGAGTGAATTGAATACCTCGAGTTATGAGCTTCAGTCAAGATTTCATCTTTAATTTCAGGTATTGATGGAACCCAGATTCTTCCCTCGAACCTCAACAAGCCCTTGGTATCGATCTTGAACTTCACCTCACTACCCTTGGACACACTTTCTTTGATATTCTCGCATTCTTCATCTTGTAGTTGAGCGTTCTTTACCTTGTCCACTAAAGGTGGACTAGTTTCCATTTGGAATAATCTTTCATCCGATTTCTCCAGAAGTTTTATTTCCAACTTTAGCTTTGCCATTGCTGAAATAAGATCTTCCTGGGCAGTTAACAACATCAACTTCTCCCGACCCTTTCTACTCAAGGCATCGGCAACCACATTTGCTTTACCCGGATGATAAAAGATTTCACAATCATAATCTTTTATTAGTTCTAACCATCGCCTCTGACGCATGTTTAAATCTTTTTATGTGAAAATATACTTTAGACTTTTATGATCCGTCTATATCTCACATTTCTCCCCATAGAGATAGTGTCTCCATATCTTTAGAGCAAACACAACTGTAGAAAACTCCAAATCATGAGCTGAGTATCCATTTTCATAGTCTTTCAGTTACCTTGAGGTATAAGCAATGATTTTACCATTTTGTATAAGCACACAACCTAGTCCTTTATGCGATGCATCAGTATACACCACAAAGTTTCCTGTATTATCCGGTAATAATAACACAGGTGCCATGCTTAGCTTCTTTTTCAACTCCTGAAAACTCTTTTTGCACTTCTCCGTCCAAACAAATTGTACGGCCTTCCTTGTCAAATTCGTCAACGGAGTGGCAATCTTGGAAAAGTCCTGAATAAAACGTCTGTAATAGCCTGCCAATCCCAAGAAACTCTTCACCTTTGATGGTGTCCTTGGTTGTTCCCAATTTATTACAACTTCAACCTTTGATGGATCCATTGAGATTCCATATTTTTTAATCACATGCCCAAGAAAATGCACATGTTCTAGCCAAAATTCACATTTAGAGAATTTCACATATAACTTTGCTATTCTTAATGTCTCCAATGCCAAGCGTAAAGGCTTCACATGTTCCTCTTGAGTTTTGGAGTACACCAGGATATCATCGATGAACACCACCACAAACTTATTTATGGTTTAAACACCCTGTTCATCAAATCCATGAATGTTGCAGGGGCATTGGTCAAACCAAAAGACATTACCAAAAACTCGTAATGTCCATACCGTGTTCTGAATGCCGTCTTCGGTACATACTCTTTTCTTACCTTTAGTTGATGATACTCACTTCTCATATCTATCTTTGAGAAGTGTCTAGCTCCTTTCACCTGATCAAACAAGTCATCTATTCTTGGTAACGGATACTTATTCTTAATAGTGACTTTGTTTAATTCCCTATAATCAATGCAAAGATGCATCGACCCATCCTTCTTCTTCATGAACAACACCCGTGCTCCCCATGGTGATAAACTCGGCTGAATGTATTTTTTGTCTAGTAGCTCTTGTAGTTATACCATCAATTCCTCCATCTCTATCGGAGCCATCCTATATGGGGCCTTCCATATCGGAGCAGTCCCTGGTGCTAAATCGATAACGAACTCAATCTCTCTGTCAGGCAGAAGTCCTGGCAAATCATCTGAAAATATGTCCACAAAATCCCTAACAACTAGTATCTCCTCCAGTTTTACACCCTTCTTCTGAGTATCGACTATGTAAGCTACATATCCTGCACAACCTTGCCTCAATAACTTCTTGGCTTGCATAATCGTCAGAGAACTCACTTGTCTAGGTGATTTGCTACCATAGAAAACTACCTTTGATGGAGTCATAAGGTTTACACATTTCTTTTGGCAATTAATTATCGTTCCATAATTGAATGGCAAATCCATTCTCAATATAACATTAAATTCCCCAAGTTTAATCGGGATTAAATCTACTGTCATTACGTTTCCCTTAATATTCACCCTACAGTTCTTATATACAAATCTAACAGGAATCACCTCCCTATTCGCAATTTTTATGTTCAAAGGGAAATTCAACTCTTCACTAGGTAATCCTAAACTTTTAGCAAAATCATCAAATATAAAAAAACAAGTAGCACCCGAATCAAATAATACATAAGCATCTATATCATTGATTGGAATGATACCGACACCACATCTTTTGATTGCACAACATCTTGCATAGTCATGTTGGAGGTTCTGGCCGTGGGTCTATTTGTCGACTTTGGCCCAGTAATAGCCAATGTACCTCCACTGCCACCTCCCTTACTTCTAGTTGCACTTCCAGCTGTCTTCTTACGGCACTCGCGAGTAAGATGATCCTTTGACCCGCATATGAAACAAGCACCCTTCTTTGGTTGAGAGTAATTTGGAGCAATGCGACCCTCTTGGCCACATTTATAACACACCCGCTTACCTCTCAAGCACACTCCAGTGTGATTCCTTCCACATGTAGCACACACTTCAATTTTCCTCTTCTGCTGGCTACTCTACTGTAACACCCTCAAAATTCATACAATTTAATTATCAACTTCGGTCGTTAATAACACATCTAACTTCTGATTTTATATCATTATTCGATGTTAAACTTTATAAAATGCGAAATAATTTAAACTTTTATGTCTTCTTTCTTTAATTCCCTGAATCAAAACCTTTATCATCTACATGCCTTTGAATCAATCTTATTTTTATGATTCACTTTATCACTGTTATCATATAAAATTTTACATTTGAACCCGATAACCTTTACATATCAGATAACTCTAACTCTAGCTTTACAACTCAACATAAAACTATACATCATAAAACATTTAGTACATTTCATGAATCTTAATCACAGTTTAAAGAAATAGCAACTTTAGCTAAAACATTAATCTTCGTGTATTATTTATGATCCACTTCATTCAAGTAGCTCATAGTGTTATCTTCAATCCTTAACCTACAAAAATAGTTATTTGCAAGGTTGAGCTCGACAGCCCAGTAAAATCGAACAGTTTTCATGCATCATATAACACAATAATATGCTCAACATATAAAATACATGCTACAGTTTATATAACAAGTATAAAGATTGAGTTCCTTACTCAATCAGCATGCTATAATCAATCAACGTAGTCATAAGTTGACTTTAACATTTCATACTTTCAACATATATATAACACATCATACATTTTGCAATAACAATTTAAAACAATTAATCATTATGTTCACATAGCAAATAGAAACTGAAAGACTTGCCTTGATCGTTGTTTACCAATAACAGTTTAACAGCTTACAGTTATCTACACTTCACGTGCCCTACCCAATTATATAATCATACACATCAACTATTAGTCAACTAGCAACGCATAATGGTTGTAATGTAAACTTTACTCTATAACTCATAACCCTTCCTATTATATTTATGCAATGTACTAACATCCATTTTCCAACATAACACTCAATTCTAGTTAAACTTGTTATTTCAGTACAAGTCTTATGATACTATATATATTTTTGAAACTCCAAGTGTTGACTTCACAACACTTATCTAACATTCATTGTGTACATTAAGTTCTAACATAACACGTTCATAACTTATGATGATTCTTTTTACAACTTTGAATTTATCAATGACATATCACGGTTCTGTTTTAACCTCCTTGTCACATGTTTGACACATTGACATAACCTTAGACCAAGTTATAGCGGTATCCCAGGTTTGCAGCAGTAGCAGAAGCCACTGCCTCAGATTAATGTATGGCGCAGCTGCGCCATACATAAGCCTGGGACCCGCGCAGCTGCGCTGTTTCTGGCCTTGGCACCGGCACAGCTGCGCCAGTGCACAGATAGAACCAGAAAGGCTGTGAACAGTAGCCAACTTTAGCTCAACTAACACGAATTTCACCCACAAAACAATAAATTTAACACAAACAATTGATATAGAACTATTACAAACATGTTTCTTCACATATTCATCAACATAGAACAATTTAACAACAACTTTTACTAACTTAATTCCTCAAATTCTATGTTTTGATACAAAAACTCCATTTTCGAGTTCCTTTACAAAATTCATCACTGTGATTTCAATTCTTCACCAAATCACTTCGTTCAAACTATGTTTTCTTCGTTTCTTAATGAACTAACATAATCAAGCCTCAATTTGTAGATTAACATACGCATTGACCACTAAAATTGGTACTTTTACAAGTCACATGAAAAAATATACTGTAAATACTTTTCTTCCTTTTTGAACGAAATTAGCATAACAAATTCTTATCTAAATGCAAACTCTAACATCATAAACACGTATAATCACAATTACCTGTTATATATATCAATAATCCAATAAATTGAATTCACAGAATTCGAAAAGTTAACAAGTTTGCCGAAAAAAACATATATATATATATATATATATATATATATATATATATATATATATATATATACACACACACACACACACACACACACACACACATAAGATATAGAAATTATAGAGAAATACCTTCTTATGCGCAAACAATCCATGCTAATCAACTGATAATCACTTTGAAATAACTTGTTTTCCCTCACTCTCTCTCAATTCTCTCTTAGCTTCTCTTTGTATTTCTATTATCTAGCCTTAGGAAAATATAATACGTAGAATAACTGAAACTCCCCACGATCATCAGTTAAAACAAATAATACGTCTGTTAGTTATGTTAGGCCAGAAGCCACAACTCTACATTTGGCTACACACAAATCTCATACCAGTTTATTTTTATAATATTATATTATATAGTTTCATGTGTCACACCTTTAGTTATTTTAAATAACTTTTAATAATAATAATAATAAATAATTATAATCTCATTATAATTATACTTATAATTAATAAATAATTATATATCTAATTTAATTAATAACTTAGAAACATCACTTTATTTAATTTATTAACT
Organism: Panax notoginseng; assembly: GCA_016801055.1. Classification (NCBI taxonomy): domain Eukaryota; kingdom Viridiplantae; phylum Streptophyta; class Magnoliopsida; order Apiales; family Araliaceae; genus Panax; species Panax notoginseng. The sequence goes on from CM029019.1 coordinate 171,513,256, forward strand.
TTCTTTAATATTAAACAATTCATTTAATTTAATTAATTCATTAAATTAAATCTTCTGAGAATAAAATTTACCTTTGCTTTAATTTAATTATCATACACACGTAACTAAATTATTATACCACAATTTCATAAATTATTTTTTTTTTCAATACATAAATTATTTAAAATATTTATTTAATTCAATAAATATTTAAAATAATTACCAATTTTATTTAATTTCTTCAATAGTTAACTTAACTATTAAACATCACTTTCCCAATATATGAAAATATTTTTCTCTTCACACCAGACCACATATTTCAAAATATATAGCACGTATATATATACATACTCAAACTCAAAACATCTCATAATAAGAATTTTAATTATTACATTTCTATTTTAATAACTTATAAAAATTCGGGTTGTCACATCCTTTCCTCCTTATAAGGATTCCATCCTCGGAATCAAAGAAACCTCCCTTACTCGGTTTTCACCAAATCTCTTTTCAAAATTTATCGTTGAATATCTTCAACACATTACCTTAATATAGGTTTTATATTTCCTGCTACATTCATTTCTTCAACAAATTCTAGGTTTTATTTCATAACCTTTACTTAGACTCAATTATATTTGAGTATTACATATTTTAACCCATTCATTTCCTTTTCTAAGAATCGTTATCATATACTTAACTCATAAACATTCGGGATATTACATTCACCCATTCTTTCTTCTAAGAATTTCGTCCTCAAAATTTTATCTATTAATCTTTATTCATTTAATCTATGAAAATAGATTTTTTGTTAATAATTTATTTATTCATTAGGTTCTACAACCAAATTCTTTCTCTAAGAATCTTTCCAAGATCATCATATTCCTCACATATTCCCCTTCTAAGAGTTTCACGTTTCTCTTCTTTCTGGAATTTAATTCCTTTCTTGAAATTATTATGTTTTGCTTAATTTGCTCATCCTTTCTACTTTCACCCTTCAGAATAAAAAGATTCTTCCACAATTGCTCAATAATTGGGAAGCGATATGAATAACTGGAATTTAAAAGATTTCAAATCATGCTGATGGGTCATAAGACCTTGAACTACGTCTCTAGGTTATCAAGTATCTCGACTTGAACCTTTAACAGTCATAAGACTATACAGACCTTGAACTCTTCTCCGGGTTTAATAGTGTATTACCACCGTAAACCATCTTTAACAGAGTGTTTAGCAATCACACAGACTGAAAACACTCTCTGCAAGTACTTTAGGTGATTAGCCTATCGTACCCCTACGTCGTGCACAACGTATCACATCTTAACATCGTAACAACTATATGCATTACTTTCGAAACCATTGTCTCCGATAATATGTTCTCTTTTGCAGGGTTGTTCACCTCAGCTTCTTAACATTTGAATCCACACCAAAACAATTTGGTTAGGCATAACTTCTCAAGAAATGCTTGAATTTTATGAACATCTTTCAATATTCGTCTAGCAGAATCAAATAGCATAGACTTCTACAACAATTCGGACATCAATCGAAATATACATATACATATTCTCATATCTTAAAGAAATCTCAAAAATCCTTTTATGGCGTCATGATTATGACGTTGTCATACTACATCTCACCATATTGGGCTGACGATCATATAATCACATCCAACACCAGGTTCCCTTGCATTGATGACTCCATCGTTTATCATATCACCCGATACATATAATTAAAATATATTTTAAAATTTTAAAAATCATTTTTTTTCTAGCTGAAACAAACAACATAGATATGCGAATAATAGCACTGTTTTAAAAATTCATTGGTTCACTAGTGTGATCCAACATTTTTCAAAAATCAAAAGTAAAACCATCGGCACGAAGTCAATAAATCTCAAAAGTCTAGTATAGCTAGTAGATTTAGAATATCCAGGTATCCATCAACTTCAATCTTTACTCCATTACTTAATTGCTAACTAATCCTTTTTATTTCTAGCACCACCAATGCTCTTATACTAAATATTCTTGTATTTCAACTTACAATCCTCCCATATCCCCAGTATAGTTTATCAAGCTTACCGCACATTGGAAGTTTAGGAACTTGCCACAATAATATGAGTTTAAGAACTTATCCTAGTCAGACCATATGCGTCCATTCGCTGAGGGGTTCAAAACATACCATATTATTATAAGTCACGAACTTACCATGTGTATTAGTTTTAAGAACCGTACCTAATCCTAATAATATCTGACTAATCTTAATAGTTTCTAACTATTAAATATACACATGAGAAAAGAATCACCTTTTCACCACATATACATTGATAGCGTAACACCGACATTCCAATGATTGTCAACGTGATAAACCAAGTGCAAGCACAAAACCCTCACCCATACAAAGGTTTGTACAACTCAGCCATCACATGAGTCCTCAATTGAAATCCCACCAAATTCTATCTTACTCATAACTTGCTCAATACGAATTCCTCGTATCACATTATCTATAACTCCTCGTGAGTTATCTCGTACTATTTTATAGTTGTGACGCCCCCAGATCCGGGCCCCTTCGAATCCCAAATCCGGTCCGCCACGATACTACTATCGTCAAACTATTTATATTTTTCATTCATAACTTAATGAATAAGCTTTACTTATTATAATTTAGAATACAAATTCGTTCCATTACCAGGATCTGCACAATGACCCCAAACTTTTATATGTTTCTAATCTTGGTCATTTACTATTCCTGTATTACATCACATTCGATGTTATATAAATATGCGGAATAATTTAAACTTTTTCAATCTCCTTTGGAAAATAATCTTTTATTGATATCTTAACTTGAATCGATTATAAATCCCTAAATCAAATTATTCTACGATTCACTCCATTCTATTTCCGTATAAACCTTTACATCTCGATTCGAATTTCTCTACGTATCACATAGTATAACTTTACAACTGAACATGTATTACACGTCGTAAACTACTATCATGTACATTTACTATAACCTAAACAGGGTTCAAGAGTATCTATTTAAATAAACAAATCAATCTCCTTTGATGTGATTGAACTTTATCAATTAAGTAGCACGTAACCTTAACCTGCAAAAGTGGTTATTTGCAAGGGTGAGCTCGACAGCCCATCAATTCTAACAGTTTTCATGCAACACATAGCATATAATAGCATATTCAGTTCATGCATTCATAATCAATTAATATTTACTACGCATGTTACTTCACACATAACAGGCATACAGATTTACTAACATAAGCATATCATCAAAGATCAACTTTCACATTTCATACATATCTCATATGCATTTCATATATAGACATCAACATTTGCATAGCATAATATAACTCAACTAATAGTTATCGAATTCATATAACAAATAGGAACTGAAAGACTTGCCTGATTCTTAGTTTATGAACTACGACTTAACTGCTTAAAGCTTATCTGCACTTCGCGTATTCCTACACAGTTATATAATCATGGATTCACATCCCTCAGTAACATATTTCATGCATTCTCAATGTAATAACAATGTTACATTGCTTCCTAACTAGGTTCGTAAAATCTACATTTCGCTTTCTCATCATACTCTTAGAATAGCTAGGTAGGTATAGGTATACCTTAACCATTTGTACTTGACATCCACATTCATATATTTCTATCACCCACTTGTCTCACTATGTGATCGACACATTTAAAACTTGTATAGGTAAGTTCAAACTTACACATAACGTCTAACTTACTTGTAACGTCATACAACATCACCTATACAGCACAAATCAGATTGTGAATTCAAATAACGTATCGTTGCCTAATATCTTGCAAGTACTCCTTTGGACTTAACTTTTGAAAATCATAATTAACATTCATCTCTATCACATAGCATGCTTCTTAACACATTTCATAGCATATTGGTCATATATTACAAGTTAAAGTAATCATATAATCATGCTTCAAACATCATATAAAAAAACAAAACCTATTCTAGATTGCAGAATGGCGCAGCTGCGCCCTGTCCAGGCTTAGGGATGGCGCAGCTGCGCTGTCCCCTGACAAGTCCAAGGTTGAGCTTTACATTCCTAGTTTCAGTCCAAGCTTCAACACACATACACACTTATACTTAAAACGCATACACGCTAGAGGTCTTTACATACTTGTATGACCACTTCAAGTTCACCCTTATATGTAGGGACTTTAGTTTAGGATTTACACGAAATCAAAACTAAATAGGTTTATGAAATCACTAGGTGTACTAATTTTCTTTATGTTCTCATGAAGAGGTCACATAATCTGTACTACACATGCTCATACATATTCATATCTTTTACTCGTAGCTAGCATCGTTTAACACTTTAAAACATGCTTTAACCTCATGCTTGGTTTACTTCTATTATGTTTAACATATAGGACTTATGTTTAGAGACATAATAAAACATATCATGACATCTCAAGCCTTTAGAATCTAAATACGCATATGTAATGCAACCTAAGTTCGAAAACATGCTCGAGGTTGCCTTTGAAATCATTTTATCATAAATGATGCAATATAGCACACATAAATCATATCTAGGGATATGATAGACATAAGATGACATATAAATCCTTTAGAATCTAGAGATGCATGTGATGCAACTAGGTTTTGAGAATATGTTCAAGTTTGCTTTTGAAACCACTTTAAACTTGAACCATACCATTCAACACATACAAGACAACTTCAAAGCTCTAAACATATGTAGTCAAGTCATGTTATCATGCTCGCAAGGTCAGAGTTTAAATCATGTAGTAGTCATGCATGTTAGTTCACTATGCTAAGCTTTTTCTTGAAAAACTTCTCTAACACAAAGCCTAATAAGGTGGTTATGAACAAAGGAACTATGAATCATATATCATGCATTTCTAAATTTTACCAAACATGCTTGCAAAGTCAGTATACAAATATGTCATTCATACTTGTCAAGTTCGTTTCTAAAGTCACAAATCCATTTTAAATCATACACCTTCGTTAATCATGCAAATCTATTAAAACATGCTCAACTTAGCATAATATACTTATACATACACATTACACATGCTTGCATGTTAGTTTAAGCCTAAATGATTGCCTAACATTGATCAGAATTAAAAATAGATAGCTCAACTGAGCTCAGGAACCGGCGCAGCCGCGCTGCGCCTTAGTGTTAATACGGCGCAGCTGCGCTATACCTGGTTCGAGCCAGGAACAGTAAACCTCAGCAACTATTTAGCCCAACCACAGAAATTACTCACGAAATTGATTCTTAACATTCCTATTACAGTTGAAACATATATATATGGTCATATAACAACTATATAACCCATACCCAATCTTATTAACATCTAATTCTATGAATTCAAGAATTTGGATTTTAAGAACTCTGCTTGACAGAAACTGAAAATGGAAGCAAGGAAAAAGAACTTATACCTCTGCAAATGTGAAAGGAACTTGCTCCAATGAACTCTCAAACTCTTAGAACATTTATATACTCTCAACTCTTACTTAGCAATTCTCTGAAATTTTCAAGCAACCCAACTAATAAACATGTCTGCTATTTATAGAAAAACACAGAACCGAACATTGCATTATCCCATTGAATCAAACCTATGGATTGTAGGATTGCATGAAGGTTATGGAGGAGTTGTTAGATGGTGGTTGAAACTTATTATAACCACCACTCCCTACCATAATCATCAGCTAAAAAGTTGGAAGAAGAAATAGGCTTAGCCTTTTTGGAAGAATACGTATTCTAGCCTTGAGTTACTGTTCATGTACTTGTGCCACTCATTTTGGGATAACCAGAAATCTCAACAACACTTAGCTCCATCCCATTAGTTACTTAGTTATCCAAAAATGGTTTTAATGTCCAAGTGTTACCATATTAGGAGAATTTTGGGCTATTTACATACTCACATCATATAGTCCATGTACATTAAATACATGCATTAAAATAACGTAGTTAGGCATTATTGCCTGGGTATTCTCCATAACTATTTCTATTACCCACATAACCACATTATAACTTTATTTAATATTAATGTTTATTCAAACATTTAATTCCTTTCTTAGTTTCTAGATTACACATATATTTAATTATTTCTGTATTACCACTACATATGATTTGACTGTACCACTTGGTACCTTATATCATTAGTCCCAATTAAATGTCATACTTCACGTATTCTTACGCCGTGGGCATTATATATTACTACCTCTCACATTTATATTAAACATAATAATACTATTTAATGATAATGTCCACATTAATATTTTAATTGGGCTAAATATCATTAAGTTGGGTACTTCCGACCCATTTTCATATTTTAATATCATAATAGTAAATTAATCATTTAGTTTCTTTCCAATAATTTATTATGCACTCCATTAATTAATAGAATATAATATTCCATAATATCACTTAATTAACCATATTTAATTCGAGTTAATTAAATAAACCTTTAATCAAGTTATGCTTTGCTAACCAAATTTCTTCATGGACACTTAGTCACCATTCAAAACCTTTATATGAGTCTCTAGCCTTCATTCCTAATTGAATTTAAATTCCACAGACTAACTCAAAATTTTCTACAGACCGGCGCAGCTGCACTGGTCATAGGCTTGGTAATGGCATAGCTGCGTCATACCAAAATCAGAGGCAGACAAGTTCTGCACTAGCAGCAAAGAAACCTTACGCTTCTAAATAATTTACACATCCTCCTTATGTGTTAACTCGTCTAACATCAATGCCCTCTTTGATTCCACATCATTAGTTACTATATTCCTTAATAATTTAAGGATCACACTTTGAGTTTTAAAACTCTATCTCCCTTATTAGTTTAACAAACTATACATCTCCTTTACGGTTTCTTACCATCAATAACACAAAACTCGAATGTAACACATACATACATTCCTTCCATCTTCACTTCTTGTCGTGAATTGAATTACTTAATAATTCTCTAACCACCTTAAAGGTATAACGGTCATCTACTCTCGTTAACAACGTACATATATACCAGTCCAAACCTAGCACTGTGACGCCCCCAAATTCAGGTTCCTTCAAACCTCGGATTCGGTCCGCCACGATACTACTATCGTCAAACTATTTATATTTTTCATTCATAACTTAATGAATAAAACTTTACTTATTACAATTTAGAATATAAATTCATTTCATTTCCAGGATCTGCACAATGACCCCACCAAACTTTTATAAGTTTCTAATCTTGGTAATTTACTATTCCTGTATTACATCACATTCGATATTATAAAAACACGGAATAATTTAAACTTTTTCAATCTCCTTTGAAAATAAATCTTCTATTGATATCTTAACTTGAATCAATTACATATCCTTGAATCAAATTATGTTATGATTCATTCTATTCAAATTACTGTATAAATTTTTACATCTAGATTTGAATTTTTCTATGTATCACATAGTACAACTTAATATGTATTACACATTATAAACTACTATCATGTACATCTATTAGAACCTAAACATGGTTCAAGAGTATATATGTAAATAAATGAATCAATCTCCTTTTATACTATTGAACTTTATCAATCAAGTAGCACGTAACCTTTACCGTGTGTCCTTAACATGCAAAAGTGGTTATTTGCAAGGGTGAGCTCGACAGCCCAGCAATTCTAACAGTTTTCATGCAGCACATAACATATAATAGCATATTCATTTCATGCATTTTTAATCAATTTATATTTACTACGCATGTTACTTCTCACATAACAGGCATAGAGATTTACTTCACAAGCATATCATCAAAGATCAACTTTTAACTTTCATACATATCTCATATGCATTTCATATATATACATCAACATTATCATAGCAAAGTATAGCTCAACTAACAGTTATAGAATTCATATATCAAATAGGAACTGAAAGACTTGCCTGATTCGTAGTTTATCAACTACGACTTAACTGCTTAAAGCTTATCTGCACTGCGTGTATTCCTATACAATTATATAATCATGGATTCATATTCATTAGTCATACATTTCATATGTTCTTAATATAATAATAAATATTACATCGTTTCCTAACTAGGTTTGTAAAACCTTCATTTCACTTTCTCATCATACCCATAGAATAGCTAGGTATGTATAGGTATACTTAACCATCCATTCTTTACATCAACATTCATATACATATATCACACACTTGACTCGCTATGTGTTCGCCACATATTTAAAGTTTATAAATACGTGATCTATGTCGTTCATATTCAAACTACTTAGTTTCATAATGATTTATTTCAATCAATAAGGCTTAGCAACTTTCTTTAACAAGATTCGATGTTATAAGCTTTTAAACCATATATTGGTACTAACAAGCCTCTACTAGTATGCTTCACATAACATAGCATAGTTCATTATTTGAAAACGTATTTTAAACCACACTTGAAACGTCCAATTCATGCTTAGCTAAAAGATGAACATAATCGTCATGTCTAGGGACATAAGGCGTTCAAGTTCACTTTTAAAAGTTATTCTAGGCCAAGGTAAAGCAACTAGGTGCAACTTTTAATCTCATTTCATAGCTAACTAATCCATGTATATATGTTATCATGTTTAGAACTTTAAGTACACAAATTACTTTAAGTTCATTCTTAAAGTTTCAAGTTTTCTTTAAAAATCATTTTCAACTAAGCTATTGTAAGTTGATAATAAGTCAAGTAACTTTAAATCACTTCTCATTTTTAGGTATACTCATAACTCAACAAGATGTATGTGTTAAAATATCATAACTTCAAAGACTCAAGGTTCGTCAATATTCGTTTTTCAAAACTCCAAGTTTATTTTCAAAACACATACTAAGCCATGCTAAAGCATTCTATTATGAGTAAGATAATCTTAGCTATATGACATGTCTAATATCATGCATATTCATGTTACATCACTTACAATAACATATTCCATCATCGGGAGCACTATACTTGCGTATGTGCTCGCTCGACGCCCTCCGTTCGCCTCTGAATACGTGATAGTCACAAAGATTACTACTTTGACCCTTCTTAATGACTTCAAATTGAAAAACTTAAAGAACAAAATTTGTAGGTCTATCCGTTCTCGTTCCGGATAATCTTGAATCTCCTCAATCGGAGTTCATATGAAAACGTTATGGGCATTTTACCAAAACATGTTCTGTCAGATTTTTTTCTCAACATCTGTAACAGACCACCCCCCGCCGAGGTGGGGGTCTTGCCTTAAAAATAGCCCGTCGGGGCGGGCCTAGCTGCTGGAAACTCAAAGTTTCACTCCCTGCTTTGAGCTTATCAAGACAAACATTTATCTTACCTTCATAATTTGAGTTATACATGTCCAAATTAGTCCGTTTTTGATTCTATGGATTCGTAATTCATAAAACTACAACATATCATAATACCCATCAACTAACATAAACATTAACTAACCCAAAAATGAATCTATAATTTATGTTCATGCAAATGTTCATATTTTAGACAATTTAGTGAAATCATTCACTACGAATTCGTTTCTCAACCAATTTGGTTCGTTTAACTTCCGTTGAATTCATATTTGATTATATTAACAATATCTAACAACAATTCATGGATTGTAACAATCCTTAGCCATCAATTTTGTGACTTAAAAGCTACTTTTTCTAAGAACTTTGTAAGACTTGAATTTAAGAACACATAGAGGGATGTTACCTTCTTAATGCTTGATTGGCTAACTTGACAACCTTGAATCTTAACTTTTGACTTCTCCCAACTTCTCAACCACTCACTCACTAGAATTCTCAGAATTTCAAATGTGAAGAATGAAGAAGGGGGTCTCTATTTATAGAAGAACCATTGACCAATTTTGGGTTTTGCTCCATGAATCAAACCAAAGGGAGAAGGAAGAAGCTATTGGATTGAAAGAGTTTGGTGGAAAATCAAATCAACCCACTCCCCTCTTCATCATTTGGAAGCTATGGATTTTTGGAGAAGAAGAAGCAAGCTAGCTTCTAGCCTTTTTGCATTTCACGTGAATGAAGAATGACTCTCAATTTGGGACACTATTCTTAAAACTCAGCATTTCATATTACTATTAGCATACTTAGGTTTATTTGGTATTTTTCCCTAAATGTGCATACATATACACCCACTCACATAGAATTATATAATCCATGTACATTTGATTATTCCAAATAATATTTACATTAGACTATAATATAACTTAGTTGGGCACCAATATTGTTTTCCATAAAATTTATCATCTCAAATATACCCAATTATCATAATGATAGTTAATATCAATTATTTATGAACTCACCATTTATTTTCCCATTAAATTTTCATTTGATTTAACTTCACTAGTTATGCCACATAAGACATAATTATATGAACTTAGTAATTAATAGTCCACAAGCTTATAATAATATAATCTCACAAAATAATATTATTCTTAACTTTACATCATATAATATGGTCATGGAAGTGGTTCATTGCACCATGTTACATTTTATTATCTTACTTGTACATAATGCTAACATACAAGCCTTTATACATATATATTCAAATACTTTCTATATTATATTGTTACCATTGAAGTGTCACACTTCAATTCATATCATATAGATGTAGCTACTATATAATATAAAATCATTATTCAAATTAATCCCTTCAATTATTCATTCATTAAATTATTTGATGAATGCTTATTCCTTCACTTTGCCACACTAGGCATATCTCACAAGCTCACATTAAGCTTATCCTTATTCTCATTACTTGTTCATTTCCCACCACCTTATTATTTATAATATGTTCAATTTACATTGAACTATTATATCACAAAGTTCACATATATAAATATATCATGAATGGAAATATCAAAATATTTTTTTATAACATTCGCGGTAATATATTAACTCAAGTTATTAAAATAACTTAGTTTTCTTTTAACTTTAACCCTCTCGGAAATGCATTACTTTAATCAAAATTATATATTTCGACATAACATAACATACAATGTTTTTATCATGTTTTCTCTAAATATAGGAACTAATCATAATAAAATGATTTACTCATTTTCTCAAGATATTATTCTTAATATAATATCTATATATTATTAAAATATTTACATGCACGACACACGAGCACACTATATATAGAAAATAAGTTTATTTCCTATTATGATAAATTGTTTCCATCAACTTATATAGCAAATATGTTTTAATATATTTACCATATTACTTAATCCCACACATTACCTCGTACAAAGCTATATAAGATAATATCAAAATAATATTCCCACTTTTATTAAAATAATTAAATGCTAGAATTTATTTTAATATCCTTTAGTAGAAATATACTATAATTATTTCTCTTCCACCAAATCACCTAATTCAAGGTATATATATAACACATACATACATTCCTTTAATCTTCACTTCTTGCCGTGTATCAAATTACTCAATAATTCTCTAACCACTTTAAAGTTATATCGATTTTCTTCTCTCATCAACAACGTACATATATACAAGTCTAAACCTAGCACGCACCGAGTCTTTAATAGTATTCAATATAATATGCTGAGTGGTTTCCCACAAACAACCAATAAATTAGTTTCCGTCTCGTCTACACTGTTTTCACAATGAGTTAGATCAGTCACTAATTCGTATATACCTCCGCTCTCTGAAGGAATCGTTTAGCCCAGCTCTTATACATCCACCATTAAAGAGTAAGGTTGCGCTGCCTTAGACTTGATACTCACTCGTACCAATACTCAAGAAATTGGTGATTATCACAGATATTTAATGTCACCAACTTACTATTATAAAATAATTTCACATAAATTATTTAATATTAATAGATAATTTTTATCCATCTTCTTACTAATTCATTTCTACAATTCATAATAAATATATAATAATGATATATATTTATTAAACAAACCATCACTTATTACATAGCTCATATTATATTATGTAACACAATACCACATGCCTCGTATCACACACACACATATATATATATATATATATATATATATATATATATATATTATCAGAGAAGGATCTCTGAGTCTTTCTAAGTCTGAGTAACTAAATGAATTCGATTTCTTTTTATAGAACAAGGAAATGAACTATTACAAGTTTACTATTACAATGACTGGTAAAAGTACAAGTAAGAAACATATTACATTTACTAAAGTAGGGTAAAAGTAAAAGTAAATGAAAAGAATCTGCTTTCGGTGGAAAAGCAGACGTCTTCTTTTGACTAAAGGGGCCGTGGGGCCAGATGCTTGACTAAGTGCTGCTTTTAGCAGAAAGTAGGAGATGCTGCTGGCGAGGCTGACAGAGCAGAAGGTGCTGCTGACGAGGCTGCCAGAGCAGGTGCTGACTGGTGATGATGGTAACTAGGCTGCCGGAGCAGGTGATAACTAACTCTGGTGTGATCAGCACATCCACTTCTTTGATTGACTGATATGGTGTTTAGGCGAAAGGGTCCTGAGCATCCTGAAGATTGACAGTGCCATATGGGTCACAGTCATCTTCGTCTTCTAAATTTTGACTATCATTTTCTTCCCTGGATTGAGAAGAAGCTGCTTTTGACTCTTCTTGTAACTGATCTAATCTTTATTGAATGGCATCTGCAAGAAGCCTTAACTGAGAAGTAGAGTAACTGGAGACTTCAGTAGCTTTACTAGGGCTTGAAGGAGCAACTGATTTCTCTTTTAATTTCTCAGGTGCTTTAACTGAGGATTTACTTGAGGAGGCAACGACCGGGATTTTACTAGCTGGAGGAGTTAATAAGGGAGTAGACGAAGAAGGCGAAAATTCTTTCTGCACTTGGCCAACTATTCTATCAACTCCGAACTTATCCCACCATTTAATGTAAAAACGGCGAGAGACATGAGAAATGGGAGCAATGACTGTTTGAGTTATCCTGATATCTATGGACGACAGAGGACTGAATATGGTGACTTCTTGGGGCGCTAAAATGACATATTGCCATTTAAGGATCCAAGGAATTTTATATTTACTGCAAAATATAAGGAAGGCTGGAATTTCCTCGTATTTTGGGAGATAATTACTATGATGACAAAAATGCTCTAACTGATCTAAGAGTGGCTCGGGGAAAATAGCATGATCTAAGCCATGCCTTGTCCACCAAAGAATGAACCACTTGGGGAATTGACTCTTGAACTTTTGGTCGAACTGGAAAAACCAAGAATGAGAATGGTCCTCATTCTGGTTAAGCATGATTTTGAACCAAGCCTCAATATAATCATAATAGCAATAAGAGCTAGAATGATTAGAAAGTGACTTGAGATAAGAAGGATGACTACCCCAATCAGAAAGATTGAGAACTTGCTTAATGTACAACGAATGATAAAGAAGCTTGGATTTATCATCGTTGGCATAAATAGGTTTAATGAATACTGACTCTGTTTCAATAAGAATATCCTTATAAAAGACCAAAGATTTATAAGGAGCGAGTGGAAGGAAATGCCATCTAGTAGGAAAATACTGGGTAGCTAGTTTAACTGGGTCATCTTTAGGCTTCATGTATAACTCAATATGGAATAAGTGCTGATCATACTTAGCATGATACTCCGACGCTGGGTTACTAGGGTTTGATGAGGTTATTTTGGGTTGACTAGCAAAAATATCAAATGGCTTAGGTTGACTAGCAAGAACAGATACATAGGGCTTGGGGACTGTACCAAGCACCTGGAATTTATTATGGGTTTGAGTAACTGGGTGAGGAACAACAGTTCCCTTTGATTGATTAACTGGGCCTGAAGAACGACCATGACCACGAGAAGATGATCCTCCTCGTACACTCATGGTTCTGCAATGGTACCTGTGTTAATAAACTCACGTGTGAGAAAATTTGGGACTGAGTTGTTACTACCTTTAATATACTCAATGTCAAAATCAAAAATACTTAATATAGCTTGCCATCTAGCGAAAGAATGCTTAGAGGCGACGTTTTCAACGTCTTTCTCAAGAATGAATTTTGCTGACTTGCAGTCTATTCTAACTAGAAATTTTTGATTCAATAAATCTCTCTGAAATTTTTTAATACATAATACAAGTGATAGAATCTCTTTTTTAATAGTACTGTATTTTAATTGTGTAGGGTTCCATGCGCCTGAATGGAAACGAACAATTTGTTCATCAGAAGTAGGAGTTAACTTTTGCTTGAGTATGCCACCGAATCCAATATCAGAGGCATCAGTTTCAACTATTTTGAATGCTGAATCATTAGAGATGCCACGGCAAGGAAATATATACCTTAACATATTTTATAACTTGTTGGACGATAGAAGTATGAATGTCAGTCCATGGAGGTGGATTACTTTGCAAGCGCTGAAAAAGAGGCTTACAAATCTTCCTGAGATTCTTGTAGAACTTACCAATATAATTGAGCGAGCCAAGAAATCTCTGTAGCTGAGTTTTGTCGGTAATCTTATCTAGAAATCTGTCGGCAAATTGAATAGCTCTGTCAATAGGCCGAGTAAGTCCGTGATAGAGGATTAATCCGAGAAACCTGACTTTTGTCAGAAACAGACTACACTTGGAAGGTGAAAGAACAAGACCATTGATTTTAACGGTATTGAAGAATGAATTCAAATGTTTAATATGTTCTTCAATAGTCTTGGAGAATACAAGGATATCATCGATGTATACAATTATAAAATGACTGAAAGGATTCAAAATATTATTAAGAATATTCTGAAATTCACTGGGTGCATTTTTTAGTACGAATGACTGAACATTCCATTCGTAATATCCGAACGGAGTGGTGAATGCAGTTTTGTACCTATCATCGAGATGAATAGCAACTTGCCAGAATCCTGACTTAAGGTTAAATTTACTAAAAATGGTGGAGACACTTAACCTGCTAAGGAGATCTTCCTTATTGGGTAAAGGGTACCTAATCCACTCTAGAACTTTGTTTAGTGGTTTGTAATTGATAACTAGACGAGGGACACCTCTCTCTTTCTCAGCTTCATTGTTAACGTAGAAGGCTGGGCAAGACCATGATGACTTACTATGTCTAATTAATCCTTTACTAAGGAGATCATTAATTTCATTTTTACATAACTCCATCTGTTCATGACTCATCTGAATAGGCCTAGCTTTAGTGGGAATTAAATGTTCTTTAAATTCCTTAGCATAAAGTAACCTAACTGTGTGCTTCTTCCTATGCCAGAAAGCATTGGGAGAGTCTGAACATAAGTTTTTTGTTAAATAATCTTTTGATTCACTAATTTTTTCTTGAACTCTGTTACTCTTAAGTTGTTCTTCAACTTGTTGATACCTAACTTCTTCCTTGAGGAAACTTAAGTGGGTAACTTTACAGTTTAACAGGTTCACTGATTTAGAAATCGATTCTTCTTGAATAAATTTTAAATCTCTTTCTTTTGGTTTAAGTAGGAATTTAAATGTAATCTTCTTTCCTAAATGCTCGCAGCTTAAACCTTTATTACTAGTAGTGAATGGATACAATAAGTATATAAATGGTAACCCTAAAATGATTTTGTCTGTAAGGTTGCGAATTAAAACAAATGATGTTTTAAAACACATATTGTCCTGACAGATATGCACCTTAGGTAATTTATATTTTATTTCCATATGACTACCATTAGCTGAATTAAGTTTTTCACTAGTTTTCTTGTAATATCTAGTGGGAATAAGACCCTCTTGAATACAGTTCAGGTCTGCACCAGTATTAACTAAGGCAGGGAGCTGTATAGAGAAGGTTTTATCAATAACTAAATTAATAGAGATATACCATTTTTGAATGGTAATGTCTTTAATTCTTTTAAGTGAAAGACCTTGAATAAAAAGATCAGGTTCATCTTTAGTACCTGATGATTCTGGTTCATCATGACTTTCATCACTAGAAGAAGAATCATGTACTTGTAAATCTGATTTTTTATCATCAATCTCTTTTCTTAGATTAGAAATATCTAATTTTAAGTTAGAAATTTCTTTCTTTAATTTATTAACTTCTTGATTTAACTCAGGGAGGGTAATTTCTTTAACCGGGGACTTGAATCTTTTAAGTGTTTTATTAAGATTGAAAATGGGTTTATCTTTGGCTCTAAAAACCTTATCAGTAACTTTCTTATCTTTAGTTAATAAATCCTTTAATTGATTTAAATACCGAGTCTTTAATCATGGGTCAATGATTTTACTAATTAAATCAATTAATAAAGAACTTTCTTCATCATCTTTACTAATTACATTAATTCTTTTGCAACAGTTATTATTGCAATTCTCAGTACATATAGTAACTTCATTATCACTATTTGATTCATCGTTACAAGTACTGCTACTAGAAGATTCTGGGATATCAGAAGCTTCTTCATTACTACTGTTATTTTCTATTCTCATTAATTCTAATAATTGTTCAGTGTCTTCACCTGAAATATTCAACTGGGCTAATTTTTGCTTAACTCTACACTCACTTTTAAAGTGTCCTTTCTGCCCACAATTGTGACAGACAATTTTACTCTTATCAAAATGTTTTGATTTTTTATTTGGTTTTCTATGTGATGACTTAGGTTTCTTATAATAAGAATCTTGATTAGTATTATTTTTATCCTGAGTAAATCTCTTTTTACGACGTTTATGACTCTTATGTGACTCAATATGTTTATGAGGGTGACGGTGCTTTCTTCTAGAGGGAGCAACCGGCAGTAAACCATATTATTCACAGAAAGTGTCTAACTCGTATTTGGCCTTTTTCTTATTTTTACTGGCTTGTTTGGCTAATTTAAAGTCAATACACATTTTTAATCCTATTTTTTGAATATAACTTATAATATCTCCGTATGTTAAATTATCATAATCTATGTATCCTAAATTTTTACTCAATTCTTCTCTAACTTTATGTACAAATAGTGAAGGTAAACCATTAACGAATTTCTCTTTCCAAAATGGTTTATTGCTATCACTACGCATCATAACTCTAGAGGTGAATACATCCTTGTACCATCTAAAATCACTTAGAGTGGGATAAGTAAGGTTACTAAGTTGATCATGGATTCCTTCTATGATATTACTAGGAGTTCCAATAAAATGTTTAATTATTGTGAAAATTAAAGTATTAACTCCATCAGGCGGTCCAATACCAACTTCTTCATTAAAGATGGGATTGCCGTCATCATCTCTTTGAATAGCATGAATAATGGATATTTTGATATCTTCTGTGAGATGTTTCTCCCACCAAGATCTAAGAATACCGGTGAATCCACTAGCTAATAATTCAACTATGTTTGGTTGAGATAGATTGTTGAATTTGGTGATATAACTATTAGCTACCATAGACATATGATTTAATTTATTAAGGATTTCTTGTTCACTTAATCCATCTATATTCCATTCATATATCTTATTAGATGAAACATAAAACTGTTTATCTAGATTTCTATCTTCGGACTGTAGATCCGGAGGAGTAGGTCTAGAATACCAATTTCTGGTAATACTTGTGTTATTAACAGTTAATTTATTTAGCTGTTCATTAAGATTAGAAACAGATGAGTGATCTGAAGAACTGGCTTCATCATTATCAGATTCTACTTGATCAATTACAGCAATAGTTCCACTCGAACCTGCTTCAGTTTTAAGTTTTTTAAATAACTTATCAATAGACTGAACTAATTCTTCATCTTTATTAGGTAAACCTAATTTATGTCTATTTTCTGGTAAATTGATTAAAGGCTGTTCAATTTTTGAATCAGGTTTTTTAATAATATTTTCTTCGAATTTTTCTTCAATTCTATCTAGCTGTTTTCCAACAGTTGCTAGATATTGATTACTGAAGTTTAATTGTTCAATTATCTTCTTATCATCTTTAACTCCATCCGGAATTTTAAAGGGACTAGCGATAACTGAAGTGTTTTTAACCGAAATTAGAACTGTTTCTAAAGGATGATGACTAGACGAAATTTTTGATTTGTCTTCTTTAATCCATTGAGTTTTACTAATAACATTACACTTACTTTGATATTGTTCATACCAATCGTAAAAATTAACGTTAATTTCTTCATTTTTAATAAATCTTTTCCATCTATTAACTACCTTATCTCTTTCCTTTTCAGTAGGGTGATTAGATCTAAATAGATGTCTTTTTTCTTTATTAGATTTTGAATTAAAATCTTTCACTAAATTATCCCAATCTAAAACAAACTCCTTTTTAATGACTCTTAATTGATTATGAATAGGGGCATTAAAATCAGACTGTGTGGGATACACAGAAGACGCTGGGGAAGAAGATCCTTCATCTTCATCAGGGTCATTCTGGGTGTAACAGGGATGACTAACATGTCCTTGATTAAGGATACCTTTAAGTTTGATATCTCTAACTGAAGGATTACTAATAACTTCAGAATCTCTTCAAGTATGAATAACTGAAGGTGCTGAAGAACTGGAAATATCTTCAATAATAACTGGATTTCTAGTACGTTCAAAACTGATTTTAACAGTTCCATCAGAAAACTGTTTAACGTTTTCAATATTTGACAAATTGTTAACTACGGGTTGTTGTGGTAACTCATTTAGCAAAGTCCATTGACTAGGTAAGGTAATATCCTTCCAGAGGATTGTTCTCGGGATCTGAATATTAGCATCACTGGTTGAACTTTGGATTAAAACGGTTTAATCCTTAGGACTTTTACTAAGAGCATGAACATTCAAGTTTGACTTCATGGTCTTATAGTAGATCCGGTAGATCAAAGCAATAGGTTGAGATCCTTCAATCATTTGAGTAATCTCTCCTTCAGTTTTAATATTTAATGTTAATGCTTTAAATAAGTTTTGATCACTAAGACTTAAGGTGAAATCTGGGAAACAATTTAAATGAATTGGACCATTATGAAGACTTGCTTCCATGGCACCAATAATACTGGGATAGTAATTTAAGAATCTGGCATCTCTAAGACAGAGGTAGATTGATGAATTAATTCCTTTCCTGTTAAGTGGTTTAACTGCAACTCGAACTAAACCTATATGAATAAAATTATAACCCTTTTTCCTATGTTTTTTTAATAACATCTGGGGATAAAAGACTACAATTTTCATATTCTTTATTAATTGCATAAACTCTTTCAACTGTTTTGACGTTATAGTCAGTTTTAAATTTATCTGAAAAAGTTGACTGATAAATTTCTTTAGGGGATACCCTAGGTATGTTCCAATTGTGTAATACTTGATTAATGTTTTCATAACTCTGTTCTTCTTGGTTAACGATGTCTGGGACTGGAGGCAAAGTTGACAGATTACTGACTGAAGAGCTGGATCTGAATAATCTACTCATCTTGACTGTTTTCAAAATAAAGTCTGACTCAAAGCTCATTCATGCATACCCCGTTTACCCTAAGTAGAGTCATACCTATGTTCTATAACCCGACACTGCTCATAACCTGGAGACTTACAAAGGTTAGACACGAACTAGGTGGACTACAGGTAAGTAAGGTGACTTCGGAACTTTGAGGAAGAAGATAATTTTGAAAAAGTAGAGATAAGTTTGATTAAAAAGATCTTACTAAACAGTCAGAACAACAAACAACTTGGCTCTGATACCATTTGAGGGTGGAAGTAGATTAATAGAGAAGAAGAACAAGTGCGCATACAAACACAATTAAATTACAAAATAAAAATAATTTTATTGATTAAAGTCGAACTATTTACAAGTGCAAAAATAAAATTAACTTACAAGATTAAGTAAAAGAAGAGCATTAGATGAAGAGGGGTTAGGTAGGCTAAACAGCGGTAGAGGCTGTAACGAATGATTTGTTTGAGTTGTGATTCTGGGGACAGAATCCTTGTAAGAAGGGAATGATGTAACATTCTAGAATTTTAAAATGTAATATTAAATATTTATTAATTTATATAAGTATTTAATGGATATATTTATTGTTGAATAAATAATTGATCAATTTGAGTTTATGGGGTGTAATTATTTAATTGTTAAATAAATAATTAAATATTAAATAATAAATATTTATTTACAATATTAAATATTTATTGAATTATATGACAAATTGAGTTGATGTGATTTAGTTATTTATTTGTTGAATAAATAATTAAGGAGATAAGAAAATTAGTTGTTATGAGATTATATAATAATTGAATTTATTAAGTAAGCTAGAGAGCTTATAGTGATTTAAATAAATTATAATATTTTAAATGGGAAATTATAATTTAAAATATTAATTGGTTAAATAAAATTATAATTATAAAAGAAATTATAGTTATGTGATATTAAATTATGTGCTAAAGTAATTGAATAGATTAATGTTTTAATTGATTCATTAATTTAATAAAGGTGTGACTAATAACCTTGCTATAAAGGAGTTATTAAAATAAATTAAAAGAGTTAATTTAGTTTTTTCCAAACATGTCTTATTGCATAATAAGTCTTTATTTTAATTAGGTTTACCAAACAAGGTGTAAGGGTTAATTGATTATATTTTAGTGGTTAGCCAAACAAGCCTTATGGCTTTTGATTTTCAAAATAAAAATAACTGATGTCAGTTATATTAGAGTTATATTATATATTTATTATATACATTATATCTATATACGTTATATTTTATTACGTAAACGAGAGTTGGGAGAAGAGAGAAGAAGAAGAAGAGCAGAGAAAATTGAGAGAACTCTAGAGAAAATTGAGAGAAATTCTAACAGGTTTGAGAAAGGAATTGGAGAAAAGCTTGATAATCAAAAGGAGAACTATCATCTTCATAATCCAAGGTAGGAGCTCAATCCCTTTTCTTTAAAAGCTTAGTTTTCCTTCTTCCCAAAAATTTCTCTGTGAAATTTTTATAAAAGATAAATTGTTGTTATGAGTATAGTTTTGTATGATTATTGATTATAAGGTTATTTCATGAGTTTATATATGATTATAGGCATAATAATTCATGTATATATGTGTTTTATGGAAGAAAGTATATTACAGTGTTTACATGAAAATATATATGAATATGGCTTAATTTAAAAATAAAAATTTAGGTTTTAGTAGTTGTTAAATTGATATATTGATTATTGAATTTGATAGAATATGTAAAATCATAACTATGATGTTTTGCAATTTCTGTTTTGGTTGAAAAATAAATTCACAGTGTTGATTTTCTTTGAAAATATCAAAAATGGAGTTTTTATCAAAAACATTGAAATTGGGTGTTGTAACTTTGATGTTTATGTTAATTTATGGAGAGAAACATGTTAGAAGTCTTCACAATATGTTTATATGAAGTTTATATGTAAATTTCATGATAATCAGTCTATTAGATTCGAGCTTTTAGGCCAATTTGGCTTTTTCTTGTATTGTTGCCGAAGCTGTCAGTCGAAACTGCAGTTTCGCGCCGCGGCGCGGCTTCAGCAGTACATTAGTGGCGCCGCAGCGCCATAACCACGTCGCAGCGCGGCTTCATTAGTCATTCACCGCGCCGCAGCTCCGACTCTGCACCGCAGCGCGAACCACAGTATAAACTATGGCGCCGCAGCGCGAGTTAGCGGAATGGTCTGACAGTGTACTTTTGTACACGAAATTTTAAGAAAACACTATATGACAATAGTAGGACTGTAAAATATTGATTTTAGTGTTTTTATGCTATAAATAAATATGTTATGACATATTAACTTGTGTTATATTTGATTATGTGATTATATAATCAAACCTAAATGATAAATGTACTTAGTTATGTTTGTAAAGTGTTAATGGCTAACTATGTCATGATGACATATGTTTATAGGAGATTGTGATTCGTATTAATTCGGTTTAGCTTACGAGCAAGGCAAGTTTTCTAACTCTATATTATAATTTAGCAAGTTTTCTAATCCTTTGTCTTATTGAACTATTTGATGTTGAACAATTTATTCTTGTAATTAAATTTTTGGTTAACATGCATAACTAGATTTCTATGCATGTTTAATATTCAGTTCTAATTAACCTTGGCTTAGTATTGTTCAAGCAAGGCATGCTATAGTATTCAAATTGTATGCTATTAGATTATTCCTAAAGCATGATTTTAGTTACTATGATTAATTCAATTATGACTATTCTATAAGCATAATGTCATGGACTTTATTCAACTACTCCGTAGTTGATGTTCGTTGAATTCCAAATTACCTTGAAAGCTTATCCAAACCAAACTTACATTGGTGTGGACTTGTATTCTAAATACTGAGATGAACAACTCTTTTATTAGAGGTTTACTGAAACAACCCGGGTCAAATCCCGAGTCCAGAATAAATCTCGGGTCAAATCCCAAGTCCGAATCGAATCAAATCCATCAAAATAAGGCCTCAAACTACTGGCCCAATAGTATCTTCTTGGGTTATCTTAGCCCACCACAGGCTCCCAAAAGGTCATGACTTGAAGGTACTATTGGTAGTAACGTATTTCCTTATATAGAAACAAATTTTTCCCCTATCTTTCGATGTGGGACTGGGGTGTTACAAACTCCCCCACTTAAATTTCTGACGTCCCCGTCAGAACCGATCCCACACACGGCCCAAAGATCTTTGCCTCTCTAGCCATTGTGGGATAATACCGGCTGGTTTCGTGTTGCCACCTCCGGACCTCCATCTCTCCATTGTGGGATAATACCACCAGCCTTCGTGTCTCCACCTCCGGCAACCCGATCGGATGACCCGACCCGAGCTTTCGAGAGTCGGCTCTGATACCATATGAAACAACCCGGGTCAAATCCCGAGTCCAGAACAAATCTCGGGTCAAATCCCAAGTCCGAATCGAATCAAATCCATCAAAATAAGGCCTCAAACTACTGGCCCAATAGTATCTTCTTGGGTCGTCTTAGCCCACCACAGGCTCTCAAAAGGTCATGACTTGAAGGTACTATTGGTAGTAACTTATTTCCTTATATATAAATAAAATTTTCCCCTGTCTTTCGATGTGGGACTGGGGTGTTACATTTACGCTTAGCGTTGAAATGGTTGTGCACAATACATTGTACGAAGGGTTGATCCCCCTAAGTACGTGGAGTCCTTATAGTCTTATGACTATTAAAGTTAAAGTTGAAAGATTACTTATAACTGTGAATGTTATAACTCTTAGGGGGATCAACCCTTCGTGAATGTCCACAGTTATAAGTAATCTTTTAACTTTAACTTTAACAGTAATAAGACTATAAAGACTCCACGTACTTAGGGGGATCAACCCTTCGTACAATGTATTGTGCACAACCATTTCAACGCTAAGCGTAAACCTCTAATAAAAGAGTTGTTCATTTCAGTATTTAGAATACAAGTCCACACCAATGTAAGTTTGGTTTGGATAAGCTTTCAAGGTAATTTGGAATTCAACGAACATCAACTACGGAGTAGTTGAATAAAGTCCATGACATTATGCTTATAGAATAGTCATAATTGAATTAATCATAGTAACTAAAATCATGCTTTAGGAATAATCTAATAGCATACAATTTGAATACTATAGCATGCCTTGCTTGAACAATACTAAGCCAAGGTTAATTAGATCTTAATATTAAACATGCATATAAATCTAGTTATGCATGCTAACCAAAAATTTAATTACAAGAATAAATTGTTCAACATCAAATAGTTCAATAAGACAAAGGAATAGAAAACTTGCTAAATTATAAGATAGAGTTAGAAAACTTGCCTTACTCGTAGGCTAAACCGAATTAATACGAATCACAATCTCCTATAAACATATGTCATCATGACATAGTTAGCCATTAACACTTTACAAACATAACTAAGTACGTTTATCATTTAGGTTTGATTATATAATCACATAATCAAATATAACACAAGTTAATATGTCATAACATATTTATTTATAGCATAAAAACACTAAAATCAATATTTTACAGTCCTACTATTGTCATATAGTGTTTTCTTAAAATTTCGTGTACAAAAGTACACTGTCAGACCATTCTGCTAACTCGCGCTGCGGCGCCATAGTTTATACTGTGGTTCGCGCTGCGGTGCAGAGTCGGAGCTGCGGCGCGGTGAATGACTAATGAAGCCGCGCTGCGACGTGGTTATGGCGCTGCGGCGCCACTAATGTACTGCTGAAGCCGCGCCGCGGCGCGAAACTGCAGTTTCGACTGACAGCTTCGGCAACAGTACAAGAAAAAGCCAAATTGGCCTAAAAGCTCGAATCTAATAGACTGATTATCATGAAATTTACATATAAACTTCATATAAACATATTGTGAAGACTTCTAACATGTTTCTCTCCATAAATTAACATAAACATCAAAGTTACAACACCCAATTTCAATGTTTTTGATAAAAACTCCATTTTTGATATTTTCAAAGAAAATCAACACTGTGAATTTATTTTTCAACCAAAACAGAAATTGCAAAACATCATAGTTATGATTTTACATATTCTATCAAATTCAATAATCAATATATCAATTTAACAACTACTAAAACCTAAATTTTTATTTTTAAATTAAGCCATATTCATATATATTTTCATGTAAACACTGTAATATACTTTCTTCCATAAAACACATATATACATGAATTATTATGCCTATAATCATATATAAACTCATGAAATAACCTTATAATCAATAATCATACAAAACTATACTCATAACAACAATTTATCTTTTATAAAAATTTCACAGAGAAATTTTTGGGAAGAAGAAAAACTAAGCTTTTAAAGAAAAGGGATTGAGCTCCTACCTTGGATTATGAAGATGATAGTTCTCCTTTTGATTATCAAGCTTTTCTCCAATTCCTTTCTCAAACCTGTTAGAATTTCTCTCAATTTTCTCTAGAGTTCTCTCAATTTTCTCTACTCTTCTTCTTCTTCTCTCTTCTCCCAACTCTTGTTTACGTAATAAAATATAACGTATATAGATATAATGTATATAATAAATATATAATATAACTCTAATATAACTGACATCAGTTATTTTTATTTTGAAAATCAAAAGTCATAAGGCTTGTTTGGCTAACCACTAAAATATAATCAATTAACCCTTACACCTTGTTTGGTAAACCTAATTAAAATAAAGACTTATTATGCAATAAGACATGTTTGGAAAAAATTAAATTAACTCTTTTAATTTATTTTAATAACTCCTTTATAGCAAGGTTATTAGTCACACCTTTATTAAATTAATGAATCAATTAAAACATTAATCTATTCAATTACTTTAGCACATAATTTAATATCACATAACTATAATTTCTTTTATAATTATAATTTTATTTAACCAATTAATATTTTAAATTATAATTTCCCATTTAAAATATTATAATTTATTTAAATCACTATAAGCTCTCTAGCTTACTTAATAAATTCAATTATTATATAATCTCATAACAACTAATTTTCTTATCTCCTTAATTATTTATTCAACAAATAAATAACTAAATCACATCAATTCAATTTGTCATATAATTCAATAAATATTTAATATTGTAAATAAATATTTATTATTTAATATTTAATTATTTATTTAACAATTAAATAATTACACCCTATAAACTCAAATTGAACAATTATTTATTCAACAATAAATATATCCATGAAATACTTATATAAATTAATAAATATTTAATATAACATTTTAAAATTCTAGAATGTTACATCATTCCCTCCTTACAAGGATTCTATCTCCAGAATCACAACTCAAACAAATCATTCGTTACATTCTTCCCTACTTACAAAGATTATGTCCCCAGAATCGAAGACATAGATTAAACAAATAACTCAGGGTACTCATTTAACATTTTCTCTTCGAGTTCCCACGTAGCTTCTTCAGCGTTGTGGTTCCTCCATATCACCTTCACAGAAGGTATCACTTTATTCCTGAGCACTTGTTCTTTCTTGTCGACTATCTGGATAGGAATCTCTTCATAAGACAAATCTTTCTCGAACTGCAACGGTTCATACTCGATCACATGTTTGTAGTCGGGTTTATATGGTCGTAACACCGAAATGTGAAAAACATTATGAATATTTTTCAACCCTAGAGGTAGAGCTACCTCGAAAGCCACTTCTCCCACTCTTCGCAGAACTTCAAAGGGTCCAATAAACCTCGGGCTTAGCTTTCCCTTTTTACCGAAACGAATTTTCCCTTTTCAAGGAGAAACTTTTAAAAATATAAAAGTTCCTACGTCGAATGCACGATCTTGTCTGTGTTGATCAGCATACTTTTTTTGTCTGTCTTGGGCTGCTATTAATCTTGTCCTGATGAGTTTAACAACGCCAGCAGTTTGTTTTACCAGTTCTGGTCCTAACAGTTGGCGTTCACCGACTTCATCCCAGCACAGTTGAGTTCTGCACTTTCTGCCGTACAATGCCTCGTAAGGCGGCATACCAATGCTCGCGTGGTAACTATTGTTGTAAGAAAATTCCACCAACGGTAATTGTTCTTCCCAGCTTCCTTTAAAGTCCATGACACATGCTCTCAGCATATCTTCGAATGTCTGAATTGTTCGTTCGCTTTGGCCATCTGTTTATGGATGATACGCCGTACTCATTCGTAACTATGTCCCCATGCATTCTTGTAATCTCTTATAGAAATTTAATGTGAATCACGGATCTCTATCGGACACAATTGATACTGGTACTCTGTGCCTCGAAACGATTTCCTTAATGTACAATCTTGCCAACTGATCAAGATTGAATCTAATCTTTATTGGTAGAAAGTGCACCGATTTCGTCAGTCTGTCCACTATCACCCAAATCGCATCACATCCTCTCTGAGTAGTTGGAAGACCCACCACAAAATCCATCGTGATGTGTTTCCACTTCCATTCTGGTATTTCCAACGGTTGAAGTAATCCGCTGGATCTTTGATGTTCGGCTTTCACTCTTTGACATGTCAAGTACTTCGCTACGCATTCTGCAACGTCCCTTTTCATATTCGACCACTAAAAATGTCGGCGCAAATCTTGATACATTTTCGTGCTTCCTGGATGAATTGAATATTTTGAGCTATGAGCTTCGGTCAAAATTTCTTCTTTCAGCTCTGGTGTTGCTGGAACCCAGATCAACCATGTATTTCGTACCGATTCCATCAACCATATTCTTCTTTATCTTTCCACATTCTTCATCTTGTAACTGAGCGTTCTTCACCTTGTCCAGTAAAGTTGGACCTGCTTCTAACTAAAATAGTTGTTCGTCAGATTCTTTTGGAAACTTGATTTCCAACTCCAGTTTTATCATTGTTGAAATGAGCTCCTCCTGAGTTGTTATCAGCATCAATTTCTCCCGACCTTTCCTTCTTAAAGCATCTGCCACTACATTTTCTTTGCCCGGATGATAAAAGATCTCACAATCGTAATCCTTTACCAATTCCATCCATCTTCGTTGACGCATGTTCAAATCCTTTTGAGTAAAGATATACTTCAGACTTTTGTGGTCTGTGTAGATCTCACATTTCTCTCCATAAAGATAGTGCCTCCATATCTTCAGAGCGAATACAACTGCAGCCAATTCTAAATCATGAGTCGGATACCCTTTCTCATAATCCCTCAGTTGTCTTGATGCATACGCAATAACTTTGCCGTTCTGCATCAGAACACAATCCAACCCTTTGTGTGAGGTATCACTATACACCACAAAGTTTCATGTATTATCTGGTAATGTCAACACAGGTGCTACACTTAGCTTCTTCTTCAAATCTTGAAAACTTTCTTCACATTTCTCCGTCCACACAAATTTTACAGCTTTCCTTGTCAAATTAGTTAACGGAGTGGCTATCTTAGAAAAATCTTGAATAAATCTTCTATAATAACCAGCCAATCCCAAGAAACTCCTCACTTCTGACGGTGTTCTTGGTTGTTCCCAATTGATTACAACTTCCACTTTTGATGGATCCACTGAAATCCCATCCTTGTCAATAACATGACCCAAAAATTGTACACGGTCGAGCCAAAATTCGCACTTAGAGAATTTCGCGTACAACTTTTCCCTTCTTAGTGTCTCCAATGTCAAACATAAGTGTTCCACGTGTTCTTCCTGAGTTTTGGAAAACACTAGAATGTCATCTATAAATACCACTACAAACTTGTCTAGGAATGGTTTAAACACCCGTTCATCAAATCCATGAACGCAGCAGGTGCATTGGTTAAACCAAAAGACATCACCAGAAACTCGTAATGTTCATACCAAGTTCTGAATGCCGTTCGTGGTATATCCTCCTTCCTCACTTTTAACTGGTGATACCCACTTCTCAAATCTATTTTCAAAAAGTATTTGGCACCCTTCAATTGGTCAAACAAATCATCTATTCTTGGCAACGGGTATTTATTTTTAATAGTGACTTTGTTTAACTCCCTATAATCAATGCAAAGACGCATTGACCCGTCCTTCTTCTTCACGAATAAAATTGGCGCTCCCCACGGCGATACGCTTAGTTGAATATATTTCTTGTCCAGCAGTTCTTGCAACTGTACCATCAGTTCCTTCATTTCCACCGAAGTCATTCTGTACGGGGCCTTTGATATTGGTGTTTTTCCCAGTGCTAAATCGATCACGAACTTGATTTCTCTGTCAGGCGGAAGTCCTGGCAAATCCTCTGGAAATACGTCTTTGAATTCCCTCACTACTGGTATTTCTTCTATTTTCACACCCTTCTTCTGAGTATCGACTATGTAAGCTAAATAGCCCACATAACCTTGACTCAACAATTTCTTGGCCTGCATAGTCGTCAGACATTTCATTTGTCTAGGTGACTTGCTACCAAAAAATACTACCTTTGACAGAGTCATAAGGTTTACACACTTCCTGTGACAATCGACTACTGCTTCATATTTGAACAACCAATCCATTCCCAAAATTACATCAAACTCCCCGAGTTTAATCGAAATTAAATCTACCAACAAGATATTCTCCTTAATGTTCACCCTACAGTTCTTGTATACGAATCTAATAGGGATTATTTCCTTATTCGTAATTTCTATGTTCAAAGGAAAATTCAGTTCTTCTCTAGGAAATTCTAACCTCTTAGCAAACTCATCAGATATAAACGAGCAAGTAGCACCCGAATCAAATAATACATATGCAATAATATCATTGATTGGGATAATACCTGACACCACATCTTTTGATTGCACAACATCCTGCACAGTCATGTTGAAGGTTCTGGCTGTGGGTTTGATTGATGTTGCAGGTCCTGCAATGGCCCATGTACTTCCATTGTTACCTCTACTACTTCTGGTTGTCACTCCCTCCTTCTTCTTAGGACATTCACGAGCAAAGTGATCCTTGGATCCGTACGTGAAGCATGCATTCTTCTTCAGTTTAGTGCAATTTGGGGCGATTTGACACTCCTGGCCACAATTGTAGCAAACACGTTTCCCCATCAAGCACGCACCCTTGTGAAACTTCCCACATGTCGCACATGCTTCAAACTTTTTGTTTTGCTGGTTACCCTGCTGGTTTCCAGTACCCATACTTCCATCCCACTTTCTCTTCAAGCTGTTGTTGTTGTTGTTGTTGTTGCTTCCACTGTTACCAGCTCCATTCTTAATCTCATTCTCATTCTTCTTCTTCTTTTGTTCCTGGTTGAACTTTGTCATCGCCTCGCCTCCACCTTCAGCAAGCACTGCTTTCTCCATCACCGCTGCAAATGTCTTTAATTGGAACAGGGAGACCCTACTGTACAGCCAGGGCTTCAGTCCCTGTTCAAATCTCTTCGCCTTACGTTCGTCTGTGCTGACTTGATATGGCGCAAACCTCGCTAATTCGTTGAACTTCACGGCATACTCAGATACCGTCATCGTCCCTTGCTTCAGTTCCAAAAACTGTACTTCCAGCTGACTCTTCGAACTCTCCGAAAAATAGGTCTCGAAAAACAACTCCTTGAACCTATCCCAAGTCATCACTCCTGGCCCTTCCCGAGTTTTATTGGCCTGCCACCAATAACTAGCTTCTGCTTTCAACATAAATGTTGCGAAAGCGGTCTTCTGGTCATCCCCTACCCTAGCGACGTCGAACACTTTTTCTATCTCCATAATCCAGGTTTGTGCTTCGACTAGATTCATGGACCTACGAAATTCAGGTGGTCCAACCGCCTTGAAATCCTTAAACATTGTACCATGATTTTGTGGTTGATTCTGTAATGCTCCTGTTAGTAAAGTCACTAATTGTTGAACGGGGTTACCATCAACATTGACGTTATTGGTTTCTTCGGTGGTTCTCTGTCGTGTTGGTTGACGTCTAGGAGGCATTTTCTGTTAAAACAAAACATCTATTAGACTATTACTCTGCTTATTTAAGTATTTTCTAGTTAACTAGCCTCCATAACATAAATAACCACATAACACATAACACTTTAAATAAAATAACAACTTTTATTTATTCATAACCTTTTCAAAAATATAAAACAATAGCATCTCTGCTAACTACATTACTTTCCTGAACCGCAAAAGTTTCAGGACAATATCATAATCATATCCCATAGGCTGCATAAGACTTGGGATTTACAATTTATTTAACCTTTCACCCATCGTACTACAGCTACAATGTTCTATTAAGATACTTCTTAGCCCTATCACGTTCCTCCTCCATGACTCGAAACATTGTTCTATGATCTAACACGTATGATGGTAGCGTCTCGAACTGAATCGGATATCCCATGACCCGATCTTGAGCTCGATTAATTGCAGTGTTAAATACTTTATCCATCTCTTCCATCTTCATCCTCTTTGCTTGCGTGTCTCTTGTTGATAATCTGGTTCGTTGATAAGCTTCCTTGTATGCATCTTCAGCTCTTGCCCTCTTATCAACTTCTTCTCTCAGCTTGCTCTTCAGTTCAGCAACCATGTCGATCAATTGTTCTTTTTCTCCTTCGGTCTGTACTAGTTTCTCCTCGGCATTTGTCAGTCGTTCCTCACGATCCTGGATCTCGCCGTCTTTTTGTGTCATGGCAGTCTGTTGTTCAGTTACTATCTCCTGCAACTCCTCAACTTTATCTTGAAGTTCTACGTTATGGTCATGCACCTCATCGTATATACGACCTGCTATCGAGTTAAGTGGAATCCTTTCCTCCTCGTCCTCGTCATCATCATCCTTCTGTGGTAACTCAACGGGATCCTCCTCGTCTGTCTCCACATCATCATCCCCATTCTCAACTACTGTGGCCAACGAGACTGACTCCCATGGCAGTAGTTGTTCCCAAACTACATGAATGTCACGAGACTCCTCCTCTATAGGTATCTGAGGTCCCTCCTCCCTAGCCTGACTGGATTCTCCAACATTAGTCATCCTGACAACAAAGTTTTAAAGTTTTTGTTATTAATCATTCTACTCGACACTCGCGAGCACATAAGTTATAAACACATAAGCACATAAGTGTTTTATTACTTCTTTCCTAAAACTCGATAAGAGTTATCTCACACTATCTTTTCAAAGATTACTTCCTAAGGCTTTTCCCCCACCTAAGATTCATAACCTAAAGCTTTGATACCAACCTGTGACACCCCCAAATCCTGGTACTTCATTTCCTCAAGATTTGGTGCTCACGTAATCAAACATTCATTTACTAACTACCCATTCATAAAAGAATTGAATAATAAAAGAAAACTTGCCCATACAGGACTAAACTTAAATAAAATCTCCCAGGTTATCTAACCTTTACAAACAATCATTCATGCTGAAATTTAAATAACTTCATTACAAACATTAAACCAAAGTCTAAAAATAAACTATCAAACTATTACAAGTCTTCAGCATTTATTCATCTTTCCTTTTTCCTTACTGGTGCTTGGTACTTCACCAGTTTCAACTTTAGCTATAAGAAATTTTACAGGCAAGAGTGAGAAAACAAGGCCCACTTGAAATAACAACAAGTGAATCTTTAAACTTTTACATCAATTGACAATATTAGTATTAATAGAACTGAACAATATATTCTATTAACTTTCTGAGAGTTATAACATTCACTGAGGGTCTAATGACCACGAATCATGTCCACAGTTATAAGTAATCTTTCAACTTTAACTTTAACAGTCATAAGACTATAAGGACTCCACGTACTTAGGGGGATCAACCCTTCGTACAATGTATTGTGCACAACCATTTCAACGCTAAGCGTAAACCTCTAATAAAAGAGTTGTTCATCTCAGTATTTAGAATACAAGTCCACACCAATGTAAGTTTGGTTTGGATAAGCTTTCAAGGTAATTTGAAATTCAACGAACATCAACTACGGAGTAGTTGAATAAAGTCCATGACATTATGCTTATAGAATAGTCATAATTGAATTAATCATAGTAACTAAAATCATGTTTTAGGAATAATCTAATAGCATACAATTTGAATACTATAGCATGCCTTGCTTGAAGAATACTAAGCCAAGGTTAATTAGAACTGAATATTAAACATGCATAGAAATCTAGTTATGCATGCTAACCAAAAATTTAATTACAAGAATAAATTGTTCAACATCAAATAGTTCAATAAGACAAAGGATTAGAAAACTTGCTAAATAATAAAATAGAGTTAGAAAACTTGCCTTGCTCGTAGGCTAAACCGAATTAATACGAATCACAATCTCCTATAAATATATGTCATCATGACATAGTTAGCCATTAACACTTTACAAACATAACTAAGTACGTTTATCATTTAGGTTTGATTATATAATCACATAATCAAATATAACACAAGTTAATATGTCATAACATATTTATTTATAGCATGAAAACACTAAAATCAATATTTTACAGTCCTACTATTGTCATATAGTGTTTTCTTAAAATTTCGTGTACAAAAGTACACTGTCAGACCATTATGCTAACTCGCGCTGCGGCGCCACAGTTTATACTGTGGTTCGCGCTGCGGTGCAGAGTCAGAGCTGCGGCGCGGTGAATGAATAACGAAGCCGCGCTGTGGCGTGGTTATGGCGCTGCGGCGCCACTAATGTACTGCTGAAGCCAAGCCGCGCCGCGGCGCAAAACTGCAGTTTCGACTGACAGCTTCGGCAACAGTACAAGAAAAAGCCAAATTGGCCTAAAAGCTCGAATCTAATAGACTGATTATCATGAAATTTACATATAAACTTCATATAAACATATTGTGAAGACTTCTAACATGTTTCTCTCCATAAATTAACATAAACATCAAAGTTACAACACCCAATTTCAATATTTTTGATAAAAACTCCATTTTTGATATTTTCAAAGAAAATTAACACTGTGAAGTTGTTTTTCAACCAAAACAGAAATTTTAAAACATCATAGTTATGATTTTACATATTCTATCAAATTCAATAATCAATTTATCAATTTAACAACTACTAAAACCTAAATTTCTATTTTTAAATTAAGTCATATTCATATTTATTTTCCTGTAAACACTGTAATATACTTTCTTCCACAAAACACATATATACATTAATTACTATGTCTATAATCATATATATACTCATGAAATAACCTTATAATCAATAATCATACAAAAGTATACTCATAACAATAATTTATCTTTTATAAAAATTTTACAAAGAACTTTTTGGGAAGAAGAAAAACTAAGCTTTTAAAGAAAAGGGATTGAGCTCCTACCTTGGATTATGAAGATGATAGTTCTCCTTTTGATTATCAATCTTTTCTCCAATTCCTTTCTCAAACCTGTTAGAATTTCTCTCAATTTTCTCTAGAGTTCTCTCAATTTTCTCTGCTCTTCTTCTTCTTCTCTCTTCTCCCAACTCTTGTTTACGTAATAAAATATAACGCATACAGATATAATGTATATAATAAATATATAATATAACTCTAACATAACTGACATCGGTTATTTTTATTTTGAAAATCAAAAGTCATAAGGCTTGTTTGGCTAACCACTAAAATATAATCAATTAACCCTTACACCTTGTTTGGTAAACCTAATTAAAATAAAGACTTATTATGCAATAAGACATGTTTGGAAAAAACTAAATTAACTCTTTTAATTTATTTTAATAACTCCTTTATAGCAAGGTTACTAGTCACACCTTTATTAAATTAATGAATCAATTAAAACATTAATCTATTCAATTACTTTAGCACATAATTTAATATCACATAACTATAGTTTCTTTTATAATTATAATTTTATTTAACCAATTAATATTTTAAATTACAATTTCTCATTTAAAATATTATAATTTATTTAAATCACTATAAGCTCTCTAGCTTACTTAATAAATTCAATTATTATATAATCTCATAACAACTAATCTTCTTATCTCCTTAATTATTTATTCAACAAATAAATAACTAAATCACATCAACTCAATTTGTCATATAATTCAATAAATATTTAATATTGTAGATAAATATTTATTATTTAATATTTAATTATTTATTTAACAATTAAATAATTACACCCCATAAACTCTAATTGAACAATTATTTATTCAACAATAAATATATCCATTAAATACTTATATAAATTAATAAATATTTAATATTACATTTTAAAATTCTAGAATGTTACAGAGGCTAAAGATTTGTCAGAGAAGGATCTCTGAGTCTTTCTAAGTCTGAGTAACTAAATGAATTCGATTTCCTTTTATAGAACAAGGAAATGAACTATTACAAGTTTACTATTACAATGACTGAGGTAAAAGTACAAGTAAGACACTGAACATATATGTATATATATATATATATATATATATATATATATACACACACGAAAGCATTTAAACGCACCAGGCATAAGTATAGGCTCATCGAACAGAGTTTGATACACAGTTTATATATATAAGTATATATATACAAAGGCATTTAAACGCACCAGACATAAGTTTAGGCTCATCGAACAGAGTTCTACACACAGTTTATATATATAAGTATATACATACAAAAGCAAGTAAACGCTCCAGACCAAAGTCTAGGCTCAATCGAGGTATAACTCGATAATGTTAGTCCATATATATAAATATATATATATATATATATATATATATATATATATATATATATATATATATATATATATATAAATATATATGTATATACAAACCAAAATAAAACCACGGATCGAAGTCCGGGCAAACACACACAATACGACTCTCAACGTGAAGAAGGGTGTGTGTAAGTGTGAAGAGAAAGGCTTGAAAATATGTAAGAAGGCTTACAGTAGGCTGCCAAAGAAGACTTCAATAACTTTAAAGTAGATAAACACTGGCTTCCGCCGGTACAGAAGTAGCTATATGTGAGCTCACAAGTGTTTAAAATGAGAAAGCACTCAGTTTGGGATGTGTATGGAGTAAATTAGATAGGGCTTCCTCACCTCTTCTCCTTGTAAAATGGCCACCCCAAGCCCTCTATTTATAGAGGGTACCTGCGGCTGGGCCGTAGGTGTACCAGAGGCTGCCCGGGGTGCCTCGGGCTTTGCGGGTCCCGTCGTCTCGAAGTACGTGCATGTAGACGACGTGATGTCTGCTCGAACTTTTAGAATTGCAATCTGGGCATCCAATTGAGGTATATAGCACCTATTTCAGACCGCCGTTGTTGAGAGTTACACAATGACATGGGATTAGAGGTTGTACGAAGTCATGAAGATGGGACGATGCCCTCCAGTCTTCAGCTTCAAATTCTATTCGTTATCCTGCGCAATAGTCACTCGGGATTGGTTCTTCTGAGCTTTTATGGGACATTACTATATAGAAATGTATGTTTGAAATGTTGAGATAGTGTGATGTGGCATCAAGTTGGCAAGATGACGACTTTGCCCCTCACCGGGGTTATCTCTGATTTGGGCTGATAAAGCAGACGTTGCTCAGGGTTATTGCTGAGATTGGACTGCTGCAAATGTTGAAGGTCCTCAGTGTCATCTCTGAGGTGTGCCTATCTTATACTGAGTGCCTCAGTGTGAGCACCGAGGTTGAAGCTGATGGCATGCATTTGAAACAAACATTTCTGGGGTTATCTCCAGAACTGCCACTGCCTTCCTTGGGGTTATCTCCAAGGTTAGAATATGTTATTCCTAGTATTAGGACTGAGACGGAACATCTCGGGGTTATCTCCGGGATGAATCGGTCTTCTCTGGTTTGTGTTCCGGTATTGGATCTGCATGCCTCGGGGTTATCTTTGAGGTTGAATTTGTTACTCCCGATGTGTGTTCTGGGGTTGAGCTGTTACTCCCAGTGTGTGTTCTGGGGTTGCACTGTTCCTCCTGGTGGTATCCAGAATGGATATGGACCGTTTTTCAGGGTTTCCTCTTAAAAGACAAATCTGCGCTCCTGTGATGTCAGTAACAGATAGGCAAAAAATTTCGAGTGTCTACAGATGCCCCTCTTTATCATATTCATGGAATGTAATGCATGGATAGGATAAAGAATCCTAGACACTTGAAATGCAACAAGATAAAATGCAATATGTAGTAATATGATGCAATTGTATGATGCATATGCATTGCTTTCCAACAAGTTGGGAATGATTGCTATCTCCCTATAGCTTCAACTGGGGATTTGGCAATGATGACCAAATTGGATGTGCGATCTAAATCTTTGAGGATGTTGACGATGGGATTATCACCAAAGTTCTGAATCCTTGATATAGACTTGATTCTGAAGTAGTGCCTCTTATGTGTAAGAGATCTTTAGGGATAAAGCTTTGTCTGTTTGAGGATGTGTATAACATATTCTGACATCAATCCTCCTTGATGATGTTTCCCTCTCCTGGTTTGTATTGCCAGAATACGTTAATGTTCT
Source organism: Panax notoginseng (assembly GCA_016801055.1). NCBI lineage: Eukaryota > Viridiplantae > Streptophyta > Magnoliopsida > Apiales > Araliaceae > Panax > Panax notoginseng. Next base: position 171,549,907 of record CM029019.1, read on the forward strand.
GTTGGTTTTACTGCCAATAGCAAATGTTGTCAGGGCTGCCCGACCTTCATTGACGTGTGAACCAACGGTTTACCACGCGTTGTAACCCCCGCCGGGGTTACATTTGATCCTCTGTTGATGTGTAGATCAACAGATGAACTCCTTGCTGGGGATAAATGCCAAGGCTGCTTGGACTTTGTTGATGTGTGTATCAACTAATAAAATCATCGGATGATTTCTGATGCAACGTTGGACTGACTTGCCAAGGACTGAAATGATGTCAAGGTTGCTTGACCTTCATTGATACGTACATCAATGGATGACAATGCGTTGTGATCCCCGCCGGGGTTGTTGAATTATCATTGATGTGTGTGTCAACGAAACACGCGTTGTAACCCCCGCCAGGGATACGTTGGATCATCGTTGATGTGTGTGTCAACGGTTGAAATCATCAGACGGCTTCTGACGCTCCGTTGGATTTACTTGCCAATGGTTATAGTAATGTCAAGGCTGCTTGACCTTCGTTGATATGTATGTCAACGGATGATATGCGTTATAACCCCCATCGGGGTTATGTACTTTAACATATGTACAGCGTTGTGACCCCCGCCGGGGTATTGTGGCAAAGTAAGATGACGATCCTGAATGGGAGAAATTGGACCTGTGTGAGGTATTGCTAAGCGTGACTTGTATCGTTTGAGATCACCGGCATAGTGTACCCTGTGGTTGGGTGAATACCAATGAATGACGTGAAGACCTACGGTTCAACCAGGATTGTAAGCTATTCTGCTCAATCGCGTAGCGTTTTTTTTCCTGGCCTTTTCAGCTTGCGAGAACTCCTTCGCAACTCAAACTGGACCGAGCCGGAGGGGTGGGACCCACATAAGGGTGCCGCAGGTACACCTGCTGTAGCCGCAGATGGACCTGCGGCCAACTGTAGATCATAAAGACCAGCAGGTTGCTTTCATAAGGCATTTTCAACTTGCGCCGCGAAGGAAATCTGAGAGCTCTTCTTCTGATCTGCTGAGTTCAAACGTCTTTCTATAAATTTTGTCACTGTACAAGTGTTCTACACTGTCCTGGTAATGTATGCATGTACTTTTTTCCAATTTTTATCTGTTGGAAAATGACTTATCATATGAAATGCATCTAAACACATAGTAGTGATTATGTATGCTCAAATGATTTGATAAAAAATATTCAACATAGTAAATGTTAGTATTCAACCATGCTGAACATAATGATGTGAAAAAATTTAACTTTTTAGACAGTCAAATTGGCACCCTTTTTTGCTATTTTTATCCTATCTGAGGACATTTGAGCACAAGGAAAGAAGGTAAAGTACTTCTAGCATTGAGGTTAACCTTATGTGTTGATGATTTTACACATAGTATGTATATGACTGTGGGAAGGTGCGCTACTGAATGACCACCTAGTCATGCCTAAGTGCATGTGGATAGTCCTATTTATAGAGGAGACTATGGCAAAATTTTCCTAAAATGTAGGAATTGTGTTAGTCATGCATTTTTCACTCTACTGTAGATGTATGTTAAAATGATGCATGCATGCAGATAGTCATTAAATGCATTTTGAAAAGCTCCAGGTTAGAAGATACCACACCCTTTCTGAGGTGATTTGGAGACTTATTGTCTAGATATTATGGATCCGGATTAGCCAAGTAGTTCCCGTAGGACCACTTCTGGTGTACGGAGGAGGGCTTCTGAAGTACCTCGACCCCGTTCTGTTAGATAGCCTCGTCGGTTGGTAGAGGTGGTGATACGTCCAGTCCAAGTTGATGTGCCAGACGTCGAGGACGAGGAAGAGGATGTTCCGATTACGGACCCTACTCTTATTGTGCATGTTCCCCGTAGGGAGCTCCCGAGTATTCAGGTAGCAAACCCAGAGCTTCTGGGTGACTTGAGTTAACATCCCTCGATGTATTTGCATTCTAACGAGGTATAACGTCAGAACTTGATCTTCCTTCTTTCCTATTTATTAGGAGTAAAAGGATTTAATGTTGATCTGCATTTCATGCAGGTTCCTGGATTTACACAGCCTCGAGGGAACTGGTTTAGTATACACTCCATGTACCAGGCGCTTTATCCTGACTATAGAGCGATTGTGCATGACTGGATTTTGGAGCATTCTTTTCCATCCTTCCCCGTCGCTGTCCCTAGGGTTACCTCAGGGCATTGTCTAAGCGGTGGTTTCACCAGACTCAGTCACTCCATTTGCTGGACTGTGAGGTGATGATGACACCGATGGATTGGCGATTTATCATAGGTATGGAGTTTGGAGGGGCGCTAGTTCCTTGTACGGCGGATATTACCCCGACTACTGTCAGATCCTTGTTAGAAGTTCCGACGGAGGCACTCAAAGACCGGACTGTCCGCGCAGGTCCTTTGAGTGTAGATGCTATGAGTGGGCTATTAAGCGAGCCCATACCAGCTGATGTCAGAGTCAGGGATCGCATTCTTCGGTGGTTGTTCCTGATGATCATTAGGGGCTGCTTCATAGCAGATAACTCCTCTACGGTGTCGTTCGCTTTGATTAGCGCCACTAGGTATGTGGACCGCATTGGAGAGTATGATTGGGGTTCCTATACCTTTGCTTATTTTCTCAGGGTCATGCGTATGCGCTCACAGGGCTTGACCGAGGCTTGGTTAAGATTTTACCCATATCTGCTGGTGAGTATTTCTCTTGTCATTTACCGTGTATTGGTTAAAAGTGTTACCTGACAGCAGATGTTTGCCTTTGTGTTGATAGTTTTGGGCCTATGAGAGGCTCCCATGTTTACGTCCAGTGAGTGTGCTAGGATTGGATACCTACCCACGAGGACGGCGATGGCATCATTCCATACTGGCGGAGGTCCTTGTAGCTGAGGGTTTCACTCACTGCCGTTTGCAGCTAGAGTTGTTGACAGCTGACATTATCACATGGATTCCCTATTCTGGGGAGCATTTAGCCATCGGTTTTGAGGATGGGTACCCGACTGGTGTCGAGTACGTGATTTCCACCCGGAGAGTTCCTCTCTTCACGGATGGAGGATGGGAGCTCTATCTAGGAGAGCGTGCTATTAGGAGCACCACAGGGGAGATCCGTATACCGATCTTGCCTCCTGTCAGGCGTTATTGGCCTATATCGCATTCACCCGTCATTAATATCGCATTGTTGGGTGTTGACGGTTTTGCATTATCAGAGCGTCCTTGCACTCAGAATGTATTCCAGCGCAGGTGGATCCCTCGTACTATTGGGGCCCAGACCCGCGCCACCCAGTTCATGGGAGATATAGTTCCAGGATCCGTGATGATGACGAATTGGTTAGCCTGTGTCCGAGATCCGACTCATGTGACACAGATTAACAGTTTGACCCGGCAGTTGGACCAGTCACATATTTTTATCTGGCATTTGGGTAGAGATCCGGCAGAGGCAGATTCGTTTGATCCTTCCAGCTTAGGAGTTGGCCCCTCGAGTGACCCATTTGGTTTTGCCAGCGCAGATCCTCCTTTGTATCGGCCTGATATCCCTGTTGATAGAGATCCAGTGACTCAAGAGGAGTTACATCAGGTGGACAGGATTGATGATGTGGACATCGACACCATTGTCTTCTTCTGATGTGTATTCTCGTTTATCTCTTTTGGTAGGCCTCTGTTAGCTATTGGGTGTCTGTGGCCCATTCTCGCTATATCTTTTGATAGGCCTCTGTTAGTAGTAGGGCGTCTATACCCCATTTCCCTATATTTATAGTTGTACAGAGATGATGTATTAGATGATGATATACTTAGGAATGTATGTACAGTTTTTCCATTCCCTATATCATATTGTAAGACCCCGAATTTTATGAAATAAAAATATTCAATTTTTTTATAATTACTATTCAGTAAATGGTTAAATTGATAAAAGTTTAAATTTAAAGGTGATATATGTAAATATTTTAAATAAGCAAGTGGTTATAAAATACTCATTATTGTCGGGGAATATTCGTTTGGTCGTGGAATATTCTTCCTGTCGGGGAATATTCGTACGACGGCGCAGCCTTTTATGGGCCCCATAACGAAAAGCGATTGGATGAAGAAAACGACAAGTATGAGTTTTTATAAATAACGGCGTAGTTGTTACCGTTTATACTGTTGGAATACCTGGTGGTTAAAACACAGTAATACGCGTTGTTGCACAGTAGCACACGGTATTGCACCAATTATTGATTCTTGCGTAAGAAGGCACTACTTAATAATTGTTACAGTAATTACTGTTCAATATTTTATTTTATTGATTCAATAATTACTACGTTGATATTTTATATTACTGTTGTTTTAATAATTGTCACTACACAATTTTCCATTATCGGAGTAATAATTCATATTATCTGAATAATATTATTAGATAACATTATTGGCAATGTCTAGAAAGTTCTGTCTAAGGAGAGGTTTGGTCACCTAATTGCGCGCCAGTAAGAAGAAATCCTTATTGGAAAGCCCCCTCTTTCCTGGGAACGGCCTGGTTATCATTATTGTGATTCTGTAATATTATTTATGAATAATTAATTATTGATTTATATGATGAGAAAAATATTGATTTTATGTGGATATAGATGGAGAAAATTTTTAATGTGACAATTGTTGAAAATTAATATTTTATCTTTTTCTGATAAAATAATTCATTTAAATATATTATTATATTTTAATAATATAATAATAGTGATATTTTTTTTACAATGAATGTGGGATATACGACTATATGAGGAGAAAGAGCATTTTTGTTGCATTAAATAATTAACACATGTTTTGTGTGTCGGTGTACCCCATTTCTTGACTGAAATTTGATTATAGCCTGTAAATCGCCCGTTTATAGATTTCGATCAATTTCTGTTTGGAATTTAGAAAAACTTTCTTCTGCAAAGTTGTAGATAATAGAATTTTCTATGAAAAAGACAAGAGGTTCGAATTTTTCTGACAAAAGGGCTATTTATTATGAATTATTGAAGTTTCGAAGTTCTAAAATAATTAATTTTTGAAGTTTAAAATATTTTAATTAAGAAAAACATTTTTTTCATTTATGGGACATGTGTTAGTGGTTGAATTCAGCTGGTGGTGTGCGTAGGAAGATTTGGAAAATTTATATTATATTATATTAAATTTTCTGCTTTGGCGTTCTAAGCATTTTCTTATAAATAGGGTGCTTAGGTTAGAATTGAAAAACACACCAGAAACTATAGTTTTCTCTCTCTTTCTCTCTCTATATTATCGAGCATATTCTTGTAAGTATTTTGAGTGTTGTTATACGGTGCAAGTTTCTTCAGAACTATATCCAGTATTCCAGTCAGACGTATAGTTTTTTTGAGGTAGGGGATTGTAAGGGATGATAAGTGATAGTAAGGGATGTTATTTTCTTCATAATGATGTTATTCTTTCAATATCATTATACCAAAATATTGGTATAGATTTTATTGTGGAATTTCTACCTTTTTCATGTCGGGGTTACTATTCACGAGTTACTATTTATGAGTTACTATTCATGAATTACTATTCACGGGTACTATTCACGATAAAATTGGTTTCTTTTACTGACCAAATTATCGTTGATTTATGAATCTTACTCTTGAAATTAAATCCATGTTTTGATCGTATTTTTTTATTATCATATATAACATTTTTATAATCCTGGTGATGAAATTTCTCTTTAACTTGAGTATAAAGATGGGTAGATTATTGGTATGATCGTGACTATGGGTTCTCTTTGGCCAGTAGTACAAAGATGAATTGTTGACTGGTATGATCATGACCATTGAATTTATAAGTGAATATCTTTAACTTAAGTGCAAAGGTGAATTGATCAACATGGTTATAATTATTGTTTATATAAATTTTGAAATGATTATTATATATTTCTTTGGGATATTAATATCGTTGGCCTGTAGTACAAAGATGACCTGTTGCTGAATATCTTTGGCATGTAGTGCAAAGATGAATTGTTGTTGAATATCGTTGGCCTGTAGTACAAAGATGACCTGTTGTTGAATATCTTTGGCATGTAGTGCAAAGATGAACTGTTGTTGAATATCTTTGGCCCGTAGTGCAAAGATGACCTGTTGTTGAATATCTTTGGCATGTAGTGCAAAGATGAATTGTTGATGAATATCTTTGGCATGTAGTGCAAAGATGAATTTATTAGTATGATTATGAACAAGAACTGTGATTTGGTATAACCATGATCTTTGATGTTTCAGGTAAAGACAGGTGATGAAAATTATCTTCGTCCTGGATGAGAAGAGGAATTTAAAACCACAATTATGATTATGAGTTATTCATATGATTGTGGACTAGAACTATTGGTTGATATTACAGGGATAAAATATTGTTGGAGGACTTTTAATATGGAGAAGATAATTGACTTTATGATCTATTTGACTCTTCTAATGGATTGCTCGTTCCGCTGCAACTATGGTTGAAAATTTTTATCATCTACTATATGTTCCAAATCTCTGATTTATTTCTGACGAAGGCTATTGATAATTTAATTATCTTTAGTTATGATATTCTTTACTGAGCTAGTTGTGCTCACCCTTTTGCTTCACAATTCCTTTCAGGTAATAAGAGTGTAGCTGGGTCGAGTGGGGGTAACAGGAGAGTAGAACGGTGGTCTCTAGCTGTGGAGGTTCTCCCTAAACAGTATAGAAAAGTGTGTTGTATTCTATACATTATTTAGTAGTTATATTTGGTGAATCAAATAGGGTGAGGCGAACCCAACGTTCATACAAGATGTCTAATGACATACAACCTCGTGTTATCATAAGACATGGTTGTGCACATCCACTTGCTGAGTATATCTACAAGCACTACCTATATGATCTTGGAGTTTGGTTGAAGTATCATTCTCAATTAGAGACGGTGGAGATAATGATATGTCAAGAGAAGACTCACCATTGGAAAGAATATGATAGTAATCTTCTCATTTTTCTTTGGGTTTATTGGGTCAACCAAGAATAACTCTGTGGGCATATGATATCTATCATAACCTAGATGCATGGCCTCCCATGTACGAAGGTTTCCTTGAGCACTTCCCAAAGATTCTAATTTCTAAAATAGTTATTGATTGTACCTTTATGTAAGGTGCCATTGTGACGTACTATCCAAGTTTGGTACATGAGTCACAGTTGGTATATATTTGTATCAAAACTTACAACATATGTGTTGTTGTATTTTGCACGACAATTGTAGTAATAAAGTTGTAGTTATTTTCTGTACCATATTTTTGACGACTCAAAATAGGTTGGTTGGATTGGACCTATTTTGGGGGCGTTATAGATATTGTCATCTATTGTCTGTAATGCATGTATCATGTTATGCATATGTATGTATGTCCAGAGATATTCACCATTGACCCCTAGATGGTCTTATGACACGGCCCGTGCAGATATCTTCTTCGACAGTTAGCCGTATTGATCATACCCCACCATTATTGTTGGTATCTGGTATGCGATTGTGGTATGATAGCATGTCACCATCAGATAGGGTGACCATAGATCATTTGTTGTAGCATACTATGACCCTGTTGATGTTTAAGGTTCCCATAAGATTCGTGGATGGCATACTAGAGCACTAGGTATCAAAGAGGCATGTTTTCCGATTTGGGACCTAGGAGTTGACTCCCACCCTGGAGGAGTATGCACGGTTGACGATGCTGCCACTGGACAGACCTTGCGTGCATATGGCTTTGGGGGACATGAGTCGGCGGTTCATGACCCTCACTAGACTGAGGCGTAGAGTGGTGCAGGATGAGCTTACATCTGGCCACGTTATATCCCAGCATTTTTTGTTTAACAGATTTGGCTCTGAGGATAGTTATGGATGACATTCCGGGGATTTCACCACACTGGAGGTTCATTGGCGCCTGGCCAGGGTAGATGTACTGCTATTGTGCGTACTGTCATATGTCTATATACCACTGTATATGGATGAATTGGGCATAGGAGTTATCATGGTGGTGAGAGCTCTCAGGGAGGGTCATACCATCATCCCTATGATTATAGCCGAGACATTGAGGTAAGCTACATACTGCTGCACTTATCTGACAGGAGTATTTACAGGCAGCTCGGTCATGCTATATGTGTGGTTTATGTCACATCTGAGACCGATTGGCACTTTCAGATGGCATAGGTATTGCTTCACCCATGATATAGCCATGACATATTCATTTCAGCCTACGGAGTGTACGGATGCTGCATCTTGGTCCGCTTTCTTAGCTGATATTGTAGACCCGTTTAGTATACTGTCGTGCTCAGGGCTCAGCTCACCTTACAGCTTTATTACTCATGCTCCGGGCATGGATTACATCCCTCTGGCTGGTTTGAGGGGCATGACTACTTACCATCCACTGGCCGTGATGTCGCAGTTTAACCAGTTTTAAGATTTTTCTCCTTTTGAGGGGGCACTGGGCCAGTGTTTAGCTTCTCGCTATCTTTCAGTAGAGGACAGATCCCGTGTGTATGCATGTTGGGATCAGCGTGAGATAGCTGCTTTCTCTATTAGTCATCCATGTTATTCTGCAGAGTATTCCGCATGGATAGAGACAGAGACTGCACCGGTTGCGGTTGTATCAACATTACCGAGTATTGATTCAGATGGTGGAGAGCCCATGGAGGACATTGATTCTCACACCGAGGATGAGCCATCTACTGGGTTGCCAGTATCTCCTTTAGATTCTCCCAATACTAGTACTGTCGTGATTCAGCATTCAGCATAGTATATTGAGCAGCGTCTTCATCTGATGACCTTCGAGAGAGATCAGGCTCTATCTTTGATGTTGACTACCCTTGATGGGAGAGACGTAGCTCTGTTAGAGAGAGACGAGGCATTGGCTCATAGAGATACCGCTGTTGTTGAGCGGGATGAGGCCAGATCAGCCAGAGATGCAGTGATAGTTGAGCGGGATAGTGCCATATCTGCTTGGGATGTAGCCGTCACAGATAGTACTGCAGTGAGGTCCCTTACCACTGGCATGATCGCAGAGATGAGCACATATATTGACGAGCACATGGTCACCATGCAGATGGCTGCAAATCTGTTGGGTCGTTTGGATATCCTCGTACAGGAGACCACAACTTTGCCTCATTCTTCTGAGAGAGATGCCATGTTAGGCTTGTTAGCTCGCATATGCACCGATTTGTAGATAGGCTTGTATTTTCCTGCACAGACTAGCTTAGCCATTTTGTCATGTACAGTTTACATTATGTATATCAAACAACATTATATATAGCAGGAAAATATATTTTTGATCACTTCCCTTTTAGATATGCTCTGATACTTGCTTGATATTTGCATACTTCTTCAGGGCTTGTGATCTTGATGTATTCTGAATTCCTCCTTGCTGGATGGACATTAAGTTGTCTCTAGATAGCTCAGAATAGCTCATAGATTTTTATGTATCCCTACCATCTTTCGGTGTCTTAGGACTGGTTTCTGTATGGAAATGTGGAGAGGGTTATGGCTTTCCTCTCTGAGATTGACCGCACCACAGATGGTCGCTAGTACCCCTATTTAGGAGGAGCCTAGTTAATTCCATCTCTTATGGATTGGTGTTTCTCTTCAAGGTACAACCGCAGCTTAGATGGTCACCGAATCTCCTATTCGCAAGGAGAGGTTGGGTTATTCCATCCCTTTGGTTTGAAGCTAATGAAATGTGGTGGATTGAGGTTTGATCCCAGTACCTTTGACAAGTATTTGTGTTTTGGTAGGGGGTTAGACTGAACCATAAATGGCTGCCTACGTACTCCTATTGAAGAGGAGATCAGGTCTGCGTAGTTCGAACCTAGTGTAAGAGGTTCAACGCTGTTTATGAAATGCAGATGGGTGTAGAAGCTTTATTGATGAAGAAGGTAGAAGTGTTTTTGTGGTTTTTGTTTTTTGTGGAGAAGGGTAGAAATGTTTTTGTTGTTTTTTGTTTATTGCAACCGGGCCATATAGAATATGGTTGCCTACGTACTCCCGTGTATCAAGGAGATCATGTGACGCCCCCAAAATAGGTATACATCACCTATTCTGAGTCGTCAAATATATGGTACAAAATACAAATAAAAACTTAATTATACAACTGTCGTGTAAAATACGACAAAACATAAGCTGTGAGTTTTAATATAACATTGTCTTCTAGACAGTATTGAAACTCAAAATAAGTCCTCAATACATTTATTGTCACACCATCTAACAGAATGGTGAGGACTACTAATGCTATCATCTGGACAGTCACTCCGCTCCCCGACTAGTCCCAGCTACGTTCTCATTTCCTGAAGAGAACAGTGAAAGAAAGGGTGAGCTCAACTAGCCCAGTAAGAAATATTATGACTAAGATATTGCAGAATAAATTATCATTAGTCTTCAACAATGTTAAACTGATAAAATACAATAGACATCAAGTTTAACTGCAGCGGAACAAGCAATCCATTAAAAGAGTCAAGTAGAGAATAAAATCTACTATCTTTTATGATTTAAAAGGGTTTTCATCACTTTTATCGCTGAGACTCAGCTTAATAAATAATCCACATCATCGAATCACCCCTGCACTACGGCCAAGGATATTCTTTAGTATCACGACCACAAATTATCCATGCAATACAACCAAAGACATTCATGTATTCATTAATGGTCATGATCATGCCAACAACTGTCCATCAATGCACTACGGGCTAATGAGGACTTTTACCACATCATTTGTAACATTACGGTCATGATTATACTGAATAATCCCTGGTCATTATCATACCAAGTCCATCTATGCACTACAGGCCACAGATGACTTTCAACAAAATATAAACATGAGGATGATGAGAATGATATAAGAATTTAATAAAACAAGTTCAAGAATTAATTTATCCAGGAATCAATAACGTCCAAATTGTCAACATGATACTGCTTTGTGGAGTAAAATTCAAGAATGCTTAGAAGAATATTTCCACGAAAGGATACTGGATGAAGCGCAAATATCAAGGATATTCCACTAATTTCATGGAGTATAGAAACCAAAACTTTAACCAACTAAGTATAATAAAGAATGAAATAACAAAAGAAATCACCAGGCATGCGATAGACCGCACAAGCAGGTTATTTCAACAGAATAATAAATAATGAAACCAGGTCCGACGTAAAACACACAGACATGATATTCCAACAGAATAATAAAGACGGAACCAGGTCCGGCATAAAACGCACAGACAGGATATTCCAACACAATAATAAAGAATGGAATAACATAAGAATTTCACCAAGTATAGGGTAACCCGCGTATACAGGTTATTCCAACAGAATAATAAGAAATGGAATAACAGAAGTTCTCTTCATGAATACAAAAAATATAATACCCTTTACCTTAAGAAGAAGTGTAACATTCCAGAATTTTAAAGTATAACATTAAATATTTATTGATTTATATAAGTATTTAATGGATATGTTTATGGTTGAATAAATAATTGTTCAAATTGAGTTGATGTGATTTAGTTAATTTTTTGCTAAATAAATAATTAAATATTAAATATCAAATATTTATTTGCAATATTAAATATTTAATGAATTTTATAAGTAATTAATGGCAATTCGCCCCAAATTGCACTCAACCGAAGAAGAATGCGTGCTTCACGTGCGGATCCAAGGATCACTTTGCTCGTGAATGCCCTAAGAAGAAGGAGGGAGTGACAACCAGAAGCAATGGAGGTAACAAGGGAAGTACATGGGCCATTGCAGGACCTGCAGCATCAAACAAACCCACAGCCAGAACCTTCAACATGACTGTGCAAGATGCTGTGCAATCAAAAGATGTGGTGTCAAGTATTATCCCAATCAATGATATTGATGCATATGTATTATTTGATTCGGGTGCTACTTGCTCGTTTATATCGAAAGAATTTGCTAAGAGGTTAGAATTGCCTAGAGAAGAACTGAATTTTTCGTTGAACATAGAAATTGCGAATAAGGAAATAATCCCTATTAGATTCGTATACAAGAACTGTAGGGTGAACATTAAGGAGAATATCTTGTTGGTAGATTTAATTCCGATTAGACTAGGGGAATTTGATGTAATTTTGGGAATGGATTGGTTGTTCAAATACGAAGCAGTAATTGACTGCCAAAAAAAGTGTGTAAACCTTATGACTCCGTCAAAGGTAGTATTTTATGGTAGCAAGTCGCCTAGACAAATGAAATGTCTGACGACTATGCAGGCCAAGAAATTGTTGAGTCAAGGTTGTGTGGGCTATTTACCTTACATAGTCGATACTCTGAAGAAGGGGATAAAACTGGAAGAAATACCAGTAGGGAGGGAATTCGAAGACGTTTTTCCAGAGGATTTGTCAGGACTTCTGCCTGACAGAGAAATTGAGTTTGTGATCGACTTAGCACCGGGAACAACACTGATATCAAAGACCCCGTACAGAATGGCTCCGGTAGAAATGAAGGAACTGATGCTACAGTTGCAAGAGCTGCTGGACAAGAAATATATTTAACCAAGCGTATCGCCGTGGGGAGCGCCAGTTTTATTCGTGAAGAAGAAGGACGGGTCCATGCGTCTTTGCATTGATTATAGGGAGTTAAAAGTGGAAGAAGTAATCAATTGGGAACAACCAAGAACACCGTCAGAAGTGAGGAGTTTCTTAGGACTGGCTGGTTATTATAGATGATTTATTCAACATTTTTCTAAGATAGCCACTCCGCTAACAAATTTGACAAGGAAAGCTGTAAAATTCGTTTGGACGGAGAAATGTGAAGAGAGTTTCCAAGATTTAAAGAAGAAGTTAAGTGTGGCACCTATATTGACATTACCAGATAATACAGGAAATTTTTTGGTATATAGTGATGCCTCACACAAAGGGTTGGGTTGTGTTCTTATGCAGAACGACAAAGTTATTGCGTATGCATCAAGACAACTGAAGGATTATGAGAAGGGGTATCCGACTCATGATTTGGAATTGGCTGCAGTTGTGTTTGCTCTGAAGATATGGAGACACTATCTTTATGGAGAGAAATGTGAGATCTACACAGACCACAAAAGTCTGAAGTATATTTTCACTCAGAAGGATTTGAACATGCGCCAAAGAAGGTGGATGGAATTGATAAAAGATTATGATTGTGAAATCTTTTATCATCCGGGAAAAGCGAATGTGGTGGCAGATGCTTTAAGCAGGATTTTGTGGTGGGTCTTCCGACTACTCAGAGAGGATGCGATGCGATTTGGGTAGTAGTGGACAGACTGACGAAATCAGCGCACTTTTTACCAATAAAGATTAGATTCAATCTTGATCAGTTGGCAAGATTGTACATTAAGGAGATCGTTTCGAGGTACGGAGTGCCAGTGTCAATTGTGTCCGATAGAGATTCGCGGTTCACATCGAATTTTTAGAAGAGACTACAAGAATGCATGGGGACACAGTTGCGAATGAGTACGGCTTATCATCCACAAATAGATGGCCAAAGCGAACGAACAATTCAGACATTGGAAGATATGCTGAGAGCATGTATCATGGACTTTAAAGGAAGTTGGGAAGATCAACTACCGTTGGTAGAATTTACTTACAACAACAGTTATCACGCGAGCATCGGCATGCCACCTTACGAGGCATTGTACGGTAAAAGTACAGAACTCCACTGTGCTGGGATGAAGTCGGTGAACGCCAACTGTTAGGATCAGAACTGGTACAACAAACTGCTGACGTTGTCAAACTCATCAGGACAAGATTGGTCGCAGCCCAAGATAGACAGAAAAAGTATGCTGATAAACACAGACAAGATCGTGCATTTGACGTAGGAACTTTTGTATTCTTAAAAGTTTCTCCCTGGAAGGGGAAAATTCGTTTCGGTAAAAAGGGAAAGCTAAGCCCAAGGTTTATTGGACCCTTTGAAGTGCTGCGAAGAGTGGGAGAAGTGGCTTACGAGGTAGCTCTATCTCCAGTGTTGAAAAACATTCATAATGTTTTTCACATTTCGGTGTTACGACCATATAAACCCGACTACAAACATGTGATCGAGTACGAAAAGCTACAGTTCAAGAAAGATTTGTCTTATGAAGAGGTTCCTATCCAGATAGTCGACAGGAAAGAACAAGTGCTCAGGAATGAGGTGATACCTTCTGTGAAGGTTATATAGAGGAACCACAACGCTGAAAAAGCTACGTAGGAACTCGAAGAGAAAATGTTGAATGAATACCCTGAGTTATTTGTTTAATCCGTGTCTTCGATTCTGAGGACAGAATCTTTGTAAGTAGGGAAGAATGTAACGAATAATTTGTTTGAGTTGTGATTCTGAGGACAGAATCCTTGTAAGGAGGGAATGATGTAACATTCCAAAATTTTAAAGTGTAATATTAAATATTTATTAATTTATATAAGTATTTAATGGATATGTTTATGGTTGAATAAATAATTGTTTAATTTGAGTTGATGTGGTTTAGTTAATTATTTGCTAAATAAATAATTAAATATTAAATATCAAATATTTATTTGCAATATTAAATATTTAATGAATTATATAAGTAATTAATGACAATTTGAGTTAATGTGGTGTAGTTAATTATTTGTTGAATAAATAATTAAGGAGCTAAGAAATTAATTATTATGAGATTATATAATAAATTAATTTAATAAGTAAGCTAGAGAGCTTACAGTGATTTAAATAAATTATAATATTTTAAATGAGAAATTGTAATTTAAAATATTAGTTGGTTAAATAAAATTATAATTATAAAAGAAATTATAGTTATGTGATATTAAATTATGTGCTAAAGTAATTTAATAGATTAATGTTTTAATTGATTTATTAATTAAATAAAAGTGTGACTAATAACTTTGCTATATAGGAGTTATTAAAATAAGCTAAAGGACTTTAATTTAGTTTTTGCCAAACATATCTTATTGCATAATAAGTCTTTAATCTAATAATATTTTAGCAAACAAGATATAAGGATTAATCTATTTATTTTAATTAGATTTACCAAACAAGGTGTAAGGGTTAATGAGTTATATTATTTTGATTAGCCAAACAAGCCTTATGACTTTTGATTTTTAAATAAAAATATAACTGATATAATTATATCAGTACTTATATTATATCATTAATATTTATTATTACTATATACGTTATAATAGTCTACTTATGTTAGAGTTAGGGAGAAGAAAGACTCAGTTGAAATTTACAGAGAGAAAAGAAGAGAGGAAGAAAACTAGAGAGAATTTGAGAGAAATTCTAACAGGCGTTGATAAAGGAATTGGAGAAAGACATTGATAATCAAAAGTAGTCATCATCTTCTTAATCAAAGGTAGGAGCTTAACATTTTCTTTAAAAGCTTAGTTTTTCTTCTTCCCAAAAAGTTCTCTGTGAAATTTTTATAAAAGATAAATTGTTCTTATGAATATAGTTTTGTATGATTATTGATTATAAGGTTATTTCATGAGTTATATATGATTATAGATATAGTAATTCATGTATGTATGTGTTTTGTAGAAGCAAATATATTACAGAGTGTTCATATGAAAAATATATATATATGAGTATGGCTTAATTTAAATTAGAAATTAAGGTTTAATTAGTTGTTAAATTGATAAATTGATATTTGGAATTTCTAGAGTATGTAAAATCATAATCGTGATGTTTTGAATTTAGTGTTTTGGTTGGAAAACAAAATCGCAGTGTTGATTTTATTTGAAAATATCAAAAATGGAGTTTTTGTCAAAAACATTGAAATTGGGTGTTGTATATTTGATGTGTATGTTATTTTATGAGTAGAAACATGTTAGAAGTCTTCAAAATATGTTTATATGAAGTTTATATGTGTATTACATGATAATCAGTCTATTAGATTCTAGCTTTTTGTCCAATTTGGCTTTTACTAATGCTGTTGTCGAGTTTGGTCGTCGGATTCTGGTCTCTGGCGCCGCAGCGCGGCCCAGCAGTACAAATCTCGCGCCGCAGCGCCGGCGCTACGCTGCAGCGCCAACCAATGGCTTGTGACCCGAGCCGCAATGCCAACTCAGCGCCGCAACGCGAACCACAGTGTAAACTGTGGCGCCGCAGCGCGAGTTAGCAGAATGTTCTGACAGTTTTGTCTTAGTGTACAGAACTTGAAAATAAATGTTATGTGTTGATAATAATAATGTTAAATGATAATTTCAGTAGTATTAAACTATGAATGATCATGTTATTAAGTGTTACCTACTTGTAACATAGTGGATTATGTGAATGGGTAATTTAACCCATTTGATGAATACATTTGTTTATATAAATATACAATGTTGGTAATGACTAACTATGTCGGTGTGGCATATGTATAGGGTATTAATTCAAGTGGTAAGGGTTTAGCTTGTGCTAAAGGCAAGTTCTCTAACTCAAAACTTCATTGTGCAAGTTTTTCTAACTCTATTTTATAATTGAGCTAATTATTGTTTTCAATTTGATTATCTTATAATGATGTAAATCGTCTATACTTTGGTTTGAGGACAAACAAGTTATTCTTGTATTTCGATTATGAATTTTCATGTATAACTAAATTGCTATGCATGTTTATTATTCAATTCTAATTAACCTTGGCTTAGTATTGTTCAAGCAAGGTATGCTATAGTTACTCAAATTGTATGTAGTTATTCAAATTGTATGCTATTAGATTATTCCTAATGCATGACTTGCTATGATTGGTTCAATCACGATTATTCTATAGTATAGGGTTATTGGTTTTGTTCAACTACTCTGTAGTTAATGTTCGTTAAACTCTAAATTTCCTTGAAAGCTTATCCAAACCAAACTTACTTTGGTGTGGACTTGTATTCTAAATACTGAGATGAGCAACTCTTTTAATAGAGGTTTACGCTTAGCGTTGAAATGATTGTGCACAATACATTGTACGAAGGGTTGATCCCCCTAAGTACGTGGAGTCCTTATAGTCTTATGACTGTTAAAGTTTAAGTTGAAAGATTACTTATAACTGTGGACATGATTCGTGGTCATTAGACCCTTAGTAAATGTTAAAGTTTTTAGAAAGTTAATAGAATATATTGTTCAGTTCTATTGAGTCTGATATTGGCGTTTAATGATTTACTTATCGTTATTTCAAGTGGGCCTTGTTTGCTCACTCTTGCCTGTAAAATTTCTTACAGCTAAAGTTGAAACTGGTGACGTACCGAGCACTAGTAAGGGAAAAGGAAAGATGAATAAATGCTGAAGACTTGTAATAGTTTGATAGTTTATTTTCAGAATTTGGTTCAATGATTGTAATGAAGTTATTTATTTATCCGCACTTGAATGATTGTTGTTAAAGGTTAGATAATCTGGGAGATGTTTATTTAAATTTAATCTTGTATGGGCAGGTTTTCTTTTACTATTCAAGTATATTATGAATGGGTTGTTAGAAATTAATGTTTTGATTACGTGAGCACCAGATCTTGAGGAAATGAAGTACCAGGATTTGGGGGTGTCACAGGTTGGTATCAGAGGTTTAGGTTATGAACCTTAGGTGGGGGAAAAGCCTTAGGAAGTAACCTTTAAAAAGATAGTGTGAGATAACTCTTATCGAGTTTTTGGAAAGAAGTAATAAAACACTTATGTGCTTATGTGTTTATAACTTATGTGCTCGCAAGTGTCGAGTAGAATGATTAATAACTAAAACTTTAAAACTTTGTTGTCAGGATGACTAATGTTGGAGAATCCAGTCAGGCTAGGGAGGAGGGACCTCAAATGCCTATAGAGGAAGAGCCTCGCGACATTCAGGTAGTTTGGGAACAACTACTGCCACGGGAGTCAGCCCTGTTGGTCACAGTAGTTGAAGATGAGGATGATGATGTGGAGACAGATGAGGAGGATTCCGTTGAGTTACCACAGGAGTGATGACCTGGGATAGGTTCAAGGAGTTGTTTTACGAGACCTATTTCCCATAGAGTTCGAAAAGTCAACCGGAAGTACAGTTTCTGGAACTAAAGCAAGGAACGATGACGGTATCTGAGTATGCCACGAGATTCAACGAATTGGCGAGGTTTGCGCCATATCAGGTTTGCACAGACGAACGTAAGGCGAAGAGGTTTGAACAGGGACTGAAGCCCTGGCTGTATAGTATGGTATCCCTGTTCCAGTTGAAGACATTTGCAGCAGTGATGGAGAAAGCAGTACTCGCTGAAAGTGGAGGCGAGGCAGTGACAAAGTTCAACCAAGAACAAAAGAAGAAGAAGAATGAGAATGAGACTAAGAATGGGAGTAGTAGCGGTGGAAACAACAACAACAACAACAACTTGAAGAGGAAGTGGAATGGGAGTATGGGCACTGGAAACCAGCAGGGTGACCATCAAAACAAAAAGTTTGAAGCATGTGTGGCGTGTGGGAAGTTTCACAGGGGTGCGTTCTTGATGGGAAAACGAGTTTGCTACAATTGTGGCCAGGAGGGTCACATCGCCCCAAATTGCACTCAACCGAAGAAGAATGCATGCTTCACGTGCGGATCCAAGGATCACTTTGCTCGTGAATGCCCTAAGAAGAAGGAGGGAGTGACAACCAGAAGCAATGGAGGTAACAAGGGAAGTACATGGGCCATTACAGGACCTGCAGCATCAAACAAACCCACAGCCAGAACCTTCAACATGACTGTGCAAGATGCTGTGCAATCAAAAGATGTGGTGTTAGGTATTATCCCAATCAATGATATTGATGCATATGTATTATTTGATTCGGGTGCTACTTGCTCGTTTATATCGGATGAATTTGCTAAGAGGTTAGAATTGCCTAGAGAAGAACTGAATTTTTCGTTGAACATATAAATTGCGAATAAGGAAATAATCCCTGTTAGATTCGTATACAAGAACTGTAGGGTGAACATTAAGGAGAATATCGTGTTGGTAGATTTAATTCCGATTAGACTAGGGGAATTTGATTTAATTTTGGGAATGGATTGGTTGTTCAAATACGGAGCGGTAATTGACTGCTAAAAGAAGTGTGTAAACCTTATGACTCCGTCAAAGGTAGTATTTTATGGTAGCAAGTTGCCTAGACAAATGAAATGTCTGACGACTATGCAGGCCAAGAAATTGTTGAGTCAAGGTTGTGTGGGCTATTTAGCTTACATAGTCGATACTCAGAAGAAGGGGGTAAAACTGGAAGAAATACCAGTAGTGTGGGAATTCGAAGACGTTTTTCCAGAGGATTTGCCAGGACTTCTGCCTGACAGAGAAATTGAGTTATTGATCGACTTAGCACCGGGAACAACACCGATATCAAAGACCCCGTACAGAATGGCTCCGCTAGAAATGAAGGAACTGATGGTACAGTTGCAAGAGCTGCTGGACAAGAAATATATTCAACCAAGCGTATTGCCGTGGGGAGCGCCAGTTTTATTCGTGAAGAAGAAGGACGGGTTCATGCGTCTTTGCATTGATTATAAGGAGTTAAACAACGTCACTATTAAAAACAAATACCCATTACCAAGAATAGATGACTTGTTTGATCAGCTGAAGGGTGCTAAGTACTTTTCGAAAATAGATTTGAGAAGTGGGTATCACCAATTGAAGGTAAGAAAGGAGGATATACCACGAACGACATTCAGAACTCGGTATGGACATTATGAGTTTCTAGTGATGTCTTTTGGTTTAACAAATGCCCCTGCCGTGTTCATGGATTTGATGAACAGAGTATTTAAACCATTCTTAGACAAGTTCGTAGTGGTGTTTATCGACGACATTCTGGTGTATTCCAAAACTCAAGAAGAACACGTGGAACATTTACGTCTGACATTGGAGACACTAAGAAAGGAAAAACTGTACGCGAAATTTTCTAAGTGCGATTTTTGGCTCGACCGTGTACAATTTTTGGGGCATGTGATTGACAAAGATGGGATCTCAGTGGATCCGTCAAAAGTGGAAGCAGTAATCAATTGGGAACAACCAAGAACACCGTCAGAAGTGAGGAGTTTTTTGGGACTGGCTGGTTATTATAGAAGATTTATTCAAGATTTTTCTACGATAGCCACTCCGCTAAAAATTTGACAAGGAAAGCTGTAAAATTCGTTTGGGCGGAGAAATGTGAAGAGAGTTTCCAAGATTTGAAGAAGAAGTTGAGTGTGGCACCTATATTGACATTACCAGATAATACAAAAAAATTTGTGGTATATAGTGATGCCTCACACAAAGGGTTGGGTTGTGTTCTTATGCAGAACGGCAAAGTTATTGCCTATGCATCAAGACAACTGAAGGATTATGAGAAGGGGTATCCGACTCATGATTTAGAATTGGCTGCAGTTGTGTTTGCTCTGAAGATATGGAGACACTATCTTTATGGAGAGAAATGTGAGATCTACACTGACCACAAAAGTCTGAAGTATATTTTCACTCAGAAGGATTTGAACATGCGCCAAAGAAGGTGGATGGAATTGATAAAAGATTATGATTGTGAAATCTTTTATCATCCGGGAAAAGCGAATGTGGTGGCAGATGCTTTAAGCAGGAAAGGTCGGGAGAAGTTGATGCTGATAACAACTCAGGAGGAGCTCATTTCAGCAATGACAAAATTGGAGTTGGAAATCAAATTTTCAAAAGAATCTGACGAACAACTATTCCAGATAGAAGCTGGTCCAACTTTTCTGAACAAAGTGAAGATTGCTCAACTACAAGATGAAGAGTGTGGGAAAATCAAAGAGAATTTGATTGAAGGCGGTGATGTAAAATACAAGATCGACACCGAAGGACTACTACAGGTCGAGGGAAGAATCTGGGTTCCAGCAACACCAGAGCTGAAAGAAGAAATTTTGACCGAAGCTCATAGCTCAAAATATTCAATTCATCCAGGAAGCACGAAAATGTATCAGGATTTGCGCCGACATTTTTGGCGGCCAAATATGAAAAGGGATGTTGCTGAATGCGTAGCGAAATGCTTGACATGTCAGAGAGTAAAAGCTGAACATCAAAGACCCAGCGGATTACTCCAACCTTTGGAAATACCGAAACGGAAGTGGAAACACATCATGATGGATTTTGTGGTGGGTCTTCCGACTACTCAGAGAGGATGCGATGCGATTTGGGTAGTAGTGGACAGACTGACAAAATCAGCGCACTTTTTACCAATAAAGATTAGATTCAATCTTGATCAGTTGGCAAGATTGTACATTAAGGAGATCGTTTCGAGGCACGAAGTGCCAGTGTCAATTGTGTCCGATAGAGATCCGCGGTTCACATCGAATTTTTGGAAGAGACTACAAGAATGCATGGGGACACAGTTGCAAATGAGTACGGCTTATCATCCACAAACAGATGGCCAAAGCGAACAAAAAATTAAGACATTGGAAGATATCCTGAGAGCATGTGTCATGGACTTTAAAGGAAGCTGGGAAGATCAACTACCGTTAGTAGAATTTGCTTACAATAACAGTTATCACACGAGCATCGGCATGCCACCTTACGAGGCATTGTACGACAGAAAGTGCAGAACTCCACTGTGCTGGGATGAAGTCAATGAACGCCAACTGTTAGGACCAAAACTGGTACAACAAACTGCTGACGTTGTCAAACTCATCAGGACAAGATTGGTCGCAGCCCAAGATAGACAGAAAAAGTATGCTGATAAACACAGACAAGATCGTGCATTTGACGTAGGAACTTTTGTATTCTTAAAAGTTTCTCCCTGGAAGGAAAAAATTCGTTTTGATAAAAAGGGAAAGCTAAGCCCAAGGTTTATTGGACCCTTTGAAGTGCTACAAAGAGTGGGAGAAGTGGCTTACGAGGTAGCTCTACCTCCAGTGTTGGAAAACATTTATAATGTTTTTCACATTTTGGTGTTGCGACCATATAAACCCGACTACAAACATGTGATCGAGTACGAAAAGCTACAGTTCGAGGAAGATTTGTCTTATGAAGAGGTTCCTATCCAGATAGTCGACAGGAAAGAACAAGTTCTCAGGAATAAGGTGATACCTTCTGTGAAGGTGATACCTTCTGTGATGGTGATATGGAGGAACCACAACGCTGAAAAAGCTACGTGGGAACTCGAAGAGAAAATGTTGAATGAGTACCCTGAGTTATTTGTTTAATCTGTGTCTTCGATTCTGAGGACAGAATCTTTGTAAGTACGGAAGAATGTAACGAATGATTTATTTGAGTTGTGATTCTGAGGACAGAATCCTTGTAAGGAGGGAATGATGTAACATTCCAGAATTTTAAAGTGTAATATTAAATATTTATTAATTTATATAAGTATTTAATGGATATGTTTATGGTTGAATAAATAATTGTTCAATTTGAGTTTATGCGGTTTAGTTAATTATTTGCTAAATAAATAATTAAATATTAAATATTAAATATTTATTTGCAATATTAAATATTTAATGAATTATATAAGTAATTAATGGCAATTTGAGTTGATGTGGTGTAGTTAATTATTTGTTGAATAAATAATTAAGGAGCTAAGAAATTAATTATTATGAGATTATATAATAAATTAATTTAATAAGTAAGCTAGAGAGCTTACAGTAATTTAAATAAATTATAATATTTTAAATGAGAAATTATAATTTAAAATATTAGTTGGTTAAATAAAATTATAATTATAAAAGAAATTATAGTTATGTGATATTAAATTATGTGCTAAAGTAATTTAATAGATTAATGTTTTAATTGATTTATTAATTAAATAAAAGTGTGACTAATAACTTTGCTATAAAGGAGTTATTAAAATAAGCTAAATGACTTTAATTTAGTTTTTGCCAAACAGATCTTATTGCATAATAAGTTTTTAATCTAATAATATTTTAGCAAACAAGATATAAGGATTAATCTATTTATTTTAATTAGATTTACCAAGCAAGGTGTAAGGGTTAATGAGTTATATTATTTTGATAAGCCAAACAAGCCTTATGGCTTTTGATTTTCAAATAAAAACATAACTGATATAATTATATCAGTACTTATATTATATCGTTAATATATATTATTACTATATACGTTATAATAGTCTACGTATGTTAGAGTTAGGGAGAAGAAAGACTCAGTTGAAATTTACAAAGAGAAAAGAAGATGGGAAGAAAACTAGAGAGAATTTGTGAGAAATTCTAACAGGTGTTGATAAAGGAATTGGAGAAAGATATTGATAATCAAAAGTAGCCATCATCTTCTTAATCAAAGGTAGGTGCTTAACCTTTTCTTTAAAAGCTTAGTTTTTCTTCTTCCCAAAAAGTTCTCTGTGAAATTTTTATAAAAGATAAATTGTTCTTATGAATATAGTTTTGTATGATTATTGATTATAAGGTTATTTCATGAGTTATATATGATTTTTGATATAGTAATTCATGTATGTATGTATTTTGTAGAAGAAAATATATTACAGAGTGTTCATATGAAAAAAAATATGAGTATGGCTTAATTTAAATTAGAAATTAAGGTTTAATTAGTTGTTAAATTGATAAATTGATATTTGGAATTTCTAGAGTATGTAAAATCATAATCGTGATGTTTTGAATTTAGTGTTTTGGTTGGAAAAAAAAATCACAGTGTTGATTTTCTTTGAAAATATCAAAAATGGAGTTTTTGTCAAAAACATTGAAATTGGGTGTTGTATATTTGATGTCTATGTTATTTTATGAGTAGAAATATGTTAGAAGTCTTCAAAATATGTTTATATGAAGTTTACATGATAATCAGTCTATTAGATTCGAGCTTTTTGGCCAATTTGGCTTTTGTTCATGCTGTTGCCGAGTTTGGTCGTCGGATTCTGGTCTCTGGCGCCGCAGCACGGCCCAGTAGTACAAATCTCGCGCCGCAGCGCCGGCGCCATGCTGCAGTGCGAACCAATGGCCTGTAACCCGAGCCGCAATGCCAACTCAACGCCGCAGCGTGAACCACAGTGTAAACTGTGGCGCCGCAGCGCGAGTTAGCAGAATGTTCTGACAGTTTTGTTTTAGTGTACAGAACTTGAAAATAAACGTTATGTGTTGATAATAATAATGTTAAATGATAATTTCAGTAGTATTAAACTATGAATGATCATGTTATTAAGTGTTACCTACTTGTAACATAGTGGATTATGTGAATGGGTAATTTAACCCATATGATGAATACATTTGTTTATATAAATATACAATGTTGGTAATGACTAACTATGTCAGTATGGCATATGTATAGGGTATTAATTCAAGTGGTAAGGGTTTAGCTTGTGCTAAAGGCAAGTTCTCTAACTAAAAATTTCATTGTGCAAGTTTTTCTAACTCTATTTTTTAATTGAGCTAATTATTATTTTCAATTCGATTATCTTATAATGATGTAAATCGTCTATACTTTGGTTTGAGGACAAACAAGTTATTCTTGTATTTCGATTATGAATTTTCATGTATAACTAAATTGCTATGCATGTTTATTATTCAATTCTAATTAACCTTAGCTTAGTGTTGTTCAAGCAAGGTATGCTATAGTTATTCAAATTGTATGTAGTTATTCAAATTGTATGCTATTAGATTATTCCTAATGCATGGCTTGCAATGATTGGTTCAATCACGATTATTCTATAGTATAGGGTTATTAGTTTTATTCAACTACTCCGTAGTTAATGTTCGTTAAACTCTAAATTTCCTTGAAAGCTTTTTCAAACCAAACTTACTTTGGTGCGGACTTGTATTCTAAATACTGAGATGAACAACTCTTTTAATAGAGGTTTACGCTTAGCGTTGAAATGATTGTGCACAATACATTGTACGAAGGGTTGATCCCCCTAAGTACGTGGAGTCCTTATAGTCTTATGACTGTTAAAGTTTAAGTTGAAAGATTACTTATAACTGTGGACATGATTCGTGGTCATTAGACCCTCAGTAAATGTTAAAGTTTTCAAAAAGTTAATAAAATATATTGTTCAGTTCTATTGAGCCTGATATTGGCGTTTAATGATTTACTTATTGTTATTTCAAGTGGGCCTTGTTTGCTCACTCTTGCCTGTAAAATTTCTTACAGCTAAAGTTGAAAATGGTGACGTACCGAGCACTAGTAAGGGAAAAGGAAATATGAATAAATGCTGAAGACTTGTAATAGTTTGATAGTTTATTTTCATAATTTGGTTCAATGATTGTAATGAAGTTATTTATTTATCCGCACTTGAATGACTGTTGTTAAAGGTTAGATAACTTGGGAGATGTTTATTTAAATTTAATCTTGTATGGGCAGGTTTTCTTTTACTATTCAAGTATATTATGAATGGGTAGTTAGAAATTAATGTTTTGATTACGTGAGCACCAGATCATGAGGAAATGAAGTACCAGGATTTGGGGGTGTCACAAGAAGAGTACTGGATATAGGAGTAGTGAAGTAGCAGAATACTTTTCTTCTTTCTCTCTATAATTTTCTCGCTCTAGAGCTTCCGTGAATTCGTAAGAAATAATGAAGAAATGAGTTTCTATTTATAGGAGAATGGAAGGATACTATTTAAGAAAAATATCACGGGTGATCAGTTTTTTTTTCAGACGAAATAATTCGCAGAGACACAGCTTCACTGATCCAACGCATCAGTAATCTTTTTCAAAGAGATGTCCAATGAAAAAAATGAACACATGCTAATTTAAAAACCTTGACCAATTAAAAAACTCGCTAAATAACAAGATAACAATAATACTGCATGATTGAGAAGTTTTGGTCAATAATGACCAAGCTTGGAAAATCATTCCAAAACCTGCCAAACTATCCACCAGGACCACCACCACCTACATGTTACATTATATATATAAATATACATATAACCACAAGTTGGTTGAAAAATAAACCACTCGACAAACATCACTTCCCCACTATTTTCAATTCATGCCATATATATAATACTAATACTTATCCCACCATTTCCACTTTTCCACCAAAATTCTACTTTTCCACCAATTTCTACTCACACACACATAATATATATATATATATATATATATATATATATATATATATATATATATATATATATTCCACCCACCACACACATTACAAACTTATATATATAAATTCCCTCAATATTTTTAACAACATTTATCATCATTATTATAATTCACAATATTAATCGACCAGGTCGTTACCAGGAAAGAAGGGGCTTTACAATAAGGATTTCTCCCTATTGGCACGCAATTAGGTGACCAAACCTCTCCTTGACTGAACTTCTAGACATCGTTAATATTGCAAATAATAATATTAATAACTTTGTCGTCTCAATTATTGATTTAATAATATATAAAATATTGACAATAATTGAATCAAATAACGTGCAATATTATGCAGCAATTACTGTAGCAATAATTTAACAAAACTGAGTGACTTCTCACGTAAGCATCAATAATCAATACCGTGTGTTACTGTGCAACTACGCGTATTACTGTACTTTTAACACTAGGTGTTTCAACAGTTAACGGTAAAACTTCCGCCGTTATTTTCATAAAGTATTTTTGTCGTTTTCTCAATCTGATAATAATTCCGTTGTGGGGTCCACCAATGATTGTGTCGTCGTACGAATATTCCCTGTTAAAACGAATATTCCCTGACCAATCGAATATAATATAACAACTTGCGTACTTTGTAAAATTTATAAATATTACCCACAACTATAACATTATATCAAATTCATTCCAAAATATTTAAAAATGATATTTATAGAAAAATCATCTTTATTAAAAAGTTGGGGTCTTACAACCTCCCCTTCTTATGAAATTTCGCCCTCGAAATTAGGGCACGTACCTGGTATGTCAAAGAGGTAAGGATACCTTGATTTCATTTCAGATTCTAACTCCCAGGTTATTTACTCCACATCGTGGTTTCTCCACAAAACTTTGACTTGAGGTATAACCTTGATGCATAGAATATGTTCCTTCTTATCCAAGATTTGAATAGGAACCTCTTCATACGTCAAAGCTTCTGCTATTTCGTCCGGTTCTAACTCAATAATGTGGTTCGGGTCTTCCACATATTTACGTAACATGGATATGTGAAAAATGTTATGAACACGAGACATACTTGGCGGTAAATCGAGTCTATAGGCCACAGTTCCTACTTGATCGAGGATTAAAAATGGGCCAATGAATCGAGGATTGAGGTTTCCTCTCTTTCCAAATCTCGTAACTCCTTTTCATGGAGCAACACGTAACAACACATGAT
This sequence comes from Panax notoginseng, assembly GCA_016801055.1. NCBI lineage: Eukaryota > Viridiplantae > Streptophyta > Magnoliopsida > Apiales > Araliaceae > Panax > Panax notoginseng. The sequence continues at coordinate 171,576,986 of CM029019.1, forward strand.
CTCCAATATCGAATTCCTCGTCCTTTCGATGAAGATCAGCATAAGTCTTTTGTCGATCTTGTGAGGTTTTTATACGTTGCCGGATCGTTTGAATCTTTTTCGTAGTCATACGTACCAACTCCGGTCCCAATAATGTTGTTTCACCCACCTCATCCTAGCATACTAGAGAATGACACTTTCTTTCATACAACACTTCGAATGGAGACATACCAATACTTGCTTGATAACTGTTGTTGTAGGAAAATTCCACCAATGGTAAGAACTTGTCCCAACTTTTCTTGAAATTAAGGACACAGAGTCTTAATAAATCTTCAAGAGTTTGAATAGTCCTCTCTGATTGTCCGTCCCGTCTAAGGATGATATGCTGAACTAAATCGTAAATTCGTACCCATAGCTTTTTGTAAACTAACCCAAAATCGTGAAGTGAATCTTGGGTCTCGATTAGAAACTATGGATACTGGCATACCATACAATCTTACAACCTCATTTAAGTACATACGAGCAAGATGCTCAAGTGTATAAGTTTCTCATATAGGTAAGAAGTTAGCAGACTTGGTCAATCTATCAACAATGACCCAAATTGCATCTATGCCTTGAGAAACCTTGGGAAGACCAGTAACGAAATCCATGGTAATGTGCTCCCACTTCCATTCTAGAATTTCAAGTGGTTGCAATGGACCTTTTGGTACTTGATGCTCCGCCTTGACTCGTTGACACGTTAGACACCTTGAGAAAAACAGCGCTATCTCTCTCTTCATATTTCCCCACCAAAATGTATGTCGAAGATCATGATACATTTTGGTACTCCCATGATGGATTACAAACGGTGTGTTGTGCGCCTCCATCATGATTTTATACTTTAAATCAGGGTCGTTAGGAACACAAAGTCTGGAGTTGACTCGAAGTATTTCTTCTTCATCAATTCTTGCTTCCGGCATAGCACCTTCTTGCACTTTCTTCCTCATACGCATGAACTCCAGGTCTGTAGCTTGAGTAGCTTTAACTTTACCAATTAAAGTAGGTTCTACTCGTATATTTGCCACCATCACATGGGTCTCTAGAGTCTTTAACTCTATCTCCATCCTTTGCAAATCATACAAAATGGGCCTTTGCGTTGACAATATCGCACTCGTACCCGCATATGATTTTCTACTCAATGCGTCAGCTACCACATTCGCTTTTCTAGGATGGTATTGGATGGTATGATCATAATCTTTCAACAGTTCAAGCCAACGTCGCTGTCGCATGTTGAGTTCCTTTTGAGTGAAGAAATATTTGAGGCTTTTATGATCCGTAAATATCTCCACTTTCTCCCCATACAAATAATGCCTCCAAATCTTTAGTGCAAAAACGATTGCTGCCAACTCTAGATCATGAGTAGGATAATTCCTCTGATATTCTTTGAGTTGTCGAGAGGCATACGCTATGACTTTCCCATGTTGCATGAGAACACATCCTAACCCTTTGCCCGAAGCATCACTATAGATGACAAATCCCTCCGAGCCAGATGGTATTGTCAGAACAGGTGCTGAAATGAGTCTCCTCTTGATTTCTTAAAAACTCTGATTTCTTAAAAACTCTTCTCACATTCCTCGCTCCAACCAAATTTTATATCTTTCCGAGTCAGCTGAGTTAATGGAGTAGCGATTCGAGAAAACCCTTCAACGAATCTCCGATAATAACCAGATAAGCTGAGAAAGCTACGTACTTCGGTCACTGATTTAGGTTGCTCACAGCTTTGAATAGCTTCAATCTTTGTCGGGTCAACAGATATTCCATAACTTAATACTACGTGCCCAAGGAACGCTACTTCCTCTGGCCAGAACTCGCATTTCTTCAACTTGGCATAAAGCTTGTTTTCACGAAGCTTTTGGAGTATATGCCTCAAGTGTTGTTCATAATCTTCACGGCTTTTGGAATATATGAGGATGTCATCAATAAAGACGACCACAAAGTGATGCAAATATTCCTTGAATACTCGGTTCATCATATCTATGAAGGCAGTAGGAGCATTAGTCAATCCAAAAGACATGACTAAGAATTCATAATGTCCGTACCGAGTTCTGAAGGTAGTCTTTGGAATATCCCCAGTTTTAACCTTCAGTTGATGATATCCAGAATGAAAATCGATCTTTGAAAAGAATTTGGCACCTTGCAACTGGTCAAACAGGTCATCAATACTTGGCAATGGGTACCTATTTTTGATGGTGACATGATTCAACTCCCGATAATCAATACAAAGTTGCATACTTCCATCCTTCTTCTTCACAAGTAGAACATGAGCACCCCAAGGAGACGTACTAGGACGAATGAAACCGATGTCTAACAATTCCTGCAGTTGGGTCTTTAACTCCTGAAGTTCAATAGGACCCATTCGATATGGGGCTTTGGAAATGGGTTTTGTACCAGGTTCAAGGTCGATACAAAATTTAATTTCCCGCTCTAGGGGTAAGCCAGGAAGTTCTTCAGGGAATACGTCAGGAAATTTATTAACAATAGAAATATCATTCAAAATTGACGTATTTTTGTTTAGATCCGTAACATGAGCTAAGAAAACTTGACATCCGTTTTTTAATAAACGAATAGCTTTATGGCTTGAGATGACAGTGATTGATTTTAATGGTTTGGTTGTCTGAATTCGCATAATAGGTTGATTATGAATATGAAAGCTAACAACCTTACGAAAACAATCAATTTTTGCATGATGAGTAGTTAACCAATCAATCCCTAGAATTACGTCAAATGCAAGTATTTTCAATGAAATAAGATCTACAGGTAATGTGAGGGTACCGATTTGAACCAAACAAGACTTATAAACGGTAGATGTAATGAAGGTTTCTCCTAATGGAGTTTCGACAGATAAGTCAAAGTCTAATTTCTTCGGAGTCAAATTTAAACGTTGAGCACAAGTAGGAGAAATAAAAGAATGGGTAGAACCGGTATCAAATAAGGTATATACTTCGCTAGAGTTTATGATAAGCTTACCTGTGATGACCTTATTCGGGTTCCTTGCTTTCTGGGAGGTCACGACAAACGCTCTCCCTTGAACTACTGGTTTTGACTTGTCTGGGACGGTATTTTGTGTCACCGCTCCAACTGGACTTGTCTTCGGTGCACGACAAAATCGGGCTAGGTGATCTTCTCTTCCACAATTATAACACGCTTTGGATGGCATTGCACAGTTTGGACTGATATGTCCCTCCCCTCCATATTTGAATCATATGATAGGTGGTCGTTCTCCTTCCTTAACGACGGGTGCTGATGCTGACATCTTTCCGTCATTGTTGAATCTCCTCTTCTTGAAATGTCCATTCTTATTATTTTGGCCATGATTACCACCGAAGTGGTTACCATTTCTGGCATGTTGATTCCCTCCACGCTTATTGTCACCGCTTCGATGACTGTTATTACTGGTATTATCATTTTTTCGGCTACTCTCTTTTGGTTGGGTTGACTCATTATCTCGTTCCAATAACTGAGCCCTATTAACCACATCTGAATACAAACACAGTTTATGAGAGATAAGATATTGACATATCTCTGGCTTCAAACCTCTTAAAAACATCCGCATCATTCTCTCCTCATTATCAACTAAGTGGGACGCAAATCGGGAAAACTCGGCAAACTTGGCTTCGTACTGCGACACGGTCATGTTGTTTTACTCCAGCTTGATGAACTCTACCTCTTTCATGTTACGAATACTTTTGGGAAAGTACTTGTCGTTGAACAGTTTTTGGAACTTCTCCCAAGACATCTTCAGTGAGGCAAGTTGAGTACGCTTTACAGATTCCCACCAGTAATCTGCCTCTGCCCGCAACATAAAGGTGGTAAAGGGAACTTTTTAATCCTCGGAGCATCCCAAGACATCAAATATCTTGTTGATCTGCTTTATCCACGTCTCCGCCTTAAGTGGTTTTGGCTCTCCAAAAAACTCTGGTGGTCCCAGCTCCTTGAACTGTTTGGCGGTGACCGTCCGAGAGTTGCCAATGATTCCACCTGCATTTTGGATAGGAGCCGCTCTCGCCTGATGTTGCATGAACTGCATAATGCCTCTGAACATTCTATCATTCATCATCTGGTCAGTGTTGTTGTTTGCTTGAGGATTGTCGCATTCTTGATGCACATTACCCTGATTATTGATCTGTGGAGATTCAACGGTCTCATGTGCTCCATTGACGTTCTCAACATTCTCGGATGTCATTTTCAAATACTGCCACAAAACAAGGGTTAATTAACATATCACATATTATCCCTATACTCTGACTAACCAATTAAATACCAAATAAACTTAGGTAGGTCATACTAGCGAAGGAATTCCTCGTCTCTCCCCTCCTAGTTCTTGTCTCACATCTTAGCCAGGGATCATATCCCTAAGCTCTGATACCAACTGTGACACCCCCAAAAATGGTATACATCACCTATTCTGAGTCGTCAAATATATGGTACAAAATACAAATAAAAACTTAATTATACAACTGTCGTGTAAAATACGACAAAACATAAGCTGTGAGTTTTAATATAACATTGTCTTCTAGACAGTATTGAAACTCAAAATAAGTCATCAATACATTTATTGTCACACCATCTAACAGAATAGTGAGGACTACTAATGCTATCATCTGGACAGTCACTCCGCTCCCCGACTAGTCCCGGCTATGCTCTCATTTCCTGAAGAGAACAGTGAAAGAAAGGGTGAGCTCAACTAGCCCAGTAAGAAATATTATGACTAAGATAATGTAGAATAAATTATCATTAGTCTTCAACAATATTAAACTGATAAAATACAATAGACATCAAGTTTAACTGTAGCGAAACAAGCAATCCATTAAAAGAGTAAAGTAGAGAATAAAATCTACTATCTTTTATGATTTAAAAGGTTTTTCATCACTTTTATCGCTGAGACTCAGCTTAATAAATAATCCACATCATCGAATCACCCATGCACTACGACCAAGGATATTCTTTAGTATCACGACCACAAATTATCCATGCAATACGGCCAAAGACATTCGTGTATTCATTAATGGTCATGATCATGCCAATAACTGTCCATCAATGCACTACGGGCTAATGAGGACTTTTACCACATCATTTGTTACATTACGGTCATGATTATACCGAATAATCACTGGTCATAATCATACCAAGTCTATCTATGCACTACAGAGCACATATGACTTTTAACAAAATATAAACATGAGGATGATGACAATGATACAAGAATTCAATAAAATAAGTTCAAGAATTAATTTATCCAGGAATCAATAACTTCCAAATTGTCAACATGATACTGCTTTGTGGAGTAAAATTTAAGAATGCTCAGAAGAATATTTCCACGAAAGGATACTGGATGAAGTACAAATATCAAGGATATTCCACTAATTTCATAGAGTATAGAAGCCAAAACTTTAACCAACTGAGTATAATAAAGAATGGAATAACAAAAGAAATCACCAGGCATGCGATAGACCGCATAAGCAGGTTATTCCAACAGAATAATAAATAATGGAACTAGGTCCGACGTAAAACGCACAGACAGGATATTCCAACAGAATAATAAAGACGGAACTAGGTCCAGCGTAAAACACACTGACAGGATATTCCAACAGAATAATAAAGACGGAACCAGGTCCGGCGTAAAACGCACAGACAGGATATTCCAACAGAATAATAAAGAATGTAATAACATAAGAATTTCACCAAGTATAGGGTAGCCCATGTATACAGGTTATTCCAACAGAATAATAAGGAATAGAATAACAGAAGTTCTCTTCATGAATATAAAAGAAATAATACCCCTTACCTTAAGAAGAAGAGTACTAGATATAGGAGTAGTGAAGTAGCAGAATACTTTTCTTCTTTCTCTCTATAATTTTCTCTCTCTAGAGCTTCCGTGAATTCGTAAGAAATAATGAAGGAATGAGCTTCTATTTATAGGAGAATGGAATGATACTATTTAAGAAAAATATCACGGGTGAACAATTTTTTTTTTCAGATGAAATAATTCGCAGGGACAGCTTCACTGATCCAACGCATCAGTAATCTTTTTCAAAGAGCTGTCCAATGAAAAAAAATGAACACATGCCAATTTAAAAACATTGACCAGTTAAAAAGATCCCTTAATAACAAGCTAACAATAATACTACATGATTGAGAAGTTTTGGCCAATATTGACCAATCTTGGAAAATCATTCCAAAACCTGCCAAAATATCCACCAGGACCACCACCACCCACATGTTACATTATATATATATATATATATATATATATATATATATATATAACCACAAGTTGGTTGAAAAATAAACCACCTAACAAACATCACTTCCCCACTATATTCAATTCATGCTATATATATAATACTAATACTCATCCCACCATTTCCACTTTTCCACCAAAATTCTACTTTTCCACCAAAATTCTACTTTTCCACCAATTTCCACTCACACACATATAATATATATATATATATATATATATATATATATATATATATATATATATATATATATATATATATATATATATATTCCACCCACCACACACATTACAAACTTATATATATAAATTCCCTCAATATTTTTAACAACATTTATCATCATTATTATAATTCACAATATTAATCGACCAGGTCGTTACCAGGAAAGAAGGGGCTTTACAATAAGGATTTCTCCCTATTGGCGCGTAATTAGGTGACCAAACCTCTCCTTGACTGAACTTCTAGACATCATTAATATTGCAAATAATAATATTAATAACTTTGTCGTCTCAATTATTGATTTAATAATATATAAAATATTGACAATAATTGAATCAAATAACGTGAGATATTATGCAGCAATTACTGTAGCAATAATTGAACAAAACTGAGTGACTTCTCACGTAAGCATCAATAATCAATACCGTATGCTACTGTGCAACTACGCGTATTACTGTACTTTTAACACCGGGTGTTTCAACAGTTAACGGTAAAACTTCCGCCATTATTTTCATAAAGTATTTTTGTCATTTTCTTAATTCGACAATAATTTTGTTGTGGGGTCCACCAATGATTGTGTCGTCGTACGAATATTCTCTGTTAAAACGAATATTCCCCGACCAATCGAATATAATATAATAACTTACGTACTTTGCAAAATTTATAAATATTACCCACAACTATAACATTATATCAAATTCATTCTATAATATTTAAAAATGATATTTATAGAAAAATCATCTTTATTAAAAAGTTGGGGTCTTACAGATCAGGTCGACGTAGTTCACCCCTCAGGGTGTGTTGAAAAGAGTGATCCCATGTGCAGGATAAACTGCGGGGAAGAAAGATTAATCCCATGTATAGGTCAAACTGTGGGGAAGAAAGTTTAATCCCATGTGTAAGATAGACTGCGGGGAAGAGAGAGTTTGATCCTAAGTTGAGGATAAACTGTAGGTACGAGAAGTTTGATCCCATGTATGTGTAGTCAAACTGCAAACGTGAGAGGTTCAATTCGTAGTGGGATAACCTAAGTTGTATGAGCGCAGTGAAGCCAAGCTGCTGGCTTAAAGAGTATGTTTTCCTGAGGGGCAAAGTGTGGACAAGAGTTGTATATGGTAAAGGGTTAAAGAACCGGAATGACTGATGATCTGATGATCCAACACCAGGATGTTTGCTTGATAATAACTTCAAATGTATTACCGTTTCACGGTGTCCGAGTTGATGAGTTGTGGAAATTCATCGTCGTCTATTTCCTGCAATCTGAGAGCGCTTCTTGTCAATACCTCATTGACAACAAACGAACCTTCCCAGTTAGGAGCAAATTTTCCCTTAGATTGATCTTGGTTATCAATGATCTTTTTCAAAACCAAGTCATGTTGTTTAAACTGTCGTAGCTGGGCTTTTTTGTTGTAGGATCGGGCGATCCTTTGTTGATATAATTGATCATGGAAGATAACCGCGGTTCGCCTTTCATCTATTAGAGATAATTGGTGATACCTATCTTGTACCCATTGGTCTTCATCCAGCTGAGCATCTATCAATACTCTGAGGGATTCCATTTCTACTCCTATGGGGAGTACTGCTTCCATCACATAGGTCTTGTTAGTCGCTTCAACAGCACCATTCATCTTTGGATGGTAGATGACGGAGTTAAGGTGTTTGATGTAGAATTTACTGCATAGTTCCTCCATCATTTTGTTGTTGAGGTTCTTAGGATTGTCTGATACAATGACCTCTGGTTGTCCGTATCGACAAATGACATTGTTTTTGAGGAAAGCAATGATGACTTCTTTGGTAACCCTGGGGAAGGAGGCTGCTTCCACCCACTTGGTAAAGTAGTCGATCATGGTGAAGATAAAGCGATGTCCATTACTGGCTTTGGGTTTGATAAGCCCGATCACGTCCATTCCCTACATTGAGAAGAACCAAGGTTAACTCATATTGTGGAGCTCCCGTGGAGGGGAGTGGATAACATTCCCATGAATTTGGCATTGATAACATCTCCTGATGTGGTCATAGCAATCAGCCTTGAGAGATAGCCAATAATGTCCCGTCCTGAGGATCTTTTTAACAAGGATGGGGCCACTCATGTGTGGGCCATAGACTCTACCATGGATCTCATCCATGAGTCTCTGAGCTTGGTCTTTATCCAAGCATCTGAGGAGACCTAGACCTTCATCTCTCTTGTAGAGTGCATCTTCGCTCAGGTAGAATTTTATAGCAAGTCGATAAATCCGCCTTTGTTCAGTTAGGCTCGCCTCAGCGTGTGTAGATCCATCTCATAGGTACTCCTTGATATGCTGATACCAAGGTTGTTGGATGGGAGGCAGCTCATCCGATACTTCTCCAACATAGTTCCCATAGGCTGGTGCCTTTTGCAGGGCAAATGTGACGTTTGGCATGTGTTCCTTATCAGGTATGTGCATCAAGAAGGCCAAAGTTGCTAATGCATCCGCAAAATCATTACTATTATGAGGAATGTGTATAAAGGAGATTTCTTAGAACTCCGAAGCCATCTATAAAACTTGTCGATGGTAAGGCAGCAATCGCAGTTCTTTGGATTGATAGATTCCTGTGGATTATTTGATTACCAACTCTAAATCCCCAAAGATAGTTAATAATCTAATACCCATTGAACGGGCAAGTTTTAGTCCCATGATACAGCCTTCATACTCAGCTGTGTTGTTGGTGCTGATAAACTGTAATTTGACGGAGACGGGATACTGCTCCCATGTATCGAATACTAAAACTTCTCCAGCTCTAGAACCTTCTGTATTAACAGCTCCATCAAAATATATCTTCCATGCTTGGCGTGTATCGTACTGATGGTGTTGCTGAACTGCTATTACCCCTTCATCGGGGAAGTAGGTTTCCAAGGGTTTAAAATCTCCTGAAGGAGTGGCGGCCAGTTGATCCTTAATTTCTTGACCTTTAATAGACTTTTGAGTCACGTAGACAATGTCAAATTATTGTAGGATCAACTGCCATCTGGACAGCCGACAATTCAATATGGGTTTACTGAACACATACTTGAGAGGATTCACACGGGATATGTGATGGGTTGTGTGCCCATGGAGGTAATGTTGTAACCTCATGGCCGCCCATGCTAAAGCACAACAAGTCCTCTCAATCAGAGTATACTTATGTTCACTGCTGCTGAATCTTTTGTTGAGGTAATAGATAGCTTGCTCTTGGCCTCTATCATCTTTCTGTCCCAGCTTGCATCCTATGGCATTGTCACTGATGGATAGGTACATGAACAGGGAAACATCATCCCTGAGTGGTACCAAAATTGGAGCTTTGACCAGCTGCTCTTTGATGGTAAGGAAGGAATTCTGGCACTCATTATTCCATTTCATGGAGGAGTTCTTCCTTAACAGCTTGAAGATAGGCTCATAGGTTGCTATGAGTTGAGAAATGAATCGGCTAATGAAGTTGATTCTTCCCAAAAATCCCCGTATTTCCTTTTCTGTTTGAGGAATGGGCATTTCTGTGATGGCCTAGATTTTGGTAGGATCCAGCTCAATCCCTTTGTGGCTGACTAGGAATGCTAGCAACTTGCCTAATTTAATGCCAAAGGCGAACTTGGCTGGATTCAACTTTAAGTTGTACTTACGCAACCTGTTGAATATCTTTCTGAGATGGTCTAAGTGGTACTCCTCCTTTCGGGATTTGACAATGATGTCATCCATATAGATCTCTATCTCTTTGTGCATTAAGTCATGGAAGGGAGCCATCATAGCTCGCTGATAGGTAGCTCCGGCATTGATGAGGCCGAATGACAACCGTCTATAGCAAAAGGTTTCCCAAGGTGTGATGAAAGCGGTTTTCTCACGATCTTCCTCAGCAACCATGATCTGATGGTACTCCACAAAGCAATCAGTAAAGGAGTACATGCCGTATTGCGCAGTATTGTCAATGAGAATGTGGATAAAGGGCACGAAAAAGCTATCTTTAAGGCAAACTTTATTCAGATCCCGATAATCCACACAGACTCGTACCTTTCCTCTAGGCTTAGGCACGGGAACGATGTTAGATATCCATTCAGGATACGTGGACACCACGATAATGCCAGCTTAAAATTGTTTCACAATTTCTTCTTTCACCTTTAAACTCCATTCAGGTTTCAATCGCCTGAGCTTCTGCTTGACTAGCTTGAATCCCTCTTTAATGGGAATGCGATGAAGACCAATGTCAGTGGACAACCCCACCATATCTTCATGAGACCATGCAAACACATCCTAGAATTGGGTTAATATCATAACCATGTCATTCTGTTGGTTTGGGGTAAGGTCTGAACCAATCTGGATTAACTTAGGGTTTTCTAAGGTTCCAAGATTGAAGGAGGTGATTTGATCAAGGTTGGGTTTAGGTTTGTCTTCGACCCATTCTTTGATCTCCGAAGGCACCTCAATGTCCTCTTGTATTTCCAGCAAGTCTGAGTCTAACTTTTCATCAAAGTTACAATCCTTGTGGAGAAGAGGCATCTTATCAGCAAGTACAGGCACATCTAAGTTCAGAGTCCTAAAATAAAATATGCTTTCACTTAATATATATGAAACTGTTTAATCATACATAATGTTAGCATATACGAACAAAACAACTACTAATACTGGACAGAAAAGTAAGCAATTATTATATTATAGGACAAAAAGAAGTCCTACCCATTTTACCCTTGTCGACCAATGTAAGGAGTGTTGCTCCAATTGGCAAGGATAAAGTCCGTGTGGACTGCATTGATGGAGGGGTTGTCATCGTCCTCCTTTTCCTGAATGATGACCATGATGTCTGGGCAATCATCGTCTGGGGTATATCTATTTGTATGTTCATCATGAACAATGATGCATATGCCCAACATTATCTGGACGACATTTTGTTTGATTCTTTGTTTCTCTTCCTCCACTCTGGGATCTAGAACAAAGACTTCTTTTGCTTTGAATGGCACGGGCTTGGGAAATAGCATAGCCATCACGTTGGTTGGCACCTTTACAGGAGGTTGTTCGAACTTAGCGTTAGAATGCGAAGATAAATGCCGCGTGGTTGAAGTTAAAGGAATCTACTGATGCTTATGAGGATTCCTCTGACTAGACCTGGCAGAATAGCCTAGTCCAGCTGTCCCAGTTTGACTGGCTACTTGGATAGGGTATTTGATACCTTGGTGATCTTTACCCAGCCCTTGTCCTGGCTGATGACCCAAAGACATCATTTCTTGAGTAGGCGACATTACTTCGGCAGAGATCTTGGGTACGAGCAATGGCGTTCCCAGGGCATGCAATTGAGAGTTGCTTACTTCCAAAGTGTGGAAACTGACCGACTCAATATTGGAATTAAAACTGATGAACGGTATATCATCTGGTTGAGGGCATTTCGGTTCAGCGTTGACTGTAACTAGACTATTGTTGATAATGTACTTCAGTTACTCATGAAGGGTGAAGGGGACTGCCCCAGCCATATGAATCCACGGTCTTCCCAAGAGCAGGTTGTATCCCGAATCTATCTTGAGTACGTGGAAAGACACGCAGAATGTATGGGGACCAATCTCAATTGGCAGCTCAATCTCTCCGACCAAATTTCGGCGGGATTCATCAAAAGCTTTAATGATCGTATGGGTAACTCGGATTCGATTGAGATTGACGTTCATCTTCAACAATGTAGAGTATGGACAGATATTCAAAGATGAACCTCCGTCTACTAAGACTCCAGCTAGCATATATCCGAAAGACAAGACTGTAATGTGTAACGGCTTGCAATGACCGGTCCGTTCGGGTGGTATGTTATCATCAGTAAAGGATATCACATTGTTGTTGAAAATGTGATCAACCAAATGTTGAAACTTTTCCACATCCACTGATGTTGGTAAGTAAGCTTCTTCCAAAACCTTTAGTGGAATCTTCTTGTGATCCTCGGAAGCTAAAACCAAGTCTAGTATTGAAATTTGATGTGGAGCTTCTCTTAAGCTTAAAACCGCCTTGGCTTCATTATGATCCATGGCACGGAGGAATTTTTTAATCTTCTCCATGGGAATCTTCTCCTTTGATTTGATGGTAGACTTCATCACCCGTTGGGGAAGATATAGTGGATTGTCCTTCGACACTGCAGCAGTTGTATGCGAGGTAGATCCTTCAGCTTCTCCATAATTTCAAGGAACTTTCTGTAAGCTGACAACAGGATATTGTGGTCGGAAGGGTAAATTGATTGGCTCTGGAGCAGCCACTTTCAAAGGATTGTTGCTTCCTCTGAGTTGAATGGTAGATATAGGGCGTGGATTGACAATGCCATTGGCCTCAGTGGAGATAACTGCTACCAATCCTTTCTATTTAGTAGGATAGGTATTCTTACTTCCCCGTAGCACAGTATCATCGTCTGCTAGTTACAGGACACTGCTATCAATTAGATTTTGGATAAGGTGGCGGAGTGCCCAACATTCTTCTGTGCTGTGACCGCGAGAATGGGAGTGATATTGACATACTCCATCAAAATTGTACCGTTCTGAATGGGGATTTATTAGAGGTAGAAGATAATTAATTCTTCCTTCATTGATTAGCGTTTGAAGGATTTCCTCCATAGGTTGGCCCAGTTATGTAAATTCCCTTCTGTTAGCAAAATTTCGATGAGCTTTGGCGTTCGCTCTCCTTGCCACTTTGTCCTCCATCATTTCACTGTCTGGAGGTGAAGAGGGAATATTCATGACAAGAGGAAGGAGACTAGCATGCTCTTGGCTGATTAATTGGCGTGTGACTTGATGTTGGTATGTCACCAGTTCTGCCAATTGCTCGATTTGCTTGCACAGAGCTTTCATTTTTCATTCCATTGAGAACTGGAACTTGGCATAATCCCATTTGTCAGCATTGTCTTTGATGATCTGGGATGCTTCACCGTTAGAATTGGAACTTTGTCCAGTGCTCCAATTAATCATGTTGACTTCTTCCTCTTTGTGTGGAGGAAGAGGGTTGTCTTGAACGCGAGGTTGATCGGGTTTGGTGACCATGATCTCATCGTTGTCTATCAGGTCTTGGATCTTATGTTTCAAGGCCCAACAATCTTGAGTATCATGTCCAGGTGCCCCGACATGATAAGCACATTTTCGAGCAACATTAAAACCCCTACCATTAGCGCTAGCTGGTGGAAGAAGATGCGTGATTTTCTTCTGCGTGGTCAGAAGATTGAGAATATTCTCGAGAGAGTCCCCTAAGGGTGTGAACACTCGAGGGCGTTTGACTTCTCCACCTTTTGGTACTGGAGGGTTTGACGATTGTGCTTGAAAGGGAGAGTAATTTCTCCTCTGGATAGGCATATTCTGATTGCCTTTTTGACCCTAAAGTATCAGCAAAACATCCTCTTCTTTCTTTTTATGGACCCTCCGGGGGTTGTTTCCATAATTTTCGGATTGGATATGTTCAGCAACAACTTTAAGGGCAGGTAGGTCTTGAATCTTTTCTGACTTCAATCCCATCTCAGCCATCTCCCCATGTTTGATCATTTCAGAAAATGGTTTACCAATGCCAGCTAAGACTCTCTCATAGAAAGGAGCTTCTTGTATGTCGATAAAGGTCATAGCCATCTCTGACTATGTCATAAAAGGAATAACTTGAGTAGCAAGGCGCCACCACCTTTGAGCATACTCTCTAAAAGACTCGTTGGACTGTTTCTTGACCTTGGTAATCTGGTACCGGTCAAGAGCCATCTGAGATTGAAAACTGTATTGTGTGAGGAAGGCGTGAGCTAGCTCTTCCCAGCTATGGATCTTTGAGTTGTCTAATCTGGTATACCATGAATGGGCTTCTCCAGTCAGACTTTTTTGGAATAGCTGCATTCTGAGCTTCTCGACCTCTGCATAAGATCGGAGTTCTCCAATGAATACCTTCAAATGTGTGTAAGGATCTCCTAACCCATCATACTTTTCAAAGTCAGGAGTTTTAAATTTTTCTGGATAATGAACACCAGGGAATATACAAAGATCGACACATGACACACTCCCGTGTACTCCAATTCCTTTGATAGCGCGAAGGGTTTCTTCCATTTAAAGAACTTTCTTTCTGATGTCACCGGTGTCTGGATCTTTTGTAAGATGGGCGGCATCATGACTTTTCTTGGTTGTATCCAACTGCAATTCAGGTACTGTAATGGCTTTATCAGGACCTTGGGTTCCTCCTTGTATAGAGGATTCATCATGTACGAGTATTTTTGGACCCTGCGTAGATTGATGTAGTTCTTTAAGCAGAACAGCCAAGTCTGTAATTTGTTTAGTTAATCCGTCAAATTCTTCACGAGAAACTGGATTAGACTGGTCAGATGAAGACATGATTGGTTGTAGGCATGCGACCTTTTTGGACTTTGACCGGGTAATAGGTCCGAATGCTTCCCTGCGACAAAACTGGCATAGTTTAGTTTTTAGGGAATGTAAATTAACATGCTATGTGATGTGTTCGTTTTAGGAATTTTATCCTGTAAAAACGGATGTTAGCTGTTTATAATAGAGGATAGCATGTTAATATAAATATGTACATGCACATATTTTTTCATATTTCTCATTACATGGAGATGAATATGGAATGTAAATTACAAGTAATTATTTTTACAAGTAATTTAAAATGAGAAAGCATGAAGAGACTTTCCTCCGCTTTGGGTTTATCAGAGACTTCGGCATGAAGGTTCCCAAATCATCGCAATTTACTCAACGGGAAATTAATCTGGTCTTTCAACTGGATCGAATTTGGGTGGTGCCTTTCCTGAGCCTCGGGGAATTAGTCTTCCCACGAGTCCAGTAATCAAACACCGACGGGATAGCCTCCTCGTGGAGGGACCACACAACATACATTCACATACATCGCGTCTCACCGTATATGAAAATGATGACATGTGCGAAGCACTAATATCACAGGCAGATATAGTGTAAAGCATTAATCGCAGTAAAGATATGCATTCGTACACATTCATCATAAATGTAAATACAACATCCACACACAAGCATATAACAGTTTTGAAAAGTTTGTAATAGCAGCTTAAATCCTCTTACTGGTGTCCCTAGCAGAGTCGCCACCTGTCGACGTCGGGATTTTTATTTGTCCCTTTTCGTTACCTGTTCTTTTGTGCTCTCATTTTAGGTGAGATTTATTTGAAAAAACAAGTGAAAAAGGTCCGACATATGTAATGTCGACGATTGGACTGTAAGAGTCGCTAGTTGGTTTTTTAATTGGTTGTACCAACACAACCGAGAAAAGATTTGCACATTGACCCAGTAATGTGATACTGCTAAACGGGTCGGTGAAACCGAGATTTAATTAGGGTCCGGGGACTTGCTTATGTGGAGGGAAGGTGTTAGGCACCCCCCGACATCCGTGTTACCACGATGACTGCCACTTTTCAAGAAACTGTTATATGAGTGTGTGTGTGTGTGTGTGTGTGTGTGTGTGTGTGTGTGTGTGTGTGTTTGTGGGTCAATGTGCTGTTATTTGGAAGTAGTGATATGCCTCGTTTGCACCTATATACAAAGGGTTTAAATTTATACAAAAATTCAATTTCAAACAAGATATAGCAGTGATGTTTTAGAAAATAGGTTTTTTCAAACCCTTGTGCTCAATAGTAATTGAGGCCTTTGATACTTCCATTTTATTCCGAATTCGGCTTGGTTGATTTTATTTTACAGATGCGAGGCATCTGTATGCAAATAATGTACAAAAAGGTGTTGAATTCCTCGTGGGTATGAAAACCATCTGAGAAAATCCAAACATCATAGATAAATTTACAAGCTGCTTACAGCTGAAAAGGTCCATCATGGGAACCGAATCTAGATTCAGTGGACTGAATTTGTGATCACATGATACCACAGTTGATATAAACGCAGTAAGCAGGTATATATATAAAAGCTGTAAATATATATATACAGACATGATCACCAACCACGAAGCACCTCTATGGGGGATCAGAAATGTAAATAAAGCTGTAAAAGCGATCAACCGCCATGGAGGAAACTCCAGGCGGGACGAAATGTACAGAAAGAAATAAAAACAGTCAACCACCACAAAGTAAACTCCAGGTGGGACGAAATGTAAATATATATATATATATATATATATATATATATATATATATATATATATATATATATATACGAAAGCATTTAAACGCACCAGACATAAGTCTAGGCTCATCGAACAGAGTTCGACACACAGTTTATATATATAAGTATATATATATATATATATATATATACAAAAGCATTTAAACACACCAGACATAAGTCTAGGCTCATCGAATAGAGTTCGACACACAGTTTATATATATAAGTATATATATACAAAAGCAAGTAAACGCTCCAGACCGAAGTTTAGGCTCAATCGAGACATAACTCGATAATGTTAGTCCATATATATAAATATATATATATATATATATATATATATGTATATATAAACCGAAATAAAACCACGGACCGAAGTCGGGGCAAACACTGAAGAAAGGTGTGTGCAAGTGTGAAGAGAAAGGCTTGAAAAAATGTAAGAAGGCTTACAGTGGGCTGTCAAAGAAGACTTCAATAACTTTAAAGTAGATAAACACTGGCTTCCACCGGTACAGAAGTAGCACTCAGTTTGGGGTGTGTATGGAGTAAATTGGATAGGGCTTCTTCGCCTCTTCTCCTTGTAAAATGGCCACCCCAAGCCCTCTATTTATAGAGGGTGGAGCCACAGGTGTACTTGCGGCTAGACCGCAGGTGTACCAGAGGCTGCCCGGGGTACCCCGTGCTTCGCGGGTCCCGCCATCTCGAAGTACGTACACGTAAGCAACGTGATGTCTGCTCGAACTTTCAAAATTGCAATTTGGGCATCCGATTGAGGTATATAGGACCTATTTTGGACTGCCGTTGTTGAGAGTTACGCAATGACATGGGATTAGAGGTTGTACGAAGTCATGAAGATGGGACGATGCCCTCCGGTCTTCAACTTCAAATTCTATCCGTTATCCTGCGTAATAGTCACTCGGGATTGGTTCTTCTGAGCTTTTGTGGGACATTACTGTGTAGAAACGTATGTCTAAAATGTTGAGACGGCGTGATATGGCGTCAAGTTGGTAAGATGATGACTTTGCCCCTCACCGGTGTTATCTCCAAATTGGGCTAATAAAGTAGACGTTGCTCAGGGTTATTGCTGAGATTGGACTGTTGAAAATATTGAAGGTCCTCAGTGTCATCTCTGAGGTGTGCCTGTCTTGTACTGAGTGCCTCGGTGTGAGCACCGAGGTTGAAGCTGATGGCATGCATTTGAAACAAGCATTTTCGGGGTTATCTCTGGAACTGCCACTGCCTTCCTTGGATTTATCTCCAAGGTTGGAATCTGCTATTCCCAGTATTGGGACTGAGACGGAACATCTCGGGGTTATCTCCGGAATGAATCGGTCTTCTCCGGTTTGTGTTTCGGTATTGGATCTGCATGTCTCGGGGTTATCTTTGAGGTTGGATTTGTTACTCCTGGTGTGTGTTCCGGGGTTGAGCTGTTACTCCCAGTGTGTGTTCTGGGGTTGCACTGTTCCTCCCGGTGGTATCCGAAATAGATATGAACCGTCTTTTAGGGTTTCCTCTTAAAAGACGAATCTGCGCTCCTGTGATGTCAGTAACAGATAGGCAGAAAATTTCGAGTGTCTACATTCCCCGACCAATCGAATATTATATAACAACTTACGTACTTTGCAAAATTTAGAAATATTACCCACAACTATAACATTATATTAAATTCACTCCATAATATTCAAAAATGATATTTATAGAAAATTCATCTTTATTCATAAAAGTTGGGGTCATACAATATATGCATTCGTACACATTCATCATAAATGTAAATGCAACATTCATACACAAGCATAACAATTTTGAAAAGATTGTAATAGCGGCTTAAACCCTCTTACTGACGTCCCCAGCAGAGTCGCCATATGTCGACATCGGGATTTTTATTTGTCCCTTTTCTGTTCTTGTTCTTTTGTGTTCTCATGTTAGGTGAGATTTGTTTAAAAAAACAAGTTGTGAAAAGGTCCGACATTTATATGTCGACGATTTGACTGTAAGAGTCGCCAGTTGGTTTTTTAACTGGTTGTATTAACACAACCGAGAAAAGGTTTGTACATTGACCCAGTGATGTGACACTACTAAACGGGTCTGTGAAACCGAGATTCATTAGGGTCCGGGGGCTTGATTATGCGAACGGAAGGTGTTAGGCACCTCCCGACATCCGTGTTACCATGGTGACCGTCACTTTTCAAGAAACTGTTATATGAATGTGTGTGTGTGTGTGGGTCAATGTACAGTTATTTAGAAGTAGTGCGAGGCCTCGTTCGCACCTATATACACAGGGTTTGAATTTTTATAAAAATTCAGTATTAAACAAGATATAGCAATGATGTTTTGTAAAAAAGGTTTTTCAAACCCTCATGCTCAATAGTAATTGAGACCTTTTACACTTCCATTTTTATTATGTGTTCGGCTTAATTATTTTTAATTTTTGAGATGCGAAGCATCCTCGAGAAAATAATGTACAAAGCAGTGCTGAACTCCTCGTGGGCATGAAAACCATTTGAGGAAATTCAAACACCGTGAATAAATTTACAAGCTACTTATAGTCGAAAATGTCCATCACGAGAACCGAATCTAGATTTAGTAAACTGAATCTGTGATCACATGATTCCTAGGCTCACATTATGCCACAATTTATATGAAAAGCAGTAAGCAGTTATATATATAAAAGCTGTATATATATATATAAACATGATCAACCACCACGAAGCACCTCAATGGGAGATCGGAAATATAAATATATAAAAGCGATAAAAATATATATAGAGACATGATCAACCACCACGAAGCACCTCCATGGAGGATCAGAAATGTAAAGAAAGTTGTACCGTGAAGTAAACTCCAGGCGGGACGAAATGTAAAGAAAGCAGTAAAAACAATCAACCGCCACG
This sequence comes from Panax notoginseng, assembly GCA_016801055.1. NCBI lineage: Eukaryota > Viridiplantae > Streptophyta > Magnoliopsida > Apiales > Araliaceae > Panax > Panax notoginseng. The sequence goes on from CM029019.1 coordinate 171,596,416, forward strand.
AAGTAAATTCTAGGCGGGACTAAATGTATGTATGTATATATATATATATATATATATATATATATATATATACACACACACACGAAAGCAAATAAACGCTCCAGACGTAAGTCTAGGCTCAATCGAGGCATAACTCGATAATGTTAGTCCATATATAAACATATATATATATATATATATATATATATATATATATATATATAATATACAAACTGAAATGAAATCACGGACCTAAGTCCGGGCATACACACACAACACGACTCTCAACGTGAAGAATGGTGTGTGCAAAGATGAAGAGAAAGGCTTTAAAGTGTGTAAGAAGGCTTATAGTGGACTGCCAAAGAAGACTTTAATAACTTGAAAGGGATGAACACTCGGCTCCCGTCGGTAGAAAAGTAGCTATATATGAGCTTACAAGTGTTGAAAATGAGAAAGCACTCAGTTTAGGGTGTGTACAGAGCAAATTGGACAGGGCTTCCTTGACTTTTTCTCTTCTAAAATGGCCACCCCAAGCCCTCTATTTATAGAAGGGGTGCGACTAGCCACAGATGTACCTGTGGCTTCCCGGGGTGCCCCAGCCTTTGCGGGTCTCGTCGTCTCGAAGTACGTGCACGTGTGTAATGTAATGTCTGCTCAAACTTTCAGAACTACAATTCGGGCATCCGATTGAGGTGTACAAGACCTATTTCGGACAGCCGTTGTCGAGAGTTACACAATGACATGGGATTAGAGGTTGTAAGAAGTCAAGAAGATGGGACCATGCCCCATCTCTTCAAGCTTCAAATTCTATTCGGTGTGCTATCTTGTGCAGTAGTCACTCGGGATTGGCCTTCCTTAGTTTTTGTAGGACATTGCTATGTAGAATGTATGTATGTTGTTATTGAGATGGCGCTGTGAGACCCCAAATTTTATGAATAAAGATTTAATTTTCTCGAAATATTTTTTTAATATTATGGTGTGGATTTGAGATAGTGTTATAGTTGTGTGTAGTATTTATAAATTTTACAAAGTATGAAAGTTGTTATATAATATTCTTTTGGTCGGAAAATATTCTTTTTGTCAGGAAATATCCGTACGACGGCATAATCATTGGTGGACCCCACAACGGAAGTATTGTCGTAATAAGAAAACGACAGAATTATCTTTTTATAAAAATAACGGCGAAAGTGTTACCGTTAAAACTGTTAAACTACTCGGTAGTAAAAGTACAGTAATACGCGTGGTTGCATAGTAGCACGCGGTATTGATTATTGATGCTTACGTAAGAAGTCACTCAGTTATACTCAATTATTGCTACAGTAATTGCTGCATCATATCTCTCATATTATTGATTCGATTATTGTCACAGTAGCATCTGTATAATATGTTATGTTATTAAATCAATAATTGAGACGACAAATTTATTCATATTATTATTTACAATATTAACGATGTCTAGAAGTTCTGCCAAGGAGAGGTTTGGTCATCTAATTACGCGCCAATAGGGAGAAATCCTTATTGGAAAGCCCCTCTTTCCTGGAAACGACCTAGTCGATTAATATTGTGAATTATAATAAAGGTGATAAGTTTAGTTTTATTATTATTATAAATGTAATAAAACAGAAAACTTTTTATATAAAACAGAATACTTTTATAAAGTTATTTATTTTATTAGACTATAAATAGAATATATAATATTCTATTATGCATAGTATTTACATAGGGCCTGCATAGTGTTTGAATAGTAAAATCTTTTTATATAAAATAGAATACTCTTATAAAGTTATTCGTTTTATTAGATTATAAATAGAATATATTATATTTTATTTAAAAGATTTTATTTTATTAGAATATTTTATTAATACTGCATAGTAAATCAATATGGAATGTCCGTTTAAAAGTAAATCAATCTGGACTATTCATGAATTAGTTACTATTCAATCAATTCTCCTATAAATAGAAGCTCATTCCTTCATTATTTCTTACGAATTTACTGAAACTCTAGAGAGAGAAACTATAGAGAGAAAAAAGAAAGTATTCTGCTACTTCACTACTCCTATATCCAGTTTCTTCTAAGGTAAGGGATATTATTTGTTGTACTCGTAAGGAGTATTATTCTTTCATATTCATGAAGAGAATTATTTTCTTTCCAATACTCGTAAGAGCTATTATTCCATTCTTTATTATTATGTTGGAATAACCTGTCTATGCGAAGTACCGCATGCATGGTGAAATTATGTTGTTATTCCATTTTTTATTATTCTGTCGGAATATCCTGTCTGTGCGTTTACGCATGACCTGGTTCCATTATTTATTATTCTATTGGAATAACCTGTCTGTGCGGTCTATCGCATGCATGGTGAATTCTTCTGTTATTCCACTCTTTATTATTCTGTTAGAATAACCTGTCTATGTGGATTACCACATGTATGGTGAATGATCCTTTGTATTCATTCCTTATTAAATTGTGAAAATGATCTGTCTACGTGGATTACCGCATGGCGGGCGAAAATCCATTTGCAGTTTCATATATTCTATTATACTCAGTTGGTTAAAGCTTTGGCTTCTATACTGTGACACCCCCAAAACCCGGTACTTCATTACCTCAAGATTTGGTGTTCACGTAATCAAAACATTCATTTCTAACTACCCAATCATAATAGAATTAAATAATAAAAGAAAACCTGCCCATACAGGATTAAACTTAAATAAAAAAAATCTCCCAGGTTATCCAACCTTTAACAAAAATCATTCAAATGCGGAAAATTAAATAACTTCATTACAATCTTTAAATCAAATTCTGAAAGTAAACTATCAAAACTATTACAAGTCTTCAGTATTTATTCACCTTTCCTTTTTCCTTACTGGTGCTAGGTACGTCACCCGTTTCAACTTTAGCTGTAAAAAATTTTACAGGCAAGAGTGAGCAAACAAGACCCACTTGAAATAACAATAAGTAAATCTTTAAACTTTCACATCAATTGCCAATATTAGGCTCAATAGAACTGAACAATATATTCTATTAACTTTCTGAAAATTATAATATTCACTGAGGGTCTAATGACCACGAATCATGTCCACAGTTATAAGTAATCTTTCAACTTTAACTTTAACAGTCATAAGACTATAAGGACTCCACGTACTTAGGGGGATCAACCCTTCGTACAATGTATTGTGCACAACCATTTCAACGCTAAGTGTAAACCTCTATTAAAAGAGTTGTTCATCTCAGTATTTAGAATACAAGTCCGCACCAAAGTAAGTTTGGTTTGGATAAGCTTTCAAGGTAATTTGGAGTTCAACAGACATCAACTAAGGATTAGTTGAATACAAGATAATAACACTATGTTATTGAATGATCATACTGAATAAACATTTCGTTCTAAGTTCATGCTTTAGGAATAATCTAATAACATAACAATTGAATAATTTATCATACATTGCTTTGATCAACGTTAAGCTAAGGTTACATTTTAGAATTTAATATCAAGCATGCACAACAAATAATAACTTGAACGATAAACTAAAGGTACTTTCATGCTAATATAACTAGTTTAGAGTTAAGAAAACTTGCACAATTATAAAAGTAGAGTTAGAGAACTTGCATAAGTATAACATAACAGTGAAAAGTAACCTTGCTGAATAATAAAGTAGCAAAGGTTAGGGAACTTGCCTCGTGCATAGGTTAAACAATTACTATTCACGTTCACCCCAAGTCCTACACATACCATATGTATTGACAATACACATTACTTACACTAACATTACCTTTATGAGTTCCTTTATTACTCTTAGTATAGCTACTAAATTTAAGTTTAAACAACAACACATCTTTTCATGAACATTACTTTTTAGCTTTATTACAACTATTTAAGTGATCATGTCATTGCACCACATGTACATTAATAACTTGATACAACATCCTAATACATGTCCAACATGTTATCATTAAGTTATACTAATACCCAAAGGGTTGCACTTGCATTCGTGCATCCCGACGCCCTCCGATTGGCTCTAAATACACAACAGTCCTAAAGATAGCCATTTTGACTACTGTTACAGACCTCAAATTAAAAAACTTAAAGCATGAAAGTTGTAGGTCTACTCGTCCTCTTTTCGAATCATCTTGAATTACCTCAATCGGAGTTCGTATAAAAAAGTTATGGCCGTTTTACTACAGGAGGTTAAAACTGCCCAACCAAGACACTTTTCCGACGCCGGGGCGCAGAACAGTGGCGCTGGGGCGCGAGCTTCAGCGCTGGGGTGCGAGCTTCAACGCTGGGGCGTGAGCTACTGGCCCATTTTGGCGCTGGGGCGCGAACCTTGGCGCCAGGGCGCGAAATTTGGCGCTGGGGGCGTGAATTTTGACACTGGGGCGTCGAAACTCACAGAACCAAACCCGAAAGACAGAGCAAAGCTACTGTCTAATTTATTTTTAACAACCAATGACATCTAACAACATGTATAACTTCATGAAAATTACACATAAAAGTTAACAATCACCCATATACCAATTATCAACCACTAATTAACATTATCATAGACTAATTCTTTGAAAACACTGTGTTTTAAAAATTAAACTCCATTGACGAAATATAAATTTACAGTGGATGTAAATTTACACTGTTATCAACCAATTTTGATTCCTTTGAAATACAAGTATACCAATATATATCCCAATTACCATGTATAGTCCAATTTCTCAGTTAGTATACAAATATATATATATATATATATATATATATATATATATATATATATATATATATATATATAACCTTTGATAAATTCTACACTCAAGTTCGTACTCACATGTTTTCATTGTAAAAAAAAACAATTTCTTGAATACGTAATTTAGCATACCATCATATTTATATATTAAGCATACAATTATATACAAATATATATATGCTAGTATAACAATAACCAACACATAGATTGCAAGAATTTTATAAAAACTTATACACAGTGAAGACTATCAAATTCAAAGAGACAATATACCGTAAAATATATATTAAGGTTATAAACACGTACCTTTTGTTGTTAAGAAAACCTTGTTAACAAAATCTGTTTTAAAAAATCACACACTTGACTTCTTCTCAAACTCTCTGAACTTTTCCTTTCTCTTTTCTTAATTCTCTCAGCAATAGACTAGGTATTAACACTGAGCGTAAAACTGATAAATCATACACGTAAAATAACTGTTATGGCAATAATAAGCCTATTTACTCTTATCAGTTACCAAACATATAACGTATAATCTTATAAATATAAATATATTTTATTTATATATTTGTTTTATTCTATTAGTAATATAATTTAAAATTAACAAGAATTTCAAAAGTCATAAGGCCTTGTTTGGCAACCCATTTATAAAATAAAAGATTAATATACTTACACCTTGTTTGGCAACACTAAATTAAAATTACTTTAATTTAATTTAATAACTCTTTATAACATAGTTATTTGTTAAACTTTATGTAATAACAATTAAATAAATTACTTAATCACATAACTCAATCCACGTAACACATTAATTATTTAACAAATAAATAATTAACTAATTACATTAATTATTTAGCAAATAATTAATTAACTAAATAAACTCAATCAAATTGAACAATTACTTATTCAATAATAAACACATCCAATAAATATTTATTAAATCAATAAATATTTATAACTTACATTTTAAAAAAAAATATGGAATGTTACATATACTCTATGAAATTAGTGGAATATCCTTGATATTTGCGCTTCATCCAGTATCTTTTCATGGAAATATTCTTCTGAGCATTCTTGAATTTTACTCTACAAAGCAGTATCATGTTGACAATTTGGACGTTATTGGTTCTAGATAAATTAATTTTTGAACTTGTTTTATTGAATTCTTATATCATTGTCATCATCATCATGTTTATATTTTGTTGAAAGTCATCTGTGGCCTGTAGTGCATAGATGGACTTGGTATGATTAAGACCAGAGATTATTCGATATAATCATGACCGTAATGTTACAAATGATGTGGTAAAAGTCCTCATTGGCCCGTAGTGCATTGATGGACAGTTGTTGGCATGATCATGATCATTGATGAATACACGAATATCCTTGGCCCGTAGTGCATGGATAATTTGTGGTTATGATACTAATGAATATCATTGGACGTAGTGCAAGGATGATGTGAATTATTTATTAAGCCGAGCCCCAGCGATAAAAGTGATGAAAAACCTTTTAAATCATAAAAGATAGTAGATTATATTCTCTACTTGACTCTTTTAATGGATAGTTTATTCCGCTGCAGTTAAACTTGATGTTTGTTATATTTTATCAGTTTAACACTGTTAAAGGCTAATGATAATTTATTCTGCATTATCTTAGTCATAATATTTCTTACTGGGCTAGTTGAGCTCACCCTTTTGCTTTCATTGTTCTCTTCAGGAAATGAGAACGTAGCGGAGACTAGTCGGGGAACGGAGTGACAGTTCAGATGATAGCATTAGTAGTCCTCACTATTCTATGAAATAGTGTGATAATAAATGTATTGAGGGCTTATTTTGAGTTTGAATACTGTCTAGAAGATAATATTTGTATTAAAACGCACAGTTCATGTTGTATATTTAAGATTGTATTTGTATTCTGTACCATGTATTTGGCGACTCAGAATAGGTGATGTATACCTATTTTGGGGGTGTCACAGTTGGTATCAAAGCTTAGGGATATGATCACTGGCTAAGATGTGTGACAAGAACAAGGAGGGGAGAGACAGGAAATTCCTTCGCTAGTATTACCTGCCTAAGTTTATTTAGTATTTAATTGGTCGGTCAGAGTATAGGGATAATATGTGATATGTTAATTAACCTTTGTTTTGTGGCAATATTTGAAAATGACATCCTAGAATGTTGAGAACATCAATGGAGCACAGGAGACCGTTGAGTCTTCACAGATCAATAATCAGGATAATGTGCATCAGGAAGGCGACAATCCTCAGGCAAACAACAACACTGACCAAATGATGAACGATGGAATATTCAGAGGCTTTATGCAATTCATGCAACATCAGGCAAGAGCAGCTCCTGTCCAAAATGCAGGTGGAAACACTGGTAACTCTCGAACGGTCACCGCTAAGCAGTTCAAGGAACTGGGACCACCAGAGTTTTTAGGAGAGCCAAAACCACTTAAGGCGGAGACGTGGATAAAGCAGATCAATAAGATATTTGATGTCTTGGGATGCTCTGAGGAGCAAAAGGTTCCCTTTGTCACCTTCATATTGCGGGCAAAGACCGATTACTGGTGGGAATCCATAAAGCGTACTCAACCTGCCGCATTAAAGATGTCTTGGGAGAACTTCCAAGAATTATTCAACGACAAGTACTTTCCCGAAAGTATTCGTCGAAAGAGGTAGAGTTCATCAAGCTGGAGCAAAACAACATGACCGTGTCGTAGTACTATGCCAGGTTTGTCGAGTTGTCCCGGTTTGCATCCCATTTGGTTGTTAATGAGGAGAGAATGACGCGAATATTTCTAAGAGGTTTAAAACCTGAAATACATCAATACCTCATTTCTCACAAACTTTGTTTATATTTAGATGTTGTGAATAGGGCTCAATTATTGGAGCGCAATAATGAGTCAGCACAACCAAAAGACAACGACCAACAACACGATAATAATCGTACCGGTGGCAATGGCCATCGGAACAATGATAATCATCGTGGGGGAAATTATCATGCTAAGAATGGTAACCACTTTGGTGGTAATCATGGCCAAGATAATAGGAGTGAAAATTTCAAAAAGAGAAGGTTCAACAACGATGGAAAGATAGCAGCACCAACACCCATTTTCAAGGAAGGAGAATGACCACCAATTGTATGCTTCAAATGTGGAGGGGAGGGACACATCAGTCCAAACTGCGCGATGCCATCCAAAGCATGCTACAATTGTGAAAGAGAAGGTCACCTAGCCCGATTTTGTCGTACACCAAAGTCAAGTCTAGCTGGGACGATAGTACCAAAGGCAGATACGGACAAAACAAAGTCGGTGGTTTCAGGAAGAGCGTTTTTCGTGACTTCTCAAAAAGCGAGTGACCCGAACGAAGTTAGCACGGGTTAGTTAATTAAAAATTCTTGCGAAGTCTGTACCTTATTAGATACCGGTTCTACCCATTCTTTATCTCTCTTGCTTGCGCTCAACGTTTAAATTTAACTCAGGAGAAGTTAGACTTTGACTTATTGGTTAAAACTTCGTTAGCAGAAGCCTTCGTTACCTCCACTGTTTATAAATTTTGTTGATTAAAATTGACACTTTCACGTTACCTGTCGATCTTATCTCTTTGAAAATACTTACCTTTGATATAATTTTAGGAATCGATTAGTTAACTACTCATCAAGCTTTTCGTAAGGTGGTTAGCTTTCATATTTCTAACCAACCTGTTATGCAAATTCAAGCAACCAAACTACTAAAGTTAATCATTGTCATATCAAGCCATAAGTAAAGAGCCCCGGTCCTTTCGTTGTTGACTTCCTTGTATGGAATGCACAGAAGCCAGACTTTTCGTAGGGGATGTTGTGAATGACAATGGCAAGTTGATAGGTATCAATGTGACGTACTATCCAAGTCTTGGATGAGAGTCACAGTTTTGAATGATATTTCTATTATTAATAAATTTCCTAACGTATTCTTGAAGACTTCTTAGCCTACCCCTAGAGCGTGAAATCGAATTTTGTATTGACCCTAGTACAAAACTCATTTCTAAAACCCTTAAATATTTCTTCAACCAAAATAAACGTATAATGCGCCAAAGACGTTGGTTCAAGCTGTTAAAGATTACGATCGTACCATTCAATACCATCGTGGGAAAGCGAACGTGGTAGCTAATGCGTTGAGTAAAAGATCGTATGCGTTTACGAGTGCGATGTTGTTAACACAAAAAAAAAACCCATTTTGTATGACTTGCAAAGGATGGAGATAGAGTTAAAGACTCTAGGGACCCATGTGATGATAGCGAATATACGAGTAGAATCGACTTTAATTGGTAAAGTTAAAGTCGCTCAAGCTATACACCCGAATCTGATGAATGTGAAGAAGAAGGTTCAAGAGGGCGTTATTCTAGAAGCAAAAATCGACAAAGAGAGGAAATCTCAACCCTCGATTTAATTAGCTCATTTGAAATCCTCGATCGAGTAGGAATTGTGGCCTATAGACTCGTTTTACCGCCAAGTTTATCGCGTGTTCATAACGTTCTTTTTCACGTATCGATGTTACGTAAATATGTGGACGACCCGAACCACATTATTGAATTGGAATTGGACTAGATAGCAGAAGATTTAACGTATGAAGAGATACGTGTTAAAATCTTAGATAAGAAGGATTATATTCGACACTCAAAGGTTATACCTAAAGAGTTAAAATTTGAAGTGAAGTCATGGTATCCTCACCTATTCGGCATACCAGGTACGTACGTAAATTTTGAGGGCGAAATTTCATAAAGAGGGGAGATTGTGAGACCCCAAATTTTATGAATAAAGATTTAATTTTCTCGAAATATTTTTTTTAATACTATGGTGTGGATTTGAGATAGTGTTATAGTTGTGGGTAGTATTTATAAATTTTGTAAAGTATGTAAGTTGTTATATAATATTCGTTTGGTCGGGGAAAATTCTTTTTGTCAGGGAATATCCGTACGACGGTATAATCATTGGTGGACCCCACAACGGAAGTATTGTCGTAGTAAAAAAATGACCGAATTATCTTTTTATAAAAATAATGGCGAAAGTGTTACCGTTAAAACTGTTGAACTACTCGGTAGTAAAAGTACAGTAAAATGCGTGGTTGCATAGTAGCACACGGTATTGATTATTGATGCTTACGTAAGAAGTCACTCAGTTATACTCAATTATTACTACAGTAATTGTTGCATCATATCTCTCATATTATTGATTCGATTATTGTCACAGTAGCATTTGTATAATATGTTATGTTATTAAATCAATAATTGAGACGACAAATTTATTCATATTATTATTTACAATATTAACGATGTCTAGAAGTTCTGCCAAAGAGAGGTTTGGTCACCTAATTACGCACCAATAGGGAGAAATCCTTATTAGAAAGCACATCTTTCCTGGGAACGACCTAGTCGATTAATATTGTGAATTATAATAAAGGTGATAAGTTTAGTTTTATTATTATTATAAATGTAATAAAACAGAAAACTTTTTATATAAAACAGAATACTTTTATAAAGTTATTTATTTTATTAGACTATAAATAGAATATATAATATTTTATTATGTATGGTGTTTACATAGTGCCTGCATAGTATTTGCATAGTAAAATCTTTTTATATAAAATAGAATACTTTTATAAAGTTATTCGTTTTATTAGATTATAAATAGAATATATTATATTTTATTTAAAAGATTTTGTTTTATTATAATATTTTATTAATATTGCATAGTAAATCAATATGGACTGTCCGTTTAAAAGTAAATCAATCTGGACCGTTCATGAATTAGTTATTATTCAGTCCATTCTCCTATAAATAGAAGCTCATTCCTTCATTATTTCTTACGAATTCACTGAAACTCTAGAGAGAGAAACTATAGAGAAAAAGAAGAAAAGTATTCTACTACTTCACTACTCCTATATCCAGTTTCTTCTAAGGTAAGGGATATTATTTGTTGTACTCATAAGGGGTATTATTCTTTCATATTCATGAAGAGAATTATTTTCTTTCCAATACTCGTAAGAGCTGTTGTTCCATTCTTTATTATTATGTTGGAATAACCTGTCTATGCGAGGTACCGCATACATGGTGAAATTATGTTGTTATTCCATTATTTATTATTCTGTCGGAATATCCTGTCTGTGCATTTATGCATGACCTAGTTCCATTATTTATTATTCTGTTGGAATAACCTGTCTGTGCGGTCTATCGCATGCATGGTGAATTCTTCTGTTATTCCATTCTTTATTATTATGTTGGAATAACCTATCTATGTGGATTACCATATGTATGGTGAATGATCATTTGTATTCATTTCTTATTAAATTGTGAAAATGATCTGTCTATGTGAATTACCGCATGGCGGGCGAAAATCCTTTTGTAGTTTCATATATTCTATTATACTCAGTTAGTTAAAGCTTTGGCTTTTATACTCCATGAAATTAGTGGAATATCCTTGATATTTGCGCTTCATCTAGTATCTTTTCATGGAAATATTCTTCTGAGCATTCTTAAATTTTACTCTACAAAGTAGTATCATGTTGACAATTTGGACGTTATTGGTCCTGGATAAATTAATTCTTGAACTTGTTTTATTGAATTCTTATATCATTGTCATCATCCTCATGTTTATATTTTATTGAAAGTCATCTGTGGCCTGTAGTGCATAGATGGACTTAGTATGATTAAGACCAAGGATAATTCAGTATAATCATGACCGTAATATTACAAATGATGTGGTAAAAGTCCTCATTAGCCCGTAGTGCATTGATGGACAGTTGTTGGCATGATCATGACCATTGATGAATACATTAATATCCTTGGCCCGTATTGCATGGATAATTTATGGTTGTGATACTAATGAATATCATTGGCCGTAGTGCAGGGATGATGTGGATTATTTATTAAGCTGAGTCCCAACGATAAAAATGATGAAAAATCTTTTAAATCATAAAAGATAGTAGATTTTATTCTCTACTTGACTCTTTTAATGGATAGCTTGTTCCGCTGCAGTTAAACTTGATGTTTGTTATATTTTATCAGTTTAACACTGTTGAAGGCTAATGATAATTTATTCTGCATTATCTTAGTCATAATATTTCTTACTGGGCTAGTTGAGCTCACCCTTTTGCTTTCATTGTTCTCTTCAGGAAATGAGAACGTAGCGGAGACTAGTCGGAGAACGGAGTGACGGTTCAGATGATAGGATTAGTAGTCCTCACTATTCTATGAAATAGTGTGATAATAAATGTATTAAGGGCTTATTTTGAGTTTGAATACTGTCTAGAAGATAATATTTGTAATAAAACTCACAGCTAATGTTGTATATTTAAGATTGTATTTATATTCTGTACCATATATTTGGCGACTTAGAATAGGTGATGATACCTATTTTGGGGGCGACAAAGGCGCGATGTGGCATTGGGATGGCAAAATAACGGTCCTGCCCTTCACCGGGGTTATCTCCGGTTTGAGCTGTGTTAGCGGTCGTTCCTCAGGGTTATCTATGAAATTGTACTGCTGCAGGTGTTGACCGTCCTCAGGGTTATTTTTGAGATGTACCTGACTTCCCGAGGTTATCTCCAGGCTTGGGGAATGAGTGCCTCGGGGCTTCTGTCGAGTGTTCTGAAGCTGTTTGCATGGCTTTGAAACAAGCATTTTTGGGGTTATCTCTGGAACTGCAACTGTATGCTTCGGGGTTATCTCCGAGGTTGACAATGTCTTTCCCGGTGTTATTTGCCGGACTGAGACGGAGTATCTCGGGGTTATCTCCAAGATGACACTGTCTTCTCAGGTGTGATTTCTGGTATCTGAGCTGCAATCCTCGGGGTTATCTCCGAGGTTAAAACTGAAACTCCTAATTTTATTTCTGGGGTTGAGGTTGAAATTTTCGGTGGTATCCGGATCTGAGCTGGATCTCTCGGGGTTATCTTCGAGATGGTAATACTAAGTATCCCAGAGTTATCTCCGGGATTGAACTGAGCTGTCTTCCAAGGTTATCTCTGAAAGATGATTCTGCTCTCCTTCAATGTTAGGAACAGGTATGCAGAAAATTTCAAGTGTCTACACTCCTCTTCAAGCTTACAGCGCTTTTTCAGATGTATGTCCTCTTTAGCCTGGACATCATTAACCTGCTTTGCCAAGCTTGAGTTGGACTGAGCGAGATCTTCATTCTTCTTCTTCATCACTTCATTTCTCTGAACTAGGTTAACATTCATGTTAACTATTGTTTGTTGAACAGCCTTGGTTGTTTCTAATTGTTCTTTAACTTGAGCAAACTCTTTCTGAAGACCTTCATTGTTGAAGAGAGCATCCCCATATTTACTTCTCTCCTTCGCCAGAGCAGACTTCAAAATTTGGTTTTCTTTTCGGGCTATGTCCTCTTCGGCTTCAGCTTCTTTGTGCCTTTGATGGAGATGCCCGAAGATACCATTTGCCTACTGATATTCAGAATTAATCAGTAAAGTTCCAAGGAAATATTTGTGGGTATATCAGAATAAGCTATAGTTAACTTACTCTGGCCTGATGAGTCATGCCCTTTTCGATCAAGTCCATGATGGAGCTGTTGCCGAAGCGATGATCGTCAGTGTCTCGCACAAAAGAGTTGTATAAATGAAAAGGGAAATTTTCATTAAGGTCCGGCCATAAGGTGGGAGAAGCCACTGCTTCAGGCCTAGCATCATAAGAGACGATTTTTGAGGGGAGGGGATGGAATGGGTTATTCAGGAGGAGGTGGGGCAGTGTTTATTGAAGGTTCCTGTGGTGGTGTTGGTTGGTTTTCAGAGGTGTGTTTTCTTTTTCGATGAAGGGACTGAGTTGGGTCAACTTGTTCTTCAGGCTCTTCATCAGAAACATTAATTTCCACCGGAATAACTGGAGGCTGAGCGGTTTCAGATGAAGGTACCCTAAGTTCTTCGGCAGAAAGAGGGGCTATGTTAATTTTTCTCTTTTTGATACGAAGAACTATGGTACGTTCTTTGATGGGCATGTCTAGGAGGCTTTCGTTTGGGGTTGGGGCAGGTGTTCGTTTTAGTTTTCTAGCGGCTTGCTTCTTCCTACGTGGATGAATGGTTTCTTCAATAGGAGTAGGCTCGGTGTTTTGGGTTTCAGCGACTTGGGGTTTAGAACTTGGACATTCATCGGTTGGAGGTTTAGTAGCTTGAGCTTCGGTAGCAGTCTCGAATGATTTGGCAGAAAGGAAAGCTTCAAGATCTTTTTTATCCAAAGAAGTTGGCTTAATCAAGGATACTGCGAAGGACGCAAAACCATTATTCAGAACAGTTTATTAAAGAAAATCTAACAGATTATGTAATAAAGGAGCTCGGGACTTACATTTATGGTCATACAACCATGCCTGTTTGGTCAAAAGTCTGAAGTTCCATTCCTTCTTTGGGAAGTTCTCCAAGAGCATTATAATTTCATTAATGTGTTCTTCGGACATATCCCCAACGTCTGTAGCTAGCTTCTCAGCAGTGGCCCAGTCCTGGAGAGAGGAGATCTCTGGCCCTCTAATGAAGAACCATTCCTTATGCCATCCCTTGTTGCTCAAAGGGGTATTTATCAAGGAGCGCCTCTCAAAATTTTCGCCAGGCTTCGAGGATTGCTTGCTCAGAGCTTTAAACCCCTTTTTACGGGATTTGTCAGCATAATAGGCGGAAAATAAAAAGTTAAGGGTAGGTGTAATCCCTACCTCATGGCAGAATGCGATGAAGGTCAGAATGTGAATATAGGAGTTCGGAACCAATTGGGCGAATCCGACGCCAACAAAACCTAGAAGGGTAACTAGAAAAGCGTGAAGAGGGAAACGGACTCCCTTCTCCAAGAGGGTAAGTGGAATGGCAGTCCAACCATCCGGCCTTTGATACATCTTTTCAGAGGAAGAAGGCAATCCCACATGATGGGTGTCTGGGATTGAGTAACGTATTCTGGCGTTACGTAGATCATTTTCTGAAAGAGAAGAAGGGGTGTTGGCGTGTGGGAATTGCTCTTCATTTTTGAAGAACTCAGCAGGGTTTGGAGGTGGAGATTTTTTGCTTGGAGTAGAGGCAGATTAGGGGTTTGAACCCGAAGCTTCTTTGGTCGGGCTCGGACGGGGAGGAATAGAGGCGAGGGGGATTACATAAAGAGGAACAGACTTTTCTGAATATTGGGAAGCCATTGATGCAAATTTGCAGAGAGGGAAAGAAATCGGGAGGAAGAAGGAAGTTCAAAGAGTTTGAATTTCAAATTAGCTAGTAAAGCTTTCAAAATTGGGGAAAAAGGGCTTTTATAGGGGCGGTCTTTTTAGCTGTTCACGAAATACGAAGGCGACACATTTATTGACAGTAATGATGGCAAATTTTGAGAATTATTAATCGAATTGGGCTTCTCAATTGGGCTTTCAGTTTTATTTATCTTGCTATTTGAATTTTACCAGATGGGCTTTGGTTAGTTTTATTTTGGGCCCTATTTGATCTTATCATAATTCCTTACATCTTGGTCCATTTTTACTCTTTCATTAAACAGTCTATTTAATAAAAGACTAGGGGGTAATGTTGGGCAATGATATTTTATGCACATTGGGTCGGATCATTGGGCCAGAACATTAGGTGAATAATGGCTTGATTTGGGCTTTGACCGGTGATCATTACAAAGATAGAACTTTAACTGTTATCCTGCATTGCATTAATGAGGATGGGACTGAGTTGGCCGACGATGGGAAAAAAGGAGTAGGGGAGCTGCTGGTAGTGGGATGGTGTCAGAAAAGAGGTCGGTTGAGAAACGTTAGAGTATATCAGCGTATAACAGAACACAAAAGAGGTAACTGATATTTTTTCTTATCAAACACTAGAGCTATACACCTTCATTGTTATCCTTGTATCTGCCTGTACTGACTTTCACGTCGGAGCTATCCCCCGATGGTCGAAGCCGTCAAGCTTCTAGTATTAACGTGTTTACTGTGCAGGATTGGACGCGCTTTTAAGTGATTGAGGCGCGTGGAAAGGTCATGGCGTTAACAATTTTAATATTTCCTATAAGGGTTCTCGAATCCCTCGCCCCATGAGAACCAGGGCTAAGAGTAAGTTGAGTTCTGAGTTGTTGAAGGCTGTGGAATGAACGGGCTACAAGACCCCTTCTCCCATTCAGATGGCTGCCATTCCTCTTGGCTTGCAGTAGCGCGATGTTATTGATGTTGCTAAGATGGGTTCTAGTAAGACTGCTGCTTTTTTTCTTCCCATGTTGACTTACATATCTAGATTGCCTCCCATGAGTGAAGAGAATGAGGCTGAGGGTCCTTATGCTGTCGTGATGGCACTAACTCGAGAACTTGCCCAGCAGAATGAGGACGAGATTGTCAAGTTTGCTCACTATTTGGGTATCAAAGTGGTTTCCATTGTTGGTGGGCAGTCCATTGAGGAGCAATGGTTTAAGATTAGGCAAGGGTGTGAGGTAGTGATTGCTACTCCAGGACATCTTATCGATTGCTTAGAGAGACGTTATTGTAAGTTTTTGTGAAAATCGAAGTAGCAATCAAATTGCAAAAATAGCGGAATCATAATAAAATCAGATTTTAAAATTTTTCATAAACCAATTACCCGGATCATCCTTTATGCATATTATTAATTAAACGAAGAATAAGATATTATGAAATCATACCCTTGTAGAAACGAGCTTCCTCAGGTACGAGTTCACCTCCTACTTCACCGCGATCTCCTTGAATCTCCGGGTAGATTCCTTCCTTTGATCAATGTAAGTCACCCAAGTGTATAGCCTCTAGAGGTGATCCACCAAGGTAAAAGAATTTTCAAGAAGAATGGTGTATTGGCTCAAACCCTAATTTTTTCTATCTCTATAGAAAAAGGAGGCGTACTCTCCAACAATTAGAATTACGTAAATTTGATATCTGATATAAGACTCCTCTTATAAAGATATCAGGTAACTCTATTCAATTAAAATAAGGTATTATTTATTTAATTAAATTCCTTTAATTAATTGGGTTCCCTAATCTTATTAGGGATAATTAATTAAACTCCTTTAACTAATTTTCCCTCCTAATCCTATTAGGAATAAATGAGAGTACTTATATTAAATTAATTCCTAAACTCTTTTAGAAATTAAAATAATAATAATTGTAATAATATTAATAAGACTCTTCTTATTAATTTATATTTAATATTTCTAAAATATTAAATAATAAATATTAAGCTATTTAATTTATTCTATCACCATAGATTAAATTAAATATACTTAATATATTATTATGATTATGCCATTAACTTCTTAAATAATTATTCTTCTTTTTATGGTGTGACCCTTTAGGTTCTCCATATTAAACCGGTCGTGAATAAATCAATTAGAACAATTCTAATCTTATTTAAATAAATAAATTAAATTATTAATTTATTTAAATAAATAATATTTATTCTACAATAGGGATAAGCCTCCCTAGCGATCAACGACTTTCCAGATAATATAGATTTTAACATTAATCATAAAAGAACATTTGAGTAAATAGTTACCGTACAATTCAATCCTTCCACCATACAATGTCCCAATTAAATATAAGACATGGAATTACTGTCAAGTCTTATTTTATTTAATTATATTTATTTCGATTCCTAAATGCACAACTCCTAATTAATGCAAATTAGAAACTACTTTCTAATTTTATTCCACCTTGGCCAAGTATTCCTGGGTTGTCATTTATCGAATCACATAGGACATTTCTCTTCTTTTACTAGAAGTGGTAGATTCTTTATTGATCATTCACTATCTTCATATATAACTTATTACACCCAAGCATACCCTTTGATATACTTCTTAAGGAATAAGTCAAAGTGTAATTCATTATATATAAGATACTATGATGATTTCAAGTCTAAGGATCATTTGTACTACTATCACTACAAGAATTCCTATTGACAGACAAGTAAAACTCCATTAGGTATTCCTTAGCGAGTCACGTTCAGTGAACTTATTCTCTAATAAGCACATACATACTTGCTTTAGTGTCTCCACACAAATGATCATGAGATCAATCATCCTCATCCAATGAACAAGCAACGTACGTACCAATCTATCTGGATTCACTAATCCTCTTTTTAGTAATCCATTGGTTGGGAACATTTTAGTTTTAAGCTATCTAAGAACTTAGATCTCGTTAGCATGATCTCATCATGATTCTAAAAGCATTGCTTAAAACTATGGGTTTATCACATATTATTAAAACAGCACCATGTAGATATTAAATGCCTTTAATAAATAATTCTTTTATTAATAAATAAATAAGATTTATGACAAAGTATATGCTTTATCATCATACATGATTGGCTTGTATGCATACTACTTTCAATCTCTCACTTGCACTAAAGCCAATCGTCATGGTATCTCATACCCATCTTCTCTAAGTGACGATCAAACTGTTGTTGTGTTAACGCTTTAGTAAATGGATCTGCAATATTGTCTTGAGAGTCCACACGCTCCAGGGTGACGTCTCCTCTTTCAATGATCTCTCTGATCAAATGAAATCGCCGTAACACGTGTTTGGATTTCTGATGAGACCTGGGTTCCTTAGCCTGCGCAACAACTCCAATGTTGTCACAGAATAAAGGCATTGGTCCTATAATGCTAGGAACAACACCAAGTTTGGTAATAAACTTCTTCATCCAAACAGTTCCCTTTGCAGCTTCACTTGCAGCTATGTACTCTGCCTCTGTCACTGAATCAACAATTGTTTACTGTTTGGAACTCTTCCAACTCACTGCACCACCGTTTAAGGTAAACACATACCCCAAAACGGATTTACTGTCATCTTGTCCTGTTTGAAAACTTGAGCCTGTGAAGCCCTCTAGTTTCAATTTAGACCCACCGTAGACAAGAAATACATCCTTAGTTCTTCTTAAGTACTTTAGGATATTTTTCACTGCCTTCCAATGTTCTTCTCCTGGATTCGACTGATATCTGCTTGTTACACTAAGTGCATGAGCAACATCTGGTCTAGTACATATCATACCGTACATGATAGATCCTACTGCTGAAGCATAAGGAATCTTACTCATACGGTCTCTCTCCTCAGGTGTATTTGGGGTCTGTTTCTTGAAGAGATGTATTCCATGGCTCATCGGCATGAGACCTCTTTTGGAATCTTCCATGCTAAACCTCTTTAGCATCGAGTCAATGTACGTTCCTTGGGACAAGTTGGGACAAGCCAAGCATTCTTTTAGATCTATCTCTATAGTTCTTTTTCCCCAAAATATAGGATGCTTCTCCCAAGTCCTTCATGGAGAAGTGTTTAGATAACCAAATTTTAATTGATTGTAACATAGGAATATCATTCCCTATTAGTAATATATCATCAACATATAATACGAGGAATGAAACAGCGCTCCCACTAATCTTCTTGTACACACATGGTTCATCCTCATTTTTGATAAAATCAAACTCTTTGATTGTCTCATCAAAACGAATGTTCCACCTACGAGAAGCTTGTTTCAATCCATAAATGGATCGTTGTAGCCTACAGACTTGATTTGTTCTAACCTTTGAAACAAATCCCTCTGGCTGTGTCATATACACATCCTCCTCAAGTTTTCCATTGCCGTTTTCACGTCCATTTGCCAGATTTCGTAGTCATGGTAAGTTACAATCGCAAGCAAAATTCGAATGGACTTGAGCATTGCTATTGGTGAGAAGGTTTCGTCATAGTCAACTCCTTGTCTTTGTTTGAAACCTTTTGCGACCAGTCGGGCCTTATAGGTCTCTACCTTGCCGTCTGCTCCAGTCTTTCTTTTAAAGACCCATTTACACCCAATAGGCTTAATGCCTTCAGGTGGTGAAACCAAAGTCCATACTTGGTTTTCATACATGGAGTCCACCTCGGATTTCATGGCTTCTTACCACTTCTCTGAGTCTTTATTACTCATAGCCTGTTCGTAATTCAATGGATCATCATCATCTATGACGCATACCTCATCGTCATCTTCTATGACAAGTCCATACCTATCAGGTATCTTTGGTACTCTTCCAGATTTACAAATAGGGTGTGGTACAGAAGGAATCTCTACTTGGACAGGTTCATCCATTTGATCTGTAGTGGTTTGTGGTTCTTGAATTTCTTCAAGATCTATTTTCCTCCCACTGACCCCTTCAAGGATAAACTCCTTTTCCAAGAAGGCAACATATTTGGCAACAAAAACCTTTTGTTCAGTAGGATTGTAGAAATAATATCCTAAACTTTCTTTAGGATATCCCACAAAAGTACACTTGTCAGATCTTATCCCAAGCTTATCATTTTGAAACATTTTCACATAAGCTGGACATCCCTAAATCTTAACATGCTTAAGACTAGGCTTCCTCCCTGTCCACATCTCATATGGAGTCTTAGGGACGGATTTCGAGGGAACCTTATTTAGTAGATATGTAGCCGCTTCTAGGGCATATCCCTAGAATGATACCGAAAGATCGGTAAAACTCATCATGGAACGAACCATTTCCAACAGTGTTCGATTTCTCCTTTCAGACACACCATTCAGCTGTGGCATCCCTGGTGGAGTCCATTATGAGATTATACCATTTTCTTTGAGACAATTGAGAAACTCACTACTTAATTATTCACCACCTCGATCTGATCGAAGAATCTTAATACTTTTGTCCGTTTGTTTCTCTACTTCACTTCTGAACTCTTTAAACTTTTCAAATGATTCATATTTGTATTTCATTAAATACACATATCCAAATCTTGAGTGATCATCAGTGAATGTAATAAAATAAGAATACCCTCCCCGTGCATTCGTTGTCATAGGTCCACATACATCCGTGTGTACCAACGCTAACAACTCTGTAACTCTTTCTCCTTTTTCACTAAAAGGAGATTTAGTCATTTTTCACATGAGACAAGATTCACAAGTTGGATATGATTCATAATCCGATAGCTCTAGGAGCCCATCTTTATACAACTTAGATAATCTTGTTTCATTAATATGACCAAGTATACAGTGTCATATATAGGTATAATTAACATCATCTCTTTTCCTTTTCTTAGTTTGTTCAATTTGAAGTATATTTTCATGCAAGTCAAGAATGTAAAGTCCATTTCATAAATTACCAACACCATATAAAATATTATTATTATAAATAGAACAACTATTGTTCGTTATTATAATATCAAAACCATCCATATCCAATACAGATATTGAAATAATGTTTCAAAAAAGTGACGGAACAAAATAATAATTATTTAAACTAATGGATTTGCCCGTAGGCAGTGCTAAACAATAAGTCCCTACAGCTAATGCAGCAACCTTTGCTCCATTTTCCACTCGTAGGACGACCTCATCCTTGCTCAGCTTTTTACTTCTGACCAGTCCCTGCATATTATTACATATGTGAGAACCACAGCCGGTATCCAATACCTAAGTAGAAAATTGAGTTTCAGAAAAATTAATTTCAATCATAAACAAACCTTGATTAGGATTTAAAGCTTCTCCAAGCTTCTTCTACTTTTGTTCCGGAAGATAATCCTTGCAGTTCCTCTTCCAGTGACCCGGCTTATTGCAATGGAAGCAAATTCCTTTGCTAGATAGATCAGGTTTCTTTTGATCCTTCACTTTCGCATTTCCCTTAGCCTTCTTGGATTTCTTCTTTACAGAAGATACCTTGGACCTCTTCCTTTTCTTGGAAGAATCATCCACCAATAAGACATGGTTCTTCTTGGATGGAAAGTGACCTTCAGCAGTTTTCAACATGTTAAGTAATTCAGGCAAGCTGATATCTAACTTATTCATGTAAAATTTCACAACAAATTGTGAGAAGGTGTCTGGGAGTGACTGCAAGACTAAATCTTGACTCAACTCTCCATCCACGACGAACCCAAGTTGTCCAAGATGTTCAATCAGATTGATCATCTTTAAGACACGAGTTTCAACGGTAGTGCCCTCGGTCATCCGAGATCGGAAGAGCTTCTTAGATATTTCATATCTAGCAGTCCTCCTTTGCTCACCATACAACTCTTGAAGGTGTAGTAACATAGTAGGAGCATCCATGTTTTCATGCTGACGCTGAAGCTCGTTACTCATGGATGCGAGCATGATGCATTGAGCCACTGATGCATCATTTTGCCACTGTTTAAAAGTAGCAATCTCTTCCTCGGATGCTGTTTCTACAACTTTTGCAGGTACAGGCGAATTTAGGACATAAGAAATCTTTTCAGCAGTGAGAACAATTCTCATATTCCTTAACCAGTCCGTGTAATTCGGTTCGGTCAGTTTGTTAGCATCAAGTATGCTACACAATGAAATTAGTGAATGTGACATTTTCAAAATTCTGCATGTAAAAAGGCAATATTTTAGCAAACATTCATTTAATTAATTACCAAAATAAATTAGGTCTTATTTTATATTGGTATCTCCCACTATTTTATTCAAACTATATTACCCTCATGAATATAGTTCGGCAATATCTAATTAAAGATTTGCTAGTGAGAATAAGGATCCCATTTCAAATGTATATAGCCTTGTGTGTGTACAACAAACTATATATAAATAAATAGGTAGACAACTCTTGTCAATTACATCATCATGTAACTCCTTATATTTTGCCTTTTAAATCATAATGGTCAAGTGTGTGCTCATCCGAACTAAAATGATTTAAGTTAAGTCATACCCAACATTTCCATATAAGTGAAGAGAAAACTACAGCCCTTGTGTGTGCACAACAAAGCAGTAATGTTCAATTCCTTATAAACATCAAATGTAATAAAAATAACATCTCAAATATTTAATACTTGCATTGTGTGTGCACAACAAACTAATATTAAATATTTAATACTCTATTATTTTTATCATGCTGGAAGGCGACGTTTGATATTCTAAATATCTTTGAACGTTACAACTTAATATAATAAAAACTTTGAGGGGTTTGTTTTTATTAGTCTCATCTTGTTTAGCGCGCGTGCAAATATATATATAAAATACGCGTCATATTATTAAACATGCGAAGCATGTTTGCATAATATATAATATTTATAATACTAGCATGCACATATAGAATACTATATTCTACCCGGATTGATTATGGACTTTTATTATAGTTTGGTTCACAAGAGCCACCAAGTGAACCAAAAGGTTAAACCCTAGGGTGCAAGAATAAATATTTAAATATAACTATTACATTTAAACCCGGACTCCATTACAAACGGGTCTTCAAGCGCTCCTTGCTCCTTGATCTCCGGTTCTTCGAAAAAAAATTCTAACTAATCCTATTACATTAAACTAATTAATTTAAATAGAAATCTTGATCAGCAGTCAAGGGAAGTACATAAGAGAGATATAATTTATATCAAGAAGAAAACCAGAAAAGACGAGGTACGCAGACCCCATTTAATAAAACTCATTCATTCAAACATCCAACCAAAATAAATCCAATCATATTGGTCAATAGTCCATAATCAACCCCATTTATTATCATACATATCATCATACGTATCAATAAATAAAAGCATTCCATATATTTATGAATATCATTTAATGGACATTTTTAAATTGCATGAAATTTAATTTCAAGATTAAAATAAATTTTTTATTTTAATTATAAAATTATTAAGAATATTATATATAATAATATTCGTATTAACCGAACATGTTAAAAAAAAAATCACTAACCACGTTAATTTAGAAAAGAGGTTGATCCCTTGTACATTAACCGAAGTAATCAACTAGGTGTACACATATAAGAAGTAATTATATATATATATTATCACCTACTTAATCAGGATGCCACGTGGATGTTAAAAGTATAGATTAGAATTAATACTTCAAAAGTTGATCCTGGCGAATCAGCAGCTTATCTCGCGAATCAAGATTAACGTGGAGATGTCTATATATATAACACTAATATGTATATGCGTGAAACACCAATATATATATATATATATATATATATATATATATATATATAATTTTATTGATTCGAACTATTTACAAGTGCAGAAATAAAATTAATTTACAGGTTAACTTATAAGAAGATTAAACTAAGAACATGAGAAGAAGAGGGGCTAGGTAGGCTAAACAGCGGTAGAGGCTAAAGATTAGTCAGAGAAGGAGCTCTGAGTCTTTCTAAGTCTGCCCCATACAAATGAATTCGTATTCCTTTTATAGATTAAGGAAACGAACTATTACAATGACTGAGGTAAAGTAAAAGTAAAAAACATATTACATTTACTAAAGTTAAAGTAAAGTAAAAGAAAGAAAAGAATCTGCTTTCGGTGGAAAAGCAGACGTCTTCTTTTGACTAAAGGGGTCGTGGGGCCAGATGAATGACTGAGGGCTGCTTTCGGTGGAAAAACAGATGCTGCTGGCGAGGCTGTCGGAGCAAAAGATGCTGTAGACAAAGCTGTCGTGCTGACTAGGCTGCCGAAGCAGGTGCATGTGCTGACTGAGCTGACTAGGCTGCCGGAGCAGGTGCTGACTGAAATGTTCAGGCAAAAGGATCCTGAGCATCCTGAAGATTAATCGTGCCATAAGGGTCACGATCTTCCTCCTCATCTGATAAGTTTTGACTATCTGATAAATTTTGACTATCATTTTCTCCTTTGGAATGAGAAGAAATTGCATCAGACTTTTCATCTAACTGATCTAAACGTGCCTGGATGGCATCGGTAAGAACTTTTAACTGAGAGCTAGAGTAACTGGAAACATCAGTGACCTTATGTGGACTAGAGGGAGCGACTGACTTTAGTTTTTCAGACGCTTTAACTGAAGATTTACTGGAAAACTCAATGGCTGGAGATTTCGTAACTGAAGGGGTCAAGGGAGTAGATGGAGAAGGAGGGAATTCCTTCTGAACTTGACCAATTATCCTATCGACACCAAATTTATCCCACCATTTGATATAAAAACGGCGAGAGACCTGAGAGATTGGGGAGATAACTGTTTGAGCTGACCTAATTCCTATGGAAGAAGGAGGCTGGAAAACTGTGACTTCTTGGGTGGCCATAATGACATATTGCCATTTAAGGATCCAAGGGATTTTATATTTACTACAAAATATAAGGAATGCAGGAATTTCCTCATATTTTGGGAGATAGTTACTACGATGACAAAAATGTTCTAACTGAACCATAAGTGGCTCTGGGAAGATTGCATGATCAAGGCCATGCCTAGTCCACCAGAGAATGAACCACTTGGGAAATTGACTTTTGAATTTTTGATCAAATTGGAAAAACCAAGAATGACTATGATCATCATTCTGGTGAAGCATGATTTTAAACCAAACCTCAATATAATCATAATAGCAATAGGGGCTAGAATGATTAGAGAGCGACTTGAGATCGGAAGGATGACTACCCCAATCAGAAAGATTGAGAACCTGTTTAATATACAACGAATGATAGAGAAGCTTGGAGCTATCATCGTTGGCATAAATAGGTTTGATGAATACTGACTCTGTTTCAATAAGAATATCCTTATAAAAGACCAAAGATTTATAAGGAGCGAGAGGAAGAAAATGCCATCCAGCAGGAAAATACTGGGCAGCTAATTTGATTGGGTCATTTTTTGGTTTCATTGGCAACTCGATGTGGAATAAGTGCTGATCATACTTAGCACGATATTCCGAAGCTGGGTTACTAGGGTTTGACGCAGATGCTTTGGATTGATTAGCAAAAATGTCAAATGGTTTAGGCTGACTAGCAAGAACTGACGCATAGGGCTTGGGGACTGTACCAAGCACCTGGAATTTATTATGTGTTTGAGTTACTGGATGAGGAACAATAGTTCCTTTTGACTGATTTACTGGGCTTGAGGAACGGCCATGACCTCGAGAAGATGATCCTCCTCGAACACTCATGGTGCTGCAATAGTACCTGTGTTAATGAATTCACGTGTCAGGAAATCAGGAACTGAGTTGTTACTACCTTTAATATATTCAATATCAAAATCAAAAATACTTAATATAGCTTGCCATCTAGCGAAAGAATGCTTAGAGGCGACGTTTTCAACGTCTTTTTCAAGAATGAATTTGGCTGATTTGCAATCTATCCTAACTAAGAATTTCTGATTTAGTAAATCTCTCTGAAATTTTTTAATACATAATACAAGTGACAAAATTTCTTTTTTAATAGTACTATATTTTAACTGTGTAGGGTTCCATGCGCCCGAATGGAAACGAACAATTTGTTCGTCAGAAGTGGGGGTTAACTGCTGTTTGAGAATGTCACCAAATCCGATGTCGGAGGCATCTGTTTCAACTATTTTGAATGCTGAATCATTAGAGATGCCAAGGCAAGGCAAAACCTTGACATATTTTTTAACTTGTTGGACGACAGAAGTATGAATGTCAGTCCATGGAGGGGGATTACTTTGTAAGCGCTGAAAAAGAGGCTTACAAATCTTCCTGAGATTCTTGTAGAACTTGCCTATATAATTAAGCGAGCCAAGAAATCTCTGTAGCTGAGTTTTGTCGGTAATCTTATCTGGAAATCGGTCGGCAAATTGAATAGCTCTGTCAATAGGCCGAGTGAGTCCGTGATAGAGGATTAGACCGAGAAACCTGACTTTTGTCAGAAACAGACTACACTTGGAAGGTGAAAGAACAAGACCATTGGTTTTAACTGTTTTGAAGAAAGAATTCAAATGTTTAGTATGTTCTTCAATAGTCTTGGAGAATACAAGGATATCATCGATGTATACAATAATAAAATGACTGAAAGGATTCAAAATATTATTGAGAATATTCTGAAATTCACTAGGTGCGTTTTTTAGTCCGAATGACTGAACATTCCATTCGTAATGACCGAACGGAGTGGTGAATGCTGTTTTATACCTATCATCGGGATGAATAGCTACTTGCCAGAATCCTGATTTAAGGTCAAATTTACTAAAGATGGTTGAAACACTTAACCTGCTAAGAAGGTCTTCCTTATTAGGTAAAGGGTATCTAATCCATTCAAGAACTTTGTTTAAGGGTTTGTAATTAATAACTAGACGAGGGACACCTCTCTCTTTCTCAGCTTCATTATTAACATAGAAGGCTGGGCAAGACCATGGTGACTTACTATGTCTAATTAATCCTTTACTAAGGAGATCATTAATTTCTTTTTTACATAATTCCATTTGTTCATGACTCATTTGGATTGGTCTGGCTTTAGTGGGAATTAAATGTTCTCTAAATTCTTTTGCATATGGTAATCTAACTGTGTGCTTCTTCCTATGCCAAAAAGCATTGGGAGAGTCAGAACATAGATTTTTTGTTAAATATTCTTTTAATTCACTAATTTTTTCTTGAACCCGGTTGCTTTTAAGTTGTTCTTCAACTTGTTGATACTTAACTTCTTCCTTGAGGAAACTTAAGTGGGTTACTTCGCAGTTTAACAGGTTTACTGACTTAGAGATTGATTCTTCTTGAATAAATTTTAAATCTCGTTCTTTAGGTTTGATTAGGAATTTAAATGTTATTTTCTTTCCTAAATGTTCACAGCTTAATCCTTTATTACTGGTAGTGAATGGATACAATAAATAAATAAATGGTAAACCTAAAATAATTTTATCTGTAAGATTGCGGATTAAAACAAAAGAAGTTTTAAAACACATTTCATCTTGACAGATATGGACTCTAGGTAATTTATATTTTATTTCCATATTACTACCATTAGCTGAATTAAGTTTTTCAGTAGTTTTTCTGTAGTATCTGGTGGGAATAAGACCCTCTTGAATACAGTTCAAATCTGCTCCAGTATCAACCAAAGCAGGGAGCTGAATAGAGAAGGTTTTATCAATAACTAACTTAATAGAGATGTACCATTTTTGAATGGTAATGTCTTTAATTCGTTTAAGTGAAAGACCTTGAATAAAAAGATCAGGTTCATCTTTAACACCTGATGATTCTGGTTCTTCATGACATTCATCACTGGAAGAAGAATCGTGTATTTGAAGATCTGACTTTTTATCATCAATTTTTTTTCTTAGATTAGAAATTTCTAATTTTAGATTGGAAATCTCTTTCTTTAGTTTATTGACTTCATGATTTAATTCAGGGAGAGTAATTTCTCTAGCTGGTGATTTAAATCTCTCAAGTGTTTTGTTAAGACTAAAAACTGGCTTGTCTTTGGCTTTAAGAACCTTATCAGTAACTTTCTTATCCTTATTTAATAAATCCTTTAATTGATTTAGATACTGGGTCTTTAATCCTGGGTCTATGATCTTACTAATTAGATCAACTAATAACGAACACTCTTCGTCTTCTTTAGTAATTACATTAATTCTTTTGCAACAATTGTTACTGCAATTTTCAGTGCAAACAGTAACTTCATTTTCTGTATTTGATTCATCGTTACAAGTACTGCTGGTGCTAGAAGATTCAGGAGCATCTGAAACTTCATTATTACTATCGTTATTTTCAATTCTCATTAACTCAAGTATATGCTCAGTGTCTTCAGCTGAGATGTTTAATTGACTTAATTTTTGCTTAACTCTACACTCACTCTTAAAGTGTCCTTTCTGCCCACAATTGTGACAGACAATTTTACTTTTATCAAATTGTTTTGATTTTTTAGTTGATTTCTTGTGTGTTGACTGAGGTTTTTTATAGTAAGAATCTTTATTAAATATTTTCTTATCTTGAGTATATCGTCTTTTACGATGTTTGTGACTCTTTTGTGATTCAATATGCTTATGGGGATGCCGGTGCTTTCTTCTAGAGGGAGCAATGGGCGGTAAACCATATTGTTCACAGAAGGTGCCTAACTCATATTTAGCTTTCTTTTTATCCTTATTGGCTTGCTTAGCTAATTTAAAGTCAATACACATTTTTAATCCAATTTTCTGAATATAACTTATAATATCTCCATAAGTTAAATTATCGTAATCAATATATCCTAAATTTTTACTTAGTTCTTCTCTAACTTTATGTGCAAATAACGACGGTAAACCATTAACAAACTTTTCTTTCCAGAATGGCTTATTACTGTCATTTCGCATCATAACTCTAGAGGTGAACACATCCTTGTACCATCTGAAATCACTTAGAGTGGGACAAGTAAGATTACTTAATTGGTCATGAATTCGTTCTGTGATGTTACTGGGGGTTCCAATAAAATGTTTAATTATAGTGAAGATTAAAGTATTAACTCCATCGGGTAAACCCATACCAACTTCTTCATTGAAGATGGGATTACCATCATCATCTCTTTGGATAGCATGAACTATTGATATCCTAATGTCTTCTGTGAGATGCTTTTCCCACCAAGATCTAAGAATACCAGTAAATCCACTAGCTATTAATTCAACTATGTCCGGTTGGGATAAATTGTTGAATTTGGTGATATAACTATTTGCTACCATTGACATATGATTTAATTTATTAAGGATCTCTTGTTCACTAAATCCATCAATATTCCATTCATATATTTTATTGGATGAAACAGAGAATTGCTTATCTAGATTTCTCTCTTCGAATTGTAGATCCGGAGGAGTAGGTCTAGAGTACCAATTTCTGGTGATACTAGTGTTGTTAACAGTTAATTTATTTAGCTGTTCATTAAGGTTAGAGGTTGATGAGTGAATAGAAGAACTGTCTTCGTCATCATCAGATTCTACTTGATCAATGACTGCAATAGTTCCACTCGTACCTGCTTCAGATTTAATTTTTTTAAATAATTTATCTATGGACTGAACTAATTCTTCATCCTTATTAGGTAAACCTAATTTGTTTCTATTTTCGGGTAATTTGATTAAGGGCTGTTCAATCTTTGAATCAGGCTTTGTAATAATATTTTCTTCAAATTTTTCCTCTATTCTGTCAAGCTGTTTTCCAACAGTTGCCAGATACTGATTGCTAAAGTTTAATTGTTCAATTATCTTTTTATCATCATTAATTCCGTCGGGAATTTTAAAGGGACTGGCTATAACTGAGGTGTTCTTAACTGGGATTAGAACTGTTTCTAAGGGTGGGTGACTAGACGAAATTTTTGTTTTGTCTTCTTTAATCCACTGTGTCTTACTAATAACATTACACTTACTTTGGTACTGTTCATACCAATCGTAAAACGTAATGTTAATATGTTCATTTTGAATGAATCTTTTCCATCTATTGACTATCTTATCTCTTTCCTTTTCAGTAGGGTGATTAGATCTAAATAAATGTCTTTTTTCTTTATTAGATTTTGAATTGAAATCTTTTACTAAGTTATCCCATTCTAAAATAAATTCCTTTTTAATGACTCTAAGTTGATTATGAATAGGGGCATTAAAGTCAGACTGTGTGGGATACACAGATGACGCTGGGGACGAAGATCCTTCATCTCCATCAGGGTCGTTATGGGTATAACAGGGATGACTAACTTGTCCTTGATTAAATATTCCTTTTAGTTTGACGTCTTTAATAGAAGGGTTACCAATTATTTCTGAATCTCTTCTAGTATGAATAACTGAAGGGGTTGAAGAACTGGAAATATCTTCAATAATAACTGGAGTTCTAGTACGTTCAAAACTAATTTTAACAGTTCCATCAGAAAACTGTTTGATGTTTTCAATATTTAATGAATTATTAACTATGGGTTGTTGTGGTAACTCATTAGGTAAAGTCCATTGACTGGGTAATGTAATATCTTTCCAGAGAATTGTTCTCGGAATCTGGATATTAGCATCACTAGTTGAACTTTGAATTAAAACTGTCTGATCTTTAGGACTTTTATTAAGAGCATGGACGTTCAGGTTTGACTTCATGGTCTTATAGTAAATCCGGTAGATCAAAGCAATAGGCTGAGATCCCTCAATCATCTGAGTAATCTCTCCTTCAGTTTTAATATTTAAGGTTAATGCTTTAAATAAGTTTTGATCACTAAGGCTTAAAGTGAAATCTGGAAAACAATTAAAGTGAATAGGTCCATTATGTAGACTGGCTTCCATGGCACCAATTATACTAGGGTAATAATTTAAAAATCTGGCGTCTCTAAGACAAAGGTAAATTGATGAATTAATTCCTTTTCTATTAAGTGGTTTAACTGCAACTTGAATTAATCCTATATGAATAAAATTATAACCCTTTTTCCTGTGTTTTTTAATAACTTCTGGAGATAACAGGCTACAATTTTCATATTCTTTATTAATTGCAAAAACTCTTTCAACTGTTTTAACATTGTAATCTGTTTTAAATTTATCTGAAAATGTTGACTGATAAATTTCTTTAGGGGAAACCTTAGGTATGTTCCAATTATTCAAAACTTGATTAATGTTTTCATAACTCTGTTCTTCCTGGTTGACAATATCTGGGACTGGAGGTAAAGTCGACCTGTTACTAACTGAAGAGTTGGATCTAAATAACCTACTCATCTTGACTGTTTCAAAATATATTCTGGTTCAAGGTTCATTCATGCATACCCCTTTTACCCTTAGTAAACTCATACCTATGTTCTAAAACCCGACACTGCTCACACCTTGGAGACTTACAAAAGGTTTGACACGAACTAGGTGGTCTACAGGTAAATTAGGTGACTTCAGAAGACTTGAAGAAGAAGATAATTTTGAAAGAGAAAGATGAATTTGATTAAATAGATCGAACTAGGCAGATAGAAACAATATACAACTTGGCTTTGATACCATTTGGGAAGGAAGTAAGAAATAAATGAACAGAGGGTAGATGCGCATACAAACACAAGTTAAATACTTGAATAAAAATAATTTTATTGATTCGAACTATTTACAAGTGCAGAAATAAAATTAATTTACAGGTTAACTTACAAGAAGATTAAACTAAGAACATGAGAAGAAGAGGGGCTAGGTAGGCTAAACAGCGGTAGAGGCTAAAGATTAGTCAGATTTACATTTACTAAAGTAAAAGACTTTTGCTTTAAGTAAAAGCAAAAGCTGATCTGATGGCTGTCGGCCATCAGTGCTGACTGATGATGGCGTGGGCCATCATTATTGACTGAAGGCGACTGTTGCGTCGTCTTCTCCGGTGACTCCTCCGGTTGAACAGAGGGTAGATGTTCAGAAATAAATGGTAACATTCAGAAATAAATGTTCTCTAAATTCTTTTGCATATGGTAATCTAACTGTGTGCTTCTTCCTATGCCAAAAAGCATTGGGAGAGTCAGAACATAGATTTTTTGTTAAATATTCTTTTAATTCACTAATTTTTTCTTGAACCCGGTTGCTTTTAAGTTGTTCTTCAACTTGTTGATACTTAACTTCTTCCTTGAGGAAACTTAAGTGGGTTACTTTGCAGTTTAACAGGTTTACTGACTTAGAGATTGATTCTTCTTGAATAAATTTTAAATCTCGTTCTTTAGGTTTGATTAGGAATTTAAATGTTATTTTCTTTCCTAAATGTTCACAGCTTAATCCTTTATTACTGGTAGTGAATGGATACAATAAATAAATAAATGGTAAACCTAAAATAATTTTATCTGTAAGATTGCGGATTAAAACAAAAGAAGTTTTAAAACACATTTCATCTTGACAGATATGGACTCTAGGTAATTTATATTTTATTTCCATATTACTACCATTAGCTGAATTAAGTTTTTCAGTAGTTTTTCTGTAGTATCTGGTGGGAATAAGACCCTCTTGAATACAGTTCAAATCTGCTCCAGTATCAACCAAAGCAGGGAGCTGAATAGAGAAGGTTTTATCAATAACTAACTTAATAGAGATGTACCATTTTTGAATGGTAATGTCTTTAATTCGTTTAAGTGAAAGACCTTGAATAAAAAGATCAGGTTCATCTTTAACACCTGATGATTCTGGTTCTTCATGACATTCATCACTGGAAGAAGAATCGTGTATTTGAAGATCTGACTTTTTATCATCAATTTCTTTTCTTAGATTAGAAATTTCTAATTTTAGATTGGAAATCTCTTTCTTTAGTTTATTGACTTCATGATTTAATTCAGGGAGAGTAATTTCTCTAGCTGGTGATTTAAATCTCTCAAGTGTTTTGTTAAGACTAAAAACTGGCTTGTCTTTGGCTTTAAGAACCTTATCAGTAACTTTCTTATCCTTATTTAATAAATCCTTTAATTGATTTAGATACTGGGTCTTTAATCCTGGGTCTATGATCTTACTAATTAGATCAACTAATAACGAACACTCTTCGTCTTCTTTAGTAATTACATTAATTCTTTTGCAACAATTGTTACTGCAATTTTCAGTGCAAACAGTAACTTCATTTTCTGTATTTGATTCATCGTTACAAGTACTGCTGGTGCTAGAAGATTCAGGAGCATCTGAAACTTCATTATTACTATCGTTATTTTCAATTCTCATTAACTCAAGTATATGCTCAGTGTCTTCAGCTGAGATGTTTAATTGACTTAATTTTTGCTTAACTCTACACTCACTCTTAAAGTGTCCTTTCTGCCCACAATTGTGACAGACAATTTTACTTTTATCAAATTGTTTTGATTTTTTAGTTGATTTCTTGTGTGTTGACTGAGGTTTTTTATAGTAAGAATCTTTATTAAATATTTTCTTATCTTGAGTATATCGTCTTTTACGATGTTTATGACTCTTTTGTGATTCAATATGCTTATGGGGATGCCGGTGCTTTCTTCTAGAGGGAGCAATGGGCGGTAAACCATATTGTTCACAGAAGGTGCCTAACTCATATTTAGCTTTCTTTTTATCCTTATTGGCTTGCTTAGCTAATTTAAAGTCAATACACATTTTTAATCCAATTTTCTGAATATAACTTATAATATCTCCATAAGTTAAATTATCGTAATCAATATATCCTAAATTTTTACTTAGTTCTTCTCTAACTTTATGTGCAAATAACGACGGTAAACCATTAACAAACTTTTCTTTCCAGAATGGCTTATTACTGTCATTTCGCATCATAACTCTAGAGGTGAACACATCCTTCTGAGGTCCGCTCTCCCTTCTCACTAGAGTTCGCCGGAGACGAAGCTTTCAGCTTCGATCTTCTTAGTAAGAAGATGAAGTCGAAGTCTTTCATACTTCGATCTTCCTCAAACAGTTAGTTTAGGAAATAATGTAATCCTTCCTCAACTGTTTATAGAAAAAGAAAAGATTAAGAAGATGACCGGTGAATCGGTAAAGTAATCTCTTTCTTTTTATTTATAAACAGTTGAGGAAGGATTACATTATTTCCTAAACTAACTGTTTGAGGAAGATCGAAGTATGAAAGACTTCGACTTCATCTTCTTACTAAGAAGATCGAAGCTGAAAGCTTCGTCTCCGGCGAACTCTAGTGAGAAGGGAGAGCGGACCTCAGAAGAGCTTTCTAGAGAGAGAAGCTCTGAGGCTTTACTGAACTAAGCCTGAAGAACTCTAACACTTCGAGTTCTTTAAATAGAAAACTGAAAAGTAAATTACTATTTGATTCACGCAGGAATCACTATTACATTGACTGAAGTAAAAGTAATTTACTTAAGTAAAAGTAAAACGTAAGAAACATTTTACATTTACTTTTACATTGGTAAATGTTAAAAACATTTAACTAAGTTAAAAACATTTAACTTAAAGTAAAAGCAAAAGTTATTCTTTTACTTTTACTTTTACTAAAGTAAAAGACTTTTGCTTTACGGAAAGCAAAAGCTGATCTGATGGCTGTCGGCCATCAGTGCTGACTGATGATGGCGTGGGCCATCATTATTGACTGAAGGCGACTGTTGCGTCGTCTTCTCCGGTGACTCCTCCGGTTGACTCCGGCGACTGTTCCGTCGTCTTCTCCGGCGGCTTCTCCGGTTAACTGATCCGTCTCCTCCGGTGCCGGATGGAACTGCTGATCGTCTTCTCCGACGAGTCATCACCTCCATACAAAAACTTTCTACAAAATCTAAGAAATCTTGAAGATTTTGACCAATTTTTCGGTGAAAAAATTTTCCTCTCCTTCTTTTTCTAACCAAATTTTTGGGGGTGAAAGGGTTATTTCCTGGATAAAAATTTTGAGGTGGAAATGTATGGAGGTGATGACTCGTCGGAGAAGACGATCAGCAGTTCCATCCGGCACCGGAGGAGACGGATCAGTTAACCGGAGAAGCCGCCGGAGAAGACGACGGAACAGTCGCCGGAGTCAACCGGAGGAGTCACCGGAGAAGACGACGCAACAGTCGCCTTCAGTCAATAATGATGGCCCACGCCATCATCAGTCAGCACTGATGGCCGACAGCCATCAGATCAGCTTTTGCTTTCCGTAAAGCAAAAGCATTTACTTTAGTAAATGTAAAAGTAAAAGTAAAAGAATAACTTTTGCTTTTACTTTAAGTTAAATGTTTTTAACTTAGTTAAATGTTTTTAACATTTACCAATGTAAAAGTAAATGTAAAATGTTTCTTACGTTTTACTTTTACTTAAGTAAATTACTTTTACTTCCAGTCATTGTAATAGTGATTCCTGCGTGAATCAAATAGTAATTTACTTTCAGTTTTCTATTTAAAGAACTCGAAGTGTTAGAGTTCTTCAGGCTTTTCTTCAGGCTCTTCTTTTGTTAGAAAACCTCACCTGAGGTCCGCTCTCCCTTCTCTCTAGAGTTAGCCGGAGACAAAGCTTCCAGCTTCGATCTTCTTAGTTAGAAGATGAAGTCGAAGTCTTTCATACTTCGATCTTCCTCAAACAGTTAGATCTAGGATATATGTAATCCTTCCTCAACTGTTTATAAATAAAAAGAAAGAGATTACTTTACCGATTCATCGGTCATCTTCTTAATCTTTTCTTTTTCTGTTTAAGTTTTTCTCTTAAAAACTTATCCGCTGTTATATGGTATCAGAGCCACACGGTTGGTTCTTGATGCTATCGGCGATTTCGAAGAAAAAACAGTTTGTTCTTTATTCTTAAACGTTTTAACAAACTTTTATTTTTCTTGCTCCGCTTTAAGTAACCGGACCTTCGCCGTTAAACACCCAAGATCGCCTTAAGTCCCGATTAGTGCCTGTTTGTAAGTCTCAAGTAAGTGAGCAGTGTAAGGCCAAAGGGAATCTTTAGATCTAAGGGGTATGATTCATCGGCAAGTAAGGCCTTTACAGTGGACCTTCAAGAAAAAGAATTTTTGTTTAAACGGTTTTCAGAGTCTTCTGTTTAGACCGATTCACTGATAGATCGGGAATCGATCGAGTGATCCTTTGTTTCAGATTTCATCTGATTTGTTTTTAAACCAAAAACTTTTCAAAATCTAAGAAATTTTGAAGATTTTGACCAATTTTTCGGTGAAATTTTTTTTTTCTCTCTCCTTCTTTTGTAAACAAAATTTTTGGGGGTGAAAGGGTTATTTCCTGGATAAAAATTTTGAGGTGGAAATGTATGGAGGTGATGACTCGTCGGAGAAGACGATCAGCAGTTCCATCCGGCACCCACAGGAGACGGATCAGTCAACCGGAGAAGCCGCCGGAGAAGACGACGCAACAGTCGCCGCCGGTCAGTCAACGAAGACGCCAGAGGCATCTTCAGTCAGCACTGATGGCCGACAGCCATCAGATCAGCTTTTGCTTTCCGTAAAGCAAAAGTCTTTTACTTTAGTAAAAGTAAAAGTAAAAGAATAACTTTTGCTTTTACTTTAAGTTAAATGTTTTTAACTTAGTTAAATGTTTTTAACATTTACCAATGTAAAAGTAAATGTAAAATGTTTCTTACGTTTTACTTTTACTTAAGTAAATTACTTTTACTTCAGTCAATGTAATAGTGATTCCTGCGTGAATCAAATAGTAATTTACTTTTCAGTTTTCTATTTAAAGAAACTCAAGTGTTAGAGTTTCCTTAGGCTTAGTTCAGTAAAGCCTCAGAGCTTCTCTCTCTAGAAAGCTCTTCTGAGGTCCGCTCTCCCTTCTCACTAGAGTTCGCCGGAGACGAAGCTTTCAGCTTCGATCTTCTTAGTAAGAAGATGAAGTCGAAGTCTTTCATACTTCGATCTTCCTCAAACAGTTAGTTTAGGAAATAATGTAATCCTTCCTCAACTGTTTATAAATGAAAAGAAAGAGATTACTTTACCGATTCACCGGTCATCTTCTTAATCTTTTCTTTTTCTGTTTAAGTTTTTCTCTTAAAAACTTATCCGCTTGGTATTTAGAGAACATTTAATTAGACATAGTAAGTCACCATGGTCTTGCCCAGCCTTCTATGTTAATAAGTAAGATTACTTAATTGGTCATGAATTCGTTCTGTGATGTTACTGGGGGTTCCAATAAAATGTTTAATTATAGTGAAGATTAAAGTATTAACTCCATCGGGTAAACCCATACCAACTTCTTCATTGAAGATGGGATTACCATCATCATCTCTTTGGATAGCATGAACTATTGATATCCTAATGTCTTCTGTGAGATGCTTCTCCCACCAAGATCTAAGAATACCAGTAAATCCACTAGCTATTAATTCAACTATGTCCGGTTGGGATAAATTGTTGAATTTGGTGATATAACTATTTGCTACCATTGACATATGATTTAATTTATTAAGGATCTCTTGTTCACTAAATCCATCAATATTCCATTCATATATTTTATTGGATGAAACAGAGAATTGCTTATCTAGATTTCTCTCTTCGAATTGTAGATCCGGAGGAGTAGGTCTAGAGTACCAATTTCTGGTGATACTAGTGTTGTTAACAGTTAATTTATTTAGCTGTTCATTAAGGTTAGAGGTTGATGAGTGAATAGAAGAACTGTCTTCGTCATCATCAGATTCTACTTGATCAATGACTGCAATAGTTCCACTCGTACCTGCTTCAGATTTAATTTTTTTAAATAATTTATCTATGGACTGAACTAATTCTTCATCCTTATTAGGTAAACCTAATTTGTTTCTATTTTCGGGTAATTTGATTAAGGGCTGTTCAATCTTTGAATCAGGCTTTGTAATAATATTTTCTTCAAATTTTTCCTCTATTCTGTCAAGCTGTTTTCCAACAGTTGCCAGATACTGATTGCTAAAGTTTAATTGTTCAATTATCTTTTTATCATCATTAATTCCGTCGGGAATTTTAAAGGGACTGGCTATAACTGAGGTGTTCTTAACTGGGATTAGAACTGTTTCTAAGGGTGGGTGACTAGACGAAATTTTTGTTTTGTCTTCTTTAATCCACTGTGTCTTACTAATAACATTACACTTACTTTGGTACTGTTCATACCAATCGTAAAACGTAATGTTAATATGTTCATTTTGAATGAATCTTTTCCATCTATTGACTATCTTATCTCTTTCCTTTTCAGTAGGGTGATTAGATCTAAATAAATGTCTTTTTTCTTTATTAGATTTTGAATTGAAATCTTTTACTAAGTTATCCCATTCTAAAATAAATTCCTTTTTAATGACTCTAAGTTGATTATGAATAGGGGCATTAAAGTCAGACTGTGTGGGATACACAGATGACGCTGGGGACGAAGATCCTTCATCTCCATCAGGGTCGTTATGGGTATAACAGGGATGACTAACTTGTCCTTGATTAAATATTCCTTTTTAATTTCTTTTTTACATAATTCCATTTGTTCATGTATGAATAGAAGGGTTACCAATTATTTCTGAATCTCTTCTAGTATGAATAACTGAAGGGGTTGAAGAACTGGAAATATCTTCAATAATAACTGGAGTTCTAGTACGTTCAAAACTAATTTTAACAGTTCCATCAGAAAACTGTTTGATGTTTTCAATATTTAATGAATTATTAACTATGGGTTGTTGTGGTAACTCATTAGGTAAAGTCCATTGACTGGGTAATGTAATATCTTTCCAGAGAATTGTTCTCGGAATCTGGATATTAGCATCACTAGTTGAACTTTGAATTAAAACTGTCTGATCTTTAGGACTTTTATTAAGAGCATGGACGTTCAGGTTTGACTTCATGGTCTTATAGTAAATCCGGTAGATCAAAGCAATAGGCTGAGATCCCTCAATCATCTGAGTAATCTCTCCTTCAGTTTTAATATTTAAGGTTAATGCTTTAAATAAGTTTTGATCACTAAGGCTTAAAGTGAAATCTGGAAAACAATTAAAGTGAATAGGTCCATTATGTAGACTGGCTTCCATGGCACCAATTATACTAGGGTAATAATTTAAAAATCTGGCGTCTCTAAGACAAAGGTAAATTGATGAATTAATTCCTTTTCTATTAAGTGGTTTAACTGCAACTTGAATTAATCCTATATGAATAAAATTATAACCCTTTTTCCTGTGTTTTTTAATAACTTCTGGAGATAACAGGCTACAATTTTCATATTCTT
Organism: Panax notoginseng; assembly: GCA_016801055.1. Taxonomy (NCBI): domain Eukaryota; kingdom Viridiplantae; phylum Streptophyta; class Magnoliopsida; order Apiales; family Araliaceae; genus Panax; species Panax notoginseng. The sequence goes on from CM029019.1 coordinate 171,635,259, forward strand.
TATTAATTGCAAAAACTCTTTCAACTGTTTTAACATTGTAATCTGTTTTAAATTTATCTGAAAATGTTGACTGATAAATTTCTTTAGGGGAAACCTTAGGTATGTTCCAATTATTCAAAACTTGATTAATGTTTTCATAACTCTGTTCTTCCTGGTTGACAATATCTGGGACTGGAGGTAAAGTCGACCTGTTACTAACTGAAGAGTTGGATCTAAATAACCTACTCATCTTGACTGTTTCAAAATATATTCTGGTTCAAGGTTCATTCATGCATACCCCTTTTACCCTTAGTAAACTCATACCTATGTTCTAAAACCCGACACTGCTCACACCTTGGAGACTTACAAAAGGTTTGACACGAACTAGGTGGTCTACAGGTAAATTAGGTGACTTCAGAAGACTTGAAGAAGAAGATAATTTTGAAAGAGAAAGATGAATTTGATTAAATAGATCGAACTAGGCAGATAGAAACAATATACAACTTGGCTCTGATACCATTTGGGAAGGAAGTAAGAAATAAATGAACAGAGGGTAGATGCGCATACAAACACAAGTTAAATACTTGAATAAAAATAATTTTATTGATTCGAACTATTTACAAGTGCAGAAATAAAATTAATTTACAGGTTAACTTACAAGAAGATTAAACTAAGAACATGAGAAGAAGAGGGGCTAGGTAGGCTAAACAGCGGTAGAGGCTAAAGATTAGTCAGAGAAGGAGCTCTGAGTCTTTCTAAGTCTGCCCCATACAAATGAATTCGTATTCCTTTTATAGATTAAGGAAACGAACTATTACAATGACTGAGGTAAAGTAAAAGTAAAAAACATATTACATTTACTAAAGTTAAAGTAAAGTAAAAGAAAGAAAAGAATCTGCTTTCGGTGGAAAAGCAGACGTCTTCTTTTGACTAAAGGGGCCGTGGGGCCAGATGAATGACTGAGGGCTGCTTTCGGTGGAAAAGCAGATGCTGCTGGCGAGGCTGTCGGAGCAAAAGATGCTGTAGACAAAGCTGTCGTGCTGACTAGGCTGCCGAAGCAGGTGCATGTGCTGACTGAGCTGACTAGGCTGCCGGAGCAGGTGCTGACTGAAATGTTCAGGCAAAAGGATCCTGAGCATCCTGAAGATTAATCGTGCCATAAGGGTCACGATCTTCCTCCTCATCTGATAAGTTTTGACTATCTGATAAATTTTGACTATCATTTTCTCCTTTGGAATGAGAAGAAATTGCATCAGACTTTTCATCTAACTGATCTAAACGTGCCTGGATGGCATCGGTAAGAACTTTTAACTGAGAGCTAGAGTAACTGGAAACATCAGTGACCTTATGTGGACTAGAGGGAGCGACTGACTTTAGTTTTTCAGACGCTTTAACTGAAGATTTACTGGAAAACTCAACGGCTGGAGATTTCGTAACTGAAGGGGTCAAGGGAGTAGATGGAGAAGGAGGGAATTCCTTCTGAACTTGACCAATTATCCTATCGACACCAAATTTATCCCACCATTTGATATAAAAACGGCGAGAGACCTGAGAGATTGGGGAGATAACTGTTTGAGCTGACCTAATTCCTATGGAAGAAGGAGGCTGGAAAACTGTGACTTCTTGGGTGGCCGTAATGACATATTGCCATTTAAGGATCCAAGGGATTTTATATTTACTACAAAATATAAGGAATGCAGGAATTTCCTCATATTTTGGGAGATAGTTACTACGATGACAAAAATGTTCTAACTGAACCATAAGTGGCTCTGGGAAGATTGCATGATCAAGGCCATGCCTAGTCCACCAGAGAATGAACCACTTGGGAAATTGACTTTTGAATTTTTGATCAAATTGGAAAAACCAAGAATGACTATGATCATCATTCTGGTGAAGCATGATTTTAAACCAAGCCTCAATATAATCATAATAGCAATAGGGGCTAGAATGATTAGAGAGCAACTTGAGATCGGAAGGATGACTACCCCAATCAGAAAGATTGAGAACCTGTTTAATATACAACGAATGATAGAGAAGTTTGGAGCTATCATCGTTGGCATAAATAGGTTTGATGAATACTGACTCTGTTTCAATAAGAATATCCTTATAAAAGACCAAAGATTTATAAGGAGCGAGAGGAAGAAAATGCCATCCAGCAGGAAAATACTGGGCAGCTAATTTGATTGGGTCATTTTTTGGTTTCATTGGCAACTCGATGTGGAATAAGTGCTGATCATACTTAGCACGATATTCTGAAGCTGGGTTACTAGGGTTTGACGCAGATGCTTTGGATTGATTAGCAAAAATGTCAAATGGTTTAGGCTGACTAGCAAGAACTGACGCATAGGGCTTGGGGACTGTACCAAGCACCTGGAATTTATTATGTGTTTGAGTTACTGGATGAGGAACAATAGTTCCTTTTGACTGATTTACTGGGCCTGAGGAACGGCCATGACCTCGAGAAGATGATCCTCCTCGAACACTCATGGTGCTGCAATAGTACCTGTGTTAATGAATTCACGTGTCAGGAAATCAGGAACTGAGTTGTTACTACCTTTAATATATTCAATATCAAAATCAAAAATACTTAATATAGCTTGCCATCTAGCGAAAGAATGCTTAGAGGCGACGTTTTCAACGTCTTTTTCAAGAATGAATTTGGCTGATTTGCAATCTATCCTAACTAAGAATTTCTGATTTAGTAAATCTCTCTGAAATTTTTTAATACATAATACAAGTGACAAAATTTCTTTTTTAATAGTACTATATTTTAACTGTGTAGGGTTCCATGCGCCCGAATGGAAACGAACAATTTGTTCGTCAGAAGTGGGGGTTAACTGCTGTTTGAGAATGCCACCAAATCCGATGTCGGAGGCATCTGTTTCAACTATTTTGAATGCTGAATCATTAGAGATGCCAAGGCAAGGCAAAACCTTGACATATTTTTTAACTTGTTGGACGACAGAAGTATGAATGTCAGTCCATGGAGGGGGATTACTTTGTAAGCGCTGAAAAAGAGGCTTACAAATCTTCCTGAGATTCTTGTAGAACTTGCCTATATAATTAAGCGAGCCAAGAAATCTCTGTAGCTGAGTTTTGTCGGTAATCTTATCTGGAAATCGGTCGGCAAATTGAATAGCTCTGTCAATAGGCCGAGTGAGTCCGTGATAGAGGATTAGACCGAGAAACCTGACTTTTGTCAGAAACAGACTACACTTGGAAGGTGAAAGAACAAGACCATTGGTTTTAACTGTTTTGAAGAAAGAATTCAAATGTTTAGTATGTTCTTCAATAGTCTTGGAGAATACAAGGATATCATCGATGTATACAATAATAAAATGACTGAAAGGATTCAAAATATTATTGAGAATATTCTGAAATTCACTAGGTGCGTTTTTTAGTCCGAATGACTGAACATTCCATTCGTAATGACCGAACGGAGTGGTGAATGCTGTTTTATACCTATCATCGGGATGAATAGCTACTTGCCAGAATCCTGATTTAAGGTCAAATTTACTAAAGATGGTTGAAACACTTAACCTGCTAAGAAGGTCTTCCTTATTAGGTAAAGGGTATCTAATCCATTCAAGAACTTTGTTTAAGGGTTTGTAATTAATAACTAGACGAGGGACACCTCTCTCTTTCTCAGCTTCATTATTAACATAGAAGGCTGGGCAAGACCATGGTGACTTACTATGTCTAATTAATCCTTTACTAAGGAGATCATTAATTTCTTTTTTACATAATTCCATTTGTTCATAACTCATTTGGATTGGTCTGGCTTTAGTGGGAATTAAATGTTCTCTAAATTCTTTTGCATATGGTAATCTAATCCAACTCTTCAGTTAGTAACAGGTCGACTTTACCTCCAGTCCCAGATATTGTCAACCAGGAAGAACAGAGTTATGAAAACATTAATCAAGTTTTGAATAATTGGAACATACCTAAGGTTTCCCCTAAAGAAATTTATCAGTCAACATTTTCAGATAAATTTAAAACAGATTACAATGTTAAAACAGTTGAAAGAGTTTTTGCAATTAATAAAGAATATGAAAATTGTAGCCTGTTATCTCCAGAAGTTATTAAAAAACACAGGAAAAAGGGTTATAATTTTATTCATATAGGATTAATTCAAGTTGCAGTTAAACCACTTAATAGAAAAGGAATTAATTCATCAATTTACCTTTGTCTTAGAGACGTCAGATTTTTAAATTATTACCCTAGTATAATTGGTGCCATGGAAGCCAGTCTACATAATGGACCTATTCACTTTAATTGTTTTCCAGATTTCACTTTAAGCCTTAGTGATCAAAACTTATTTAAAGCATTAACCTTAAATATTAAAACTGAAGGAGAGATTACTCAGATGATTGAGGGATCTCAGCCTATTGCTTTGATCTACCGGATTTACTATAAGACCATGAAGTCAAACCTGAACGTCCATGCTCTTAATAAAAGTCCTAAAGATCAGACAGTTTTAATTCAAAGTTCAACTAGTGATGCTAATATCCAGATTCCGAGAACAATTCTCTGGAAAGATATTACATTACCCAGTCAATGGACTTTACCTAATGAGTTACCACAACAACCCATAGTTAATAATTCATTAAATATTGAAAACATCAAACAGTTTTCTGATGGAACTGTTAAAATTAGTTTTGAACGTACTAGAACTCCAGTTATTATTGAAGATATTTCCAGTTCTTCAACCCCTTCAGTTATTCATACTAGAAGAGATTCAGAAATAATTGGTAACCCTTCTATTAAAGACGTCAAACTAAAAGGAATATTTAATCAAGGACAAGTTAGTCATCCCTGTTATACCCATAACGACCCTGATGGAGATGAAGGATCTTCGTCCCCAGCGTCATCTGTGTATCCCACACAGTCTGACTTTAATGCCCCTATTCATAATCAACTTAGAGTCATTAAAAAGGAATTTATTTTAGAATGGGATAACTTAGTAAAAGATTTCAATTCAAAATCTAATAAAGAAAAAAAGACATTTATTTAGATCTAATCACCCTACTGAAAAGGAAAGAGATAAGATTCTGACTAATCTTTAGCCTCTACCGCTGTTTAGCCTACCTAGCCCCTCTTCTTCTCATGTTCTTAGTTTAATCTTCTTGTAAGTTAACCTGTAAATTAATTTTATTTCTGCACTTGTAAATAGTTCGAATCAATAAAATTATTTTTATTCAAGTATTTAACTTGTGTTTGTATGCGCATCTACCCTCTGTTCATTTATTTCTTACTTCCTTCCCAAATGTTATATATATATATATATATATATATATATATATATATATATATATATATATATATATATATAATAATAATAATGTGATTCGAAATCAGCAGGTAGGTTTCACCATTTTTTTCCCGTAAAATAATAATTTTATACAATAAATTATTCAAAATATATACCCATACATATATGGAATCAAAATAATTAATAATTCGCATAAAGTTTGGCTCTAATACCACTGTAAGTTTTTATAAAAATCAAAGTAGCAATCAAATTACAAAAATAGCGGAAGCATAATAAAATCAGATTTTAAAATTTTTCATAAACCAATTACCCGGATCATCCTTTATGCATATTATTAATTAAACGAAGAATAAGATATTATGAAATCATATCCTTGTAGAAACGAGCTTCCTCAGGTACGAGTTCACCTCCTACTTCTCCGCGATCTCCTTGAATCTCCGGGTAGATTCCTTCCTTTGATCAATATAAGCCACCTAAGTGTATGACCTCTAGAGGTGATCCACCAATGAAGAAGAATTTTTAAGAAGAATGGTGTATTGGCTCAAACCCTAGTTTTTCCTATCTCTATAGAAAAAGGAGGCGTACTCTCTAACAATTGGAATTACGTATATTTGATATCTGATTTAAAACTCCTCTTATAAAGATATCAGGTAACCCTATTTAATTAAAATAAGGTATTATTTATTTAATTAAACTCCTTTAATTAATTGGGCTCCCTAATCCTATTATGAATAAATGAGAGTACTTATATTAAATTAATTCCTAAACTCTTTTAGAAATTAAAATAATAATAATTGTAATAATATTAATAAGACTCCTCTTATTAATTTATATTTAATATTTCTAAAATATTAAATAATAAATATTAAGCTATATAATTTATTATATCACCATAGATTAAATTAAATATACTTAACATATTATTACGATTATGCCATTAACTTCTTAAATAATTATTCTTCTTTTTATGGTGTGACCCTTTAGGTTCTCCATATTAAACCGGTTGTTAATAAATCAATTAGAATAATTCTAATCTTATTTAAATAAATAAATTAAATTATTAATTTATTTAAATAAATAATATTTATTCAACAATAGGGATAAGCCTCCCTAGCGATCAACGACTTTCTAGATAATATAAATTTCAACATTAATCATAAAAGAACCTTTAAGTAAATAGTTACCGTACAATTCAATCTTTCCACTATACAATGTCCCAATTAAATATAAGACATGGAATTACTGTCAAGTCTTATTTTATTTAATTATACGTGTTTTGATTCCTAAATGCACAACTCCTAATAAATGCACAATTCACTATCTTCATATATAATTTATTACACCCAAGCATACCCTTTGATATACTCTAAGAGTCTTAAGGAATAAGTCAAAGTGTAATTCATTATATATAAGATACTATGATGATTTCAAGTCTAAGGATCATTTGTACTACTATCACTACAGGAATTCCTATTGACATGCAAGTAAAACTCTAGTAGGTATTCCTTAGCGAGTCACGTTCAGTGAACTTATTCTCTAATAAGCACCTATATACTTGATTTAGTGTCTCCACACAAATGATCATGAGATAAATCATTCTCATCTAATGAGCAAGCAACGTACGTACCAATCTATTCGGATTCACTAATTCCCTTTTTAGTAATCCATTGATTGGAAACATTTTAGTTTTAAGTATCTAAGAACTTAGATCTCATTAGCATGATCTCATCATGATTCTAAAAGCATTGCTTAAAACTATGAGTTTATCACATATTATTAAAACAGCACCATGTAAATAATAAATGTCTTTAATAAATAATTCTTTTATTAATAAATAAATAAGATTGATTACAAAGTATATGCTTTATCATCATACTTGATTGGCTTGTATGCATACTACTTTCAGTTATGCTGTTTTAAACCAGTGTAACTATGTTGTTCTTGATGAGGCTGATCGCATGATTGATATGGGTTTTGAACCTCAAGTTGTAGGAGTCTTGGATGCTATGCCTTTAAGCAATTTCAATCCAGAGAATGAGGACGAAGAGCTTGATGAGAAAAAGATTTACCGAACCACGTATATGTTCAGTGCTACAATGCCACCTGTCGTGGAGCGTCTTGCCAGGAAGTACTTGAGAAATCCTGTTGTGGTTACTATTGGCATTGCAGGAAAGACTACTGCTCATTACCCAGCACGTGATCATCGTAAAGGAATCAGAAAAAATGTATAAGTTGCAAAAATTACTTGACGAACTTGGTGATAAGACAACCATTGTGTTTATAAATACTAAGAAGTCTGTTGATACCCTTTCCAAGGGTTTGGATAAAGTTGGCTATCGTGTTACAACTTTGCATGGTGGGAAGTCGCAGGAGCAAAGAGAAATTAGCCTTGAAGGTTTTAGATGTATTGGTGGCCACTGATGTAGCAGAACGTGGGATTGATATCCCTGACGTGGCCCATGTGATAAATTACGATATGCTTGGGAATATTGAAATGTACAAGCATCGTATTGGACGAACTGGGCGTGCTGGGAAGACATGTGTAGCCACAACATTCTTGACTCTACATGACACGGATGTCTTCTATGACCTCAAACAGATGCTTATTCAGAGTAACAGTCCTAGGCCCCCTGAACTATCTAGACATGAGGCTTCAAAATTCAAGCCTGGGTCAATTCTTGACAGACCAGCTAGACGCAATGACACAGTTTTTACTCATTGAAGTAGTGTTGTATCATGTTTGGGTGCTCTGAGATTTTCAAGATTTTTTTTGCTGCAACAAGTAAAGTACTGAATTTGGTTAGATAGCTAGATGTACAAGAGTTCTTAAGTGTTGAAGTTGGCTATGATGTTTTAGTTTCTTTTAGGCTTTTGCTTCTATGCTATAACTAACTTTGAATTGGTGAATTCTGTAATGTACTTGTCAAAAACACAGGAAAATTTTAAAATTTAGGATTTGGATTTATCTTGGGACTTTATCCTTGTTAACGCCAAGATCTTTGATGACGTCCCAATCACGTAAGACGTCCTAATCCTGCACAGTAAACACGATCAACACCAAAAGCTTGACGGCTGGACCGTCGGGGGATAGCTCCGGCGTGAGAGTCAATACAGGTGTTCAAGGTTTAACAATGGAGGATAAAAAATGTCTAGTGTGTCCAGAGAGATGAAAAGTGTATGCGTACCTTTTGCTAGAAGACTTCCTTGCCCGGTTATACTCTCATGCTCGGTTTTTTGTGCCACCAACCCTGATCTGACACCGCCCCCCAGTGCACTCCCGTCTCAGCCGACTGCATGCAGGTTGTCACCTTTTTTCCACTGTTTCTGCCGCCGGCCGGATAAAATCCCATCCACATTAATGATCTGCAGACTTTTGGTCAACTGCCCTCTTTTTTCATCATTACCAGTCAAAGTCTTAGATACTAAAAGATTTGATGGACCGGCCGCTTGATCCAGCCCAATGTTAAGGAGATGCAATAAAGACAGGATAAAGGTTAAGCCCAATGATTATAAGATTTAATAGTAAAGGTCCACTAGGCTAATTAAATGGATGGGCCCAATCTGCCTGGCCCAATAAAGGAAATATCATGACCTAACATTGCCCCCTAGTTTTTTATTAAATAAAATATTTAATGAAGAACTATAAGCGTCCCAAGATGTCATGAGATCCAACAGGGTTGACATAGGCCCCAAAAATAACTTACCAATGTCCATCTGGTGAAGGGCGAAAACAGACTGAAAAGATGGATTAAAACTGAAAATCCAAAAGGAAAGTCCAAAGGGCCAAATATCTGAAGCTTAAACCGGACGTAACCTTTCAAATTCGTAATAATGACTGTCAAATTAATGAGCCACCCTCGATTCTCGTGCAAAATTTGAAAAGACCGCTATAAAAGCCTACCCCCCCATTCACCTTGGATGGTTCCTTGCTATTTCGAATTTACAAGAGCTTACTGCCTTCTCTTTCTCAAATTTCTTCGTTTTCTATGCAAATTCTCACCAATGGCATCTCAAAACCCTGACACGAGTTCTCCACTTCGTGTAACCTCCATCTCCACCGTGACCCCCCATTCAAATCCTGACAAAGAGGTTCCGAGCTCAAACCCCCAAATCGGTGCTCCGAGTAAGGAAGTTTCGCCTCTGGAATCGCTTCCCAATCCCTCCGAATTTTTCAAGAATGAGGAAGATTTTCCTCACGCCAACACCCCCTCCACTGTTACTGAGGCTGAGCTCTGCAACATTCGGGCTCGCTATCAAATACCAGATACCCATAGGGTGAGGATAGCAGCCTCCCACGAAAGGATGTACCAGCGTCCCGACGGTTGGATCGCCGTCCCGGCAACGTTTCTGGAGAAGGGGGTGAGGTTCCCCCTTCACTCCTTCTTGATCACCCTCCTAGGGTTTGTTGGAGTGGGGTTCGCCCAATTGGTGCCGAACTCGTATATCCATATACTGGCTTACATAGCCTTCTGCTACGATAGAGGAGTTCCTCCTGCTGTGGATTCCTTCTTTACCCTCTTCTCGATAGGGAAATCTCGGGAAAAAGGCTTCAAGGTTCTAAGTAAGATAGCCCCTAATCCCAATGCCAGAATCGAGAAGCGGTCTCTGATGGACACTCCTTCGAGCAACCGAGGATGGCATAATAAATGGTTCTTCGTCAACGGGCCCGAAATCTCCTCTGTCCCGGACTGGACCACTTCTGATCGCGTCTCTGCAGACTTCGGAGATATATCCGAGGAACGTATAAGAGAAATGACGCGCATCATAGAGAAGATACCTCTGAAGGAGTGGAGCTTCGGCCTCCTGAGCAAACAAGCATGGTTGTATGACCACAAATTGTCTCTCATCAAGCCGACTTCGATCGATCGGAAGGATCTGGATAGGTACCTCTCTGGTAAGCCTTCATCACCCTCCGCCGAAGTCCCCCAGGAAGAACTTCCGGCTTCGGAAACCCATGACGCGGAAGTCTTCCACAGATCAGAAACTGCGGAGGAACCTAGCCGACCTCGACAGAAGAAGAGGGCAGTTCGGAAAGTCCGGTCAAATCCTCAAGGATCTCAATCAGCTTCTGCAGCGAGTTTGATTGACATGCCTGCGAACGAGCGAAGGCAAGCTCTTCGGATTAAAAAGAGGAAGACCAAGGTGACTCCTCTGTCTGCCGATGAGCTTCGGGTTCCTCCTTCTGCAGTTGATCCTCCCATCGTTATCCCTGTGGAGATCCATGTTTCCGAAGACGAGCTCGAAAACCCGACCGAGTCTCCACTTCTGTCTCGCAAAAGGAAACATCCTTTCGAAGATCAACCACCACCGCCCCCCGAACCATCGATGCCTTCTCCGCCAAGATCTTCCCCCTCCGCCTTCAGGCGAGAAGCTACATCTTCTCCCACTGTATGGCCGGAGTTTAACGAGAACTTTCCTTTCCAGCTGTTCGACTCCTTTGTTCGGGAGACCGACGATCATCGGTTCGGAAACAGCTCGATTAGGGATTTAATCGAGGAAGGCATGAGTTATCAGGCTAAGGTTAGTATATTCAATTGAAATATTTAGGAATCATCTATTTCTTCTACCAATTCACCGACTTTCTTTAAATGTCTGTAGGTAAATGCTGTCTTCGGGAGACTTCTTCCCCGGTACAGAGGATCCGAAGCCGAAGAAGACGCATCCAGGCGAGAAAATGCTACCCTGGCATCTGCTCTGGAAAGAGAGAGAAAGGCCCATGGTACCACTCTCCTCAATAACGAAGGCCTCTAGAAGGATGTAAATAAATTAAAAGAGAAACTGGAGACAGCCGAGGCCACCCACCAAATAACCGTTTCTACGAACATAGACCTGGTTCGTCGAAACGAGGTCCTTGTTGGGAAGAATGAGACGATGGTGAAGACCAATAAAAGCCTGGCGGTGCAAGTACATGAATTCGAAGCTAGGGACTTGAGACATCTGAAGGAGCGGGAAAAACTCGAAGAGGAGCTCCGTGAACTTAGGGCTTTGAGAGATTTGGGTCCTTCTCTAACCGGAGATCTTCGGAGAGAAATTCAACAAGAATACCGGAAATCAGTCGAGTTAAACGAGGAGATCATCCAAATGTTCTCGGATGGATACGACGAATGCCGAAGCAAAGACAAGACAAGACTTGTCGCTGCCAAGGTTGACCTGACCATTCTGGACTCTTCGGAAGATGAAGCTGATCCCTGAAGATGATTCTCTTTTCCCTTAGCTGTAGGATTCTTGTAAAGCTTCTATCGTTTTGTAAACATCATTATGTAAATAAAATATCAACATTATTCCTTATGACTTCGGTGTATTTACTGTTTATCAACACTTCAATATTGATTCAACTTGAAAAATATACAAGCTTCTTCGTGGAATTAACTTTAAACTGTTAATCAACAACTAGGCAAGTCGTATAACAGATAAGATGAAGTTAAAGAATGTGGTCTTCCGAACTCAACACTTAGAAAAAATTTGGTAATAATAACAAAGTAAAGGAATATTTATTCGTTACCAAAGTGTGAGGTAGATGTCGTGAAGGGCCTGACGAAGTTGTAAGGACCACCTACCGATAAGGCTACCATCGAATGGTCAGCGAGTCCACCCGAACCTCCTTACTTCGGTGACCAGTGATTTTACCACCCTTGGTAAAAAACAATATAGGATCCAGGATTTGACTACCACGCGGGGTATCAAATAAATTGGCTGCCATCGAATGGCCAGCGAGTCCTATCATACCTCCATACTTTGGTGACCATTGATTTTACCACCCTTGATAAAAAAACAATATAGGATCCAGGATTTGACTACCACGCGGGGTATCAAATAAATTGGCTGCCATCGAATGGCCAGCGAGTCCTACCATACCTCCATACTTCGGTGACCATTGATTTTACCACCCTTGGTAAAAAACAATATAGGATCCAGGATTTGACTACCACGCGGGGTATCAAATAAATTGGCTGCCATCGAATGGCCAGCGAGTCTTACCATACCTCCATACTTCGGTGACCATTGATTTTACTACCCTTAGTAAAAAATAATATAGGATCCAGGATTTGACTACCACGCGGGGTATCAAATAAATTGGCTGCCATCGAATGGCCAGCGAGTCCTACCATACCTCCATACTTCGGTGACCATTGATTTTACCACCCTTGGTAAAAAATAATATAGGATCCAGGATTTGACTACCACGCAGGGTATCAAATAAATTGGCTGCCATCGAATGGCCAGCGAGCCCTACCATACCTCCATACTTCACTGTGACCTTAGGACAAATGCGAAGATCAGTTGTGAAAAAGTGACTTTTTATTGATGATGAATGGTCATGTACAGACTCCCAGTGAACTGACTCGGTTTCTATTGAAAGTACTTTCGGAGCCTGCCTGCGTGCCACGTGTTCTTAATTTCGGATCCATCCAATGCCTGCAGTCGATACGTCCCGGGCTTTGGTACTTTGGCCACTTCATACGGTCCTTCCCAGTTCGGCATCAACTTCCCCGTGTTCTGCGGTGTAGACGCTTCGGCCTCTCTAAGAACGAGGTCTCCCACCTCAAATCTTCAGAGCTTTACCCCTTTGTTGTAATGCTTGGTAACTCTCCTCTGGTAGGCTGCTAACTTGATCACAGCCACTTCTCTAACTTCTTCTAACAGGTCCAAGTTGGCCTTTAGTCCCTAGTCATTGTAGATCTCTCTGAACTGACTAACTCGAAGACTTGGAGATCCAATCTCAACTGGGACCAAGGCATCAGTGTCATAGGCCAGTCTGAAAGGCGAATCTCCTGTTGTCGTCCTTGGTGTAGTCCTGTAAGCCCACAATACACTAAGCAATTCTTCCGGCCATCTTCCTTTGGCTTCGTCCAATCTGCGCTTGATCCCGTTTAGAAGTGTTCTGTTAGTCACCTCGACCTGCCCATTTGACTGTGGATGAGCCACTGAAGTCTTCCTGTGCTGGACTCCTAGTTCCTTCAGAAATCCTTCAAATTTTGATCCCACAAACTGGCGTCCGTTGTCTGATATCACCATTTGAGGGATCCCAAAGCGAAACACTACGGATTCTTTCATAAATTTCAGACACTCATGTTCCGTTATCAGCCGGAGTGGTTTCGCCTCGACCCATTTGGTCATATAATCAATAGCGACTATGACGAAACTGACCTGCCCTTTAGCTTTCGGTAACGGACCCAGTATATCAACCCCCCAGACAGCGAAGGGTATAGGAGATAGAATTGAGTATAGCTCTTCCGGTGGCTGATAGGGGATCAGACTGTTGAGCTGGCATTTATCACACTTTTTCACGTATTCTGTAGATCGTTGGCCAGTAGTACCCCTGCTGAAGAACTTTGTATGCCAGCGACTTAGCTGCCATGTGATCACCGCAGATGCCCTCATAAACTTCCCGAAGGGCGTACTCTGCTTCGGACGGGACCAGACATTTCAATAATGGTGACGAAAATGCCATCCGATAAAGATCCCCGTCAATAAGAATGAAGTTGGCACTTTTGTATTTGACCTTCTTTGCTAACATCTGATCTGAAGGAAGGACGCCATCTGCCAAATAATTGATGTAGAGAGTCATCCAGCAGTCAAATCGCTCGATACACATCACCGAGTCATGTTGAATACTCGGCTGCTGTAGGACCTCTAAATAGACTGACTCATTAAAAACGATAGCATCTGTAGTGGCTAACTTTGATAAGGCATCGGCAATGGAATTATCGTTACGCTCTATGCCTTGAAATTCGTGAAAAGCAAAGTATCAGAGTCTGTCTTTCAATTCTGCCAAATACCTGATCATCCTCGTCCCACGAGCTTCATATTCTCCTGATAACTGCTTGACGACCAGCTGAGAGTCACTATAAATGATCAGCTTCTGGACTTCTAGACTCTTCACCAGCCGAACCCCAGCTAGCACTGCTTCATACTCGGCCTCGTTGTTAGTCGCCTTAAACCCGAATCTAATAGCTTGTTGTACCTTGAACCCCTCCGGACTGGTCAGGATAATCCCTGCTCCACTGACATTTACCGTGAAAGACCCATCTACATACAACTTCCATGCATTCTGACCGTGTTGAAGAACTGTAACAGTCCGATCAGATGTCACAGCTTCTGGTAACTCGGTATCTGCTTCGGTGAAGGAACATTCCACCACAAAATCGGCCAAAGCTTGTCCTTTGATAGCGGTTCGGGGATGGTATTCAAGGAAAAACTGGGACAATTCCATGGTCCATACTGCCAATCTCCCCGAAACCTCTGGCTTACCCATTACCTTCTTCAGTGGTTGATCCGTGTAGACGATCAAGAGCCTGCCCTGAAAGTACTGTCGAAGCTTTCGGCTAGCAACTATTAAAGCAAAGGCAAATTTTTCAATATTTGGATACCTGGTTTCGGCGTCTCGTAGGACGTGACTGACGTAATAGACTGGATGTTACTTTCCACTGATCTCCCGAATCAGCACCGCTCCAACGGCTAAGGAACTCGCTGCAAGGTAGAGATACAAGGTCTCTTTTGGGGTAGGTTTTACCAATAGAGGAGCAGAAGACAGGTAGGTCTTTATGCCTTAGAAGGCTTCCTCACAGGCCGAAGTCCATTGGAAAGTCTTCGCATTCTTCGGCCCCCTCAGTGTGTCGAAGAATGGTAGACACCTCTCTGCAAATTTGGACATGAACCTCCTCAGAGCTGCAATCCTACCGGTCAGACGTTGGACGTCTTTAAACGACTGAGGAGTCTTCATGTCAAGGATGACCTGAATTTTCTCTGGATTGGCTTCGATGCCCCTCTGACTGACCAGATACCCCAAAAACTTTCCCGCACTGAGGGCGAAGGTACATTTTGCTGGGTTAAGCCTCAATTTGTGATGACGGACAGTCTGAAAACACTCCTCCAGATCGTCCAGATGTTTCTGAACTTGCATGCTTTTCACGATCATGTCGTCTACATAAACCTCCATATTCTTTCCTAGCTGCTTGTGGAAGATAAAATTCATCATTCTTTGGTAGGTGGCTCCAGCATTTATAAGGCCAAAGGTCATCTTCTTATATGCGTATACCGAACGGTGTGTAATGAATGATGTCTTCGGGGTATCTTCCTTGCACATAGATATTTGATGATAACCTGAAAAAGCATCCATAAAGCTTAGTAGGGCATATCCTGAAGTTGCGTCAATAAGTTGATCAATATGGGGCAAAGGATAAAAGTCCTTCGGACAAGCTTTATTTAAGTCGGTGTAATCGATGCAAACTCGCCATTTCCTGATCTGCTTCTGCACCAATACTACATTGGCCATCCACTGTGGGTAGTCGATCTCGAAAATAAAATCAGCAGCCATCAGCTTGGCGATTTCTTCGTCAATTATCTTTTGACGCTCAGGTGCGAAGATCCGTCTCTTTTGCCGAACAGGCTTCTTCGAGGGATCTACCTCCAATCGGTGCTCAGCGACCTTTTTACTAATCCCCGGCATATCCTGCGGTTCCCATGCAAAAATGTCCGCATAGCAGCGAAGGAGTTCCATAAGATTTGTCCGAAGAGGCTCTGGTAGACCCAAACCAATTTTCACTGTCTTGTCTGCCTTCCCAAGGATCAACTCAATCTCCTCCGTCTCCCCTGCATGTGTTACCAATGGCTCGAAACTGCTTTCAGTGAAGGGCTCAATCTCGATTGCCATGGTTTGCTTCTGTTTGCTGACCCCTACTCCAGAAGAGATGCATGCATTTCGATAACAGCGTCGGGCTAGATCCAAGTCCCCAGCCACCTCTCCGACTCCGTGCGCTGTGGGGAACTTGATTTTGAAATGGGGGATGGAAGTCACGGCTTGGAGAGCTGTCAGCGTAGGTTTTCCCAGTATGGCGTTGTAAGCCGAATCTACATGCACAACATAGAATTTACACATTATTTCTGCCTGTTGAGGGGCTGTGCCGAAGACCACTGGGAGCTCAATAGTGCCCGCAACTTTGACCGGATCGTTGCTGAAGCCGTATAAAGGAGCCTCCTGCCCAACTTCCATTTTTCACCCATCAAGGTGCATTCTCTGATATGCGTGGGCGTACAGAATATCCACTGAAGACCCATTATCTATCATCATACGTTTCACGTCCACCGAGCCTACTTGCGCGGTGATCACTAACGCCCCTTCATGTGGATCAATGGGCTCCAAAGGATAGTCTGCATCTGTAAAGGATATAATAGTTCCTGGAAAGGGCCTATCAATTTTTGGAGGAGCATCTGATACGGTCATAACCGAATCCAGATACCCCCTTCTCTTCTTTCCTACCAACTTTCCAGACGTCCCCCCTGTTATTACGTCAATGACATGCCTTGGTGGCTGGTTCGGGGTGAGCTGCGCAGGAGGATTCGTTTGAACTGTCTGAATGGTGCGGTCGGCACTCTGTTGATTCTTCTCGGCCATATATTGGACTAACAGACCGCTCTGGATCTTCTTTTCTACAAAATCCTTCAGATTACAACACTCGTTGGTGCCATGGCCTGCGGCTTGATGGTAGTTACAATACTTTCGAGAGTTTCCCTGCCTTGTCCTATAATTGTCCCATGGTGGCTCAAAGAACGGCTAGTTCCTGATTTGGTCCAGAATCACCGATCTGTCTGTGTTTAGTTTGGTATAAACCTTATTCACTTTCGGGGCGGAAGCAGGCGGACGAGTATCTCCTTGTCGCCATGAGTTGTTGTACTTCTTAGAACGGCTCTCCGACCTATCATTATACCCCCCCCCCGTCTTCTTCTGATCATCCGGGGTTTTAGGGACATCTGCCTCCTTCACCTGTTCTGAAGAGGAACGCTTCAAGCTACTCATAGCTTCTTCCACAACGATATAACCTTCTGCCTTATCGAATGCCTCTGCCAGGCTCTTCGGATGATGGAACATCAGCTTTCTCACCAGCTTCTCCGACTTCACCAATTCCAAACCGTTCTGAAATAATCCCACAGCTTGGAGATCGTTCAAATCTGATACCTGGCCAACGGCTTCTCGGAACCTTTTCACATACTGACCCAAAGACTCGTTGGTGTACTGTCTGACCTGTGCCAAAGAGCCCGTGGGATTCCCTCTTCTTCGGTTACTCCCAAAACGAGCGTGGAACTTGTCGCAGAGTTCGGACCATGATGAAATTGAATCTGCTGGCAAAGTCCCCATCCACTGCCTCGCATCCTTTCTTAACGTCGTAACGAACATGTGACATTTAGCAGCGTCAGTGAAATCGTAGTAGTCCATTAACCGATCAAATGCTTGGCTATGGTCGTAAGGATCTCCCGAACCATCGTAACTTTCCATGTGAGGCAACTTCTTAGAGGTGTCCGCCTTCTCCTTAAGAATATCCGAGGAAAAAGGGGATGCTTTCTTTCCCGGAGTATCCTTTATTTGCTGGACCTCGGCTAACTGCTTCTGGAGCGCCTTTAGCTCCTTTACCAGGTACTCTACTCCTTCCAGTTGTGACAACACTTCCTTCTCCGATGACTCTCTCTTTTTTTGAGTAGATCGGTCGTTAACCATAACACCCCCAATCTTCGAAGGACTTTTACGACGACGGTCTTCTGAGCGAAGTACCCGACTTTCGGGTGTACGGCCCCTAGATCTGCTTCACCTCTGGGTCCGATGACTATGGTGAGAATGTGCAACAATGAGTGCCCTTTTCATGTTCTCTGGAGTTCGTTCTCTGGATCGGCCTCTCCGATCACTTCGGATCTGCCCCCTAGGGACGTCACGATGGAGTGCTTCCTTCGATCTTCGAGGAGTAGGGCTCCTCGATCTTTTTCTCTCCCGATGTTGGCCCTGAATTTCATGTTCCGAATGAACCGGCTCCTTCCCACTTCAATGCACACGCTTTTCGGACTGAACATAACTGGACGCTTCATCTCTCAACTCTTCCATCCGGGACATCTGCTCGGCTATATCCTGCCTCTGCTTCATAAGTGACTCCATGGCCCTATTTGCTTCTTCTGCCATCTTAGCCAATCGGGAGGTCTTTTCGTCATGGTCTAGCTGTTTTCGGCCGTGACCAGACTCTTTATCCGTCGTGAAGATTAACTTTTTCTTAGCTTTGCCCACGGCCCTTGGACGAGAATCTTCATGTGATCGCTTGGACGCTGTGCTAGCATGAGCACTTAGTGTAGGCCCCAAACGATCTCTAGCAGAAACTCGTGGTGGCGAATCACCGACAGTCATCGGCTGTCCTTCAGGCGTATCTGCTCTGCTCTTCCCCATCTTTGAGAATGTAGAACAAATGAATATTTGTGATTGAAAGCTCTGGAACACTAGAACTCAGCCCTCCTTCTAGCGCCAATGTTAACGCCAAGATCTTTGATGACGTCCCAATCACGTAAGACGTCCTAATCCTGCACAGTAAACACGATCAACACCAAAAGCTTGACGGCTGGACCGTCGGGGGATAGCTCCGGCGTGAAAGTCAATACAGGTGTTCAAGGTTTAACAATGGAGGATAAAAAATGTCTAGTGTGTCCAGAGAGATGAAAAGTGTATGCGTACCTTTTGCTAGAAGACTTCCTTTCCCGGTTATACTCTCATGCTCGGTTTTTTGTGCCACCAACCCTTATCTGACACCGCCCCCCAGTGCACTCCCATCTCAGCCAACTGCATGTAGGTTGTCACCTTTTTTCCACTGTTTCTACCGCCGGCCAGATAAAATCCCATCCACATTAATGATCTGCAGACTTTTGGTCAACTGCCCTCTTTTTTCATCGTTACCAGTCAAAGTCTTAGATACTAAAAGATTTGATGGACCGGCCGCTTGATCCAGCCCAATGTTAAGGAGATGCAATAAAGACAGGATAAAGGTTAAGCCCAATGATTATAAGATTTAATAGTAAAGGTCCACTAGGCTAATTAAATGGATGAGCCCAATCTGCCTGGCCCAATAAAGGAAATATCATGACCCAACAATCCTTATGTTTTTTAATCTATGCATAAGTTCATAAAAGAGGTCTTCAGTTACTATATCCTTTAGTATATGTATACCCATATATGTTCTTTTTAAATGCCTTTCCTATCATATTTTCTGTTCCGGTTACCTTCTATTGTTTGTTTGAAAGTAGTATTTCTTCTCCTTTACTGATTTGTAGAATGTATAACAATGAAAAATGGTTAGCATAAAGTAGTCCGAGAGATTTCTTTTATCTTTTCCTTTACTTGTTATTTTACGGACGCATGCCGCAGCCGGGAGCTGGAGATTGATATGATCAGTACATACAACTAAAAGATGGAAAGGTGATTCAGGTAAGGTAGATTCAATGCTTATATTGGTGGGAGTAGAATGCTTCTCGATTTGACATGTATCCCTTAAATTCTACTTTTCCTACTAAATATTTGGGACTGCCTTTTTGTTGCTTCGTTAACCCTAAAGCAGTTTGTGCCTGGCATTTGAGTAATTATGGTGAGGTTTGTTAAGCTTAAACATAGCTTGAGCTTAACCAATCCACAATAGGGTTTTAAGAGAAAAATAGGGTTTTAAGAAGAACTTGGATAAGAAGAGAAGGCTAGAGAGCTTAGGAATGGATAAACCACCATTTAATTCATTTCATTCATCATAAGCTTAAAATGAAATTACAACCACAACTCATATTTATACTGCTAAACAGAACCAAGTAGAATTAGCTACTACACTCTAGGTACCTTTGGGCCAAAGCAAAACCTAGAGATCAAGATAAATGAGTTCTAACCACTCTTCTAATGAATAAGGCCCAAAACTTGACTTAATCTCTCCCATAGCCCTTGGCCTTACATTACCTTCCCCTAAAAAAACGTCCAAGACCTTAGGATGCCTTAGTTGGAAAAAAAAAAGAAAAAAAAAACTTGAAATAGATAACTTAGCCTTCTGATATTTCAAGCATTTCCCAACTCCTTGGCTAGCTTCTTTGCATACTTTCCTTTCAAAACTGTGAAAATTTGTATGATCATGGCAACTTTACTTTCACTGGGAGGTAATGCCACTGAATTTTCTTTCCAACATACCACCTGTATGATAAAAGAACATATTTTTCTACATTTCTCTATTCTAGAAATATTACAGGTATAAATAGAGACATTTGACTCTCTATTTTTGGACAGTTACATAACTCAAGGCTGGGATCATGGCTGAGATCCTTGACCCTTAATTGAAGGAATCATATTTACATCTTCACTATAATTCCTCTCATTTATCTTCTAATCTACAGCTCATGCCAACACTCCCCCTCAAGTGAACGCATCTTCAACGTGCAACTTGTCTAGTGAGTTGTAGAACTCTTTGCTTGATACTGCCTTTGTCAGAATGTCTGCCAGTTGATCGTTGGACTTCACGAATGGAAACTGGATTATTTTTTATTCTAAATTCTCCTTAATAAAATGTCTGTCAACTTCCACATGTTTGGTTCGATCATGTTGTATGGGATTATATGCAATAGCAATGGCAGATTTGTTATCACAGAAAAGGTCCATCTCAGAGGTAGGGGTGAAACCTATTTCAGACATAAGTCTTTTTAGCCATAAAAGTTCGCATAATCCTTTTGCCATCCCACTGAATTCTGCTTCGGCACTTGATAGTGCCACTACTTTTTGCTTCTTACTTTTCCAAGTGACCAAATTTCCTCTAACAAATGTAAATCCGCATCTGTATAGCCATTGACCCTAAGATGATTATTATTTAAGAACAACAGTCCTTTTCCTGGGGATGATTTTAAGTATCATAAGATCCGAATTACTGCTTCCATATGATATTTACTAGGTCGATGCATGAATTGGCTTACCACGCTTACTGCATAAGCTATATCTGAACGAGTATGTGAGAGATAAATAAGCTTGCCAACCAATCTCTGATATTGATCTTTGTCTGTTGGGACTTGGTTTGGGTGTTCTTCAAGTTTATGGTTCTGAATAATGGGAGTGTCTGTTGGCTTACATTCCAACATTCCAACTTCACATAATAGATCTAGGATATATTTTCTTTGGGAAAGGAATATACCTCGTCTTGATCTAGCAACTTTTATTCCCAAAAAATATTTCAGGCCTCCTAGGATTTTCATCTCAAACTCAATGGCCAATAGCTTTTGAAGTTTAGCAATTTCCTCCTTGTCATCTCGTGTGATAATCATATCATCAACATAGACAATTAACGCTGCTACCTTGCCTTGTTGATGTTTCAAGAATAGTGTATGATCTGAGTTACTTTGATGGAACCCATATTTCTTCATTGCCAAACTAAATCGTTCAAACCATGCCCGAGGTGACTGCTTTAATCCATATAATTCCCGTTGCAATTTGCACACAACCTCAGTTTTTAAGGAGGTTGTATATCCTGGAGATATATCCATGTAAACTTCTTCTTTAAGGTCACCGTGAAGGAATGTGTTCTTTACATCCAACTGATGTAAAGGCCAGTCCAAGTTAGCAGCAAGAGATAACAGAACCCTAACTGTATTCAATTTTGCTACAGGTGAAAAGGTTTCTTGATAATCTACTCCATATATCTGAGTGTATCGCTTCACCACTAGTCTTGCCTTGTATCTCTCTATAGAACCATCTGCCTTATGTTTCACAGAAAATACCCACCTACATCCAACAGTTCTCTTCCCTTTGGGAAGTGGAGCCAACACCTATGTTTGATTCTTTAACAATGCTTTCATTTCTTCTTCTATAGTATGTGTCCATTTAGGATCCGGTAGTGCTTCCTGAATAGTAGTTGGAATCTGGCATGTGGATAACTCCTTGGAGAAAGTCTTGAGAGGTTCAGGTAGCTTTTCTGTAGACACATAGTTGGTAATTGGGTACCTTGTTCTCCTTTCCTCCATGTCTGGTGAGTATCTGTTTAGTGGTTTACCTCGATTGTGCCTGAAAGGTAATATATATCCAGCAGAGGACTCTATATTATTTGTAAAGGAGGGTTTACTAGTATGGCTTACCTCGGGAATATTCTCGGGAGATAAGTCCGTGGATAGTACTATAGGAGAGGGGGGTTCTTCATTTAATTTAGACTATTCATTAGATGTAGACCTTATGACCATTTTTGGGGTTGTCATAGGGTCATCAACTTAATTGTTTTGGTCTTTAAGCCACTCAAAGCTTAACAACTTCATCTCTTCACTTGGTGTCTCCCTCTGAAGTGAAGAAGTGGAGGAGGATGGAGAATAAAAAAGTTCAGATTCCATGAAGGTAATATCCATGGTAGTATAAAATTTCCGAGTAGTGGGATCATAACATCGGTACCCTTTTTGGTGTATACCACACCCTAGAAACACACATCGACGAGCACACGGATCCAATTTGGTACGTTAATTTTTGTGAAGGTGAACATACGCCACACAACCAAATATCCTAGGGGGTAGCATTAGAATAGATGGCAGTGAAACGAATTCGGATAGAACTTGTAGAGGAGTCCTAAACTTTAAGAGCTTAGATGGAAGGCGATTGATGAGGTACACAGCAGTGGTGACTGCATCTGGCCAATGGTGAGCTGGAACATGGGCATTCAGAAGGAGAGCCCGAGCCGTTTCAAGGATGTGTCGATTTTTTCGTTCAGCGACTCCATTTTGCTGTAGAGTTTGAGGACAGTTTGTCTCGTGAATGAGACCATGTTTCTGAAAGTAGGTTATGAACTGATGATTTACATATTCCCCACCATTATCCGAGCGAAGAACTCGAATTGAAGAGTCAAACTGTGTCCGAACCATAGCATGGAATGACTGAAAGATATTACATACTTCATCCTTATTTTTCATTAAATAAAGCCAGGTCATCCTAGTGCAATCATCAATAAACAACACAAATCAACGCACTCCAGAGATGGTAGGTAAAGGAGAGGGACCCTATACATCAGAGTGAATTAAAGCAAATGGAGTATCATTTTTATTCAAGCGTAATGGATAATCGATACGATGACTTTTTGCCAACATACAAGCATCACAATGAAAACTTGACAAATCCACAATCGAGAATAAACTAGGAAATAAATGTTGTAAATACCCAAAAGAAGGATGACCTAAACGATAATTCCACAACCATATTTGTTGGATCTTGGACTCCTGAGAGGACACCTGGTGTGCACGACCCATACTGAAGTCTTCCATGTAGTATAATCCCCCCTTCCTAGAACCACGCCCAATTATCTCCTTGGTGAGAATATCCTGAAGAAAACAAGAATTAGGATACATTAATACCATACAGTTTAAATCTCTTGTAACTTGGCTCAGAGATAAGAGTTTGTGAGACAAGGAAGGAACAAGTAAAGTATTTGTCAACTATAATGAAGGTGATAAAGTCACTGAACCAGCCCCTGTGACAGGTGAAACAATTATGTTTGCATTAGCAATAATGGTGTGTCGGGGAGATGATCGATAGGTAAAATCTACAGGGTTAAATGTCATATGGTCTGTGGCCCCTGAATCAAGAAGTCATGTAGCACTATCCAGTTCATTACCATGACTATATTAGGCATGACAAGAAATACCTGAGTATGGAGGAGAGGCATTCACATGAGCCAGGTCATTGGAAGGAATGAGATAAGTGTGGTTCAGCTGTAACCACAACAGCTTTTCCTATACCACCATTAACCTATGTTGTTTCTTTTTTCTTTTTTTCTTGAAATTCAGGCTACCAATCAGGATACCCATGCAATTGGAAACAATTGTCACGGGTATGCTTAGAGTTCCCACAGTGAGAACATTTCATAATATTTGAAGAGGATCGAGAATTTTTTGAGGAACCCGAACCAGTTCGGCCAGACCCTTGACTAAGCTTGAGACCGTGAGAGGCAAGCACAACTCCAGCAGTGACTTCAGACTCAACCGTATTCATCACCACCTAGCGGAGAGCTTCTCGCCGAACATGGGCATAAGCTTGCTCCACAGAAGGAAAATGCTGCATCTGCAGTACATCACTCCGGATGTTGTCAAGTCTATCTTCCAGACCATCCAAGAACGCATAGACTCGGTCTTCCTGAAGCAGATTATTGAACTTTTGTATATCAGTTGGGCACTCCATTGGATTCGGTCTGCGGAAGTCAATTTCACGCCATAATCCTTATAAATCAGTATAATATTTTTCCAAGGATCCACCACCTTGCCGGAGACGAGAAACACGCCACCTGAGTTCATATACCTGTGATGTATCTCCCCCATCAAAATAAGTTGTAGCAACTACATCCCATACCTGTTTAGCTATCGGAAATCGAATGAAATTGCTAATTAGAGTCGGGTCCATAGAGTTAATTAACCAGCCTTTGACAATTGCATTATCCGTTCGCCACTTTCGGTAAGATATATTAGTCGGAGATGGAGGAAGTAATTCTCCATTGATGTAGCCCAATTTATCCTTCCCGGAG
The DNA here is from genome assembly GCA_016801055.1 of Panax notoginseng. Lineage (NCBI taxonomy): Eukaryota > Viridiplantae > Streptophyta > Magnoliopsida > Apiales > Araliaceae > Panax > Panax notoginseng. Next base: position 171,659,820 of record CM029019.1, read on the forward strand.
ATATACATCTCCATCACCTGGGACCAGAGAGCAAAGTTGGAACCATCCAACTTAATTTCGATTGGAGCAGCGACAGGTTCTGGAAAATTGGTTGGTGTTTGAGCCTTGGACAAGGCTTCAGCCATCTTAGTTGTAAAGAGGTCAGAAAGGGTTATGTTTGGATCAAGGTAGGTATCACCAGATTCAGGAGGGGTAATCGAGTCTCCCATCTAGCTATTTGGGTCTCCCATCTTTGAGAGGTATGTACAGTATGTAATTAGTAAGTATTATGGAGATAGTTTATACCAAAAATCTATTCTGCTCTGATACCATGATAAAAAGAACATATTTTTCTACATTTCTCTATTCTAGAAATATTACAGGTATAAATAGAGACATTTGACTCTATTTTTGAACAATTACATAACTCTAGGCTAGGATCATGGCTGAGATCCTTGACCCTTAATTGAAGGAATCATATTTACATCTTCACTATAAGTCCTCTCATTTGTCTTCTAATCTACAGCTCACGCCAACACTGTATTTGTATGCCCCATATTTATTCCTTTTCCTTTCTTGGCCTGAATAAACATATGCAAATTTTCCAAATTAGAAAAAAGTTTTTTTGGAAGATTATTACACCTGCCAAAACATTTGTATTTTAAGGATTTAACTATTTTATTGACATCATTTTCTTCACCCCACTTTAATCAAACCTATCTTTGTATAAATGAAGGGTTAGTTATATGATTAAAATTCTTTGTCATTCATCCTCCCTTTTTCTCATTTTGTGTCCTCCACGGGAAGCAAAGAACAAAGATTAATCAACAGTCATAAACCATTATTGTTTTTAATCAAAATTGAGAGTAGGATTGCCTTGAAGTCTGGAGAAACAAAAACAGGCACGGATTGGTTAGTATTTACTTTTACATTGACTTGTAACTGCAAGAATTGCTGCCTGATACTCCCTTCGTCCCTAATTATTTGATGTTTAGAGTTTTTCATTTGTCCCTAATTATTTGACGTTTGTTCAAATCTAGGAGAATTAATGATAATTTTTTCAAAATTGCCCCTCATTACTTTACCTATTTTTTGATACTTTAAACTCTTTCTCTCTCCTTATCCCAACAAAAGATTTAAGGGTATTATAGATAATTCAGTACTATATTTAATACTTTTCAATCATTATCTTAATTCTTGTGTCCACCTTTAAAACGTCAAATAATTAGGGACGGAGGGAGTATATGTTCTGAATTCCTTGACTTGATACATAACAATATTACCTGTGTGGGCAAGGAAATCGCGCCTTGCTCGCTTAGGGTTTCGTGTTGGCTGAGGAGGAGAGAAATCCACGAAGAATACGGAATTGATTGATTGATTGTAGAGGGGAGAACGACAGGTGGGCGATTACTCCAACGACGCGTGGCAGAACCCCTAGAATCCGGAAACCGTGTTAGGGTTATTGGGATTCCAAGAGCCTTCTTCGGTTCTTCGAGTTGAGAGAGTGTTCGAATCTTGTTAGTGCTTTTTAGGTGGAATATCCGAGCCTTCAGCTACTAAAAGAGTGTCCCTTCTTTCTAGAATGGAAGGGGTATTTATAGAATTCCCTGGACTTAAGTCATCACATGCTAGGCACGTGTTCTCAATGAAATTTCAGAAATACCCTTCAGTCATTAAAGTAATGCCCATATTGCCCTGTCCTTCTAGCCACCAATCCAATCCCTCAATCAATTCCCAAAAATGAGCCGCCTCCACGAGTCTTCCGCCTCGGGACACGTGGAGGCTTCTCCCGGTCTGGCACATTTATTTCTGACTTTTCCATCTTCATTCTATTAGGTTATGCGAACCCTAAATTGCACATTTAATGAGGTCATGGAACCCTAATTTTGCATTTAATTTAATTAGGTTATGTGAACCCTAATTTTGCACATGGGCCCACATTTGCCCCCTGCGCGAGAGTCGCATTTTCAAATAGACGATCGTGCAAGAATACATCAAACTTTTGACTCCACTTCTACGGGTCTTGAATATCATGGTCCTAGTAAATGGAACTCTTAGGGAGCCAAATCCTTGGATTTGTTTCTTTATTTTTCCTGAAAATTGAAAACAAGAAAAATAATCAAACAGCATTTAAAAAGAAATCTTTATTTTGGGTGGTCCACAAAATCTTTCTTTTTCATCAAACCAAATTAAATCATAATTTTATTTTGGAAATAAAATAAAATCTCAATTTTATAATAAAATCTCAATTTTATTTTGACAATAAAATCTTAATTTTATTTTGACAATAAAATCTTAATTTTATTTTGAAAATAAAATAAAATCTTAATTTTAGTTTGGAAATTAAATCTCTCTTTATTTTGGAAACTGGCTTCATCTTTCTTTATTTTGGAAACAAAATAAAATCTTTCTTTATTTGGAAAGAAAATCTAAATTTATTTTGGAAATAAAATAAAATCTATCTTTATTTAATATATATATATATATATATATATATATATATATATACAAGCTATTTTTCGAAAACTACCTTTTATTATTTTCGAAAATAAGCTATTCTTCCCTATAGGGTTTTACTTATCTTTATTTTGGAGAAGTAAGAAGTCCATATTCATAATCCATTGTCGCATGCCTTCTGATTGAGTAGGTGCTACTTGGGTGCATATTTCTCAGGATTGTCTCATAATCGCTAGGAGCCAACGAACACACGTGTGTTCCTCACCATTGCAGCCACATTAGCAAGTCTCACCATCAAGGACATTCTTGTGGTATCCAACACCAGGTAATTGTAAACCATTAGGGGCACACCTTTATTGGAGTTTTCATTTAGCCAATTTCTCATAATTGTTTCCTCGGAATTCTTCAAAACAAGGCTATAACTTTCGCGGTGATGGAGCATTTGTCCCAAACCGTGGACTAAGAGAGCAACAAAACCTTAAAGGTATGCGTGGGAACAAACCCCTAGGTGGTGGCCGAACCCTATAGGAGCCGAACCCTATAGGGCGCCGAACCCTAGGGGGACGAACTTTTTTTTTTTAATTCATTTTTTTTAGGAGAGATCTCGTCCTAGGTGGTGGCCGAACCCTATAGGAGCCGAACCCTATAGGGCGCCGAACCCTAGGGGGGCCGAACATTTATCATCATCATTTTTTTTTATATTTTTTTTAAGGAGAGATCCCGCCCTAGGTGGTGGCTGAACCCTATAGGAGCCGAACCCTATAGGGCGCCGATCCCTAGGGGGGCCGAACCTTTATCATTTTTTTAAGGAGAGATCCCGCTCTAGGTGGTGGCCGAACCCTATAGGCGCCGAACCCTAGGGGGGCCGAACCCTTTTTTTTTTTTTTGATCTTCCGAGCCCCAATACCTTGAGTACATCTTAGTTTTTTCCTCGGATAATGAAGTGTGGCTTAACATTTTTCCTTGACGAAAACGCGAAAAGAGAAAAATTGATATGATTGCATGCTACAAAACCACTCCAGATGACCAAACCCTTAGGGGGCGAACCCTAGGAGGCCGAACCCTAGGGGGGCCGAACCCTAGGGGGGGCGAACCCTAGGGGGTGAACTCTAGGCAGAAATTCACGTTTTGGACGAAAAAATGAAGTTCGGGCCGACTTGTCTCTACTATTAGGAGCGTCATTTGGAGTTTTTTGGCCCATAATATATCAAAACGACCGTATCGACAAGCCCTTCAAAACTCATCGCTACGCCATGACCTATGCTGTTTTAAGTCCAAAAAAGGCTCCGAAGGATGGATTTTGGCCGTCCGAAGTTTTTTCGAAAATTTTCGGGAATTTTTTCTTGCATAAATGTACTCCTTCAATCTTTCTGACATTGTTTCTTCTTGTTTTTAGGTGTTTTGAAGCTCAACTATCGGACGTTCATATACTTTATTTTGCCATGGTGGGTACTTTATGTTCATATACTTTACTCGACATTCTTGATATACTTTCTCTAGGATTGGTATAATGATCTCCCCCTTATCTGTAGGCCCTTTCTCCTGAATCCTCTGCAGAACTAAGGACTTTCAAGGAGTCCCCATTCATCACTGATTGGGGAAGAGCTCCCTTCTTTGGTCCTTCTGACCTCTTCTGGGATAGAGTTAGAGATTATGACCCTACAAGTTTTCCACCCCCAAAGAAAGAAGGCTTTTTTCTGTATGCCCCAGCTTCTGGAGGTTGGGATGACTTCCCTCATGCCGATTGCATTCCCCGCCTATGCATAGAGAAGCAAGAGTACCCATTCAGTCCCCTTCGCTTCCTGTCAGATTCATCCGGTCGCCTTCAAGGATGGCAAGATTGAACCGACGAGATCCTTGACAACGCTGAATATGTGGAAATACTGAAGAATGCGAGTATTTTTCGTTGTGTTCAACTATGTAGAGACCTACGGATTTACCAGGATCATAACGCACTTACTGTGTTGATCTCACGATGGTGTTCCTCTACTTGCACATTCATCACTGCCTGGGGGGAATTCACCCCTACTCTAGAGGATGTTTATGCCCTCTACCAGTAAGTTTTCTTCTTTTATTCCTTTCATTCATTCTCATATTTTTTTTAATTTATATATATATATATATATATATATATATATATATTTATTTTTATTTTTTATTTTTTTATTTTTTGAATCTCGTCTTGTAGCCTTCCCATTGTTGCTTCGAACTCCTGCGGCCCTTCTAACATGTCCACTAGAGATAACGAATGCGTTGCCTACTTGATGGAAGCCTTCAGGCAATCTTCCCACTTCACTTCCCGCTTCAAGGGTGATACGCTCCTTCCGGATTTCGAGAGTTCAGGTCGGCAAAAGAATTCTTGGTTATCTTGGGTGCACTATTTCTTCCGTGATTACAAGACCAACCAGTGGAACAACTCAGTTTACGATAAGTCTGTTCTTGCCTTCCGTGAAGAGACTTGCCCCTTTCCTCTGGCAGCTTATCTAGTTATGTGGTTGTCCCGTTTCATCTTCCCTGGGTCTCCCGTAGACGGTCCTTCTGCCCGTATGTTTAGTTTGGCGGCGTTGTTATCCCGAGGCTCGGAGATTCCCCTTGCTCCTCTCTTCCTAGGGACCTTATATCGTCGCCTAGACGAAATAACCCTTGCCATGAAAGAATCTGTTGGGAGGTAATCACTTTCATATTTTATATTTAATTGTCATTCAAACTGCCCTTCTTTTCCTTCAACCTTTTCTATAATATATATATATATATATATATATATATATATATATATATATATATATATATTTGTTTTTTATTTACTCAGGTATGATGTCAGTTGCTTCATTCCATGCTCCTTCCTTCAGATCTTTCTTTTCGAGCGCTTTCCGGGCTATTCCGATCTTGAACATCTTTCTACAAGAAAGAAAAAGTCTCATTCTCTCCCACCACGCAACATCATTCCTCACATGCTACGCTGGATTGATCACCGTTCTAGTCCTGACAGTACGGATTTGCGACATTTCCTTGATGATTATTCATGCTTCACTGCTCGTCCCTATACCGTCATTTCAGGGGGTTGCGGTCATCTACCTCACTTCTACAAGCACAAATTTCGTACCTTCTCCAACCTCAGCAGAAATAGTTTGAGTGGCTCCGCACTGTCTTGGTTCGTTTTCCTTCGGTCCACAGAGCTTCCATATTTCCTTGAGAATAATAGTTTTGGTACTGTACTGTATTCTCCTCACAGGGTCATGAGACAATTCGGATATGACCAGGAACGCCCTTTCGGTCACACCTGCCGGGGAATTATGAGGATGTTCTTCTCAATTTCGTCTCTACTTCCTCCTCTTTTACATGGGCATTTCCGAGGCCATCAAGTGATCCCCATAGACCCCTTCCTTTTGTCATACCAGATGACTCCCGGAGCGGGCGATATACCGCTGGAGAACGTAATTACTGGCAAGTCAATCTTAAAAGATGGGAGGATGATACCTTGATTTGTTCATTGTCGGTCTCTATTCCACAACGTCTTCAATGGGGCCGGCTGTTATGCTCTCCCAAGCCCAATGTTCGCTCAGCACTTTGGCCAGCCAGTAGCCGCTTGGCTGAGCGTGACATTTTGATGCCTAAGTCGTCTCCCCCTAAGCAGATCATTCCATCACAGGTTCCCACTACTTCCAGGAGTCTTCCACCACGGGCTCCATTTCGGGTGTCCTCTCTAGCTCCTCCCCAGGGATCCTCTGATGCCGAGGAGATGAGAGTTACTCGTTCTAAAACGAGAGCAGCTACTACTACTGATTCTGAGATAGCTCCTCCTATTGTTTCTGCCGAGGTTCCAATCAGTCGTCCTCCTATCAGGCTTATCATAAAGCCATTAGCAAAACGCCCCCTTGATAATGTTGATCCTAGTATCCAGGCAGCCGAGGATCCGATCAAGAAGCGCCGTAGAAATTTGGTAATTTGTCGTACTACTCTCATTTTTTCTTTCATCCCTTGTGTTACTGTTTTCACATATCATTGAGTAATTGTTTCCTATACATACATATATATATATATATATTTATTGATTTTCAGGTAACCGTGGTCGATGAAGATGATGATGATGATGATGATGATGTTCCTCTTGGGTTATTGTATAGTACTACAAATGAGGCTTCCGCGGCGGCTTCCACTAGTCGTGAGCCCGTCCAACGTGTCCTTATTGATATTGAGTCATCTACTCCTCGCGACGATTGTGTTAGTCTGGATGCTAAGGATACTTTGTCTGATGTAAGCTCGAGTCCTGTTGTAGGTGATACAGCAATTTCTTCAAACCTTCCTATGCATGCTCCCTATGACGAGTCTGAAGATGTTGATGAGACTCTTACTTCCCCGAGGGAGAATCATTCTAAAACTATTGGTGATGTTCATCCTCCCCAGAAGGATTCTACCGAGGTGGTGATTGCTCGGGAGGGCATTGTTGATAGTACTTTGGATGGGTTGAATGACATTCCCCTTTCTGTGGCATCTCCCGACTCCTTTTCCATTGACTATATTGTGAGTATCCTTCTTTAATCCACAAATGATTTGTCTTACATTTTTTTTTCTTTTCTTTATAATATATTGTGCTTTGACATCTTGTTTTCAGAGCGAGAGGATGAAGAATTTGCCTTTGCCCGTTGAGGCACTCGCGTTATTTGCTGTTCTCCATCCGGATGTTGCCCACTTGCCATGTAGTGACCTTGGTTATCCTCCAGGTGACCAAGGCTTCGAGGAATCCTTAGCCGTACGACATCTTTTAGCTCCTCCATCCCTGGTCTCGACAGATTCTATGGTGGCCTCTAAAGTAGCTCCTGCCAGAGCTTCCTTCAATCCAAGTGGAGATCTTATTTCCTGGAGGGGTTTCCAGATATCGTCTTCTAGTCAGGAAAGTCTGGAGCGTCTCCTAGCTCGGTTCCCGTAGATTCTTGACCGGCTGATTATTAAGACAACTTCCACCCAGACCCTCTTCCTAGATCAGCTCGCAGGCCTTATTCTTGGATTGCATACTCTTTCTTTATATTCCTTGTGAGTTGAGGACTTGAAGAAGTTTAGCGATGATGTAGATGACCTTGCAGCCGTAGGTGTTGACATGTCTCCTTTTCGTGATAGGTTGGATCTTCTCAAGTCGAGTTTTAACCTTGTTTCACTACGTTCGGAGGTTGCTGTACGTAAATGTGAAGATGAATCCTTTTCAGTGCAGCTTTCTGAGCTTGGTGACGCCGCAAACAAATTGAAGAGCCAGTCTCAAGATTTAGGAGGCCAGCATCGGGACTTACAAGCAAAACTTCAGGAGGTAGAGCGTCAGTGCCGGGATTTAGAGGCAAAACTTCAGGAGGTAGAGCGTCAGTGCCGGGACTTAGAGGCGACCACCCAACAGGTTAGGGAGCTGAAAGCTGCAAATCTTAGGATTCGAGATGCTGCCGCTGCTGACTTGGAAGCTTTAGTTGTGCCTCCTCTTTATTTTGATATGTCGTGACCTTTAGATCATAACTTATTGTAGTAGTTTATTTTTTCGATTTCAGAAACTCATTTACACATATTTTATTTATCAAAACGTGGTTTCATTAACCTTGTTGATTGCCTTTAATTTGAATGATTCCTTAAAACTCAATATTTATCATTGAGTCTCAAGTTTTTTTTTTCAAATTAATATTCCAAGACAACAATAGGTATTATAAGAAAACATCAATTTTGTCAAATTTTGAATTAAAACATTCAAGTATAAGTGAAAGTTTGTCAATTTATTGATAAAAAATTGCTTTTAACGAAAAGCATAACGTTTCACATAGTAAATCTTGCTTTTATCGGAGAAAGCCTAACGTTTGCCACTTTTAGAGATAAAGTGTAACTTTTTTTGCTTTTATCGAATAAAGCATAACATTCTTCACTTTTAAAGATAAAGCGTAACTTTTGGGTTTGAGGGCTTATACTCAGGTGCTTCAGTCACTTTTGAAGTTGAAAGTGTAACTTGCGAGGGCTGTTAGTCAGGTTCCTCGATCACTTTTGAAGTTGAAAGTGTAACTTTCGAGGGCTGTAAATCAGGTTCCTCGATTACTTTTGAAGTTAAAAGTATAACTTTTGTGATGCTCTTCTCATGTGTAATATTTCTTTACCCATTTCAAGTTTAATGGGCCTGAGACAGCATCTGATCCCACACGAGATATCTTGCAATATCCGCTTTCGGAGATCTCTCGTACCCTATACGGGCCTTCCCATTTGGGGTAAAATTTGGTGGTTGGGGTCCCCCTCATAACTTGAGTTACCGTTTTGAGGACCAGGTCTCCCACCAGAATTTGTCGTGGTACCACCGCGGTGTTGTATTATCGTCGCAGTCTTTCGTGGAACCGTTCAAGCTTTTCTTTAGCCTTGTCTCGGAAGTCGGCTAAGGCCTCTAGGGCGGCTGGTCGGCTTTCTTCCTCGACTAAGCTTTGAAGTCTCATTCGAGCCGAAGGTATTTCTATTTCGGTGGGCAAGATAGCTTCTTCACCATAAACCAAAACGTATGGGGTTTCGCCTGTAGGCTTTCTTTTTGAAGTTCGATATGCCCATAACGCTATTGGTAGTTGTTCTGCCCATTTCTTCGGATGATCGTCTAAGGTTTTTGATAAGATTTTTATCAAGGTTTTGTTTGTCGCTTCTGCTTGTCCGTTGCTTTTCGGGTAGTAGGGTGATGATTTATAATGTTTCACCCTGTATCTTTCCATCAGACTTTTGATGTCTCTATTGATGAAGGGGGTTCCATTGTCGGACAAAATGATCTTCGGGATCCCGAAACGGCAAATGATGTGCTCCTTGATAAAGTTTGCCACTGCTGGTCCCGTGGCCTTCTTCAAGGGTATGGCTTCCACCCACTTTGTGTACATCTCGGTGGCAGTTAAAATCCATATGTTGCCCTTAGAATTAGGGTGTACAGGACCTATAAGATCCATTCCCCATGTATGAAAGGGCCATGGTGTTGCTAAGGTGCGCAAATCCACGGCGGGAGCATGTATCAGGTTTCCATGTATTTGACAAATGTGACACTTTTTGACAAATTCTAGACAATCTCCTTCCATCTTTGGCCAATAGTAACCATGATCGATAAGTTGTTTGTACAACTTGGCTCCCCCTTGATGTTCATCCTTGTGCATTTGATAGACCAAATCTCTGGCTTTGCCTAGTTCTAGACACCGTAGGGGCTTGCCATTGAAACCTCTTCTGAACAATTCTCCATTTTGTAAGAAGAATCGTTGCGACTTCCTCTTTATTATAATTGCATCCTTCTTTTCGGTTGGAAGAATCTCGTTTTGTAAGAAGTTCACATAAGGAATTCGCCAATCCACTATATCATCAATGAAAGCACATTCATCCTCCCCAGGGTATTCTTGGCATGAAACACAGTGGCGTTGTAGGGCATCTGCTGCCTTCTTCATTTCAGGCCAATAATACCCTTGGCGTTGCAACCTACGATACAGACCTATGTCTGCAAACCCGCAATTCTCTTCATGCACCTGATGCAAGACTTTACTTGCTTCTTGCTTCCCCAAGCATCGTGTCAATACACCATCTGCTTCTTTGTGATACAAGACACCTTTGATGATGCTGTACTTTTGTAGCTCTACAATTGGTATTGTTCCTTCCTTAGTTTGCAATTGATGGGAGATGTCATATCTCCAATCGTCTATCATGTCTTTGGAGAACAAGTTTAGCACCGTGGTTGGGAGGGTTCTCTTCATTACCTTCACATTCAAGTCTTCTCCTTGAATATAGACTCGAGATGCTACTGTTGCTAGTGCATCCGGTTGTTTATTCTGTCCTCTTAGCACATATTCAATCACCACCTTCTTGTAAGCTTCCATCACCTTTTGTGCTACAGTTCGATACGGCGCCAAGATGGGTTCTTTCACTCCGAATTGACCTTTTATCTGCTGCACTATAAGGTTTGAATCTCCTTTTACTTTAAGATATTTGGCTCCCAATTCTTGAGCCGCTAACAATCCTAGTATGAACGCCTCGTATTCTGCTTCATTATTTGTGCAAGGGAAGTCCAATTTGTACGACAAGGATATTTCATTTCCTTCTTTGGTGGTCAACACCACTCCTGCTCCGCCTTTACCTTCTGCAGATGATCCATCAAAAGCCAAACTCCACCATTCTGGATCCTCATCCATCAAGTCGATTGATTCCACTTCTCCACCCGGAAGATCCTCAGAAGGGGGCTCATATTCTCCGTTTGGAAATTGAGCTAGCAGGTCTGCCAAGGCTTGACATCGGATTGCCTTTGGTGTTACACACTTGATGTCATATTCTGAAAGAATCATCATCCATCTAGCAGGTCTTCCTACTAATGCTGGCCTAGTTAATAGGTATCTGATCGGATCAGTTTTTGTTGCAATCATTACTTCGTGCGCTAGAAAATAATGTCGCATTTTCTGCGCAATGAACACCAACGCTAGGCAATGCCTCTCTACTTGTGAATACCTGGTTTTCGGTCCTCTGATTATCCGGCTAATGTAATACATAGGTTTCTCTTCTCCATCCACCTCTTGCGTGATCAATCCCCCTATAGACTTCTTAGTAGATGTGATGTACAACTGCAACGGCATTCCACTTTGTGGCACTACCATCGTTTGTGCCGAAGACAAAATTCTTTTTACTTTCTCAAAGGCCTGTTGTTGGTCTTTCCCCCAATCCCATTGCACCTTTCCTTTTAGTAATTTGCCGAAAGGTTCTGTGACTTCGGCTAATGCTGGCATGAATCTTCTCATGTACGAGACCTTCCCCTAGAAAGCTCTTCAACTGCTTTTGCGTCTTTGGTGGGGGCATCTCTGTAACTGCTTTCGCCTTGCCTGGGTCCACTTCTAAACCTCTGTTGTGCACCAAGAAGCCCAAGAATTTTCCAGCCGTCATTCCAAAGGCGCACTTCTTCGGATTCATCCTCAACTTATACCTTCGGCATCGCTCAAACACTTTCCTCAGGTCCTCCACATGAGTTGTTGCCTTCTTGGATTTCACTACCACATCGTCCACATAGTCCTCCACTATATCATGAATCATGTCATGAAATATAGCATGCATTGCCCTCTGATAAGTTGCCCCCGCATTCTTCAATCTGAATGGCATTACTACATAGTAAAAATTCCCAAACGGGGTACGAAAGGCTATCAACTCTGCATCTTCCATGGACATCTTTATCTAATTGTAGCCCACAAACCCATCCATGAAAGACATCATCTCATGATTAGCCGTTGCATCTACCAAGGTGTCTATGTTGGGTAATGGGTACATATCCTTCGGGCATGCCTTGTTCAAGTCTCTGAAATCGACACATATTCGTAGCTGTCCATTTGATTTCTTTACCGGTACGATGTTGGAAAGCTATATTGGATGTTGGATTGGCTTGATGAACCCTACTTCCAGTAACTTTTTGATTTCTTCCTTTATTTGGGTTTCGACCTCGGGTGCATAGTTGCGAGGTGCTTGCTTCACTGGCTTCATTCCCGGGCTTATGTTTAGATTGTGCTCCACAAGATCTTTGTCAATTCCGGGCATCTCGTCGTAATTCCAAGCAAAGACGTCCTTATACTCTCGCAATAGTTGTATGAGCTCCTCTTTCTGGTTAGCCTCAAGCTCCTTGTTGACATAAGTTGGTCTTGGCGTTCCTCCATCTGTTGCCAAATCAACTTCTTCTAATTCATTTTGTTGAGGTTTTGGCCTATCTTCAAAGCATTCTGGAGCTGGTTCTACCTTCTGTTGTACAACTTCTTCTCCTTCATTATTGATGGAGTGGGGGACACCTCCTGAGCTGTTGGGTTTGCACGCTTCTTTGGGCTCTTCCCCCTTGCACCGTCATAATCGAAACACTACCTTTCCGTCAGGTTTTACAACCATCTCCCATTTTGTCTTTTGGCCATCCTCGGACTGTGCTATCCGCTTGGCATTTATTATATTTCTGGCATCTTCAGGATTTACTGGCCTTTTCTTCTCTTCTCTTCCTTCCTTCTCCAAGTCCACTACGACTGGCTTCATATCTTTGGAACATTCTCCATGTTCCGAGGTCTTCTTCTTTACTTTTTCTGCAGGTACAAACTTATCTTCCTGCACTTCCTTCCAGCTTGCTAGTCTTAAGGAATCAAGCCTCGCGATCTGGTTCTCTCCCTCTTCAGCGACATCATCGAAGAAAGTTGCTTCGGTGATGTGTGCCTCCTCTGGTCCAAAGGGATTCCGAGTTGCTGGTACCTTCACTTCTTTCCCTTTCCAGATAGCTTTGCACTGATGAAAGACTAAGGGTACCACCCCATAGTCATTTTGCCAAGCCCTTCCCAGCAAGATATGGTATGCTGCATCTACCTTTGCAACATGGAACATTACAGGCCCTCGGATTTTTCCAACTTGCATGTCTACCTTGATATGTCCCAGGGTTCTCGTGCTCTGGTTAGCGAATCCTATAATGTTTGTTTGTTCCTTCACTATCTTCTTCTCTGACAGGCCTAACCGTTTGAACATGGTGTAGGGCATAATATTTACAGATGCTCCATTGTCAATGAATGCCCTCCGCACTTCGATGCCATTGATTATCGCTGTCATATACAATGGTCTGTTGTGCGGGTATCTTATCTCTCTATCAGCTTTAGAGAAAGATATCTTATTTGCTTCCTCCTCCATTGTTTTCACAAATCCTTTGCTTATGGCCATGCAAGTCTCCTGTGTCTCGGCGGCCTTAATTATTGCCCTGGTTGCCTCAATCCTTGCTTCCTTGGCCAACCCTATCTGATCGAAAAAATTTCTGAATTTGGCCCCATTCATCAATGCTTTCACTTGCAGGCCTGGGTCACACTCCTCCTTTTCTTCCACCATCATCTCCACTTCTGGGATTATGTTGTGGATAACAGTGTTGCATGTTTCTTTTCCCTTGTGATTTGGCAGTGGCTTGTCATGAACGCTGCTTTCCTTTCCCAGTTCAATCTCCCCATTTGCCAACTTCTCGTGGAATATCCTACGCAGGCTATAACAATCCATAGTTGAGTGTCCCGCGTATTGGTGGAAAACACAGAAGTCTGGCCTTCTCTTCATCTCCTCCGTTACTGCAAATCTAGGCCTTGGGGGTTTCACCACCCCATGTTCAATCCATTGCTCGTATAGGCCCCTGAATGCTTTCTCACTGCATGTGATAGCCTCCGGGACCGACTTTCTTGCATATTTATCTCCAGGCCTTCCTTTGCTTCGCTCAAAATTTTTCTCATGCTTCTCCCTCTTGCCCCCTTGTGGTTTTGACTGAGAGTCAGCCAAAGCCACAGTTGCTGTTCTCTTGCCCCTCCATGTAACTGTCGCATGGCTAGTGGGCAGTGTCATGATTCCTCCCAAGTCTTGTGCGAAAGCTGAGAGGGTCGCGAAGGAATCACAAGCCTTGGTAATGAGGTGGGGCTTGAAGGAATCTAAGGCACCATTGTTGCAAATGCTGACCAGGTTCTTTTCTTCAATCGGCTCTGCACACTTCTGTGCCTGGGCCCTGAACCTGTCAACGTAATCGGATAGCTCCTCATTTGGCTTCTGCTTGAACCGCATGAGTTCTACAATGGTTACCTGTTTCTGCACATAGAAAAATTTCTTAAAAAATTATAATTTGAGGTCATCCCAATCATGGACTGACCCCTTCTCCAGATTGTAGTACCAACTAAAGGCACTATCTGTCAAAGTTTTGTTGAATTCCCGCATCAACAAGTTGTGGTTGTTCACTTCATCATATCCCAGCCACGGAGACATCGACTCTACAAACCTGGCAATATGTTCCCTGGCATTTCCTTTCTCCCCGTTGTATTTTGGAAATTGCGGGGGATGCTCGATATATCCTATCGGGTAAGGTTGCCTCCGAATGTGTGCTGGGTAAGGCGGAGTAAAGTCCAACTCCGAGGGTCGAGATGTCTGCCTACGAAGTTGATTGATTACATCGATCATATCATCCTTCGTCACATACTGGCTCGTGGCGTGAACTCTCTGGGGTGTTGAGATATACTGTGGTATCGGCGGTGTGTATGGTAGAGAGATTGGTTGGTGCACACTTGCGTCATGCAAAGTCAGCACTGGTGGAAGTTGCTGGCTCACTCGCTGGACATCGCCTGGAATGGTTGGCATTTGCACCTGTGAAATTGATGGGAGAGCAGTTGGGATGATGTTTGTCTGAGGTTGGCTTGCTTCCAACCTACGTTGTGGCACGTCACCGCTGTGTTGGGCCTCCAAGTTGATTATTGGAACCGATTGACTTTCCGTCGAGGGCGATACAATCTGGTTCTCTTTGTTGTTGCTGCCATTGTTGTTGTCTTCCACTCCTACCTGTCTCCCCTGCGAGCTTCCTGGGAACATGGCCTTAAACGTAGGAATCTGCATCAACTGCTGGCAGAAGTTCCCCATCTCCTCTTGCTTCCTTTGCATTTCCAGCATCATGGCCATCATCATCCCTTGTCCTTCTCGTGCTTCCTTCAATGCCTTGAGCATCTCCAGTTGCACAGTATTCGTCTGGTCTCCACCTGCATCCTCGCCTTGCCTTCCTGCGTTGGTTTGTTGTTGATTAGCCATATGTGGTGATGTCGAACTCTCTTCTGAAACGTCTTCAACAAGTGGTTGGTCAAAATCCAGGTTTGCGCCTTGGAATGCTTGAGTCACTTGTCTTGGAACTGGATCCGGCGAGGTAATGCTATCTGTTGGTGAAGCAGCTCTTCCTGTAATTCTCCCACTTCGAGTTGTGGGCATACCCTTCACGAATTCTACACCTCCCCAGCAGAGTCGCCAAATAAATGTGGGCAAGGAAATCGCGCCTTGATCGCTTAGGGTTTCGTGTTAGCTGAGGAGGAGAGAAATCCACGAAGAATACGGAATTGATTGATTGATTGTAGAGGGGAGAACGACAGGTGGACGATTACTCCAACGACGCGTGGCAGAACCCCTAGAATCCGGAAACCGTGTTAGGGTTATTGGGATTCCAAGAGCCTTCTTCGGTTCTTCGAGTTGAGAGAGTGTTCGAATCTTGTTAGTGCTTTTTAGGTGGAATATCTGAGCCTTCAGCTACTAAAAGAGTGTCCCTTCTTTCTAGAATGGAAGGGGTATTTATAGAGTTCCCTGGACTTAAGTCATCACATACTAGGCACATGTTCTCAATGAAATTCCATAAATACCCTTCAGTCATTAAAGTAATGCCCATATTGCCCTGTCCTTCTAGCCACCAATCCAATCCCTCAATCAATTCTCAAAAATGAGCCGCCTCCAAGAGTCTTCTGTCTCGGGACACGTGGAGGCTTCTCCCGGTCTGGCACATTTATTTCTGACTTTTCCATCTTCATTCCATTAGGTTATGCGAACCCTAAATTGCACATTTAATGAGGTCATGGAACCCTAATTATGCATTTAATTTAATTAGGTTATGTGAACCCTAATTTTGCACATGGGCCCACAACCTGCTAATGTGAAAGTCACCATCTTGTGTGGTTGCAGATTCATTGAGATTTACATCTGCTATATCATTTGCTCTGGCGATTTTGTTTATTGTTGTACTAATTGGTATAACATTATACAAACTAATAGAGGGAAGCATAAAGGCACCTAAATGGTTTCCAAGTGTTGATGATACATCATCCTTCTTAAATCTTTTCGCTGCAGTCCCAGTTCTTATTTGTGCATATCTCTACCACTTTAATGGTATGCAAACTGATCATCTCCTTGTATACAGAGCTTATCTTGTTTGCTCAATTTGACTAAACAACTTATGCATCTCACTTTTTTTTCTTTTTTTAATTAATTTTTCTTGTCTATCCCCTTATTTTTTATTAATTCTTTTTCCTTTATATATATATATATATATATATATATATATATATATATATATATATATATATATATATATATATATATATATATATATTATTCCTAATTTTTGCCTCTTCAAAAATCTTACTCACTCTCTTCAACTGTATAGTACATAGTAGCTAACATGTTGAACTAATTTCTAGTGTGATTCTAAAAGTTCGCTAATTTGCAGTTCATACAATTGAAAATGAGCTTGGAGAGTCTTACCAAGATGCAAGCTGTTGTCCAAACCTCACTTGCTTTATGTGCAATGGTCTATGCAATGACAGGCCTATTTGGGTTCTTTCTGTTCGCTGATTCAACACTTGCTGATGTGCTTTCCAACTTCGATGCCAACCTCATCGTTCCTTTTAGCTCTTTTTTCAATGATGTTGTTCACATCAGCTACGCAGTCCACATTATACTTATTTTTCCCATCATATTTTATCCACTACGGCTCAATTTGGATGGCCTACTTTTTCCCTCAACAAGGCCTTTTGCCTCGCACAACTCAAGGTTCTCATTAGTAAGCATGGGACTACTAGTTGTATCTCTCTACGGAGCAATGTACATACCCAGCATCTGGATAGCATTCGAGTTTATTGGAGGAACGGTTGGATTATGCTTCTATTCATATTTCCTGCTACCATCACTCTCAAGTAAGTAATTTTATTTCCTGAGTATTTGTTTTGCCAAGTTAAGTATGTACATAATAACGTCTTCTAGAGGGGAAGAACCCACGAACAGTACTTAAAGCAGCACCTTGACCACATTGGTGGGGGGAAAATAGCGAGGGGACAAAACTCCTATACCTCCCAAAACATTTTGAGTTACTGAAAACTACCCCGGTCTGAATTCCTTCAAAAACTCTAAAAAGGAGAGCAGCTTCCCCAAAAAAACCCTCTTTGACCCCAAAATTATCAGATTCAGCAAAATGGACATGAATGTGATATGTAAAACTTCATAGTTAAGAAAAGAACCATGAGCCTTGTTATTCAACTTTGTTCAAGTCATCTTTGATGAAAACTTTTAAAATTTGTAGGTCTAAAATTTATATAATCCATAGAATATACTTGAGTAGAACCAATGTTTAGGCTTTAGCTCAAAATGATATTGAGCTTAGTGATAGATACTTTACAAGGCATAGGTCATGACTATGGTTTCAATATGCAAAGGATAATTGCTATGATGATAATAATTATAACAAAAAAAGGGACTGCTTTTGATTTTTAATTACTTATTGTTTAGAAAATTTCAAACATCAAATTCACATGCAATTCATTTCCATGGTTGTAGGGACCGTCACTCTATAGCAACGAGGAAAGACAAGTTTTTGTCCATTGTTTTGATAATCCTTGCACTGTTCTCGAATGTAGTGGCCATCTACAGCCATGCAAACTCTTTGCTCCACAATTCTTCCAACTTTGATTAATGTTTGTGCATGCAGTGACTACAAGGCAGAGGAGAGAGGCCTTCTAGACGTGCCAACTTAAGGGCTATTTGAGATGCATGTGGATCCAAAATGATATAAATTTAGCCCTGCATAATTTCTCAGCCTTACTACTTGATTGTTGTTGTAATTTTTGATCCAAACTCAATATATCATATTATATTTAGTCCTTTGAATCTATGGAAATTTTTGAACATCTCTTCCCTCTCTGGGTTTCGCTTCTAAATAGTTTATTTAAGGGTCTCATGTTTTGTGGTTATTTATCAGTATTTCATGTTTTTTGGTTGTAGGAACAATTATGAAGACAAGTACAAGAGACAGAACTGTACAACTTAGGAATTCAGAACAAGTTGGCAAACAATCCAGAATTCCTATGGTTAATTAAGGCAGCACTAGCCGAGGGACAAAAAGAGTTGAAAACAATTACTGATCAGCTTGTCACGTTCAAAACTTCTGAACTTTCTTATGGTCATATTTAAAAAGTTGGATATTTTGTTTAGAATGTTATACTTGATAAATTATTGATGTTAAGTAGAATGGATGATACTTTGGATTCTAATTTTTTTATTTTGGTTAAATATGATGGAAAATGGAAATTTAGTTATTCTATTATTGGTGTTTTTTATCATTACAATCATTTTGGTTAAATATTATTGGTGTAATCTTTTTTCTTATTTCTAGATCTATAATTTTATATTTAGTTTTTCATTTAGTCACAACAACTAATTTTGTCATTATTATTAACTTTTTCTGTGACGAGATGTGTCGTCACCATAAGTATTCAATTAGTGACATTGAAAAATGTGTCCCAAAAAATAACTCTTTGGTGACAAATTATTTTGTAATATTATTTAAAATATGAAATGACAACGACATATTATTAGGTGACGAATTGTTCTGTCGTCATTTATTTTCTTATTTTTGGTGACGATGAACACAATAATATGACGAAAGAATAATCATAAATATGATAATATTTTCGTCATTAAAATTAGATGATTTAAATAGAGTAACAAATTTTCTTCACTAAAACAATATCATTTAATAACAAAAAAAAAATTTCGTCATTTAATGCACTAAGTTTTGATGACGAAACATAATATAGAGTGACGAAAGTTTCATTCAAATAATGACGCTATTAACGTCACTAAAAGTAATTAATTTTAGTGATAATGGTGTAGATCGTCACCATAAGTTAAAACATTTAGTGACGATATCATATATTGTCAAATAAACATTTTACCGCGCTCATAAGTTGATGGTCTCTGTGACGATTAACACTCGTCACCAAATATTTTAGTGACGAAAAATAAATTTTATGTGACAAATTTTAACGTAATTTTTTATGTAATTTCTTGTAGTGAACAATATAAGCATGAGGATTATAACAATGATATAAGAATTTAATTAAATGAAAGCAAATGATAAATTTTAAATATTTATAATTTAATTTATCCAGAATTCCAAAAATATTCAAATTGTCAACATGATACTGCTTTGTGGAGTAAAATTCAAGAATAATATTGTATCAAAAATGATTTGGACCGAAAAGAAATTAATTTTTGTCATGAATAGTACCTCGGGTGAATAGTACCTGAGTGAATAGTATCCCGTGAATAATACTTTGGGAATAGTACCCCGGCATGAAAAAATTAAAATTTATCAAGAATGCGCAGAATAGTATTTTCATGAAAAGATACTAGATGAAGCGCAAATTTCAAGGATATTCTACTAATTTCAAGGAGTATAGAAGCCTTACTTTAACAAAATGAGTGTAGAATTCGGAATCTGAAATGAAATAATATTACTTATATACTATAGGGTATGGAAGAAAATTATTTTTTACGAATATTGAACAAAAATAATATCCCTTACCTTAAAAAGAGAGTACTTCTAGCTGGTAGGGCATGGATATTCATGAAAAAAACTTATACTGTTTTCTACACTCAAATCTTTCTTAAACTCTAAAGAAATACGCTCAATATTATAGAAGAAGAATTCTCTGATTCTGGTGTGATTTTCAATTCTAAACTAAGCATCCTATTTATAGGAGAATGGAAGGGGCACTATTTAGAAAAAATCACGGACGCACAGTGGGATTTTTTTCACGAGTACAAACTTTCGTCTAAAAAAATTTTGATTTCACTATGCAGTCACTATGCAAATACTATGCATAATAAAATATAATATATTCTATTTTTCATAAAAAACAAAACTTATTATAATATATATATATATATATATATATATATATATATATATATATATATAAAATAGTAACCCACCCGTGAAATCCCCCGTGACAATTCATTTTTCATCACACATGGGCCCCACCCATGTCATCATCACATGTGGGCCCCACCTCTTGTTATATATATATATATATATATATATATATATATATAATACTGAATAACTTTGTACCGATTATTTTGAAAAATGGGTAAGTGAGGTCCAAATAATACGCCAAAATTTACAACAAATACTTTATAAAAATTCTCTCAATAT
Source organism: Panax notoginseng (assembly GCA_016801055.1). Taxonomy (NCBI): domain Eukaryota; kingdom Viridiplantae; phylum Streptophyta; class Magnoliopsida; order Apiales; family Araliaceae; genus Panax; species Panax notoginseng. The sequence goes on from CM029019.1 coordinate 171,680,035, forward strand.
TTTTAGCAATATTTATTCATCATTATTATAACTCGCAATATTAACAACCAGATCGTTCCCAGGAAAGATGAGACTTTTCGATAAGAATTTCTCCCTATTGGCACACAATTAGGTGACCAAACCCCTTTCCTCGATAGAACTTTCTAGATATTGTTAATTATACAAATAATAATATGAATAACTTGTAATTTCAATTATTGATTTAATAATATAAAATATTATGCAGATGATACTGTGACAATAATAGAATCAATAATGTGAGATACTATGTAGCAATTACTGTAGCAATAATTAAATAAAATAGAGTGACTTCTCACGTAAGCATCAATAATCAATACCGTGTGCTACTATGCAGCCACACATATTATAGTACTTTTATCACCGGGTATATCAACAGTTAATGGTAAAACTTTCCCCGTTATTTTTATAAAAAAATATTTATGTCGTTTTCTATCTCCGACAATAATTCCGTTGTGGGGTTCACCAATGACTGTGCCGTCGTACGAATATTTCCTGTTAAAACGAATATTCCCCGACCAATCTAATATTTTATAACAACTTGCATACTTTGTAAAATTTATAAATACTACCCACAACTATAACATTATATCAAATTCACACCATAATATTCAAACATATATTTCGAGAAAAATTAATCTTTATTTATAAAAGTTGGGGTCTTACACTATTCTTATAGAATAGTGAGGACTACTATAGCAATCATCTTGGACAATCACTCCATTCCCTGACTAATCTCAGCTATATTCTCATTTCTTGAAGAGAACAATGAAAGAAAAGTGTGAGTTCAACTAGCCCAGTAAAGAATATTATAACTAAGATAATGCAGAATAAATTATCGTTGGCCTTCAACAGTATAACAACTGATAGAATACAATAGACAATGAGTTTTAGATCAACAACTGCAGCGGAAATAACAATCTATTAGAAGAGTCAAGTAGAGCATGATATCTACTATCTTCTATGCTTTAAAAGTTTATCATCAATTTTATCGCTGAGACTCAGCTTAATAAAGAATCCATATTACTGAATTATTCATGCACTACGGGCCAATGATATTCATTAGTATCACATCCACGAATTATCCATGCACTACAGGCCAAGGATATTCATGTTATCACCAATGGTCATGATCATGCCAAACAACAATTCATCTTTGCACCCTTGGCTGAAGAGAACGCATGGTCATGATCATACCAACATCTGTCCATCAATGCACTACGGACCAATGAGGACTTTTACCACATCGTTTGTAACATTACAGGTCATGATTATACCGAATAATCCCTAGTCATAATCATACCAATTAATAGTCCATCTATGCACTACGGGCCAAAGATGACTTTCATCACAATATAAGCATGAGGATGATGACAATGATATAAGCATCAATCAAACGAAATCAAGGATAAACATTAAAGACTTTAAATTTATTCAGAGTTTAAAAATGTCCAAATTGTCAATATGATACTGCTTTGTGGAGTAAAATTCAAGAATAATATTCATGTATCAAAAATAATTTGAACAGAAAAAATTAATTTTTCATCGTGAATAGTACCCGAGTGAATAATATCCCGTGAATAGTACTTCGTAAATAGTATCATGTGAATAGTATTTTATGAATAGTATCGTATGTATGAATAGTACCATACATATAAATAGTGTCGTACGTATGAATAGTACCCATGAATAGTACTCCGACATGAAAATCTTAAAATTTAACAAGAATGTTCAGAAAAATATCATTGTGAAACGATACTAGATGAAGCGCAAATTTTAAGGATATTCTACTAATTTCAAGGAGTATAGAAGCAATACTTAAGAAAATGAGTGTAGAATTCAGAATCTGAAACGAAATAATATTACTTACATACTACAGAGTATGGAAGAAAATATTATTCCTTACGAATATTGAACAGAAATAAAATCCCTTACAACTGTTGAACAAAAATAATATTCCTTACGAATATTGAACGAAGATAATATTCCTTACGAATGTTAAACGAAGATAATATTTCTTGCGAATATTGAATGAAATAAAATTTCTTACGAATACGAAAAATAATATCGTAAGCGAATATGAAATAAATATTACCCCTTACCTCAAAAGAAGAGTATTTTTGACTGGTAGGACGGAGATATTCTTGAAGAAAACTTTTACTATTTTCTACACTCAAAGCTTCCTTAAACTCAAAAGAAATACGTTCAATATTATAGAAGAAGAATTCTCTGATTCTGGTGTGATTTTCTTTTCTAAACTGAGAGAATGGCAGGATACTATTTGGATACACAGTAAAGAAAAAATCACGGACTGCACAGTGGTTCACGGACGAATTTTCAAAAATTTACATGATTTTACAATGCAAACACTATACAAACACTATGCATAATAAAATATAATATATTCTATTTTTCATAAAAAAACAAAACTTATTATAATGTGTGTGTGTGTGTGTGTGTGTATATATATATATATATATATATATATATATATATAACAAAATTGAGATAACTTTCTCCCAGTTATTTTAAAAAATGGGTAAGTGGGGGTCCATATAATAAGCCAAATTTACAGCAAATACTTCATAAAAATCCCCTCTATTTATCTCAACTCACTTGGCTTCACAAAACACATTTTTAACAACATTCATCATTAATATTATAACTCACAATATTAACAATCAGACCAGAAAAGAGCAGGCTTTTTGATAAGGATTTCTCCTTATTGGTGCGTAATTAGGTGACCAAACCCCTTTCCCTGACATAACTTTCTAGACATTGTCAATAATACAAATAATAATATGAATAACTTTGTCGTCTCAATTATTGATTTAATAATATAAAATATTATGACAATAATTGAATCAATAACGTGAGATACTATGCAACAATTACTATAGCAATAATTGAGTATAACTGAGTAACTTCTCATGTAAGCATCAATAATCAATACCGTGTGCTACTATGCAACCACGCGTATTACTGTACTTTTATCAACGGGTATTTCAACAGTTAACGGTAAAACTTTCACCGTTATTTTTATAAAAAGATATTTTTGTCGTTTTCTAATTCCAACAGTAATTCCGTTGTGAGGTCCACCAATGATTGTGCCGTTGTATGAATATTTCTTGATAAAATGAATATTCCCCGACCAAACGAATGTTTTATGACAACTTGCATACTTTGCAAAATTTATAAATATTACGCACAACTATAACATTATATCAAATCCACACCTTACTATTCAAAAAGATATTTCGAGAAAATTAAATCTTTATTCATAAAAGTCGGGGTCTTACAGTATGAGTTCATGTGACGCCCCCTAATCTAGGTCCTCTGACCCCAGTTCGGTCATCACGATAAGATACAAACATCCACCTCTAAACAACATACGATAACTAAAATGCGAAAAATAATAAACGTACGTCGTTCATTCAAAAGGTGTTACTAGTCCCAAGATACGATAACCTTAATATCATCTTACAAACATACCCTAAAATAGACATTAGGGTTCATATTATATAATAGTAATTTAAAACTAGACATAAGGAAAAATCTGCTCCTTGCCATTATTCTACATCTTTCCTTTACCCTTGTCCTTCCTTGAGGTCTCGGGCTTAGCTGCAATATAATTCATGATATAGCAAGGATGAGAAACAAGTTTGCCCAACAAGTTTAAATACAACAATAAGGATATATCATGATGAATGGAAAAATAACTGACAATGAATTCAACAATATGAATATCTGAAGGATTCAACAATATGAATATAGCAAGCAAAGATAATGATTGCTTTTAGAATAATTGCTAGTCAAATAGACTTTGAACTATAACTCTCCAATGGAATCAATAGCCAATTGACCCTTTGGTTATTGGCTACAGAATAAGTACATGAGGGGATCAGCCTCGCGTACACCATGTATATGCATAACATTTAAATCTGCTCTGTGTATCTTATATTAGATACCTGGTACTCCCCTATCATATAAAGGGGTGTTCTTTCAGTCTAAGAATCCTTACCCTCAATAGGTTTGGATAGCTTTTATAAAACTTCATACGCTTGTCTGACCGAACAAAGGTTTAGACTCTATCTCACACAGTTCAAGAATTATTTGAACTTTAAATGATGTACAAGTCTAAGACTGTACGAACTCAAGTGCACTAAGTGCGAATATCAATACTATCGATGTGGAATGATTGTAAAGTGATTAAACCACTTAATAGCATGCTTGGAAATAAGATTCAAGCTTAAATGTATAACTTTCAATTCAATAATAACCATCTCAATATAATATGAGAAGGATAAGAAACTTTCACAACAAACAAAGTTGTGTAAGCTAGGAAACATTGCAACACAATAATATAGTGTTCGGATACTTGCTCAAGTAAAAGAGTAAGAATTAAGGAACGTGCATAATGAAAGAGTGAAGTCCAAAGAAACTTGCTCAATATAATAATTGGAGTAAGTTTAGGGAAACTTGCATTCAACATACGAATCGTATGAAGTTCAAGAACTTGAATAAGATCCAAAGTTTGTGTAAGTTAGGAATCTTGCTTACGATATGTGTCGAATAAAGTAATGCAAGATTTTAAGATACTTGCATGTTTGCTCAGCTACAATATAATTCTAGCTTTAGCTAACTTGCGTTGAAACAACCTAACATTAACAAGTCGGTCTTTCCAATTAGTATGGGTAAACTAGTATGAGTCTACACTTAAAAGAATCAAGTCATCACATAGCATGCTTCTCAACACATTATATATCACATTGGTCACATATTACAAGATGAAGAAATCATATAAGCATGCCTTAAATTTCAGAAACCAAAAACAGAATCTATTTGTGACTGCAGGATGGCGCAACTGTGCCTGGCCTAGGCTTAGGGACGGCGCAGCTGCGCCGTCCCCTGGCTCGACCAGGATTGAGCCTTGCACATCCTGACTTCATTCCAACCCTAACATACACCTATACATACATATTAACATACATACATGCTAGAGATTTCGCATGACACATGATCATACTTGAGTTCAATACCACAAGTTTAACTTACAAGTTATATGTCATTAAAACATAAAAAGGTCATGCAGTCATTTATGCCTTACAACTTGATCATTCAATACACAGTAGTCATGCTTGTATATAGACAACACATGTATACTTTACTCAGATAGTTCATATTTTAGAAATTTCACTTTCATGACTATACGCAAATAAGTGAAAATCATACATTAACCAAATGATGTTCATGCCAATATTTCTATAGGCATAATGAGTCCTAATATACATGCTTTCATGGTCATAACATACTTTACTTCATTATTTGATGACATTAGCTTTCTCATTCTAACTCTCCTTGAATTACACACTAAGTCAACTTAGCATATACAAGGCATCTTTACAAATAACTCTTATGCCTTTACAACATATATTGAAGTCACATATATATGCTTAAATGGTCAAAACTTATAAGATAAAAAGTCTTGGTCAAGTTCACATTGAAAAGTCCTAAATTTCTTATCTTAGAACTAGTCTTAACTATCAATCATGTAAGCTAGTGTGTTTAATCACTTTAGTCTACCATTTCATGTTAATATACCATTTTATCATGTTCATAAAGTCAGAATGCTCGCATTATGTGTTCGTGACAAAGTTCACTTTTGAAATCACAAATCTCGTTTCAAAACCCCAAGTGTTGTGCCAATCATTTCTATACTTGTTCATCCTATATGCACATGCTTATATGTGTGTGCTAAAATAGTTTACATACTTTTTTTACCATATACTAACAAGTTAGCACAACAGAAAACATCAGAGTTGGTGCAGGTCTGGCGCAGCTGCGCTGCACCCTAGTACAATTAGGGCGCAACTGCGTCATACCCGGACCAGAAATAGAAACTGACTCTGTTTTGCAGAGCCTTACCCAACATGATTCTTTTCTTTTTAAACATGTTCCAATCCATCATTAAGGAGTTCAAACATGTAAACATACTTCATAAGCATATCATGGCATGTTACTTCACATTGATTAACAAAGAATTCAATTAATTCCTAAGATTTTGACAAACCCCAACTAAGAACACAAGTTAGGTTTTCATACCTCTTGAAGGAATTGAGCTGCAATATATCAATCTACTCACTCTTAGCAAACTAATTCTCAGCAATTACAACAAGAAAGATGAAAGTCTCATTTATAGGAGAAGGGTTACCTAGACAATGCCATTACCTCACAATTCGAACCATTGGATTTCAAGAATACAATATGGATAAGAGAGAGTTGGTGAGTCACTCATGAATCCCACTCCCTATCCACTTATTGCTCTAGATTGATGAATTTGAGATGATGAATAGAGTAGGCTTGCTAGCTTCTTTTTGTTTTCACGTGGAAGAAATGAAATGGGACTCTTATTATGGGACAAGAGAACAATTCTCAGCATTTACACAAATTGGAATGTAACAATTGGCTAATACCATACATACCCATAATATAAACTTTGGTTATAAATTATGTATGCACAATTCATTTCACATAACATAGGTTATAATGATTTAAAGAGCATATAATATATTTCCTAATTATAAGGTATCAAGTAGTACACATACATATAATCCATGTATATTTTCTATTACCATGACTGCTATTATCATAATAACTTAATGAAATCATTATTAATCTAACAATTGATATTATTATATGTCAATAGGGTATACATGAATGTTTACCTACACACTTCATATCATATAACAATATTATTATGCAACTCACATTAATACAAATAACTCTTACTATATAGTCTATATATAATATATATAGACATATTTGTGTGCCACCTTGTACTATATAAAATATATAGTTGGCTACCATATAGTAAAGGTTTACTATTTTGCACAAATTAATCAAGTAAACACATACTCATTTTATAAATTATTAATTTTTTACACATTAATTATTATTTATTCATAATTATTATTAATTAACACATTATCAATTAATTACTCATAATTGCAATTAATCCACATGTTCAGCTCTTGTTACTATATTCAAATAACTTGAATATTTAATTAATAATCTTATCAAGTCTTTGATAATAAACCTTAGGGTTAGTCCACTATTTTAAACAAACTATTAGTGACTCTATTTAATCATTTCATAAATTCACATAACCACATAAGGTTAAAATAAACTCACCAAGCTAACTTATTAAAATTAAATCACATATTTAATTAATAAGGAGTTTCAAATTCGTGGACATTACATCCCTCCCTCCTTATAAAAATTCTGTCCTCGAAATTGCAAAAATAAGGTTACTCAAATAAAAACGGATAATTCGCTCTCATTTTCTCTTTTAGCTCCCACGTAGCTTCTTCGACTGCGTGATTCCTCCAGAGAATCTTAACGGAATGGATAATCTTATTCCTTAACTTTTGTTCCTTCCTATCTAATATCTAGACAGGAACTTCCTCGTACGATAAGTTTTTCTCGACTTTAATTGGTTCATAGGAGATAACGTGCTTGTAGTCCAGTTTATACGACCGTAATACTGACATATGAAACACATTGTGAATGTGCTCAAGTTCAGGAGGTAACGCTACCTCGTACTCCACTTCACCGACTCGCCTCAAAATCTTAAACGGTCCTATAAACCTAGGGCTCAACTTGCCCTTCTTCCCAAAATGAATCTTCCCTTTCCAGGGAGATACTTTCAAAAATGCATAGCTTCCTAATTCAAAATCTTTCTTCTTGCGCTGTATATCCGCATACTTCTTTTGGCGATCTTGAGCTGCTACTAATTGTGCTCTTATCACCTTGATGATTTCTACCGTCTGTTGTACCAACTCTGGTCCCAACAGTCGACGTTCTCCAACTTCGTCCCAGCATAAGGGCGTTCTATTTTCCTCCCATACAGTGCTTCGTACGGCGGCATTCTAATACTAGTGTGATAACTATTGTTATACGCGAACTCTACTAATGAAAGGTGGTCCTCCCAACTACCCTTGAAGTCCATCACACAAGCTCAGAGCATGTCTTCAAGTGTTTGAATTGTCCTCTCGCTTTGCCCATCGGTCTGCGGATAATACTCGGTACTCATTTGTAGTTGTGTCCCCATTCTTTCTTGAAGACTCTTCCAGAAGTTTGAGGTGAATCGCGGATCTCTATCTGAGACAATAGATACCGACACCCCATGCCTTGAGATTATTTCTTTGACATACAATTTGGCTAACTGGTCCAACCTATACATAATCTTAATCGACAAAAAGTGAGCTGACTTAGTAAGGCGATCTACAATCACCCATATGGCGTCGTGCCCTTTCCGCGTTGCCAGAAGTCCCACCACAAAGTCTATTGTGATGTGCTCTCACTTCCATTCTGGAATCTCTAATGGTTGTAATAACCCACTTGGTCGTTGATGTTCTGCCTTGACTCTCTGACAAGTTAGACATGTAGCGCCCCCAAATTCTAATCCTAAATTACCACGAATCTGGTACACTAGTTCTAACTATTGCGGAAGATATAAACATAAATTGTCTATACATAAAACAGTACACATTATCCCCAAGGTCGAGAACCTTACTTAAAACCTGAATCAATATCGTATCTAACATATAATGTTATTATTATACAATACTATTACAAATCTAGCTGCACTCATAGTCCCAAGCTAAACTTGGCTTTGACTTTTCCTTGTATTCGACGTATTCGCCTTAATCTACAATGTTTATCATGATATAGCAAGGGTGAGCATAAGTTTGCCCGGCAAGTATAATTTATTTGAGGATATATCATGATTGAAAGAGCTTGAATAATAAGCTGGCTATAATTTAACAATATAGTTGTGAATTAGCATGAACAAACTTTTGACTGAACAAGTATTGAACATGAACAAATATATCTGGACCGAATGGTAATGAAGGTGATCAACCTTTCATACCTGACTTATACACGCAATATGTACAGAGTACAATTCTACAATACTTACACATGGAAATCAGCAATGATTAACCACAAGTACATTTGAATACAACAACTCAAAGTAGAGTTAAGAAAAACTTGCCTGAACGGTTGATTACCGCTATGCAATTTAATAAGCTTTGTCTGAAGACCTAATATTAATAATAACGATCTACACATTAGAATAATATCATCAAAGTATTTAAAATAACCTAAACACATTATCACATAATCCTATCAGTCTATAACACACATACGACCTATCTTCAAGTCAAACTTTTACTGTCTGAGTCAAGTTCAGCATAATTCTGACATCCCGATTGTCTAGTTGGACAAAATTTCGTGTCTAAGTTCAATTAAACTCTGTCTAAACACTTAACTATTATCTAATATCACTACAAGAAAAATGCCTAACAGCGACCAATACTATCAGCGACCGCACCATCGGTCGCTGATATTATTAACAGCGACCGCCATCTGTGACCAATATTTAATATGGTCGCTATATTTTAACAGCGACCGCACGCGGTCGCTAGTCAGTCGCTAGTACAAATTTGCCTCCCAAAATTTGGCTGGAAATGTTGGCGCCAATGTTTTATGCGACCACTTAATATCTGCGACCGCATGAGGTCGCAGATAAGTCCATGTCATTAAAATCAGCGACCGCATATGGTCGCAGATAGCGGTCGCTGATCAAACTTAATATTAACAGATTCAGTCACTCGCTCGACACAGCAGAGGCGGAGAAAAAGAAGAGGGAGCTCAGACAAAAAGAAGAGGGAGAAAGGGGGGAGAAGAGAAGAAGAGGAAGAGAGACTCCGGCCACCGCCACCGGGACACCGGTCCACCGCCATCAGGAGGTACCACCGCCGCACCACCGCCGCACCACGTCGGTAACCCCTTAATCCCTAAATCTCTAAATTAGACCCCTTAATCCCTTAATACCTTAAACAGAATGCTAATCTTGTGATTATTATACTTTAATCGATTTGTTTTGAGTTGAATATTGCAATAAGGTAGTACTATTAGAGTAAACATTGTCATTAGAGGAACTCAATGTTAAATGAGTTGTGTGAGGGCATATATGTTGTTTATATATTTTTTCAGTTATATTTTCAAAAATATTTGACAAGTCACCAACTCATCAACACAAATTACCAGCAACTTAATGAGGAACATAATATATTTAATTGATGAGTAATATTGTAGTAGTAATTTATAATTGATTGATACATAATACTTCCTCCATTCCAAAATATAAAACAATGATAATTATTTTTTTGAAGTCAATACATGAATTTTCTTCATTTTTAGTTAAAAAAATGATAAATATTGTAAAATATTTAAAATTATACTCTTTGTAAAATTTATAATGGAAAATAATATATATGACGATATTTATTTATGTTTTAGATCTAAGTTGCATATCTTTTAATATTTACAGGGTTACTAATTGATCACGTGTTATTACTTTTTTGAATGTTTCATGCTATAATCTCAGTTTCTATCTAGTTTTCAACTGATATTGGATGGAGATTTTGTTTCTTTTGGATACAGTACTAGTACTGATTCCTGGTTTATGTCTTGGGTGCCTAGAAATGACCTTATATACATGCTGTCGTGCATGTGGCTAGTCTATATTACAGGGGAGACTCTGGCCAAATTTTTTTATTGGTCGGGTAGTTGCAAACATTTATACTATTAATGAGCCTATTGGTGATCCAGTAGAGCCTATTAAGGGGATGTTGGAGCTGATGGGCTGGGCTTAGGTCCGCGAGTCCATACGAGGCCACGCCAAGCTTAGCCAAGCCTCACGGGGTCAAGCCAAGCTTGGTTGTTAATTAGGGTGCTGTTAAGCCAAAATAGACAGTGCTAGGGAACTGCTAGTGCAACAGAGAAGGTAAATAGACACACTTGGTCAATAAATATATTTTTTTGGCTATAACAGAAAAACAAGGGTATTTAACACTTATGTATACAAGAATAAAGCTACAAAATGTTATAAAAGCTATTAATTGCTCAACCAAGTTGTGACTATCCCAAAACATAAAAGATTATAGAAAGGGACTGTGAGGGGTATAATCTTAAAACATGTTAGGCGCCTTAGCACACTAGTTGATATGAATGAATCTCCAAGATACTCAAAAGTTGTATAAATGAGTTAGCAAACTTTGATATAAAGCTAGCATGAATGAAATACCTTACGTATTCACTTACGATAAACAATAAAAACAAATTTAAAACAAATTAAAATAAAATAACATGATATAATATAACTATTAAACTAAGTAGCATTTACTTAGTTTCTCATACTAAATTTAATAACATTTAAAGTTTCCCATACTGCTTTAATTTGCATTCATTCGTTAACATCCGGAATGCTTAAATGTTAATCATATGCTTACAAGTATACTCAAGTCATATGATTACAAGTATGCTCTCAAGTCATGTGCTTACAAGTATGCTTAAATGTTAATCATATGCATGCTTATATGTATGCTCAAGTCATATGGTTACAAGTATGCTCAAGTCATATGTTAACATTTATAATGTTGTCTGTAGTAGGTACCGTGAAATCATGGACCTCTATTTAGACCGTAGTTGGATGGCACGATGAAAGTCAAGTGCCCAGATAGGTGCTACAGCTGAATTTAGAGCTGATTGCCAAGTGTTTTTGGAGTATGCGTATAGTCACCCGGAATATATGAATGGTAAGTCGCAGATACGATGTCCATGTTTGAAGTGTAAGAATGTAAATTATATGGATAGAGATATGATAAACTATCATTTACTTGTTTCTGGGTTCATGAGAAATTACGAAGAATGCTGGTGGGCACATGGGCAGAGAAGAGATGGTGGCATCACACAAGTACATAATTCTGGCAGTAGTACTCATCGTATGAATGAAATGGTTCATGATATTGCATGGCCAGATTTTGATTGGGAGCAAGGCAGAGAACAACCTATGAATTCTGATGCCAAAGAATTCTTTAAGTTGTTAAACGAGGGTAGCGAGCCATTGTGGCATGGTTGCACCAAACACACTACATTGTCTGCAGTGGCGACATTACTTAACATCAAGGCTGATCACAACATGAGCCATGAGTGTTTTGAGTCGCTCTTGAAGGCCATTAAGAGTATGTTGCCTGACGGTGAGAAATTACCTGGTAACTATTACTTTTGTAAGAAAATGGTGAAGAAGTTGGGTCTTGGATACCAAAAGATCGATGCATGTCCCACCGATTGCATGTTGTTTTATAAGGAAAATGAACAGATGACAAGGTGCACGTTTTGCAGTCATGATCGGTTTAGGCCTAATAAAGAGGGTGTGACTACAAAAAAATCAAGTATACCGTTTAAGATTCTAAGGTATTTTCCAATAACACATCGGCTAAAAAGATTGTACATGTCTTCAAGAACAGCTGAACATATGAGTTGGCATGCGAAATCTCCAGCTAAAGATGGAGAACTAAATCATCCCGTAGATGGGAAGGCTTGAAAAGATTTCAACTTAGCACATCCTGGATTTGCATTGGAACCTAGAAATGTGAGGCTTGGATTGTCCACTAATGGTTTCAATCCGTTTGGCCACTCAGCTGTTCCGTACTCATGTTGGCCTGTGATTGTTACTCCGTACAACTTGCCACCTTGGATGTGTATGAAACAGCCATACTTGTTTCTTTCACTCGTGGTTCCTGGTCCTAAGAGTCCTGGAAAGAACTTAGATGTTTACTTGAGACCTCTTATAGACGAGTTGAAGGTATTGTGGGAGGATGGAGTACAGACTTGGGATGTTGCAACGAAAACAAATTTCAACCTTAGGGCAGCGGTTATGTGGACTATAAGTGACTTCCCAGCTTATGGTATGTTAGCTGGATGGAGTACACACGGGAAGTTGGCTTGTCCGTATTGTATGGAGCATACAAAGTCGTTTAATCTATCAAAAGGTCGAAAGCCTTGTTGGTTTGACTGTCATCGTCGGTTCTTACTGGTAGATCACCCATTTCGAAGAAATAGAGAACACTTCAGGAAAGGGAAAGTAGACAATGATATGCCTGCACCGCGATTTTCGGGAACGGAGATGCGAGATCGTGTGATGAGATTGCCGGTTATCCCATTTGGTAAGGTTGATGCCACAAATATAATCAATGGGTTTGGCAAATCTCATAACTGGGTTCGGAGAAGCATCTTTTGGGAACTGCCTTATTGGTCTACAAATTTGATTCGTCATAATCTAGATGTGATGCATATTGAGAAGAATGTGTTTGACAATGTGTTTAACACTGTGATGAATGTTACGGGGAAGACAAAAGATAACGATAAGGCACGTTTGGACATGAAAGATATTTGTAAGCGTCCCAGATTAGAACTTTACGAATCTCCTAATGGTAAGATTGTCAAACCGCATGCAAGGTACACATTGTCCAAAAAGCAAGTTGAAGATGTATGCACATGGGTTAAGTCTCTGAAACTACCAGATGGATATGCATCAAACATTGCAAGGTGTGTTACGGGTGGGAAATTGCAAGGGATGAAGAGTCATGACTGTCATGTGTTCATGGAGAGGCTCATGCCTATAGCATTTCGGGATCTGCTTGATAAACCAATATGGGATGCTTTGACGGATCTTAGTCATTTCTTCAAAGACTTATGTTCAAAATCATTAAATGAGAAGGACATGTTTGTACTTGAGAAGAACATCATAGAGATCACGTGTAAACTGGAAAAAATATTCCCACCTGGTTTTTTTGACTCTATGGAGCATTTGCAAATCCATCTTCCCTATAAAGCTCGTGTTGGGGGTCCAGTTCAATATAGATGGATGTACCCTTTCGAAAGGGTGATGGAAAACCTTAAGAGAAAGGTTAAGAATAGAGCTTATGTCGAGGGGTCGATATGTGAGGCATACAGTTTCGATGAGATATCTACGTTTGTCTCAGACTATTTTCCGGACGAAGTCTTGACAAAGGCCAATCGAGTATCGAGACATGATGATGGGGGAAATGTTGAACTAAATGGTCGACTATCTGTATTTGGTCTATCGGGCCTCGCTTATGGAAAAGGGAAGCGCATATTCCTCTCCGAGCAAGAATTACATGCTGCACATACTTACATTCTTCTCAATTACGAGGAGATTGACGAATTTGTGAGGTACACATGTAAACTTGATAATTTATCTTTTAAGTTGACAATTTATTCCAATATGTTAATGTTTATAACATGGTATAGATTGTACGATGACGAGTTAAAAGTGAAGCATCCCGGCATAACTGATAAAGATATTCAAATCAATCGGGATAAAAACTTTGCACTTTGGCTAAAGGACAAAGTAAGTTTAATTTTTAAGCACGTAATATATATATATATATACTCCATGTTAACTATGACTTCATTTAATAAGATGGAATTTTTGTAGGCTTTGACTAAGGGATCAACGATTCCGGCTAATGTACAAGTCATAGCTATGGGACCAGACAGGGACCAAGTCACCCGCAATGGTTACAAAATAAATGGTTGTGAATTTCACACAAAGGCATATGAGCACGGTAAAAGAACAACGAACTCTGGAGTGTGTGTCCAAGGAGATTGTTACAATGAGCTTGGTCGTGCCTTTTATGGGGAGTTGGAGGAAATCGTAGAGTTATCGTACAAGGGCACGTACGGTGGTCATATTCACTTGTTCAAGTGCCATTGGTTTGATTCAGAAAAAGGGATACGTGTTGACAGACATGGAATCGTCGATATTGACCTCCATAGGTCTGCGTACTCCAACGAACCGTTTGTATTACCAACTCAAACAATACAAGTATACTACACTCCTAGTCCAGTTAGGAAAAGGGATAGACCGCCTACAGATTGGCAAGTTGTAATCCATACTCCCGCGCGTAGTCGTGTCCAAGTAATAGACGGGAATTTCTACCAAGAGGAAATGCTTCAGAGACCTCCTATAATAAATATAGAGGACAACAATGATGTAATCCAGTTAGAGGGTGGAGATGAACCTGATGAATTGGATCCCGAGACAGTTATTGTGCAGGATGACAGTGATATTGAGAAAGAGTTATTGACTCACACTGACACAGAATCTGAAGATGGTTATGAATCTCCGATACTTGTACAAAATGATTCTGACTCATCAGACAACGATTTTCATTAAAATGTATGTTTAGTTTTAATTGTACAAAATGTATGTTTATGTTCATGTTCATGTTTAGTTCATAATTATGTACCTTTCATTTATGTTCTCTATATAGGAATGTTCTCTATATCCTTAACTATATCATTTGTAGTTGTTGTAGTTAACTATTTTGCAGTCATGTTTATGTACCTTTCACTTATGGTAATCGTAGTTAACTATTTCATACAATTAATTGTCATTCATAATTTCATACTAACATCCTAATTTTTTTTATTTATAGATGTCTTCTGAACCTGTTGCACGAAAGCGCGGGTTGGGTCGGGGCCCTAATCATGTGCCGAAGGCCCCAGCTAATCCAGATGATCGCATTCTTATACAGATCCGTCCTCCTCCAGAAAGCACGTAAGTTAAACATCGTGTATATATAAGGGTTTAATATTTCCATTGTTATAAATATATTTTAATGTAAATTATTGTATATTGTAGTGATTTTCAAGATAATAAAATTGTGAAGTGCATTTCACAATTATGCTTACAGAACTGGCCTACGCCAGTGATTACATGGGCGAGCACACCTCTCGCCCATAAGGATGCAGTTTGGGCTGAATTTCATGTATATTTATTTAATCACTCTGATAGATAATACATAGTTAATCAACTAATAGTTTAGTAATGTTGGATTATGGTATTATAGTAGTTTTAATATTATTATTGTTGTTTTATTTGCAGAAGCGGTATAGATGGGACGACGCACATGCATCAGTTATTCAAGCACTGTTCTGGCAGAAGTGCGCCGTCCGGACTAAAGATAATCTAAACAAAGAACGACAGAAAGCCCTGCATAATGCTGAGATTGACCATCCAGGACAGGGTGAGCAGTATATGCATGAGCATTGCCCCTGGTGGTGCGCACATCCCATATGGGTGCAGATGTGTGAGCAGTGGAGAGCTGAGAGCTGGGTCAAGAGACGTAAGACTGCCGCCTCGAACAGATCCTCAGGTGTATCTGAAGGCGAAAAGGCAAAAGGCACGTACAAGGGCGGCAGTATATCTCAGCTGCAACATATTGCTGCTAGGGTACGTATGTATAACAAGCTTATTGGCTTAGTTATTTGTCTTTATGTTTACAGTCATGTTTTGTAGCTAAAATATCATATGTTTACATATTAATATGAGAACATGAACTGTAGGAGTCTGAGTCTCAAGGTCAACCTATCAATTGGTTGGATGTGTATGTGGCCACCCGTGATGGTCTGCCTGATGCTGTTCAGATAGCGGTAATAAGTTAACTTTAAACATATTATAGTCATGTTTTTTAGCATTTCGTATTTATTTTTAACTATTTATTTGTTGACCTTCTGACAGGACACTTATAAGGGCTTAATGAACGAGCGCTATCCTGAAGGCACCCCGCGTCCGGCGATTGATCAAGAATTGTGGGAGAGCGCGTCCGTCGTGAAGAAAAATTATGTTAAAGGCCAAGGACAAAGACGACGCCCGACCATCAGTGGCACAGGCAGCTCTGCTACCCAGTCTACACAGTCATCAGGTCATCCAGCCTATCATACTCCTGCTGACTGTGTGAGAGCGATCTATCAAAATCGTGATCTTCTTCTTATACTGGGCGGGCATCTGCATTCTCTGAATCCTGATGACTTGGCAAAGGCAGTGGCGGAAGCAGCAGCATCACAGCATCAGGGTGGCGACCAGGTACTTTTAATGTTTCATTACGTACATTGTCAATTATTTAGCTTTCCCCAAGTCATAGCAGTATTAACACATGTAACATATATATTTTATTCTTTTGTTAATTACAGGGTACTAATTTGAATGATCCATGAAGAGCTAGACCAGTCATGCATGTTAGATTTGTAAAGCCTTGTAATCTTTTAAACTACTTATCTTTGGACTGTATTGGTTTACGATTCTATTATATGGATGTTTACGATTGTATTGTGTTGTGTTGATTTAGATTCATTCTTTGGACTGTATGTATGGATGGATGTTTATCATATAGTAGTTATCATGGATGGATGGATGCTTATATATACTGCTGTGTGTTGGGATAAAAAGCAGGTACAAAGCAGGTTATTTTTGGGAAATCAATAAAACAGGAAAAATATTTTTAAAAAAAAAACAAAGTCAGCGACCGCGTGCGGTCGCTGATACAGTATTAGCGACCGAGTAAGGTGTTTCTACTTCAGCGACCGCTTGCGGTCGCTATTACCGGTCGCTGACACGTGTGCCACATCACGTCTGACACATGACTCAGCATGAGTCAGAATAGCGACAGCTGAGGTCGCTGATTGCGGTCGCTAAAAATCCGGTCGCTATTGTTGGTCGCTGATGTCATTTTAGTGACAAGATTTTCTGCGACTACAATTAGCGACTGCATCCGGTCGCTGATACCCATCTGCGACTATATGCGGTCGCAGATGTGCGGTCGCTGATAAGCCTTTTTGTTGTAGTGGATAATTTATTAATAGTCAAAACATTTTTCATAAGTCTGTAATAATTTTCAGATAATTATTATCATTTATTATGATTTTTTAATCATTAATTACGTATTTATATGAATTAAATACCACATAATTCCATTATTATTAATATTTATTTAATATCAAACATTAATAAATATCATAACATAATATTATAATATATTTATAATATATCAAAGTATTTTTAATACCTTAAAATCATAGTTATATGATTTTTAAACCTTTAAATCCATTATCCGATAATTTCCATTAATATTAAATATTAATTTTTTTCATGACAAAAATATCAAAAGTTATATTTTATAACTTAAAATATTTTTATAACACTTAAATCATTTTTATATAATTTTTAAAGCATTAATTCTATTTTTCCATAATTTATTTAATACACTTAGTAAATAAATTAATTATCATTAATATTAATTTATTAATGAAATTCTTAACAAAATATTAAAAGTCACTAAAAATAACTTAAAATATTTTCTTATAACATAATATAATTTTTCATGATTTTTCTTGTATTAAAATTATTTTTAAATAATTTATCTAATATTATAATTAAATAAATTAATTACCATTATTATTCCAAAAATATTAAATATTTATGAAATATAGTCAGAATAATTAAAAGCTAATTTTCAGGCTTTAAAATAATTTTTAGGAATTTGTTATGTAAATTTAATAATTAAAAACCATTTTCTCTATTTATTAAATAAAATAACTAATTTCCATAAATAAACTGTCACTAAAGGGCCCTATAGCGACAGAACCGTCGCTATAGGTGTTCTTCACCAAACCCAGAACTGCATAGGCAGTTAACCGGGTACCATATTTGACCAAGGCTAGATCTTTTGTCTTTATGATTTCTGGCTTGCTAGGGTGTAAATGTTGTAGTATTAATGTCACACTACAAGTCCAAACAACTTTCATTGCCAACACATAACAAACCTATGAGATCTAAGCTACAGAATTTGTTGTCAGGCGTGTTCTTGAGTTTCTGGGCTGTCCAGAAACTCGAGCAGTTCCAAGGGTCCACTTTGTGGTTCAATTTTCTTGGTGTTCTGTTCATTACAATGTTGTTCTTAAGGTCCAAATCTATAGTGCTCATGTCGTAGAACCATTACATAGCCTAACATCCACTTAACAACATAACCTATTCAAGATCTAGGCCGGTCAAAGTAGTTAAAAAAAATGTTCTTGAACATTTCTGGGTTTCCCAGAAATGTTCTTGAGCAGTTTGGTCAACCCAAGTTTGACCATCATTAAATTCGCTTTTGTTACGTATTTGGGTAATCTAAAGGTATAGATGTGTAGTCCATATGCCAGACTACAAATCCCAAGCAACATCATAATCTAAAACACTAAACACAGTAAGATTTATGCCCTACAAAAGGGTTATCAGAGTTTCTGGAAATTCTGGGTTGCCCAGAATTCCAGTTTCGTGATCGGTCAACTACGTTTGACCATTCATAACTTGCGATCTAAACATGATATGATCCTGATTTCAGTTCCAGATCAAAGTCCACATGGCATACTACAGATTTATAACATAAAACACACATAACACTTAACAGGTAACGATCTAGAGGCCCTGACATATGGCTGTCAGACAGTCTTTTTAACTTTTTCCAGATTTTTGAAATCTTTAATTTCGAGCATCTAGATGTTATAGATCTGGGATTTAACAACCCAGATCACTAAATGATACCCTCTAATACATATCTAACCAATCATTAACAACATCTAACATCAAATACATAGATTTTCAAATTTTGGGTTTATACCTCCTTTTTGAGCTTGATCTTGATTCTGGCCCTTGATGTTTGATCTTGGCAAGCTAACACATGATCTTGGCTTAACTTATCACTCACTATCACTCTAAAATTTTGGATGGGAGAGAGAGAGAAGGCTTGGCTAGGTTAAAAAGTAAAGTGAGCTTTTTATCTCTCTCAATCTATATATAATATGATGCAATGCCTATGACTGATCATGTGATCAGTTGGTGGCTTATTAAAGTTGATTTCTAGACCACATGGCTAGCTTAGGGTTGGTCACTAACCACAAGTAGGGTTAGATCTACACTCCATCTCATTAAAATATTCAAGAAGGGCAATTTGGTCATTTGACTTGTAAAGCTAATGGTAACTTGGTATCTTGTCACAACCCTTAGGTTTTAACCCTTCAGGTTTGACCCTTAAGGTTTAACCCTAAGATTACACAAATTCAAATTTCTAGACTTTTCTAATTAAGTTTTAAAAATAGAAAATTAAGATTTCTAAATTATAATTATGATTTTCTAATTATATTAAAAAAAATTAATCGCATTCAAGCTTGCTAATTAGGGTTAATATTTCCTTAATTAAAATTGCTAATTTAGCGATTAGGTTCTATAATTGTACATTTGGGTTTCCAGCTGAACAATTAGGGTTTCTAATAATCAATTAGGGCTATCCCTAATTAAATATAAAATCAATAACATAAAAACCTCATACTATCTTCAAGCTTCCAACTTAGGGTTTTGGATCCCCGAAATTGAAATTAGAGTTTCCAGAACCGGTACTAGGGTTTCTTATTAGTTGATAAGGTTTTCTAACTGAACGTCGATGTTCTTAATATAATATTAGGGTTTGTGACTAATATAATTTATCTGGTCAACCCTTAACCCTTAACCACACACTGTACACATATATGACCCTATACACAGAACATATACACTTATGCCCTTAACACTGTAAACCTTTACCAAAAGTTTTAAATTCACAAAATCCCTTCCCAAAAATGTCAATTTCATACACTTATTTTTTGTCTAGGTTTAATATTTAACCTTAACTTAATCTTTTAAGATTTTAATAAATATCTAAATTCTCGGGTTATTACAAGACATCTACTTACGCATTCCGCAACCTCTCTCTTCATGTTTGGCCACCAGAAGTGGTGACGCAAATCTTGGTACATCTTCGTGCTTCCTGGGTGTATCGAGTATCTCATATTGTGCGCTTCTTGCAAGATCTCTTCTCTCAGTTCTGGTACTAACGGTACCCAAATTCTTCCTTCAAATCTTAGCAGTCTAGTGCTATCCACCTAAATTTCAATTCATCACCTTCAGTCAATTGCTTCCTGATGTTATTGCAATCTTCGTCCTTTTCTTGTGCCTTTTTAACCTTATCCAATAATGTCGGGCTCGCTGACACTGTAAATAATTGCTCATCGGCCTCCATCGGATACCTAATTTCCAAGTCTAGTCGTTCAAAATCTTTCACTAATTCTTCTTGAATGGTCAACTTCAATAACTTCTCTCTGCCTTTTCTACTCAAGGCATCTGCCACTACATTTTCTTTGCCTGGATGGTACAGAATTTCACAATCAAAATCTTTGATCAATTCTAACCATCGGCGCTGCCTCATGTTTAACTCTCTCTGTGTGAAGATATACTTCAGACTCTTGTGATCCGTATATATCTCACACTTCTCGCCATACAAATAATGCCTCCAAATCTTTAAGGCAAAAACTACCGCTGCTAACTCCAGGTCATGAGTCGGATATCCCTTCTCATAATCTTTCAACTGACGTGACGCATACGTAATGACCCTGCCGTGTTGTATCAATACACAACCAAGACCCTTGTGTGACGTATCACTATACAATATAAACCCTCCCGTGTTGTCCGGTAAAGCCAACACAGGTGCTTGACTAAGCCTCTTCTTCAATTCTAGAAAACTTTCTTTACACTTCTCCGTCCAAACGAACTTAACTGTCTTCCTGGTAAGATTGGTCAACGGCGATGCTAATTTCGAAAAATCCCGAATAAATCTTCTATAATATCCCGCCAATCCTAGGAAACTCTGGATTTCTGTCGGCGTCTTCGGCTTCCAGTTGATAACCACTTTTACCTTTGCTGGATCCACCGAAACACCATTTTTATCGATAACGTGCCCTAAAAACTGCACTCTCTGCAACCAAAACTCACACTTGGAGAATTTTGCATATAGCTTTTCCCTCCTTAATGTTTCCAACACTATCCGAAGATGCTCGGCGTATTCTTCCTCCGTCTCTGAATACACTAGGATGTCATCTATGAATATGACAACAAACTTATCCAAATACTGTTTGAATACTCTGTTCATCAAATTCATAAATGATGCTGTCGCATTCGTCAATCCAAATGACATTACCAGAAACTCAAAGTGTCCATACCGAGTTCTGAATGCCGTCTTTGGAATGTCCTCCGGCCTCACTTTCAGTTGGTGATAACCGGTCCTCAAGTCAATCTTTGAAAAGTACTTCTCCCCCTTCAACTGATCAAACAAATCGTCTATCCTGGGCAACGGGTACTTGTTCTTAATGGTGACCTTGTTTAACTCTCGGTAGTCGATACAAAGCCTTAGTGACCCATTTTTCTTCTTCACGAATAAGACTGGTGCTCCCCACGGTGATGCGCTCGGTCGAATATATCCCATATCTAACAACTCTTATAATTGAGCCTTGGTTCTTTCATATCTACCGGTGCCATATGATACGACGCTTTGTATACCGGTGTTGTCCCTGGTGCCAAATCAATGATAAACTCAATCTCTCTATCCGGTGGTAATCCCAGAATCTTGTCTGGGAAGATATCAACGAAATCCCTTACAATAGGTATCTGACTCAGTTCACCCTCGACTCGTCGAGTATCAACCACGTGAGCCAAATAACCTATACAACCATTCCTAAGCAATCTCTATGCTTGCACCATCGTCAGACAATGAGATTGTCTCGGTGATTTACTACCATAAAATACCACCTTCAACTTATTCAGAGTCTTAAGGTGTACATACTTCTTCTTACAGTCTATCACTACTCCGTGAACCGATAACCAATCCATCCCAAGGATTACATCGAACTCCCACAAACGAATCGGTATCAAATCCACTTTGAGCTTAAATCCTCGTAATTTGGCATAACAATTCCTATGAATGTATTCGGCGGGAATAATTTCCTTGTTCGCTACTTCTACGTTCAAAGGGTGTTCTAATCTCTCACGGGGTAAGTCTAACTGATTAGAAAATTCTTCAGAAACAAAAGAACAGGTAGCACCCGAATCAAATAACATGTATGCATCTATATCATTGATCGGAACGATACCTGACACCACGTCTTTAGACTCCACTGCATCCTGTACGGTCATGTTGAACATTCGGGCCGTTGGTCTATTGGCTTGACTGGCTGGCCCTCCAATGTTCAGCCCGTTGTTTTTGTTGTTTTTGTTGCGGTTGCCGCTAGCTGCATTGCCCTTTTTCTTTGGGCAGTCCTTGATTTTATGGTTTATGGCTACACACGAGAAACATCCTCCCTTTTGCTTATTCGGACACTGAGGAGCCATGTGCCCCGATTGTCCACAATAATAACAAACACTCTTTCCCTTCATGCACTCCCCCGAGTGATTCCTCCCACAGTTATTGCACTTCATACTTTTCTTGGCCTCCCCTCTGGACTTATTACCTCCAGAGGATTGGCTCTCCGTCCATTAATGTTTATTGGGGTTGTTGCCTCCGCTACTTCCCCCTTTCTGTCTATCCTGACCGGTCTTCTTTTCTTGTTTGAATCGAGCGATGGCTTCATTGTCTCCTTCGGCAATGATAGTCCTTTCCAATAGATCAGAGTAAGTCTTAATCTTTAATACAGCCACTGCTTTCTGCACCCATGGTTTCAATCCTAATTCGAACCTCCTTGCCTTCCTGGCCTCTGTGTCAACCTGATGTGACGCTAATCAAGCTAACTCGTTAAATTTTGCCGCGTACTATGCGACAGACATACTACCTTGCTTCAGTTCCAGAAACTTAACTTTCATATCCTGTTGCGTATTCTCTGAGAAGTAATTCTCAAGGAATAGCTCCTTAAATCTCTCCCAAGGAATAACTCCATCTTCTGCTTGCCCCTTTTTGGCTTTCCACCAATAGTTAGCTTCGCCCTTCATCATGAAAGTGGCAAAACTCATCTTCTGTGTGTCGGCCACTTGTGCGACCTCAAACACCTTCTCCATCTCTTCTATCCATGTATAGGCTTCAATTGGGTCCAAGGTTCCTCAGAACTCCGGTGGTCCTACCAATTTAAAGTCCTTAAAGCTAGCTAAGTGCTGTCCTGGCTGCCCTGCTACCGGCGGGGGTCTATTTTGCATTGCCTCAGTTAACAGGTTAACGAAGTTCTGCATTGGATCAACATTTTCCCCTCCACCATTGTTAACGAATCCTTCCTCCCTCTGATTCCGTTGTAGTCTCCTAGGCGACATGATCTGAGGAAAGGAAGAAACAATTAGGCTTTATGTGATATGCTATCCATGTTAGCATTAAGAAGTTTAAGACGTCTATCAATTATTTTTGATTTAAATAAACCACTTCAATATCACAATAAAACTCGATGCCCATCACTTACATACTCTACGTGAGTTTTCTACTAAGGTTATAACCTAGGTTTCGTATTCCTAACGTTTATAACATACGGCTCTGATACCAACCTGTGACGCCCCCGAATCCGGGTCCTCTGACCTCAGTTCGGTCATCACGATAAAATACAAACATCCACCTCTAAACAACATACGATAACTAAAATGCGAAAAATAATAAACGTACGTCGTTCAATCAAAAGGTGTTACTAGTCCCAAGATACGATAACCTTAATATCATCTTACAAACATACCTTAAAATAAACATTAGGGTTCATATTACATAATAGTAATTTAAAACTAGGTATAAGGAAAAATCTGCTCCTTGCCACTATTCTACATCTTTCCTTTACCCTTGTCCTTCCCTAAGGTCTCGGGCTTAGCTGTAATATAATTCATGATATAGCAAGGATGAGCAACAAGTTTGCCCAACAAGTTTAAATACAACAATAAGGATATATCATGATGAATGGAAAAATAACTGACAATGAATTCAACAATATGAATATCTGAAGGATTCAACAATATGAATATCGCAAGCAAAGATAATGATTGCTTTTAGAATAACTGCTAGTCAAATAGACTTTGAACTATAGCTCTCCAATGGAATCAATAGCTAATTGACCCTTTGGTTACTGGCTACAGAATAAGTACATGAGGGGATCAGCCTCGCGTACACCATATATATGCATAACATTTAAATCTGCTCTGTGTATCTTATATTAGATACCTGGTACTCCCCTATCATAGAAAGGGGTGTTCTTTCAGTCTAAGAATCCTTACCCTCAATAGGTTTGGATAGCTTTAATAAAATTTCATACGCTTGTCTGACCGAACAAAGATTCAGACTCTATCTCACACAGTTCAAGAATTATTTGAACTTTAAATGATGTACAAGTCCAAGACTGTACGAACTCAAGTGCACTAAGTGCGAATATCAATACTATCGATGTGGAATGATTGTAAAGTGATTAAACCACTTAATATCATGCTTGGAAATAAGATTCAAGCTTAAATGAATAACTTTCAATTCAATAATAACCTTCTCAATACAATATGAGAAGGATAAGAAACTTTCACAACAAACAAAGTTGTGTAAGCTTGGAAAAATTGTAACACAATAATATAGTGTTCGGATACTTGCTCAAGTAAAAGAGTAAGAATTAAGGAACTTGCACAATGAAAGAGTGAAGTCCAAAGAAACTTGCTCAATATAATAATTGGAGTAAGTTTAGGAAAACTTGTATTCAACATACGAATCGTATGAAATTCAAGAACTTGCATAAGATCCAAAGCTTATGTAAGTTAGGAAACTTGCTTACGATATGCGTCGAATAAAATAATGCAAGGGTTTAAGATACTTGTCTGTTTGCTCAACTACAATATAATTCTAGCTTTAGCTAACTTGCGTTGAAACGACCTAACATTAACAAGTCGGTCTTTCCAATTAGTATGTGTAAACTAGTACGAGTCTACACTTAAAAGAATCAAGTCATCATATAGCATGCTTCTCAACACATTATATGTCACATTGG
The DNA here is from genome assembly GCA_016801055.1 of Panax notoginseng. Classification (NCBI taxonomy): domain Eukaryota; kingdom Viridiplantae; phylum Streptophyta; class Magnoliopsida; order Apiales; family Araliaceae; genus Panax; species Panax notoginseng. The sequence goes on from CM029019.1 coordinate 171,705,595, forward strand.
TCACATATTACAAGATAAAGAAATCATATAAGCATGCCTTAAATTTCAGAACCAAAAACAGAATCTATTTGTGACTGCAGGATGGTGCAGCTGCGCCTGGCCTAGGCTTAGGGATGGCGCAGCTGCGCTGTCCCCTGGCCAGACCAGGTTTTAGCCTTGAACATCCTGACTTCATTCCAACTCTAACATACACCTATACATACATATTAACATACATACTTGAGTTCAATACCACAAGTTTAACTTACAAGTTATATGTCATTAAAACAAAAAAAGGTCATGCAGTTATTTGTGCCTTACAACTTGATCATTCAATAATCAGTAGTCATAGTTCATATTTTAGAAATTTCCCTATCATGACTATGCGCAAATAAGTGAAAACCATACATTAACCAAACGATGTTCATGCCAATATTTCTATAGGCATAATGAGTCCTAATATACATGCTTTCATGGTCATAACGTACTTTACTTCATTATTTGATGACATTAGCTTTCTCATTCTAACTTTCCTTGAATTACACACTAAGTCAACTTAGCATATACAAGGCATCTTTACAAATAACTCTTATTCCTTTACAACATATATTGAAGTCACATATATATGCTCAAATGGTCAAAACTTATAAGATAAAAATCTTGGTCAAGTCCACATTGAAAAGTCCTAAATTTCTTGTCTTAGAACTAGTCTTAACTATCAATCATGTCTGCTAGTGTGTTTAATCACTTTAGTCTTGCATTTCATGTCAATATACACCATATTATCATGTTCATAAAGTCAGAATGCTCGCATTATGTGTTCGTGACAAAGTTCACTTTTAAAATCACAAATCTCATTTCAAAACCCCAAGTGTTGTGCCAATCATTTCTATACTTGTTCATCCTATATGCACATGCCTATGTGTGTGTGCTAAAATAGTTTACATGCTTGCTCTAACCATATACTAACAAGTTAGCACAATAGAAAACATCAGAGCTGTTGCAGGTCTAGCGCAGATGCGCTGCACCCTAGTACAATTAAGGCGCAGCTGCGCCATGCCAAGACCAAAAACAAACACTGACTCTATTTTGCAGAGCCTTACCCAACATGATTCTTTTCTTTTTAAACATGTTCCAATCCATCATTAAGGAGTTCAAACATGTAAACATACTTCATAAGCATATCATGGCATGTTACTTCACATTGATTAACAAAGAATTCAATTAATTCCTAAGATTTTGACAAACCCCAACTAAGAACACAAGTTAGGTTTTCATACCTCTTGAAGGAATTGAGCTGCAATATATCAATCTACTCACTCTTAGCAAACTAATTCTCAGCAATTACAACAAGAAAGATGAAAGTCTCATTTATAGGAGAAGGGTTACCTAGACAATGCCATTACCTCACAATTCGAACCATTGGATTTCAAGAATACAATATGGATAAGAGAGAGTTGGTGAGTCACTCATGAAACCCACTCCCCATCCATTCCATTTATTTCTCTAGATTGATGAATTTGAGATGAAGAATAGAGTAGGCTTGGTAGCTTCTTTTTGTTTTCACGTGGAAGAAATGAAATGGGACTCTTATTATGGGACAAGAGAACAATTCTCATCATTTGCACAAAATGGAATTCAACAATTGGCTAATACCATATATACCCATAATATAAACTTTGGTTATAAATTATGTATGCACAATTCATTTCAGATAACATAGGTTATAATGATTTAAAGAGCATATAATGTATTTCTTAATTATAAGGTATCAAGTAGTGCACATACATATAATCCATGTACATTTTCTATTACCATGACAGTTATTATCATAATAACTTAATGAAATCATTATTAATCTAACAATTGATATTATTATATGTCAATAGGGTATACATGAATGTTTACCCACACACTTCATATCATATAACAATATTATTATGCAACTCACATGAATGCAAATAACTCTTACTATATAGTCTATATATATATATATATATATATATATATATATATATATATATATATATAGACATATTTATGTGCCACCTTGTACTATATAAAATATATAGTTAGCTACCATATAATAAAGGTTTACTATTTTGCACAAATTAATCAAGTAAACACATACTCATTTTATAAATTATTAATCTTTTACACATTAATTATTATTTATTCATAATAATTATTAATTAACACATTATCAATTAATTACTCATAATTGCAATTAATCCACATGTTCAGCTCTTGATACTATATTCAAATAACTGGAATATTTAATTAATAATCTTAACAAGTCTTTGATATTAAACCTTAGGGTTAGTCCACTAATTTAAACAAACTATTAGTGACTCCCGTTAATCATTTCATAAATTCACATAACCACATAAGGTTTAAATAAACTCACCAAGCTAACTTATTAAAATTAAATCACATATTTAATTAATAAGGAGTTTCAAATTCGTGGACGTTACAGTTCAAAAGGATATACCAACTCATCCGAGTTTTGAAAGATTTTCGCAATATGGCCTAAAATGTGACTCCGTTTAATTGGTCTGGAACCCAAAATACATAGAGTTCGGGGGCTTGCTTAAGCGAGGAGAATGTGTTAGGCACCCCCGACTTCTGTGAAACATAGTTACCGCAACTTTTTCATTCCCTAAACATGTGTTGTGTGTGTGTCTGTGTGATTTGAGCTTTGAAAAGGTGCTTGAGTGCTTTATTTTGAAAGTAGTGTTGTGTCTCTTTGGACTTATGTACAAATGGTTTGATTTACATAAAAGTTAATTTTTTCCAGATAAAACATATGAAAGTGATGTTTTGAAAAGTTGTTTTCAAACCTTTTCGGCAAATAGGAATCGAGGCCCTTTGATACTTCCAATTTTCTTCTAGAAGCGGCTTTATTTGATTTTATTTAAGATGCAAAGCATCCTTGATGGCATTGAAACTATTATCTACAAGGGTCGGGCTCCTTGTGGGCATGAAAGCCATCGAAATGAGACTGAGTACCCACATAAATGGTTTTCACTATTATGGGGCCTTAAATCCGGATACCGTTTTAAGGCCTAAGATTACATGTACAATGGATTGCAAGCTGGATGTACAACTTAAACAAGTCCATCATTAGAACCGGATCTAGATCCATTAATTGGATATTCAACCCTATGATTCTTAGGCTCACATAATATCATTTAAAGCTTGAAAGATGTGTATTTAAACATAATATATACGTATTACATAACTTTACTAAACAAGTGATTTATTGATTAAATCCTTGCACGTGAGTAACAAAACTTCTCGTTCCAACTAGATATAGATCTAAGGTCACGTGGTTGCTAAATGCTTACAAAACTAGAAAATAAACTAGATCTACTTGGATCCTAACCAATCTAGCTCAAAGGTTCATGTTTTGCAACTTTTGAACTAGTTAAAAGTTAGATCTGGCTAGATCTAGGATAGATCGAGTCAATATACTATAAATATTGACTATTTACACAAAAATGAACGACTAGTAAAGTATTAAAAGAGCACAAATATAAGAGATCTTACGTATTTACGTGAGATTTGCAAATGAACGGTTGAAAGCTTCCAAAAACTCGATTTCAACCGGTTAAAAGTTGATATAACGAAGTTTATATGTATATAAATGTTTATAACCGAGATTTACAGAGTTTGAGTTGAAGAAATGCTACCTTTCTCTCTATAGAGAAAGGTAGTGTGGGATAAATTAAATAATGGGAAAATAAACCTTGTGGAAAAGTCTTGTGACTTCCTATGGAAAAGTCTCAAACAAATAAAAAGAAAAACAATGTAGTCATAAAATATATATGACATAGACAGGTATATTTATTTATTTGGTAATTTATACTTTCTTTGTTCCAAAATATAAAATCATTATTGACTTTCTAAAGTTAACTATAGACATATTTAGACTCAAAATTGACATGAATTTTTTTAATTATAATTAATGCAATGATGAATATTTTAACTATCTCAAAAATAAAACTCATTCTACATTTTTTTTAATTTCTTTTAATTAATTATTTCAAATTTGAGTTTGACAATATATCAAATTAAATTTTAAAATTGAATAATAATCTTATAATTTTAAATGGAGGATATATATTTGAAGTTGACATGCATTTTCTTATATATATCTCAATTATTTGAAATGGGTTGCAACGTGCATTTACATACGGACATGAAAAAGTAAATGCCTTCTCGAAAAAGTAACATTTTGTACAAATTTGTGTTTTCTTATTGTCGACGCAAGGAAATTCCTATGCGTTTCGTATCCTTTATATTTTGTTAGGTTGATTAATTTATTTAAAAAGTGAGTTTTAGGAAAGGACCGACATACATGTCGACTATTTTGCAAAGATTGATTTTATGCGATTGGGTCGAATTAGACAGATTCGTCAATTGGTATGAGTTCAAAAGGATATACCAACTCATCCAAGTTTTGAAAGATTTTTGCAATACAACCCAATATTTGTTGTATGTGTGTGATTTGAGTTTTGAAAAGGTGTTTGAGTGCTTTATTTTGAAAGTAGTGTTGTGCCTCTTTGGACCTATGGGCAAAGGGTTTGACTTATATAAAAGTTCATATTTTTAGATAAAGCATATGAAAGTGATGTTTTGAAAAGATGTTTTCAAACCCTTTCGCCAAATAGGAATCAAGACCCTTTGATACTTCCAATTTTATTCTAAAAGCGGCTTTATTTGATTTTATTTAATATGCAAAGCATCCTTGATGGCATTGAAACTATTATCTACAAGGGTCGGGCTCCTTGTGGGCATGAAAGCCATCGAAATGAGCATGAGCATCCACATAAATGGTTTTCACTATTATGGGGCCTTAAATCCGGATACCGTTGTAAGGTCTAAGATTACATGTACAATAGATTGCAAGCTGGTTGTACAACTTAAACAAGTCCATCATTGGAACCAGATCTAGATCCATTGATTGGATCTTCAACCCTATGGTTTCTAGGCTCACATAATATCATTTAAAGCTTGCAAAATGTGTATTTAAACATAATAAATACATATTACATAACTTCGCTAAACAAGTGATTTATCGATAAAATTCTTACACGTGAGTTACAAAACTTCTCATTCCCTCTAGATATAGATCTAGGGTCACGTGGTTGCTAAATATTTACAAAACTAGAAAATAAACTAGATCTACCTTGATCCTAGCCAATCTAGCTCAAAGTTTCATGTTTTGCAACTTTTGAACTAGTTAAAAGTTAGATCTGGCTAGATCTAGGATAGATCAAGTCAATATACTTTAAATATTGACTATTTACACAAAAATGAATGATTAAAAGCTAGATCTAACCACAACCAAGCAAGATCTATATGTATATATAATACTTATATATATATATATATATTAAAGTAGAAAATGAGCACAAATATGAAGAGATCTTACGTATTTACCTTAGATTTGCAAATGAACGACTGAAAGCTTCCAAAAACTCGATTTCAACCACTTAAAAGTTGATATAACGAAGTTTATATGTATATAAATTTTTATAATTGAGATTTACAGAGTTTGAGATGAAGAAACGCTCTCTTTCTCCCTATAGAGAAAGGTAGTGTTGGATAAATTAAATAATGGGCAAATAAACCTTGTGGAAAAGTCTTGTGACTTCATGTGGAAATGTCTCAAACAAATAAAAAGAAAAACAATGTAGTCATAAAATATATATGACATAGACAGGTATATTTATTTATTTGGTAATTTATACTTTTTTTGTTCCAAAATATAAAATCATTATTGACTTTCTAAAGTTAACTATAGACATATTTAGACTCAAAATTGACATGAATTCCCTTAATTATAATTAATACAATGATGAATATTTTAAACTATCTCAAAAATACAACTCATTCTACATTTTTTTAATTTTTTTTAATGAATTATTTCAAATTTGAGTTTGAAAATATATCAAATTAAATTTTAAAAATGAATAATAATCTTATTATTTGAAATATATTTGAAGTTAACATGCATTTTCTTACTCAATTATTTGAAATGGGTTGCAACTTGCAATTACATACGGACATGACAAAGTAAATGCCTTCTCGGAAAAGAAACATTTTGTACAAACTTTTGTTTTCTGATTGTCGACACTGGAAAATTCCTACACGTTTCCTATCCTTTATATTTCGCTAGGTTGATTAATTTATTTAAAATGTGAGTTTCAGGAAAGGACCGACTTACATGTCGACGATTTTGCAAAGATTGATTTTATGCGATTGGGCTGAATTAGACAGAGCCGCCAGTTGGTATGAGTTCAAAAGGATATACCAACTCATCCGAGTTTTGAAAATTTTTTGCAATATGACCCAATATGTGACTCCATTTAATTGATTTGGAACCCAAAATATATAGAGTTCGAGGGCTTGCTTAAGCGAGAGGAATGTGTTATTTACCCCTGACTTCCGTGAAACATAGTTACCGCGTATTTTTCATTTCCTAAACATGTGTTGCGTGTGTGTGTGATTTGAGCTTTGAAAAGGTGCGTGAGTGCTTTATTTTGAAAGTAGTGTTGTGCCTCTTTGGTCCTATGTACAAAGGGTTTGATTTATATAAAAATTCATTTTTTTTAGATAAAACATATGAAAGTGATGTTTTGAAAATATGTTTCCAAACCTTTTTGCAAAATAGGAATCGAGGCCCTTTGATAATTCCAATTTTATTCTAGAAGCGTCTTTATTTGATTTTATTTAAGATGCAAAGCATCCTTGATGGCATTGAAACTATTATCTACAAGGGTCGGGCTCCTTGTGGGCTTGAAAGCCATCGAAGTGAGACCAAGCACCCACATAAATGGTTTTCACTATTATAGGGCCTTAAATTCGGATACCGTTATAAGGCCTAAGATTACATGTACAATGGATTGCAAGCTAGCTGTACAACTTAAACAAGTCCATCATTGGAACCGGATCTAGATCCATTGATTTGATATTCAACCCTATGGTTCCTAGGCTCACATAATATCATTTAAAGCTTGCAAGATGTGTATTTAAACATAATATATACATATTACATAACTTTGCCAAACAAGTGATTTATTGATTAAATCCTTGCACGTGAGTAACAAAACTTCCCGTTCCATCTAGATATAGATCTAGGGTCACGTGGTTGCTAAATATTTACAAAACTAGAAAATTAACGAGATCTACCTGAATCCTAACCAATCTAGCTCAAAGGTTCATGTTTTGTAACTTTTGAACTAGTTTAGATCTGGCTAGATCAAGTCAATATACTTTAAATATTGACTATTTACACAAAAATGAATGGTTACAAATTAGATCTAACCAAAACCAAGCAAAATCTATATGTATATATAACATTTATATATATATATATATATATATATATATATATATATATAGTAAAGTAGTAAATGAGCACAAATATAAGAGATCTTACGTATTTACGTGAGATTTGCAAATGAACGGCTGAAAGCTTCCAAAAACATGATTTCAACCGGTTAATAGTTGATATAACGAAGTTTATATGTATATAAATGTTTATAACTGAGATTTATAGAGTTTGAGATGAAGAAATGCTCCCTTTCTATCTATAGAGAAAGGTAGTGTGGGATAAATTAAATAATGGGCAAATAAACCTTGTGGAAAAGTCTTGTGACTTCCTGTGGAAAAGTCTCAAACAAATAAAAAGAAAAACAATGTAGTCATAAAATATATATAACATAGACAGGTATATTTATTTATTTAGTAATTTATACTTTCTTCGTTCTAAAATATAAAATCATTATTGACTTTCTAAAGTTAACTATAGACATATTTAGACTCAAAATTGACATGAATTTCCATAATTATAATTATTACATTGATGAATATTTTAAATTATCTCAAAAATTCATCTCATTCTACATTTTTTTTAATTTCTTTTAATGAATTATTTCAAATTTGAATGTGAAAATATATGAAATTGAATTTTAAAAATGAATAATAATCTTATAATTTGAAATGGAGGAAATATATTTGAAGTTGACATGCATTTTCTTATATATTACTCAATTATTTGAAATGTGTTGCAACTTGCAATTACATAACATGACAAAGTAAATGCCTTCTCGGAAAAGAAAAATTTCGTACAAACTTGTGATTTCTTATTGTCGACGCCGGGAAATTCCTCCGCATTGTTGCAATTACATAGATTGTTGTTTTCACTGTAGTTGTTGATCTAAAACTTGTTATCTATTATATTCTATCACATTTTTCCCTATTGAGGACTAATGATAATTTGTTCTACTTTATATTAGTCATAATATTCTTTACTGGGCTAGTTGAGCTTGCCCTTTTCCTTTTGGTTCCATTGTTCTTCTCAGGAGGCGAGAATGTAGTTGGGACTAGTCGAGGAATGGAGTGATGGTTCGACATGGTTATTATAGTTGTCCTCACTATTTTGTAAAATAGTATAACAATAATTATAATGAGGACTGTATTTGAGTTTGAATATTGTCTACGAGATAATATTTGTATTGAAACTCATAACTCATGTTTTGTCGTATTTTACACGACAATTAATATTTGTATAATTGACGTTTGTATTTAAATTATGTACCATATATTTGGCGACTCAGAATGGATTGTGTGGACCTATTTTGGGAGCGTTACAGTTGGTATCAGAGCTTAGAGATATGATCACTAGTGGAGATCTGGGATTAGAGCTAGGAGGGAAGAGACGAGTAAATCATTCGCTAATTTGTCCTACCTAAGCTTATTTGTTTGGTCAATTAGAATATAGGGATAATATGTGGCATGCCAATTTCTTTAATTAACTCTTGTTTTGTGGCAGTATTAGAGAATGGCATCTGAAAATTTTGAGATGAGCAATGGAGCACATGAGACCGCTGAGACACCGCTAATCAATAACCAGGATAATGTGCATCAGGAAGGCAATAATCCTCATATAAACAACAACACCGACCAAATGATGAACGATGGGATGTTTAGGAGCTTTCTACAATTCATACAAAACTAGACGAGAGAGACTCATGTTCAAAATATAGATGGAAACAATGGTAACTCACGGTTTGTCATTTCCAACAATTCAAGGAGTTGGGACCGCCAGAGTTTTTGGGAAAGCCAGAGGCATGGATTAAGCAGATTACCAAGATATTTGATGTCTTTGGATGCACTGAAGAATAAAAGGTTCCCTTCGCCACCTTCATATTGTGCAAAGAGCCAGCTTACTGGTGGGAATCTATAAAACGTACCCATCTGTCCGCACTTAAGATGTCTTAGGAGAAGTTCCAAGAATTGTTCAACAACAAGTACTTTCCAGAAAGAATTTGTCACATGAAGGAGGTGGAATTCATCAAACTGGAGTAGAACAATATGACTGTATCGCAATACGAGGCTAAGTTTGCGGAGTTATCCCGGTTTGCATCCCATTTGGTAGATAATGAGGAGCGAATGACATGAATGTTTCTACAAGGTTTAAGGCCTAAAATTTGTCAATACATCATTTCTCATAAACTTTATTTGTATTCAGAAGTTGTGAATAGGGCTCAGTTATTGGAGCGCGATAATGAGTCAGCTCAACCAAAAGACAACGACCAATAACACGATAATAATTGTACCGGTGGCAACGACCATCGAAACAATGATAACAGTCGTGGAGGAAATTCTCATGCCAAAAATGGTAACCACTTCAGTGGTAATCATGGCCAAGATAATAAGAGAGGTAAACTAAGTGGGAACAACTTTAAGAAGAGAAGATTCAACAATAATAATGTAAAGACATCGGCAGGAGCACCAGCACCCGTTTCCAAGGAAGGAGAACGACCACCGGTCGTATGCTACAAATGCGGACAAGAGAGACACATCAATCCAAACTGTATGCAGCAACCCAAAGTGTGTTTCAATTGTGGAAAGGAAGGTCATTTAGCTCGATTTTGTCATATAATGAAGTCAAGTCCATCTGGGATAGTGACGCCAAACGTTGTCCCAGACAAGTCAAAGTTGGTAGTTTAAAGGAGAGTGTTTGTCGTAACTTCCCAAAAAGAGAGGAACCTGAACGAAGTTATTACGGGTAAGCTAATTATAAACTTTTGCGAAGTTTATACTTTATTAGATACCGGTTCTACCCATTCTTTTATTTCACCTGTTTGTGCTCAACGTTTGAGCTTGACTCCTAAGAAATTAGACTTTAACTTATCTGTTAAAACTCCGTTAGGAGAAACCTTCATTACATCCACTGTTTATAAATCGTGCTTGATTCAAATCGGCACCCTCACATTACCTGTTGATCTCATCTTTTTGAAAATACTTGCATTTGATGTGATTTTAGGGATTGATTGATTAACTACTCATCATGCTAAAATTGATTATTTTCGTAAGGTCGTTAATTTTTATATTCCTAACCAACCTGTTATACGAATTCAAGTAACCAAACCGCTAAAGTCAATCACTGTCATATCAAGCCATAAAGCCATTCGTTTATTAAAAAACGGATGTCAAGCTTTCTTAACCCATTGTCGACGTCGGGATTTTTATTTGTCCCTTTTTGTTCTTGTCTTTTGGTGTTCTCATGTTAGGTGAGATTTGTTTGAAAAGGTCCGACATGTATATGTCGACGATTTGACTGTAAGAGTTGCCAGTTGGTATTTTTAAATGGTTGCACCAACTCAACCGAGAAAAGGTTTGCACAAAGACCTAGTGATGTGACACTGTTTAACTGGTCTGCAAAACCGAAATTCGTTAGTGTCCGGGGGTTTGATTAAGCAGAGGGAAGGTGTTACGCACCCCAGACTTCCGTGATAACACGGTTACCGTCACTTTTCAATTTAAACTTTTATTTGAATGTGTGTGTGTAAGTCCATGTACAGTTGTCTGGAAGTAATGCTATGTCTCGTTTGCACCTATATATAATGGGTTTGACTTTTGTATAAAAGTTCAATTTTAACAATATATAGCAATGATGTTTTGTAAAATAAGTTTTTCAAACCCTTGTGCTCAATAGTAATTTAGGCCTTTGATACTTCCATTTTATTATGTATTCGGCTTAGTTGCTTTTATTTTCGAGATGCGAAGCATCTCCGAAAAAATAAGATACATAGTAGTGCCAAACTCCTTATGGGCATGCGAGCCATCTAAGGAAATTCAAACACCGTGAATAATTTACAAGCTGGTTGCAGCTGAAAATGTCCATCACGGGAACTGAATCTAGATTCAGAAACTGAATATGTGATCACATGATTCTTAGGCTCACATGATAAAGCAATATGTACAAAAACTAGAAAACGAACTAGATTTGAATAAATCTAAGCATTCCAGCTTCAACAGCTCCAGTTTAGTCACCATGAATCGATTAAAGTGAGAAACAGCCAGATTTAGGCAAATCTAACCCGCAGGCAAATAAAAGTTAGAAAAAGAACTAGATTTGAATAAATCTAAACCATTCCAGCTTCAACGGTTCCACTTTAGTCACCATGAACCGTTTAAAGTGAAAAGTAGTCACATTTAAGCAAATCTAGCTCGCAGGCTGAATAACAGTTATATATATATATATATATATATATATATATATAAAACAATAAAAAGCCACGGATCGACGATCTGGGCATACCCACACGACGCGACTCTCAACGTGAGTAGATATATATATATATATATATATATATATATATATATATATATATATATACAGAAGTGATAAAAAGCTTAAACATTTGAAATATCTTATAGTTGGCTGCCAAGAAGACTTTAGATAGCTTTTGATGCCTAAAAAACTTGATTTCCACCGGTTATATTTCAGTATGTAGCAAAACAAGAGCTTACAAGTGTTTAGAAAGAAGAATCACTCAGTTTTGAGCACTTTAAAAGTGTTTGTAAGTTGAAATGGATAGGGTTTTCTCGCTCTTCTCTTTCTTAAAATGGCCAACCCAAGGCCTCTATTTATAGACCACATGGTCGCGGGTCTACCTGCGGCTGATCGGGTTGCCCCGGGCTATGTGGGCCCCACCGTCTCGAAGAACGTGCACTAGTGTAACGTGTTATCCGCTCGAACCTTCATAACTTTCAATCCGGGCATCCGATGGAGGCGTGATATACCTTTCTAGAATGTTGTTGTCGAGAGCTACACAATGACATGGGATAAGAGGTTGTACGATGGGTCCATGACCAGATCTTTTAGTCTTCAAATTCTATCCGGTGTGCTGTCTTGTGTAGTAGTCACTCGGGATTTTGAGCTACGATTCTTGTGGGACATTTATGTATAAAATGTGGGTTGAAATGATGTTGAGATGGCGTGAATATAGTATAGAGGTGGCAAACTGATATGTTTTTCCCTCACCGAGGTTATCTCCGGCTCTGTGCAGATGTAGCAGTCGTTGCTCAGGGTTATCTTTGAGATTGGGCTACTGTGAGTACTGAATGTCCTCAGGGTTATCTCTGAGGTACCTTGACCTCTCGGGGTTATCTCCGGGGTTAGAACTGAGTGTCCTGGGGTTATCTCCGGGGTTGAAATTGACTATTCCGGGGTTATCTCTGGAACTGGAACTGCTTCTCTTGGGGTCATCTCCGAGGTTTGAAATTGAGTATCTCGGGATTTTCTTCGAGATTGAAAACTGAGTATCCTAAGGTTGTCTCCAGGATTGAGCTGATTTGACTTCCAGGGTTATCTCTAGAATACGATTTTTCCCTCCTACAGGGTTAGTAACAAGAATACAAAATTTTAAGTGTCTACAGATGCCCCTCTTTATCATATTCATGCAATGCAACGGCATGGATAGGATAAAGATTACTAGACACTTGAAATGTAACAGGATAATCATGATGCAAATGTAATGCATCATGATGTAAATGTATGCTAAGTGTATGAAATGGAGGCTGCTCCATGAAATTAGACCAGAGGATGTTGACATTGGGGTTATTACCAAAGTCCTTAACCCTCAGTGCAGACTTTCTACCGAAGATGTTCTTCTCATATACGAGAGACTCTTGGGGAGTTGTGTTCTGTCTGATGAAGATTTTTATAACAGATTCCATCATCGGTCTTCCCCGATGAGGATGGTTTTTCCCGGTTTGTATCGCTAGGTCTTTCCAGCGTTCTGTTGGAGTTACTGCCAACAGTTTATGTTGTCAGGGCTGCCTGACCTTCGTTAAAATGTGCTTCAATGGCTAATATCATCGAACCATCTCTGATGCTTTGTTGGATTTACTTGCCAATGGCTGAAAACGTCTAGGCTGCTTGACCTTCATTAAAATGTACTTCAACGGATGAGCATCATCGGACCATCTCCGATGCTTCGCTGGATTTAATTGCCAATAGATGATGACATCAGGGCTGCCTGACCTTCGTTGAAATGTACTTTAACGGCTGAGATCATCGGACCACCTCTGATGCTTCGCTAGATTTACTTGCCAACGGCTGAAAACGTCAAGGCTACTTGACCTTCGTTGACGGATGAACATCATCAGACTACCTCCGATGCTTCACTAGATTTACTTGCCAACGACTGATAAACGTTAAGGCTGCTTGACCTTCATTGAAATATGCTTCAACGGATGAACATCATTGGACCACCTCCGATGCTTCGCTGGATTTACTTGCCAATGACTGATACACGTCAAGGTTGCTTGACCTTTGTTGAAATGTGCTTCAGTGGATGAACATCATCAGACCACCTCCGATGCTTTGCTCGATTTACTTGCCAATGGCCGAATAACGTTAAGGCTGCTTGACCTTCGTTGAAATGTGCTTCAACGGCTAAACATGTATGAAATCCCACTGGGGAGAGATTTTTGACAAAAAGTATGGTTGCAATTGGAATTACAACCCCACGTTAATCGCATTGGACCTTTGTGAGGTATTACCATAGGTAGTTTACAATAACTACGATCATCGGCTTTGTGAACCCTATGTTTGGGCGAATACCAATGATTGATATGTAGACCCACAGTTTGGTCTCTTAAAATCAGGATTTCAGGCTTTTCCGCTTAATCGTGTAGCATTTTTTTCCTGATTTGACTTTTTAGCTTGTGGGACCTCCTTTGTAACTCAAATTAGATTGATCCGGAGGGGTGGAGACCACCTAAGATAGCCGTAGGTGGACCTACGGCAGCCGCAGGTAGACTTGCGGCCATCCGTGGGTTCTACTTCAGACAGTTTTCCCTTTCACATGTCATTTTCACTTGAAGCCATACAGAGAATCCTAGAGTTCTTGTTCAGATCTACTGAGTTCGGGCTATTTTCTGCAAAATCCGTCACCGTACAAGTGTTCTGCACTATCCTGGTAACGTATGCATGTCTTCTTTTTCAGTTTTGACGTTGGAAAGTGAGTTATCACATAAAATGCTTCTAAACACATAGTAGTGAATATGCATGCTCATATGACTTGATAAAAATTATTCAACATAGTAAATGTTAGTATTTGACCATGCTGAACATATTGATGTGAAAAATTTTAACTTTTGAAACAGTCAAATTGGCGCCTTTTTCTAATATTTCTTATCCTATTTGAGGACAAATGAGCAAAGGTTGTAAAGCAAAATAATCCTGGTAATTGAACTACCCTTATGGATTATGACTTTGACATTTTTATGCATATAGGATGTTTATGATTGTGGGATGGTGTGCTACTAAATGACCACCTAGTTATGCCTACGTGCGTGTGGATAGTCCTTTTTACAAAGGAGACTCTGGCGAAATTTTTCCTGAGTCTAGGCATTGAATGAATCATGCATTTTTAACTCTACTGCAGTCGTATGTTAAAGTACTGCATGCATGCATATAGTCCTAAAACGCATTTAATGAGCTCTAGGTTAAAATTTACCACACCATTTCTAAGGCGATTTGGAGACTTGTGTCCAGATATATGAATCCAGACTAGCCGAGCAGCTCCTGTAGGACCTCTTCAAGTGTGAGGAGGAGAGCTTCTGATGTGCCTCGGCCTTGCCTAGCCTGACAGCCTCGTCGATTGTCGGAGTCAGTGATTCGCCCTATCCGGATTGAGGTACCAGATGTTAAGGATGAGAAGGAGGATGTACCGGTTGCGGCTCCCACTCCTGCTGCTTTTATTCCCCGTAGGGATCTACCAGCGATAAATCCAGAGCTTCTGGATGATTTGAGTTGCCACCCCTCGATCTATTTGAATGCGAACTGAAAGTAGTATGCACACAAGCTAATCATGTTGGATGATAAAGTATATACTTTGTAACAATCTTATTCATTTATTAATAAAAAGTATTAATTTATTAAAGGCTTTTAATTATCTACATGATGTTGTTTTATAATATGTGATAATCACATAGTTTTAAGCAATGCTTTTAGAATAATGATGATGATCATTCTAATGAGATCTAAATTCTTAGAAAGCTTAAAACTAAAATAGTTCCCAATCATTGGATTACTAAATTGGGGATTAGTGAATCCGGATAGATTGGTACATACGTTGCTTGCTCATTGGATGAGGATGATTGATCTCATGATCATTTGTGTGGAGACACTAAAGCAAGTATGTAGGTGCTTATTAGAGAATAAGTTCACTGACCGTGGCACGCAAAGGAATACCTAATGGAGTTTTACTTGCCTGTCAATAGGAATTTCTGTAGTGATAGTAGTACAAGTGATCCTTGGACTTGAGATCATCATAGTATCTTGTGTATAATATACTTTGACTTATTCCTTAAGACCCTTAGGGTATATCAAAGGGTATCCTTGGGTATAATAAGTCGTACATGGAGATAATGTATGATCAATAAAGAATTTACCGCTTCTAGTAAAAGAAGAGAAATGTCCTATGTGATTCGATAAATGACAACCCAGTAGTCCTTGGCCAAGGCAGAATAAAATTAGAAAGGAGTTTTTAATTTGCATTATTTAGAGTTGTGCATTTAAGGATCGAAATACATATAATTAAATAAAATAAGACTTGACAGTAATTCCATGTCTTATATTTAATTGGCACATTGTATGGTAGAATGATTGAATTTTACGATAACTATTTACTCAAAGGTTCTTTTATGATTAATGTTGAAATCTATATTATCTGAAAAATCATTAATCGCTAGGGAGGCTTATCCCTATTGTAGAATAAATATTATTTATTTAAATAAATTATTAGTTTAATTTATTTATTTAAATAAGATTAGAATTGTTCTAATTGATTTATTCGCAACCGGTATGGTGAACTTAAAGGGCCACACCATAAAAGAAAGAATAATCATTTATGAAGTTAATGGCATAATCGTAATAATAAGTTAAGTATATTTAATTTAATCTATGGTGATAGAATAAATTAAATAGCTTAATATTTATTATTTAATATTTTGAAAATATTAAATATAAATTAATAAGAGGAGTCTTATTATTATTATTACTATTATTATTATTTAATTTCTAAAGGAGTTTGAGAATTAATTAATAAAAGTACTCTCATATATCCTAATAAGATTAGGAGGCTAATTAATTAAAAGAGTTTAATTAATTATTCCTAATAAGATTGGGAGCCTAATTAATTAGAGAAATTTAATTAATTAAAATAAAACACAATTCATTAATTGTTAAGGAGGGTTGCCCACATCTATAAATAAGAGGAGTCTTATTATAAGTGTTGAGGGTTGTTAACTTTTTCACAACAGACGTGATTCCAATTATTGGAGAGTACGCTCTTTTCTATGAGAGATAGAAAACTAGAATTTTGTCAAATACCCATCTTCTTGAATCTTTCTTCTTCCTTAGTGGATCACTTCTAGAGGTCAAATACTTGGGTGGCAAACGTTGGTCAAAGGAAGGAACCAAACTCGGTGGATTCAAGATGAACGCGAAAAGGATTTGGAGGTGAACTTGTACCTGAGGAAGCTCGAATCTTTAAGGGTATGATTCTTTTTCTTTATCTTTTCATTTAATTAATAATTGCGCATAAAGGATGGTCTGGGTATATGGTTTGTAAAATTTTAAAAATCTAATTTTTCATGCTTCCACTTATTTTGTGCAATTTGATTCCGTTCATAAATATTACAAACCTAACAATGGTATCAGAGCCAAACCTTTATGCGAATTATTAATTTTTTTAATTTGATATGTATATTGATATGTGTTTAGAACAATTTAATTGGGCACAATTTTATTGTATAAAATTTATTTAAAAAAAATCGTGAATCGCGAGGCCTTTTCCCAATCTGGTTATGCAGTTCCTTTACTGTACATTTAAGGATTACTATATATATGATCCTATTCCTTATACTGCAGAATTGATTAATATATATATATATATATATATATATATATATATATATATATATATATATTAATCTTAATAATTTTATAATTAAAATAAAAAGTTTATTTTAATTTTAAAATTAGATTTTATGCTAACTAATTAGAGTTAGAATTGGATTCAATGATAACTAATTGGAGTTAAAATTGGATTTCATGTTTCCTTAAATAAAAGAGTTTATTTAGATATGAAATAAAATTTCATAATATTCAAAATAAAGTGTTTATTTGTGAATAGGAAAGAGAATCCGTATTTCCTTAAATAAAGGAGTTTATTTAGATATGGAATAACATTTTATATTATTCAAAATAAAAGGGTTTATTTGTGAATAGGAAAGAGAATCCGTATTTCCTTAAATAAAGGAGTTTATTTAGATATGGAATAAGATTTCATATTATTCAAAATAAAAGAGTTTATTTGTGAATAGGAAAGAGAATCCGTGTTTCCTTTAATTAATGTGTTTTTTTACTTGGAATTGGATTTCATAATTAATTAAAATAAATGAGTTTATTTTGATTAAAGAATTGGATTAAAATAAAATAGTTTATTTTATTCAAAATTAGATAAATTAAAATAAAAGAAGTTTATTTTGATTTAAATTTGAATTAAAATAAAGGAGTTTATTTTGATTCAAAATTAGATTTTGTGCTAACTAAATTTGCCCATTAAATAATATCAATATATATATATTGAATGTTTATTATTCATGAGATGAATGTTATTTATTGATGTATATGGTGATGTGTATGATAATAAATGGGATTGATTATGGACTATTGGCCAATGTGATTGAATTTTATTTTAGTTGGATGTATGAATGTATGAATTTTATTAAATGGGGTCTGCGTACCTTGTCTTCTCTAATTTTTCTTAATATAAATTCCATCTTCCTCCTATGTTCTTCCCCTTGACTGCTGATCAAGGTTTCTATTTATTTTAAATAGTTTTGTAATAGAAATAGTTAGGATTAATTTTGAAGAATTAGATATAAAAGAGCAAGGAGCGCTTGAAGACCCGTTTGTAATTAAGCCCGGGTTTAAATGTAATAATTATATTTAAATATTAATTCTTGCATCCCTAGGGTTTGACCTTTTGGCTCACTTGGTGGCTGCAGTGAACCAAACTAGAATAAAAGTCCATAATCAATTCAGGTAGAATATAGTATTCTATATGTGCAAGCTTATACTCTATATATATATATATATATATATATATATATATATATATATATATATATATATATATATATATATATATATATATTATACAAACATGCTTCACATGTTAATTAATACGACGCGTATTTTATATATATATATATATATATATATATATATATATATATATATATATATATATATATATATATATGCATGCGCGCTAAACAAGATGAGACAAATTAATAACAAATCCCTCAAATATTTTATATTAAGTTGTAACGTTCAAAGATATTTAGAATATCGAACGTCGCCTTCTAGCATGATAGAAATAATAGAGTTTTGAATATTTAATATGAGTTTGTTGTGCACACACAAGGCAAGTATTAAATATTTAAGATGTTATTTTTATTACATATGATGTTTATAAGGAATTGAACATTACTGCTTTGTTGTGCACACACAAGGACTGTACTTTTCTCTTCACTTATATGGAAATGCTGGGTCTGACTTAACTAAAATTATTTTAGTTCAGATGTGCACACACTTGACCATTATGATTTAAGAGGCAAAATACAAGGAGTTGCATAGTTGATGTAATTGGCAAGAGTTGTCTACCTATTTATTTATATATAGTTTGTTGTGCACACACAAGGCTATATACATTTGAAATGAGATACTTATTCTCACTAGCATATTTTTAATTAAATATTGCCGAACTATATAAATTGAGGGTAATATAGTTTGAAAAAAATAGTGGGAGATACCAATTTAAAATAAGACCTAATTTATTTTGGTAATTAATAAAAGAATGTATGCTAAAATATTGTTAATTACAAATTCATTTACAGAATTTTATAATGTCTAAAATTACTCTCACTTCAAAACATATTAGATGTTAATTAACTGGACCGAATTACTCGGATTGGTTAAGGAATTTGAGAATAGTTCTTATGGCTGAAAAGCTATCTTATGTCCTTAATACGTCTTTCCTGCAATTGTTGTAGAAAATACCTCTGAGGAAGAGATTGCTACTTTTAGAAAGTGACAAGATGATGCACAGTTGGCTCAATGCATCATGCTCGCATCCATGAGTAACGAGCTTTAGCGTCAGCATGAAACTATGGATGCTCTTACTATATTCCTTCATATCAAGTAGTTGATGGTAAGAAAAGTAGGACTGATAGATATCAGATATCAGATATCAGATATCTATGGAACTCCTCCGATCTAGAATGACCGATAACACTATAATATAGACAAAAGTCCTTAACATGATTAATTTGATTGAACAATTAGGACAACATGTTTTGTCATGAATGGAGAGTTGAGTTAAGATTTGATCTTGCAGTTACTCCAGGACTCCTTCTCACAATTGTTATGAATTTTTCATATGAACAAGCTAGATATCAGCCTCTCTGACTTGCTTAACATGTTGAAAAAATGTTAAGAGTCACTTTCCAACCAAGAAATACCAAGTCTTACTTGTAGGGGTCAAAGGATCTTCTAAAAAGAAGAACGATTCTAAGAAGGTAAATAGAAAAGGCAAAAATAAAGGATAATAAGAACAAAACTGATACGGATAGCAAAGGAGTTTTCTTCCACTGCAATAAACCTAGAAACTGGAAAGAAACTATAAGAAGCATCGTGTAGAGGCTAACCATAAAAAGCTTAGTGAAGTTTCGGTTACAAATAAAATTTTGTTCATGATTTAAAATAATTTTTTTTAAGTCAAGGTTCTACTTGGGTATTGGATACTAACTTTGGTTATCATAAATATAGATTTATGAAGGGACCAAGCAGAAGTAGAAAGCTAAACAAAGATAAGTAATCCTATGTGTGGAAATGTAACAAATGTTGCTGCATTAGCCATAGAAACTTATAGTTTCGCATTGCCTACGAGCAAATCTATTAAGTCAATAAGTTGTTATTGTATTCCAGTTCTCGTTAGAAACATTATTTCCATTTTATTGTTGGACAATGAAATCTTTTGTATTATATTTAAGAACAATTATTGTTCTATTTATAATAATTGTCGACGTCGGGATTTTTAATGTCCCTTTTCGTTACTTGTTCTTTGGTGTTCTCAATTAGGTGAGATTTGTTTGAAAAAACAAGTAAAAAAGGGCCGACATGTATAATGTCGACGATTGGACTGTAAGAGTCACCAGTTGGTTTTTTTAAATGGTTGTACCAACACAACCGAGAAAAGGTTTACACATTGACCCAGTGATGTGACACTGCTATACGGGTCAGTGAAACTGAGATTCGTTTAGGGTCCGGGGACTTGGTTATGCGGGGGGAAGGTGTTAGGCACCCCCCGACATCCGTGTTACCACGGTGACCGCCTCTTTTCAAGAAACTATTATCTGAATGTGTGTGTGTGGGTCAATGTGCTATTATTTGAAAGTGGTATGAGGCCTCGTTCACACCTATATATACAGGGTTTGAATTTGTGTAAAAATTCAATTTTAAACAGAATATGGCAGTGATGCTTTATAAAGAAGGTTTTTCAAACCCTGATGCTCAATAGTAATTGAGGCCTTTTGCACTCCCATTTTATTCCGTATTTGGCTTGGTTCATTTTATTTGACAGATGCGAAGCATCCGTACGAAAACAATGTACAACATAATGCCGACTTCCTCGTGGATATGTAAACCATCTGAGGAAATTCAAACACTGCAAAATAATTTACAAGCTGCTTACAGCTAAAAATGTCCATCACGGGAACCAAATCTAGATCCAATGGGATGAATCTGTGATCACATGATTCCTAGGCTCACATGATACTGCAGTTTGTATGAAAGCAGTAAGCAGGTATATATATAAAAGTTGTAAATATATATATACAGACATGATCACCAACCACGAATCAGCTCCATAGGGGATCAGAAAATATAAATAAAGTTGTTAAAAGCTATCAACCGTCACGGAGGAAACTCCAGGCGGGGAAAAACGTAGATAAAGCTGTACAAAGCGATCAACTGCCACAAAGGAAACTCTAGGCAGGACGAAAATAAATAAATATATATATATATATATATATATATATATATATATATATATATATATATATAAAAGCATTAAACGCACCGGATGTGAAATTCAGGCTCATCGAACGGAGTTCGACCACAGTTTATATATATATATATATAAAAGCAAGTAAACGCACCGGATATCAAATCCAGGCTCACCGAACAAAGTTCGATAGCAGTTCATATATATAAGTATATATATATATATATATATATATATATATATATAAGCGAAGAAACGCACCAAACCGAAGTTTAGGCTCATCGAACAAAGCTCGACACACAGTTAATATATATAAGTATATATATATATATATATATATATATATATATATATATATATATACTTATATATATTAACTGTGTGTCGAGCTTTGTTCGATGAGCCTAAACTTCGGTTTGGTGCGTTTATTGCTTTAATATATATATATATATATATATATATATATATATATATATATATATATATATATATATTAAAGCAGTAAACGCTCCAGACCGAAGTCTAGGCTCATCGAACAAAGTTCGACACACAGTTCATATATATATAAATATATATATAGAAAAGCAAATAAATGCTCCAGACCGAAATCTAGGCTCAATCGAGGCATAACTCGATAATGTTAGTCAATATATATATAAATATAAATATAAATATATATATATATATACAGACTGGAATGAAACCACGGACCAAAGTCCGGGCAAAAGCAAGCAATACGACTCTCAACGTGTAGAAGGGTGTGTGCAAAGATGAAGAGAAAGACTCTAAAGTGTGTGAGAAGGTTTACAGCTGACTGCTAAAAAGCTTCTATATCTTTAGAGTGGATAAACACTGGCTTTTGTGGGTACAAAAGGGCTGTATATGAGCTCACAGATGAGAAAATACACTATATGGCGAGTGTGGAGCAAGTTCTGCAGGGTTTCCTCGCGTTTTCTCTTAGAAAATCAGCACCCCAAGCCTCTTATTTATAAGCAAAAGGTGCCGCAGGTGTACCTGTGGCTGAGCCGCAGGTGTACCAGAGGCGGGTCGGGTTGGCCTGGTTTGGTCGGGTCGGGTCGGGTCGTCTCGAAGTACGTGCACGCGGGCACTGTAATGTCCACTCGGTTTCTTAGAAGTGCAATCCGGGCATTCGTTTGAGGTATACAGGACCTATTTCGGACCGCCGTTGTCGAGAGTTGTACGATGATATGGGATTAGAGTTTGTACAAAGTATTTGAAGAAGGGACGGTGCCCTCCGGTCTTCAAGCTTCACCTTTCATCCGTTACCCCGCACAATAGTCACTCGGGATTGATTAGCCTTGTGGGACGTTGTTGCGCAGAGATGTTGAGACGACATGGCGTGGCATCGTGTTTGTCAGATGACGATGTTGCCCCTTAACGGTGTTATTGCCGGGTTGGGTTGATAAAGCAGACGTTGCTCAGCTTCGCTGGGGTTGGACTGCTGCAATTGGTTGAAGGTCCTCACTGTCATCTTTGAGGTGTGTTTGTCTTCCCGATGTCATCTCCGAGCTGATACAGTGTATCTCGTTGTGAGCGCCGAGATTGAAGCTGGTTGCACTTGTAACAAGCATATTCAGGGTTATTACCGAAATTGTATTCCTTGGGGCTATCACCAAGGTTAGAGGCTTTTTCCATGTTTAAGGCTGAGACTGGATATCTCGGGGTTATTTCTGAGATTAATCGGTCTTCTCCAGTGTGTGTTCCGGTATTGATCTGTATGCATCAGGGTTCTCCGAGATTGGAATGATTACTCCTAGATTGCGATCTGGGGTTGATGCTGAACTGTCGGTAGTATCCGGTACGGATCTGGACTGTCTTTCAGGGTTCTCACATAAAAGACGACTCTATCCCGCTGTAACGTTGGTGACAGTAGTACAGAAAATTTCGAGTGTCTACAGATGCCCCTCTTTATCATACTTATGCATGGCGATGCATGGGTAGGATAAAGAATTCTAGACACTTGAAATGCAACACGATGAACATGATACTATGGATAGCAACATGATGCAAATGTATGATGTATATGTACGGGGTTGTAGCCCAACATGCTGGGGATGATTGCTGGCTCCCTGTTGCTTCAACTAGGGACTGGCAATGATGATCAGATTTGATGTGTAATCTGAATCCGTCAGGACATTGATGTTGGAGTTATCATCAACTTCCTGGATAATGACTTAATCATGAAGAAGTACCTCTTATGTGCAAAAGATCTGTGGGGATAAAGCTTGATCTGTTTGAGGATGTGTATAACATATTCCATCATCAATCCTTCTTGACGGCAATCTCCTGGTTTGTATCGTTAGGACATGTCAGGGTTCTGTTGGGTTTACTGCCAACAGTAAATGCTATCAGGGATGCCTGACCTTCGTTGACGTGTATTTCACCGACATGTGAATTAACGGCTGAACTCCCTGTGGGGAACATTGTCAAGGCTGCTTGACTTCCGCTGTCGTGTGGATCAACAGAGCATTGCATTGTGATCCCCGTCGGGGGATATGAGCAGTCGGGTGTGAAGAACTTCGAATAGCTCTAGAGCTCTGATAGGTTTAATCCTCTATCGGCTGTAATAATGTCAAGGCTGCTTGACCTTCATTGATTTTTGTGTCAATAGGTTGCATGTACGCAATAATCCCCTGTCATGACTTCACGTTATAACCCCCTCAGGGATCTACTGGGGATGTATGCATTGATCTAACAACTGTGTATGCTCTGATGGGTTTACTTGCCATCGGCTGAGATAATGTCAAGGCTGCTTGACCTTCATTGAGTTGTGTTTTAACGGATGAACACGCATTGTAACCCCCGCCGGGGATCTACGTTGTAACCCCCATCGGGGACTTACGTTGTAACCCCCGTCGGGGAGTCTTCGTAGGGTAACAATCCAGAGTTAGCGGCATCGGACCTGTATAAGGTATTGCCGTATGTGATTAGTGACAACTAGGATCATTGGTAGGGTATACCTTGTGTTCGGGTGACCACCAATGAGCGATGTACTGATTCAAAATCTCATCAGAGAAGACCAAGATTGTATGCAGTTTTGCTCAATCGCATGGTGTTTTTATTCCCGATTTGACCTTTCTAGTTCGTGAGAACTCTGTTTTAACTCGAACTGGACCGAGCCAGAGGGGTGGGACCCTCATAGAGGAGCTGCAGGTACACCTGCTGCAGCCGCAGGTG
Organism: Panax notoginseng; assembly: GCA_016801055.1. Classification (NCBI taxonomy): domain Eukaryota; kingdom Viridiplantae; phylum Streptophyta; class Magnoliopsida; order Apiales; family Araliaceae; genus Panax; species Panax notoginseng. The sequence goes on from CM029019.1 coordinate 171,730,218, forward strand.
ATGCTGCGGCCAGGCGTGGATGATAAATTCCAGCAGGCTTCACTTCACAAGTCACTTTCAACTTGTTCCACTCTAGAAAAACTGCTAGCCATCTTCAGATCTGCTGAGTTCGGGCTGCTTTCTGCAAGTTCAGTCACCGTACAAGTGTTCTACACTATCCTGGTAATGTATACATGTATTTTTTCTAATTTCTGTCTGTTAGATTGTGAGTTATCGCACGAAATGCATCTAAACACATAGTAGTGATTATGTATGCACAATTGACTTGATAAAAAATATTCAACACAGTAAATGTTAGTATTAAACCATGCTGAACATAATGATGTGAAAAAATTTAACTTTTGAGACCGTCAAATTGGCACCTTTTTTTGCTATTTTTTGTCCTATTTGAGGTCCAATGAGCAAAAGGTATAAAGGCAAAGTACTCCTAGCATTGAGGTTGGCCTTATGCATGATGATTTTGATTTTTAATGCATATATTATGTATATAACTTTGCGGCAGGTGTGCTATTGAATGGCCACCTAGACATGCCTGTGTGCATGTGGATAGTCCTATTTTCAAGGGGACTATGACAAAAATTTTCCAAAATATAGGCATTGGGTAGTCATACATTTTAACTCTATTGTGTTAAAGTAAATGCATGCATGCATATAGTCATAAATGCATTATCGAAAGCTCTAGGTAAGGAAATTCCACACCCTCTCTGAGGTGATTTGGAGACTTGTTTATCCAGATATTATGGATTCGGACCAGCCGAGCAGTTCTTATAGGACCACTTCTGGCGTACGACGGAGGGCTTCTGAAGTGCCTCGTCCCCGTTCTGTCAGACAGCCTCGACGGTTGGTGGAGGCCGTGATACGTCCTGTCCAGGTAGATGTTCCAGACGTTGAGGACGAGGAGGCGGATATGGAGGATCCCGCTCCTGCTGTACATGTCCCTCGCAGGGAGCTTCCGAGCATTCAGGTGGTGAACCCAGAGTTGCTGGGTGATTTGGGCAGACACCCATCGATGTATTTACATGCTAACGAGGTACGGCGTTAGAGTTTGCTTTTCCTTTTCTCCCATTGATGAGGATTTAAAGGGTTCTGATGTAGATCTATATTTCATGCAAGTTCCTGGTTTTACACAGCCTCGGGGGAACTGGTTTAGCATCCACTCCATGTACCAGGCGCTTCATCCTGATTATAGAGCAGTAGTGCATGAGTGGGGATTTGGACTCAGTCACTCCACCTGCTAGATTCCGAGGTGATGATGACGCCTATGGATTGACGATTTATCTCAGGCGTGGAGTTTGGAGGGGAGCCAGTGCCTTACGTGGCGAATATTACCCCTACTGTCGTCAGATCCTTATTGGAAGTTCCAGCGTCGGCACTCAAAGGCAGGACCGTCCGTTCAGGTCCTTTGAGCGTAGATGCTGTGAGCGGGCTATTGAGTGAGCCTATGTCTGATGATGTCAGAATCAGGGATCGCATTCTGCGGCGATTGTTCCTGATGATCATTCGAGGCTGCTTCATAGAAGATAACTCTTCCACGGTATCTTTTGCTTTAGTCAGCGCTACGCGTGACGTGGACCGTATTGGAGAGTACGATTGGGGCTCTTACACCTTTGCCTATTTCCTCCGGGGCATGCGCATGCGCTCATAGGGTTTGACCGAGGCTTGGCTAGGATTTTACCCATTTCTGTTGGTGAGTACTTCTCTTGTCTTTCCCATTTATCGGTTTAAGAGTGTTTACTGATAGCAGATGTTTTGCCATTGTGTTGGCAGTTTTGGGCCTATGAGAGGCTTCCATGTTTTACGTCCCGTGAGTGTGTTAGGTTTAGACACCTATCCACGAGGACGAAGATGGCATCATTCGATTCTGCCAGAGATCCCTATAGCGGAGGGATTCACTCATTGTCGTATGCAGCTGGAGTTGCTGACGGCCGACACCATCACATGGCTTCCCTATTCTGGGGAACACCTGACAGTGAGTTTTGAGGATGGATACCCGACTGGAGTTGAGTATTTTATTTCCACCAGGAGAGTTCCACTCTTCACAGATGGCGGCTGGGAGCTCTATCTAGGAGAGCGTGCTATCAGGAGCACCACATGGGAGATTCGTGTACCGATCTTACCTCCTGCCAGGCGTCACTGGCCTGATCATAGTCACCCGCCAGTGAGATCCCATTGTTGGGGGTTGACGGTTTTGATTTATCCGAGGGTCCATGTACTCAGGAGATATTCCAGCATTGGTGGCTTCCTCGTACTATTGGAGCCCAGTCTCGTGCCACATAGTTTACGGGGAACATGGTTCCTGGATCATTAATGATGATAGATTGGGTAGCTTGTGTCCGAGCTCTAACTCAGTTGACCCAGATTGATGATTTGACCCGTCAGTTAGATCAGGCACATATATTTATTCGACATTTGGGCAGAGATTCAGCAGAGGCGGAGTCATTTGTTCCTTCCAGCTCAGGCGCTGGCCCCTCGGACGACCCATTTGGTTTTACCGGTGCAGATCTTCCTCTTTATAGGCCTGGTATTCCTGTTGATAGAGATCCAGTGACTCAGGAGGAGTTACATCAGGTGGACAGGATTGATGATGTGGACATCGACACCATTGTCTTTTTCTGATGTATTCTCGTTATATCTTTTATAGGCCTCTGTTAGATATTGGGTGGCTGTGCCCCATTCTCGCTATATCTTTTGATAGGCCTCTGTTAGTAGTAGGGCGTCTGTGCCCCATTTCCCTATATTTGTAGTTGTACAGAGCTGATGTATTAGATGATGATATACTCAGGAATGTATGCATAGTCTTTTCCATTCCCTATATCATATTGTCATCCATTATCTGTTATGCATGTATCATGTTATGCATATGTATGTATGTCCAGAGATATTCGGCATTGACCCCTGGATGGTCTTATGACACGGCCTGCACAGATGTCTTCTTCGACAGTTAACCGCATAGATCATACCCCACCGTCATTGGTGGTATCGGGTGTGCGATCATGGTACGATAGTATGTCACCACCAGACAGGCTGACTGTAGATCTGTTACTGCAGCATACCATGACTCTTTTGGTATTTCAGGTTCCTGCAGGATTTGTAGATGGGATGCTAGAGCATTGGCGACCTGATAGGCAGGTATTCCGTTTTGGCACCCATGAGTTGACTCCTACTCTGGAGGAGTATGCACGTTTGACGATGCTTCCCCTAGACAGACCTTACGTGCATTTGGCTTTTGGAGACATGAGTAGACGATTCATGACTCTCACAGGATTGAGGCGCAGAATAGTGCAGGATGAGCTGACATCTGGCCATGTGATCTCTCAGCGTTTTCTGTACGACAGATTTGGCACAGAGGATAGTTACTCACGACATTTTGGGGCTTTCACCGTGTCGGAGGATCATTGGCGTTTAGCCAGAGTTGACGTACTGATGCTATGTGTACTATCATATGTGTACATGCCACGATATATGGACGAGATAGATATAGGCGTTATTATGGTCGTGAGAGCTCTTCGGGAGGGTCGTACCATTATACCTATGATCTTAGCAGAGACCCTGCGGTCGGCATCATATTGTTACACGTATCCTACATGAGTGTTCACTGGGAGCTCGGTCCTTTTGTATGTGTGGTTCATGTCACACTTGAGACCGATTGGTACCCTTAGACGGCATGGATATTGGTTTACCCATGAGGTAGCTATGTCTTACTCCTTTCATCCATCAGAGTGTGCAGATGCTCAGTCCTGGTCAACATTTTTGGCAGACATCAGAGATCCATTTAGCATATTGATGTGCTCGGGGCTTTGCTCACCATACAGCTTTATTACACATGCTCCGGGCATGGATTTCCTCCCTCTGGCTAGCTTGAGGGGTGTGACTACTTATCACCCATTGGCCGTGATGTCGCAGTTCGACCAGTTCCAGGATTTTCATCCTTGCACAGGGGCGACAGGTCAGCGTTCAGCTGCTCGATACCTCTCAGCAGAGGACCGATCTTGTGTATACGCTTGTTGGGACCATTGTGAGATAGTTACTTTTTCAGTGAGCAGTCCAGGTTATTCTGCAGAGGATTCCGCTTGGATGGAGACAGAGGTTTTATCGGCTGCAGCAGTATCTGCAGTACCGGATAGTGACGCAAAGGGTGTGGAGCATGTAGAGGACATCGATACCCATTTCGAGGAGGAGCCCGCTGCTGGGTTGCCAGCATTTCTTCCAGATTCTCCCAGTACTAGTACTTTTGTGATTCAGCACTCGTCACAGTACTTAGAGCAGAGTCTTCAGCTGATGACCTTTGAGAGAGATCAGGTTCGATCTATGATGTTGACTGCTCTGGATGTGAGAGACGCCGCTCTATTGGAGAGAGACGAGGCATTGGCTTGTAGAGATGCCGCTGTTATTGAGCGGGATGAGGCTAGATCAGCTATGGATGCAGCGGTAGTTGAGCGGGATAGCGCTATATCTGCTCGGGATGTAGCCATCACAGATAGTACTGCAGCGAGGTCCCTTACCACTGGTATTATCACAGAGATGAGCGCTTACATTGATGAGCATATGGTCATCATGCAGACGGTTTCTGATCTATTGGGTCGAGTGGATACTCTCATGCAGGAGACCATAGCTTTACCTCCTTCTTCTGAGAGGGACGCCATGTTGGGCTTGCTAGCTCGCATATATCCAGACTCATAGATGAGCTTGTATTCACCTGCACAGACTGGCTTAGCCATTTTGTCATGTACAGTTTACATCTGTATACATCAAACAGCATTATATATGACAGGGAAATATATTTTTGGATCACTTCCCTTTTAGATATGCCTTGCTATTTATTTAATATTTTGCATGATGCTTCAGGGCTTGTGATCTTGATGTATTCTGAATTCCTCCTGGACGGATGGACATTGAGTTATCTCTGGATAGTTCAGAATGGATCATTGATCTGTATGTATCCCTACCATCTTTGGTGTCTTGGGACTGGTTTCTGGATGGAAATATGGAGAGGAGTATGGCTTTCCTCTCTAAGATTGACCGCACCACAGATGGTCGCCAACACTTCTATTCATGAGAAGCCTAGTTAATTCCACCTCTTATGGTTTGGCGTTACTCTTCAAGGTATGACCGTAGCTTAGATGGTCGCCGAATCTCCTATTTGGGAGGAGTTCCGATAATCTCATCCCTTTGGTCTGAAGCCAATGAAATGTAATGGATTGAATGATGATCCCAGTACTAGTTGATAATGGTTTGTGTTTTGGTAGGGGTGAGACCGCACCATAAATGGCTGCCTACGTACTCCTATTGAGGAGGAGATCAGGTCTGCGTAGTTCGAACCTTGTGTAAGAGGTTCAACGCTGTAGATGGCAGAAATGGTGTAGGGATATTTTTGTTGTTTTTATTTTTGTGAAAAGAAGAGGGTAGGAATATTTTTGTTATTTTTGTTTTATTGCAACCGGGCCATATAAAATGGTTGCCTACGTACTCCTATTGAAGAGGAGATCAGATCGACGTAGTTCACCCCTCAGGGTGAGAAAAGAAAGCGTAATCCCATGTGCAGGTCAGAGTGCGGGGAGGAGAAAGTTTAATCCTAAGTTGAGGATAAACTGCAGGGGGAAAAGTTTAATCCCAGGTATGGGTAGCCAAACTGTAAAAGCAAGAGGTTCGATCCACGGTGGGATGACCTAAGTGATATGAGCGCAAAGGAAAGCCAGGCTGCTAGCTTGAAGAGTATGTTTCCCTAAGGGGCAAAGTGTGGAAAAATTATATATGGTAAAGCGTTAAAGAACCGGAATGACTGGTGACCTGATGATTATTGACCAGGATGTTTGCTTGATGGTAACTTCAGACATAATACCGTTTCACGGTGTCCGAGTTGATAAGTTGTGGAAATTCATCGCCGTCCATTTCTTGTAATATGAGAGCGCCTCCTATCAATACTTCCTTGACAATAAATGGGCCTTTCCAGTTAGGAGCGAATTTTCCTTTGGCTTGATCTTGGTTGTCCAGGATTTTCTTTAAAGCCACGTCATGTTGCTTAAATTGCCGTAGCCGGACTTTTTTGTTGTAGGATCTGGCGATCCTTCGCTGATATAATTGACCATGGAAGATAGCCGCGGTTCGCCTTTCGTCTATTAAAGACAATTGGTGATACCTGTCTTGTACCCATTCGTCTTCATCCAGCTGAGCGTCTATCAATACTCTGAGAGATTCCATCTCAACTTCTATGGGGAGTACCGCTTCTATCCCATAGGTTAAAGCGTAGGGGGTTGCCCCAGTTGAAGTACGCATGGATGTTCTGTAGGCTAACAGAGTCAGAGGCAATATGTCAGGCCAATCTCTGTGGTTGGCGGACATCTTTTGCATAATCTTCTCGATGTTTTTGTTAGCTGCCTCAACAGCAACGTTCATCTTTGGACGATAGATGACAGAGTTGAGATGTTTGATGTGGAATTTACTGCATAATTCCTCCATCATTTTGTTATTGAGGTTCTTGGCATTGTCAAACACAATCACCTCTGGTTGTCCATATCGACAAACAACATTTTTTCTGATGAAAGCGATGATGACTTCTTTAGTAACCCTGGGGAAGGAGGCTGCTTCTACCCACTTGGTGAAGTAGTCGATCATGGTGAAGATAAATCGATGACCATTACTGGCTTTAGGATCAATGGGCCCGATAACGTCCATTCCCCACATTGAGAAGGGCCAAGGTGAACTCATATTGTGAAGTTCCCGTGGAGGGGTGTGTATAGCATTCCCATGAATCTGGCACTGATAGCATCTCCTGACGTGGTCATTGCAATCAGCTTTGAGAGATAGCCAATAATGTCCTGTCCTGAGGACTTTCTTGACAAGGAGGGGGCCACTCATGTGGGGGCCACAGACTCCACCATGGATTTCATCCATGAGCCTTTGGGCTTGATCTTTGTCTAAACACCTGAGGAGACCTAGTCCTGCATCTCTTTTGTAGAGCGCATCTCCACTCAGGTAGAATTTCATTGCAAGTCGATGGATCCGCCTTTTCTCGGTCGAGCTCGCCTCAGCGGGTGTAGAACCATCTCGCAGATATTCCTTGATATGCTGATACCAAGGATGTTGGATGGGAGGGATCTCATCCGATACTTCTCCAACGTAATTTCCGTAGGCTGGGGCCTTGTTCAGGGAAATTGTGACGCTTGACAAGTGTTCCTTAACTGATATGCGAATTAAGGAAGCCAAAGTTGCTAACGCGTCTGCAAAATCATTCCTATTACGAGGGACGTGTAGAAAGGAGATTTCTTCGAACTCCAAAGCCATCTTTAACACCTGCCGATGGTAAGGCAACAAGCGTAGTTCCTTAGTTTAATAGATTCCGGTGGATTGTCTGATTACCAACTCTGAATCTCCAAGGACAGTTAACCGTCTGATACCCATTGAATGGGCAAGTTTTAGCCCCATGAGACAGCCTTCATACTCAGCCGTATTATTGGTGCTGTCAAACTATAATTTGACGGCGACGGGATACTGCTCCCCCGTATCAGATACTAGAACTGCTCCAGCTCCAGAACCTTCCATTTTAACAGCTTCATCAAAATACATCTTCCATGATTGTCGTGTATTGTACTGATGGTGTGGCTGCACTGTCATTACTCCTTCATCAGGAAAATATATTTCTAAGGGTTTGAAATCCCCTGAAGGTGCGGAGGCCAGTTGATCCGCAATTCCTTTACCTTTGATAGACTTTTGGGTCACATATACGATGTCAAATTGTTGTAGGATCAACTACCATCTAGACAGCTGACAATTTAACATGGGTTTATTGAACACATATTTGATAGGATCCACGCGGGATATGAGATGGGTTGTGTGACCATGGAGATAATGTTGTAACCTCATGGAAGCCCATGCTAAAGCACAACACGTCTTTTCTATCAGAGTGTACTTGTGTTCACTGCTGCTGAACCTTTTACTGAGGTAATAGATAGCTCGTTCTAGGCCTCTATTGTCCTTCTGACCCAACATGCAGCCCATAGCATTGTCACTTACTGACAGGTACATGAACAGGGGAACATCGTCCCTGGGTGGTACCAAGACGGGAGCTTTGACTAGCTGTTTCTTGATTGTAAAGAAGGCATTCTGGCACTCATCATTCCATTTCATGGAGGAGTTCTTCCTTAATAGATTGAATATCGGCTCACAGGTTGCTGTGAGTTGAGAGATAAACCTACTGATGAAGTTGATTCTTCCCAAAAATCCCCGTATTTCCCTCTCTGTCTGAGGAATGGGCATTTCCGTGATGGCTTGGATTTTGGCAAGATCCAACTCAATCCCTTTGTGGCTGATTAGAAACCCTAGCAACTTGCCTGATTTAACACCAAAGGCGCATTTAGCTGGATTCAACTTCAAGTTGTACTTGTGCAACCTGTTGAACAACTTTTTAAGATGGTCTATATGGTCACCCTCCTTCCGGTACTTGACAATGATGTCATCCACGTAGATCTCAATCTCTTTATGCATTAAGTCGTGGAAAAGAGCCATCATAGCTCGTTGATAGGTAGCTCCGGCATTGATGAGGCCGAATGACAACCGTCTATAGGAAAAAGTTCCCCAAGGCGTGATGAAAGCAGTCTTCTCACGATCTTCCTCGGCAACCATGATCTGATGGTATCCCGCAAAGCAATCAGTAAAGGAATACATGTTGTATTGCGCAGTAATGTCAATGAGAATGTGGATAAATGGCACGGGAAAGCTGTCTTTTAAGCAAGCTTTGTTCAAGTCCCGGTAATCCACGCAGACTCGTACCTTCCCTCTAGGTTTAGGTACGGGCACGATGTTAGATATCCACTCAGGATATGTAGATACCATGATGATACCAGCTTGAAATTGTTTCATAATTTCTTCTTTCACTTTTAAGCTCCACTCAGGTTTCAATCGCCTGAGTTTCTGCTTGACTGGCTTAAATCCATCTTTAATGGGAAGGCGATGAAGGACAATGTCAGAGGACAAAACCCGCCATGTCTTCATGAGACCATGCAAACACATCCTGGAATCGGGTTAAGAGTGTAACCATGTCATTCCGTTGGTTTGGGGTAAGGTCTGAACCAATCTGGATTAACTTAGGGCTTTCTAAGGTTCCGAGATTGAAAGAAGTGGTTTGATCAAGGTTGGGTTTAGGTTTGTCTTTGACCCATTCTTGAATTTGTGGAGGCACCTCAATGTCATCCAATGTATCCATCAAGGCTGAATTCATCTCTACATCAAAGGTACAATCCCTGTGTAGGAGAGACATCGTATCCGCAAGTACAGGCACATCTAAATTCAGAGTCCTGAAACAAAATATATTTTTACTTAGTATATATGAAACGTGTTTGATCATACACAGTGTTAGCATATACTGGCAAAATAAACTGCTAGTATTGTACGAAAAAGTAAGCAGTTATTATATCTACAGGGCAGAAAGAGTTTCTGCCCGCTTTACCCTTGACGACCAATACAAGGAATGGTGTTCCAATTGGCAAGAGCAAAGTCCGGATGAACCGCAATGATGGATGGATTGTCATCATCCTCCCTGTCCCGAATGATGGCCATTATGTCTAGGCAATCATCGTCTGGGGTGTATCTGTTGGTATGTTCATCATGAATAATGATGCGCATACCCGACATTATTCGGACAACGTTCTCCTTGATTCTCTGCTCCTCTTCTTCAATTGCGGGATCTGGAATAATCATTTTCTTTTCCTCCACCGATTTCGGCTGAGAAAATAACATAGCCATGACATTGGCTGGCACCTTTACTGGAGGTTGTGCAGACTCAGAGCTTGAAGGCAAAGATAAACGTCACATGGCTGAAGCTGAAGGAACCTGCGGATGTTTATGAGGGTTCTTGTGGCTAGAGCTGGCAGAATAGCCTAGTCCAGCTGTTCCAGTTTGATTGGTTAAGCGAATAGGGTACTTGCTACCCTGACAATCTTTACCCAACCCTTGTCCTGGCTTATGACCCTACGACATCATTTCTTGAGTAGCCGGCATTACTTCGACAGAAATCTTGGGTTCATGCACTGGCATTCTAATAGCATGGTATTGGGTATTGCTTATTTCCAAAGCATGGAAACTAACCGGTTCAACATCAAAGTTTGCATTGATGAACGGCATGTCTCCGTGTTGAGGAATTTCTGGTTCAGCGTTGACCGTGACCAGGCTATTGTTGATAATGTATTTCAACTGTTGATGAAGAGTGGAGGGGACTGCCCCAGCCATGTGAATCCATAGTCGTCCCAAGAGCAGGTAGTATCCCGACTCTATCTTGAGCACATGGAAAGATACGCAGAATGTGTGAGAACTAATTTCGATTGGCAGCTCAATTACTCCGACCGAATTTCACCGGGCTCCATCAAATGCTTTGATGATAGTATGGCTACTCCGAATTCGATTGGGATTGATATTCATCTTCACCAAAGTAGCGCATGGACAGATATTTAGGGAGGACCCCCCATCTATTAAAACTCCAGCCACCATATATCCGGAGGATAATACTGCAATGTGTAACGGTTTGCAATGACCTGTTCCTTCGGATGGTATGTCATCATCAGTGAAGGATATCACATTGTGGTTGAAAATGTGATTAACCAGATGTTAAAACTTTTCCGTGTCAACTGATGTAGGGAGATAGACTTCTTCTAAAGCCTTTAACAAGATCTTCCGGTGATTCTCGAAAGTTAGGACCAAGTTCAGAATTGATATCTTTTGTGGAGCTTCTTTCAAGCTTAAAACCACTGTAGCTTCATTGTGACCCATGGCGCGAAGGAATTTTTCAATCTTCTCCATGGGTATTTTCCCCTTTGATTTGATGGTATGCTTCATCACCCGTTGGGGAAGATACAGTGGATTTTTCATCGACACTGCAGCAGTTGTATGTGAAGTGGATCCTTCACCTTCTCCATAATTCCACGGAACTGTGCGTAAGCTAACAATAGGATATTGTGCTCTGCACGGCAAATTGATTGGCTCGGGAGCGGCCACTTTTAAAGGATTGTTGCTTCCTTTGAGTTAAATTATTGGCAGGACGAGTGATTGATCAGCTTCAGTAGATATGACGGCTACCACACTTTTCCATTTAGTGGGACCTGCATTTTTACTTGCACTTAATACAGTATCGTCATCTGCTAGACGCAGTACGCCACTGTCAATTAAATTTTGAATAAGGTGGCGAAGTGCCCAGCATTCCTCTGTGCTGTGACCACGAGACTGGGAGTGATATTGACATATTCCCTTAGAGTTGTACCGTCCGGAACGGGGGTTAATTGGAGGTAGCAGGGAACTGATCCTTCCTTCATTGATTAACATATGAAGTATTTCCTCCGTAGGTTGACCCAAATAGGTGAATTCCCTCTTGTTGGCGAAATCCCGACGGGCTTTAGCATTGGCTCTCTTCGTCACTTTGTCTTCTAGCATTTCGTTTTCTGAAAGGGATGAGGGAATATTCATAACAATAGGCAGGAGACTGGCATGCTCCTGGCTGACTAGCTGGCGAGTTACTTGATGCTGGTAAGTCATCAGTTCCGCCAATTATTCAATTTGTTGGCATAGAGCTTTCATTTTTTGTTCCATTATGAACTGGAACTTGGCATAATCCCATTTGTCCTCACCGTCTTTGGGGGCCTGGGAGGAATCATAGCTAAAATTGGAACTCTGTCCACTGCTCTAATTAATCATGTTAACTTCTTCTTCTTTGTGTTGAGGAAGAGGGTTATCTTGTACATGAGGTTGATCGGGTTTGGTGACTACGATCTCCCCATTGTCTATCAGGTCCTGGATTTTGTGTTTTAAGGCCCAACAATCTTGAGTATCATGTCCAGGAGCCCCGACATGATAAGAACATTTCCTAGCAGCATTAAAACCCCTTCCGTTAGGGCTGGCTGGTGGAAGCAGATGCGTAATCTTTTTTTGTGTTGTGAGAAGCTTAAGAATGTTCTCAAGGGTATCCCCCAAGGGTGTAAACACTCGAGGGCATTTGGCCTTTCTCTTTTTTGGTATTGGAGAGTTTATAGACTGTGCTGGAAAGGGAGTGTAGTTTCTCCTTTGAACAGGCATATTTTGATTGCCTTTCTGACCCTGTAGTATCAGGGAAACATCTTCCTCTTTCTTTTTATGGACCTTTCTAGGGTTGTTACCATAATTTCCAGAATGGATGTGATCAGCAACAGCTTTGAGTGCAGCTAGGTCTTAAATCTTTCCTGATTTCAATCCCATTTCAGCCATCTCCCCATGTTTGACCATTTCAGAAAACGGTTTGCCGATGCCGGCTAACACTCTCTCATAGAAGGGAGCTTTTTGTATGTCTATGAAGGTCATGACCATCTCTGATTCGGTCATGGAAGGACTAACTTGGGCAGCCAGGCGTCTCCACCTCTGGGCATACTCTCTGAAAGACTCGTTAGACTGTTTTTTGATCTTGGTAATTTGATACCGATCAGGAACCATTTGAGTTTGAAAGCTGTATTGAGTAAGGAAGGCGTGTGCTAGCTCTTCCCAGCTATGGATTTTGGAGTTGTCTAATCTTGTGTACCATGAACGGGATTCTCCAGTTAGACTCTTTTGGAGCAATTGCATTCTGAGTTTTTCATCCTCTGCATAAGATCCCAGTTCTCCAATAAACACTTTCAAATGTGTGTAAGGATCTCCTAACCCGTCATATTTTTCAAAGTCAGGAGTTTTAAATTTTTCTGGGTAATGAACACCAGGAAAAATGCACAGGTCAGCATAGGAAACACTTCCGTGTGATCTAATTCCTTTGATAGTGCGAAGGGTCTCTTCCATCTGGAGGACTTTCTTTTTGATGTCACCAGTGTCTGGATCTCCAGTGGGATGGGTAGCATCAGGAATTTTGTTAGTTGCATCCAACTGTAATTCAGGTATTGTAATGACCGGGATTCCTCCTTGTGCGGAAGACTCAGCATGTACGGGTATTTTCTGACCTTGTGTAGACTGATGTAATTCTTTGAGTAGAATAGCCAAATCTGTAATTTGTTTGCTTAATCCGTCGAATTCTTTGCGAGAGACTAGATTAAGTTCAGTCTGGTCGGATGACGACATGATTGATTGTAGGCATGTAGCCTTTTTGTACTTTGAACGGGTAGTAGGCCCGATTGACTCCCTGCGAAAGACTTACATAGTTTAGTCTTTAGGGAAGGTAAATATTAATATGCAATGTGATGAGTCCATTTTAGGGATTTTATCCTGCAAAATAGCTGTTAGCTGTTTGTAGCATGTATGTATATGTGTACACATTTCTTCATATTTCTCATTACATGGAGATAGATATGGCATGAAATTGTGTAATTGAAATGAGAGCATGAAGAGACTTTCCTCCATTATGGGTTTATCAAAGGCTGACCTATCTTAGGTTACTCTCGCATCTTTTTGGCATGAAGGTTCCCAAATCATCGTAATCTACTTGACGGGAAGTTAATCCTGTCTTTCAACTGGAGCGAATTTGGGTGGTGCCTTTCCTGAGCCTCGGAGAATCAGGCTTCTCACGAGTCCAGTAATCAAACACCGACGAGATAGCCTCCTGGTGGAGGGACCACACAACATACATTCACATACATCGCGTCTCACAGCATGAAATGATGACATGTGCGAAGCACTAATATCATAAGCAGTTTATAGTGCGAGGCACTAACATCACAGGCAGTTTATAGTGCGAGGCACTAACATCACATGCAGTTTATAGTGCGAGGCACTAAGTGTAAACAAGACAAGCATTCGTACACATTCATCCAATGTAAATGCAACATCCACACACAAGCAGATAATAGTTTTGAAAAAATTGTAATAGCGGCTTAAGTCCTCTTACTGGAGTCCCCAGCAGAGTTTCCACCTGTCGACGTCGGGATTTTTAATGTCCCTTTTCGTTACTTGTTCTTTGGTGTTCTCAATTAGGTGAGATTTGTTTGAAAAAATAAGTGAAAAAGGTCCGACATGTATAATGTCGACGATTGGACTGTAAGAGTCGCCAGTTGGTTTTTTTAAATGGTTGTACCAACACAACCGAGAAAAGGTTTGCACATTGACCCAATGATGTGACACTGCTATACGGGTCGGTGAAATCGAGATTCGTTTAGGGTCCGGGGACTTGGTTATGCGGGGGGAAGGTGTTAGGCACCCCCCGACATCCGTGTTGCCACGGTGACCGCCTCTTTTCAAGAAACTATTATCTGAATGTGTGTGTGTGGGTTAATGTGCTATTATTTGAAAGTGGTACGAGGCCTCGTTCGCACCTATATACACAGGGTTTGAATTTATGTGAAAATTCAATTTTAAGCAGAATATGGCAGTGATGTTTTATAAAGAAGGTTTTTCAAACCCTGATGCTCAATAGTAATTGAGGCCTTTTGCATTCCCATTTTATTCCGTATTCGGCTTGGTTCATTTTATTTAATAGATACGAAGCATCCGTACGAAAACAATGTACAACATAATGCCGACTTCCTCGTGGGTATGTAAACCATCTGAGGAAATTCAAACACCGCAAAATAATTTACAAGCTACTTACAGCTGAAAATGTCCATCACGGGAACCGAATCTAGATCCAATGGGATGAATCTGTCATCACATGATTCCTAGGCTCACATGATACTGCAGTTTGTATGAAAGCAGTAAGCAGGTATATATATAAAAGCTGTAAATATATATATACAGACATGATCACCAACCACGAATCAGCTCCATGGGAGATCAAAAATGTAAATAAAGCTGTTAAAAGCTATCAACCGTCACGGAGGAAACTCCAGGCGGGACAAAACGTAGATAAAGCTGTACAAAGCGATCAACTGCCACGAAGGAAACTCCAGGAAGGACGAAAATAAATAAATAAATAAATAAATATATATATAAGCGAAGAAATGCACCAAACCGAAGTTTAGGCTCATCGAACAAAGTTCGACACACAGTTAATATATATAAGTATATATATATTAAAGCAATAAATGCACCAAACCGAAGTTTAGGCTCATCGAACAAAGTCCGACACACAGTTAATATATATATATATATATATATATATATATATATATATATATATATTGACTAACATTATCGAGTTATGCCTCGATTGAGCCTAGACTTCGGTCTGGAGGGTTTATTTACTTTTCTATATATATATATATATATATATATATATATATATATATATATATATATATATATATACAGACTGGAATGAAACCACGGACCGAAGTTTGGGCAAAAGCAAGCAACACGACTCTCAATGTGTAGAAGGGTGTGTGCAAAGATGAAGAGAAAGACTCTAAAGTGTGTGAGAAGGCTTATAGCTGACTGCTAAAAAGCTTCTATATCTTTAGAGTGGATAAACACTGGCTTTTGTGGGTACAAAAGGGTTGTATATGAGCTCACAGGTGAGAAAATACACTGTATGGCGAGTGTGGAGCAAGTTCTACAGGGTTTCTTCGTCGTTTTCTCTTAGAAAATCAGCACCCCAAGCCTCTTATTTATAGGCAAAAGGTGCCGCAGGTATACCAGAGGCGGGTCGGGTTGGCCCAGTTTGGTCGGGTCGGGTCGTCTCGAAGTACGTGCACGCGGGCACTGTAATGTCCACTCGATTTCTTAGAAGTGCAATCCGGGCATTCGTTTGAGGTATACAGGACCTATTTCGGACCGCCGTTGTCGGAGTTGTACGATGATATGGGATTAGAGTTTGTACGAAGTATTTGAAGAAGGGACGGTGCCCTCCGGTGTTCAAGCTTCACCTTTCATCCGTTACCCCGCACAATAGTCACTCAAGATTGATTAGCCTTGTGGGACGTTGTTGCGTAGAGATGTTGAGACATGGCGTGGCATCGTGTTGGTCAGATGACGATGTTTCCCTTAACGGTGTTATTGCCGGGTTGGGTTGATAAAGCAGACGTTGCTCAGCTTCGCTGGGGTTGGACTGCTGCAATTGGTTGAAGGTCCTCACTGTCATCCTTGAGGTGTGTCTATCTTCCAGATGTCATCTCCGGGCTGATACAGTGTATCTCGTTGTGAGCGTTGAGATTGAAGCTGGTTGCACTTGTAACAAGTATTTCCGGGGTTATTGCCGAAATTGCATTCCTTGGGGCTATCACCAAGGTTGGAGGCTATTCCCATGTTTAAAACTGAGACTGGATATCTCGGGGTTATTTTTGAGATTAATCGGTCTTCTCCTGTGTGTGTTCTGGTATTGATCTGCATGCCTTAGGGTTCTCCGAGATTGGAATGATTACTCCCAGATTGCGATCCGGGGTTGATGCTGAACTTCCGGTAGTATCCGGTACGGATCTAGACTGTCTTTCAGGGTTCTCTCATAAAAGACGACTCTGTCCCGCTGCAACGTTGGTGACAGTAGTACAAAAAATTTCGAGTGTCTACAATAATAATATTTTGTATAGAACTGGAATATTACTTAATGGATTTTGTATATTTGACTTACGTGAAAATAATTTTGCATATTGAACAAATTAGTATAAAAAAAAGAGATGATCATTCAAAGAGTTGAATGTGTGTATTTTTTGAAATACAAGGGTGAATTATTTGAAAGGTTCAAAGAATTTAGAAGTGAAACAAATTGGCAAAGTATTAGGATTCTTTGATCGGATCAAGGAAGGAATACCTGTGCAATGAGTTTCTGGATCATCTCAAATAGTTTTTCCATAATGGACGCCTCTTGATACATAATAATTGATTGATGTATCTGAAAGGAAAAATCGTACCTTGTTGGACATGGTGAGGTCAATAGTGATTTTACCGACATTCCAGTATCCTTATGGAATAATGCCCTAGAAATGGCTGCATATCTACGAAAAAGGTAACCTCAAAATTCGACCCCAAGACTCCATAAGAGTTATGGATAGGGAGGATTCCTAATCTTAGGTATGTTAAGATAAGGGGTTGTCCAGCTTATGTGAAAAAGGTTTCAAAGGATAAGCTTGAGACAAGATTTGACAAGTACAGATTTATGGGACATCCTAAAGTAAGTTTAGGGTATATGTTCTATAATCCTACTTAGCAAAAGGTGTTTGTTGCAAAACATACTGCCTTCTAAGATAAAGATGTTTATCATTGAAGGGGCTAGTGAGAGGATAATAGATCATGAAAAGTTCAAGAACCCAAATCACTATAAGTTAAAGAAAAGGAACTTGTAGATAGACCTATTGTACCACAACTGAATTATAAATCTGGAATAATCGAAGATACCTGGGAGGTATGGATTCATCATAGATGATGATGATGAGGTACGCATCATAGAAGATGATGATCCAGTTACATACGATGAGGTAAGAGTTGTAGACACTTAAAGAAATAGATTGAAGCAAGCTTCTCAAATATGGAACATTCGTTTTGATGAGACAATCAAAAGAGTTTGATTTTATCAAAACAAGAATGAACCTAGTGTGTACAAAAGGGTCAGTGGGAGAGTCGCGACATTCCTAGTATTATATGTTGATATACTACGGATAAGGAATGACATACTAATGCTACAACCAGTAAAGATAAAGTTGTCTAAATATTCTTCGATGAATGATTTGGGAAGAATATCGTAATTGGGGATACAAATCTATATAAATAGATTTAAAAAGATGCTCGGCTTAACCCAAACAACGTATATTCATTTGATGCTAAAGTTGTTTAGCATGGCAAACTCCAATAGATGTCTCATGTTGATGAGCCATGGAGTGTATCTCTCTTAATAGTCCCCATAGACTCTTGAATAGAGAGATCGCATGAGTGACAATTATATATACAATGAAATATACTAGACCTAATGTTGATCGACCATATTCTAGAGAAGATCACTGTAAGACAGTGAAAAATATCTTAAAATACTTAACCGGCACTAAGGATATCATCATATTCATGGTGGGTCTGAATTAAAATTAGAGGACTTAACAGACTCAAATTTTTCAGATAGACCAAGATGACAGAAAATCCACTTTAAGGTAAAGCGTTACCTTGAACAGTGATGCAATGAATTGAAAAGGTTTCAAACAGCAAAGTGTTGCTGGTTTAGTGATAAAGACAAAGTATATAGCTATAAATGAAGCTGCAAGTTGATTATTTGGATGAAAAGTTTATTACAGAACTAGGAATAGTTCCTAAGTCTCATCTTGGATCTAAACATGTGTTGTGGCACTTTCATTTGATTATAAGAATCATTGAAAGATGGAAAATCACTATAGAGATAGTGGACTCTCAAGAACAACATTACATATCTATTAACTAAAGTTTATCCAACAGTAGGATAATCGTCACTTAGAGAAGAAGGGTATGAGATACCATGGCGATTGGTTTTAGTGCAAGTGGGAGATTGAAAGTAGTATGCACACAAACCAATCATGTTTGATGATAAAGCATATATTTTGTAACAATCTTATTCATTTATTAATAAAAAATATTAATTTTTTAAAGGCTTTTAATTATCTACATGATGTTGTTTTATAATATGTGATAAACCCATAGTTTTAAGCAATATTTTTAGAATAATGATGATGATCATTCTAATGAGATCTAAATTCTTAGAAAGCTTAAAATTAAAATAGTTCCCAATCGTTGGATTACTAAATTGAGGATTAGTAAATCTAGATAGATTGGTACATACGTTGCTTGCTAATTGGATGAGGATGATTGATCTCATGATCATTTGTGTGGAGACACTAAAGCAAGTATGTAGGTGCTTATTAGAGAATAAGTTCACTGACCGTGGCTCGCTAAGGAATACCTAATGGAGTTTTACTTGCTTGTCAATAGGAATTCATGTAGTGATAGTAGTACAAGTGATCCTTAGACTTGAGATCATAATAGTATCTTGTGTATGATGAATTATACTTTGACTTATTCCTTAAGACCCTTAGGGTATATCAAAGGGTATGCATAGGTATAATAAGTCGTATATGAAGATAATGTATGATCAATAAAGAATCTATCACTTCTACTAAAAGAAGAGAAATGTCCTATGTGATTCGATAAATGACAACCCAGTAGTCCTTGGACAAGGTAGAATAAAATTAGAAAGGAGTTTCTAATTTGCATTATTTGGAGTTGTGCATTTAAGGATCGAAATACATATAATTAAATAAAATAAGACTTGACAGTAATTCCATGTCTTATATTTAATTGGGACATTGTATAGTGGAATGATTGAATTGTACGGTAACTATTTATTTAAGGGTTCTTTTATGATTAATGTTGAAATCTATATTATTTGAAAAGTCGTTAATCGCTAGGGAGGCTTATCCCTATTGTAGAATAAATATTATTTATTTAAATAAATTATTAGTTTAATTTATTTATTTAAATAAGATTAGAATTGTTCTAATTGATTTATTCACAACCAGTTTAATATGGTGAACTTAAAGGGTCACACCATAAAAGAAAGAATAATTATTTAAGAAGTTAATGGCATAATCATAATAATAAGTTAAGTATATTTAATTTAATCTATGGTGATAGAATAAATTAAATAGCTTAATATTTATTATTTAATATTTTGGAAATATTAAATATAAATTAATAAGAGGAGTCTTATTATTATTATTACTATTATTATTATTTAATTCCTAAAGGAGTTTGGGAATTAATTAATAAAAGTACTCTCATATATCCTAATAAGATTAGGAGGCTAATTAATTAAAAGAGTTTAATTAATTATTCCTAATAAAATTGAAAGCCTAATTAATTAGAAGAATTTAATTAATTAAAATAAAACACATTTCCTTAATTGTTAAGGAGGGTTGCCCACATCTATAAATAAGAGGAGTCTTATTATGGGTGTTGTGGGTTGTTAACTTTTTCACAACAGACGTGATTCTAATTATTAGAGAGTACGCTCTTTTCTATGACAGATAAAAAACTAGGGTTTTCTCAAATACCCATCTTCTTGAATCTTTCTTCTTCCTTGGTGGATCACCTCTAGAGGCCAAACACTTGGGTGGCTAACGTTGATCAAAGAAAGGAACCAAATCCGGTGGATTCAAGATGAACGCGAAAAAGATTTGGAGGTGAACTTGTACCTGAGAAAGCTCGAATCTTCAAGGGTATGATTCTTGTTCTTTATCTTTTCGTTTAATTAATAATTGCGCATAAAGGATAATCCGGGTATGTGGTTTGTAAAATTTTAAAACTCTGATTTTTCATGCTTCCGCTTATTTTGTGCAATTTGATTGCGTTCATGAATATTACAAACCTAACATGAACGAGATAAAGTTGTGTTTGATTTTCCTTTTTCCTATTGATGAGGAGCAGGGGTTCTGATGTAGTTTTGCATTTGTGATGTAGGTTCCCGGCTTTACGCAGCCTCGAGGGAACTGGTTTAGTATACACTTTCTGTACCAGATTCTTCACCCAGAGTACCAAGAGATTGTGTATGCTTGGGGTTTCGAGGCATTCTTTTCCATCCTCCCCCGCCATTGTCCCTGGGGTTACCTCAGGGCGTTGTCAGAGCGCTGGTTTCACCAGACTCAGTCTCTCCATTTGCTAAATTGTGAGGTGATGATGACACCGATGGATTGGCGATTTATCACCAGTATGGAGTTTTTCGGGGCGCCAATGCCTTGTGTGGCTAACATTTCCTCTACTGTCGTCAGATTCTTGCTAGGAGTCCAGGCTGAGGCGCTCAAAGGTAGGACAGTCTGCACTGGTCCTTTGAGTATAGATGCCATGAGTGGGGCATTGAGTGAGCCATTACCCGATGATAGGAGAGTCAGAGATCGCATTCTTCAGAGATTGTTCTTGATCATCCTTTGAGGTTGTTTCCTAGCGGATAACTCTTCCACGTTGTCGTTCACTTTAGTCAGCGCCACACGGGAGGTGGATCGTATTGGAGAGTTTAACTGGGGCTCCTATACCTTAGCCTATTTCCTCAAGGGAATGCAATGCGTTCGCAGGGCTTGACAGAGGCTTGGCTAAGATTTTACCCATTCCTGCTAGTAAGTATTTCTCTTTTGATTTCCCTTATACAGGTTAAGAGTATTGACTGACCACAGATATTGGCTCTTGTATTAGTAGTTTTGGGCCTATGAGAGGCTTCCATATCTGCATCCCATTAGCGTGTTAGGTTTAGACACCTACCCACGGGGACGACGATGGCATCACTCCACTTTGGCAAAGGTTCCTGTAGCTGAGGGTTTCACCAATTCACGCTTACAGTTGGAGTTATTGACAGCCGATGTCATTACATGGGTTCCCTATTTTGAGGACCATTTGACAGTTGGCTTTGAGGGTGGTTTCCCGACTGGTGTCGAGCATGTGATGTCCACCAGTCATATTTCTCTCTTCACAGATGGAGGATGAGAGCTCTATTTAGGAGAGTGTGTTATCAGGAGAACCACAGGAGAGATCCGTATACCGATCTATCCTCCTGCTAGGCGTTATTATCCTGTGTTACAGCCGCCGATCAGTGATATCCCGTTGGTGGGAATTGATGGCTTTGATTTGTCAGAGGGACCGTTCACTCAGGAGGCATTATACCGTTGGTGGTTCCCTCGTACCATCGAAGCTCAGACTTGCACCACACAGTTCATGGGGGATATGGTTCCTGGCTCCGTCATGATGGAGGATTGGATTGCCTACGTCAGAGTGCCTACTTATTTGACACAGATTGATAGCTTGATCCAGCAGTTGGACCAGGCATATTTTTTCATCTGATATTTGGGCAGAGATCCTTCCGAGGCGGAAACTTTTGATCCTTCCAGCTCAGGGGCTTGCCCTTCAGGTGGCCCATATTCAGATGGTTTTGCCGGTGCAGATCCTTCATTGTATCAGCCTGATATCCCTACTGGTGGAGATACCGTGACTCAGGAGGAGTTACATCAGATGGATAGGTTAGATGATGTAGACATCAACACTATTGACTTCTTCTGATATATTTCTCGCTATATCTTTTGATAGGCCTCTGTTAGATACTGGATGGATGTGCCCCATTCTCTTTATATCTTTTGATAGGACTCTATTAGTTGTTGGGCGGCTGTGCCCCATTTCCCTGTATTTTCCAGCTGTATACAGAGATGATGTACTTAGGAATGCATGTATATTATTTTCCATTCCCTACATCATATTGTCATCTATTGTTTATCATGCATGTATTATGTTATACATATGTATTTCCAGATATGAGTTCAGCATTGACCCTGGGATGGTCTTATGACACATCCCTACTGATGTCTTCATCGACAATTAGCCAGATAGATCATACCCCACCAGTATTGGTGGCCTCCTGTCTGAGATCGTGGTATGACAGCTTGTCCTCCTTAGATCGGGTGACCATAGATCAGTTGATGCATCACTCTATGACCCTCGTGATGTTCTAGGTTCCATTGAGTTTTGTAGAGGGCATATTGGAGCATTGGAAACCGGAGAGGCAGGTGTTCCGATTTAAGACCCATGAGTTGACGCCTACCTTGGAAGAGTACGAGTGTCTGACAGATTTGCCGTTGGACAGGCCTTGCGCTCAGATGGCTATCAGAGATATGATCCGATAGTTTATGACCCTCACAAGCTCTAGGCGCAGAATTGCCTAGGATGAGATCTCTTCCGAGCATGTAGTGTTCATGCATTTTCTGATTAACAGATTTTGCTCTTTAGACAGTTATTTGCAGCACTCCGGGGATTTTACCACATCAGAGGATGATTGACGGGTTGCCAGAGTAGATGTACTCTTAATGTACCTGGTGGCTTATCTATATATGCCATTGTACATGAACCATTTAGATATCGGTATGATTATGGTCATGCGGGCTCTCCGGGAGGGACATACCATTTTACCGATGATTCTGGCAGAGACCTTGAGGTCGGCCACATATTGCCAGTCCCATTCTATGGGGGTATTTATTGGCAGTTCGGTCTTATTGTACGTGTGGTTTATGACACACTTGAGACCGATTGGCACATTCCGACACCATGGGTATTATTTTTCTCATGAGATAGCCATATCTTACACCTTTCAGCCAGCGAAGTGTACAGACGCTGCTTCTTGGTCGATTTTCTTGGCAGGGATCGAGGATCTATTTGATATTATACCGTGTTCAGGGCTTAGTTCTCTCTATAATTTCATTACTCATGCATCTGGCATGTATTATCTTCCTCTGGCTGGTTTGAGGGGCGTGACCACATATCACCCACTGGCTGTGATGGCATAGTTTGATCATTTTCAGGATGTTCATTCCTTTGAGGGGGCATTGGGTCAGTATTTATCTTCTCGGCTTTTGCCAGCAGAGAATTTGTCCAGGGTTTATGCCTATTGGGCCCAACGTGAGAGGGTCAATTTTACTATTAGTTATCCAGGCTTTTCTACAGAGTATTTTGCATGGTTGGAGGCAGAGATTGCATCGGCTATGGTTGTATCCACGGAGCCGAGTATTGATTCTGACAGTGGAGACCCTATGGAGGACCCTGATTCGCCCACTAAGGATTAGCTATTTGTTGGGTTGTCAGCAGCTCTTGTCGATTACCCCAGTATTCCTACTATTGTGACTCCATATTCTGTAGAGTATTTAGAGCAGAGTCTGCATCTAATGACATTTGAGAGGGATTAAGCTAGGCCCTTGATGTTGACAGCTCTTTTTGGTAGAGATGTCGCTCTTATTGAGAGAGATGATGCTCTAGCTCAGAGATACCACTGTTGTTGAGCAGGATGAGGCTCAATCATCTAGGGATACTGTTGTTATTGAGCGGGATGGTGTTATATCTGCCCGAGATGGAGCTATTACAAATAGTACTTGTGACGCCCCCAAAATAGGTATACATCACCCATTCTGAGTCACCAAATATATGGTACAGAAACAAATATAACTTCATTAAAACACTTGTTGCGCAAAATACGACAACACAATACTGTGAGTTTAAATACAAATATTATCTTCTAGACAATATCCACACTCAAATAAGTCAACATTACAATTATTGAAACACTATTTTATAAAAATAGTGAGGACTGCTAACACAACTGACTAGAAACATCACTCCACACCCTGACTAGTTCCCGCTATATTCTCGCCTCCTGAGAAAAATGGAACAAAAAGGAAAAGGGTGAGCTCAACTAGCCCAGTAAAGAATATTATGACTAAGATAATATACAACAACTTATCATTAGTCTTCAACAGGGAAAAATCTGATAAAATATAATAGACAACAAGTTTTAGATCAACAACTGCAGCGGAAACAGCAAACCATTAGAAGAGTCAAGTAGAGAATGAATTCTACTATCTTCTAAGATTTAAAAGCCCATCAACGATATTTTATCCCTGTAACATCAATCAATATACATCTTGAATCAAATATTAATCTTTGCACTACATGCCAAAGATATTCATTTGTATCACCAGTCGGTCATGTTCATCTCAACACCTGTTCATCTTTGCACTGCAGGTGTAAGACCCCAACTTTTATAAATAAAGGTGAATTTTCTATAAATATCATTTTTGAATATTATGGAGTTAATTTGATATAATGTTATAGTTGTGAGTAATATTTATAAATTTTTCAAAGTACGCAAGTTGTTATATAATATTCGATTGGTCGAGAAATATTCATTTTAACAGGGAATATTCGTACAACGGCACAATTATTGGTGGACCCCACAACGGAATTATTGTCGGATTGAGAAAACGACAAAAATATTTTATTAAAAATAACGGCGGAAGTTTTACCATTGATACTGTTGAACTACTCGGTAGTAAAAGTACAGTAATACGTGTGGTTGCATAGTAGCATACGGTATTGATTATTAATGCTTATGTGAGAAGTCACTCAGTTTGATTCAATTATTGTCAGTTAATAATATTAATTATTTAGCGATAATGAAGTTTTGTTTTATTCATATTATTAACGTAATAAAACAGAAACATCTTTTTATATAAAACAGAATACTTTATTAAAGTTATTCTATAAATAGAATATATTTTATTTTATTTAAAAGATTTTTCTTTAAATATGGACCGTCAGATTAAAGTAATCAATCTGGACCGTTCATGGATTAGTTACTATGCATTCCATTTTTCTATAAATAGCAGCTCATTCCTTCATTATTTCTTACGAATTCACTGAACTCTAGAGAGAGAAACTATAGAGAGAGAGAAGAAAAGTATCCTGCTACTTAACTACTTCATTATTTTCGTTCTTCTTTAAAACGGTAAGGGGTGTTATTCTTTCTTATTCATGAAGAGAACTTTTGTTATTCCATTTCTTATTATTCTGTTGGAATAACCTGTATACGCGGTCCACCCTATACTTGGTGACATTCTTCTATTATTCTGTTGGAACATCCTGTCTGTGTGTTTTACACCGGACCTGGTTCCGTTTTTATTATTATTCTGTTGAAACATCCTGTCTTTGTGTTTTACACCGGACCTGATTCTATTATTTATTATTCTGTCGAAATATCCTGTCTGTGCGTTTACGCCGGACCTGGTTCCATTATTTATTATTCTCTTAGAATAACTTGTCTATGCGGTCTATCGCATGTCGGGTGATTTCTTTTGTTATTCCATTCTTTATTATACTCAGTTGGTTAAGTTTTAACTTCTATACTTCATAAAATTAGTGGAATATCTTTGATATTTGCGCTTCATCTAGTATCTTTTCATGGAAATATTCTTCTAGGAATTCTTGAATTTTACTCCACAAAGCAGTATCATGTTGACAATTTGGACGTTGTTAATTCTTGGATAAATTAATTCTTGAACTTGTTTTATTGAATTCTTATATCATTGTCATCATCCTCATGTTTATAAAATGTTGAAAGTCATATGTGGCCTGTAGTGCATAGATGGACTTGGTATGATTATGACCAGGGATTATTCGGTATAATCATGACCGTAATGTTACAAATGGTGTAGTAAAAGTCCTCATTGGCCGTAGTGCATTGATGGACAGTTGTTGGCATGATCATGACCATTAATGAATACACAAATATTCTTGGCCCGTAGTGCATGGATAATTGTGGTCGTGATACTAAAGAATATCCTTGGCCGTAGTGCAGTGGTGATTCGATGATGTGGATTATTTTGTTAAGCTGAGTCCCAGCGATAACAGTGTTGAAAAAACTTTTAAATCATAGAAGATAGTAGATTTTATTCTCTACTTGACTCTTTTAATGGATTGCTTGTTCCGCTGCAGTTAAACTTGATGTTCGTTATATTTTATCAGTTTAACACTGTTGAAGGCTAATAATAATTTATTCTGCATTATCTTAGTCATAATATTTCTTACTGGGCTAGTTGAGCTCACCCTTTCTTTCACTGTTCTCTTCAGAAAATGAGAATATAGCTGGGACGAGTCGGGGAATGGAGTGATGGACCGGATGATAGTATTAGTAGTCCTCACTATTCTGTTAAATAGTGTGACAATAATTGTAATGAGGACTCCTTTTGAGTTTGTATAGTCTCTAGTAGACAATAATTGTATTCAAACTCACAGTTATGTTTTGTCATATTGTACACGACAGTTGTATTAGTAAGTTGTATTTGTATTCTGTACCATGTATCTGACGACCCAAGATGGGTGATGTATACCTAATTTTGGGGGCGTCACAGTTGGTATCAGAGCTTAGGGATATGATCCCTGGCTAAGATGTGATAATAGAACTAGGAGGGGAGAGACGGAGAATTCCTTCGCTAGTATGACCTACTTAAGTTTATTTGCATGGTATTTAATTGGTCAGTCAGAATATAAGAATAATATATGACATATCAATTAACTTTTATTTTGTGGCAGTATTTGAAAATGGCATCCGAGAATGTTGAGAATAGCAATGGAGCACAGGCGACTGTTGATTCACCACATATCAATAATCGGGATAATGTGCATCAGGAAGGCGACAATCCTCATGTAAACAACAATACTGACCAAATGATGAATGATGAAATGTTCAGAAGCTTTATGCAGTTCATGCAACAGCAGGCGAGAGCGGCTCCTATTCAAAATTTAGGTGGAAACACTGAAAACTCTCGGACGGTCACCGCTAAACAGTTCAAGGAGCTGGGACCACCAGAGTTTAAGGGAGAGCCAAAATCACTTATAGCGGAAACATAGATAAAGTATATCACCTAGATATTTGATGTCTTGGGATGCTCTGAGGAGCAAAAGGTTCCCTTTGCCGCCTTTATGTTGCGAGGAGAGGCAGATTACTGGTGAGAATCGATTAAGCGTACTCAACCTGCCGCACTAAAGATGTCTTGGGAGAAGTTCCAAGAGCTGTTCAATGATAAATACTTTCCCGAAAGTGTTCGTCACATGAAGGAGGTGGAGTTCATCAAATTAGAGCAGAATAATATGACCGTGTCGCAGTATGAGATTAAATTTGCTGAGTTATCCCGGTTTGCGTCCCACTTGGTGGATAATAAAAAGTGAATGACGCAAATATTTTTGCGAGGTTTGAAACCTGAGATACGTCAACATCTTATTTCTCATAAACTGTGTTTGTATTCAGATGTTGTGAATAGGGCTCAGTTAGTGAAGCGCGATAATGAGTCAACGCAACCAAAAGAGAGCAGTCGGCAAAATGATAATACAAGTGAGAGCAGTCATTGAAGCGGTGACAACAAGCGTGGAGGGAATCAACAGGCCAAAAATGGTAACCACTTCGGAGGTAATCAGGGCTAAAATAATAAGAATGGTCATTTCAAGAAGAGGAGATTCAACAATGATGGACGTCAGCACCAGCACCCATTGTTAAGGAAGGAGAACGACCACCTATCATATGTTTCAAATGTGGAGGGGAGGGGCACATCAGTCCAAACTGCGTGAAGCCGTCTAAAGCATGTTATAATTGTGGAAGAGAAGGTCATTTAGCTCAATTTTGTCGTTTACCAAAAATAAGTTCAGCCAGGATGGAGACACCAAAGGCCGTCCCAGAAAAGTCAAAACCGGTAGTGCAAGGGAGAGCGTTTGTTGTGACCTCCCAGAAAGCAAGGAACTCGAATGAGGTCATCACGGGTAAGCTTATCATAAACTCTAACGAAGTCTATACTTTATTTGATACCGGTTCTACCCATTCTTTTATTTCTCCAACTTGCGCTCATCGATTAAATTTGACTCCGGAGAAATTAGACTTTGACTTATCTGTTGAAACTCCATTGGGAGAAACCTTCATTACATCCACGATTTATAAGTCTTGTTTAGTTCAAGTTGCTACCCACACATTACCTGTCGATCTTATTTCATTAAAAATACTTGCATTTGACGTGATTCTAGGGATTGATTGGTTAACTACTCATCATGCAAAAATTGATTATTTTTGTAAGGTTGTTAGCTTTCATATTCCTAATCGACCTATTATGTGAATTCAAGCAACCAAACCATTAAAATCAATCGTTGTCATCTCAAACCATAAAGCTATTCGTTTATTGAAAAACAGATGTCAAGCTTTCTTAGCTCATGTCACGGATCTAAACAAAAATACGTCAGTTTTGAATGATATTTCTATTGTTAATAAATTTCCTGACGTATTCCCTGAAGAACTTCCTGGCCTACCCCCAGAGCGTGAAATTAAATTTGTATCGACCTTGAACCCGGTACAAAACCCATTTCTAAAGTCCCATATCGAATGGCTCCTATTAAACTTTAGGAGTTAAAGATCCAACTGCAGGAATTGTTAGACATTGCCTTTATTCGTCCTAGTACTTCTCCTTGGGGTGCTCCTGTTCTATTCGTGAAGAAGAAAGATGGAAGTATGCGACTTTGTATTGATTATCGGGAGTTGAATCATGCCACCATCAAAAACAGGTACCCATTGTCACGTATTGATGACCTGTTTGACCAATTGCAAGGAGCACAATTCTTTTCAAAGATCGATCTTCGTTCTGGATATCATCAGCTGAAGGTTAAAACTAAAGATATTCCAAAGACGGCTTTCAGAACTCGGTACGGGCATTATGAATTCCTAGTCATGTCCTTTGGATTGACTAATGCTCCTGCTGCCTTCATGGATATGATGAACCGGGTATTCAAGAAATATTTGGATCACTTTGTTGTCGTCTTTATTGATGACATCCTTATTTATTCCAAAAGCCGTAAAGATCATGAGAAACACTTGAGGCTGGTACTCCAAAAGCTTCGTGAATACAAGCTTTATGCCAAGTTGAAGAAATGCGAGTTCTGGCTGGAGGAGGTAGCATTCCTTGGGCACGTAGTATCAAGTCGTGGAATATCTGTTGACCCGGCAAAGATTGAAGCTATTCAAAGCTGGGAGCAACCTAAATCAGTGACCGAATTACGTAGCTTTCTTGGTTTAGCTGGTTATTATCAGAGATTCGTGGAAGGATTTTCTCGAATCGCTACTCCATTAACTCAGCTGACTCGGAAAGATACAAAGTTCGGTTAGAGCAAAGAATGTGAGAAGAGTTTTCAAGAACTCAAGAGGAGACTCATTTCAACACCTGTTCTAACAATACCATCTGGCTCGGAGGGATTTATCATCTACAGTGATGCTTCGAGCAAAGGGTTGGGATGCGTTCTCATGCAACATGGAAAAGTCATAGCCTATGCATCAAGACAACTTAAGGAATATGAGAGGAATTATCCTACTCATGATCTTTAGTTGGCATCTGTTGTCTTTGCACTTAAAATTTGGAGGCATTACTTGTATAGGGAGAAGGTGGAGATCTTTACGGATCATAAAAGCCTCAAATATTTCTTCACTCAAAAGGAACTCAACATGCGACAACGACGTTGGCTTGAACTGTTGAAAGATTATGATCATACCATTCAATACCATCCTGGAAAAGCGAATGTGGTAGCTGACGCATTGAGTAAAAGATCATATGCAAGTACGAGTGCGATATTGTCAACACAAAGGCCCATTTTGTGTGACTTGCAAAGGATGGAGATAGAGTTAAAGACTCCAGGGACCCATGTGATGATGGCGAATATACGAGTAGAACCAACTTTAATCAATAAAGTTAAAGTTGCTCAAGCTACAGACCTGGAGCTGATGCGTATGAGGAAGAAAGTGCAAGAAGGTGCTATGCCGGAAGCAAGAATCGATGAAGAAGGAATACTTTGAGTCAACTCCAGACTTTCTATTCCTAACAACCCTGATTTAAAGTATGAAATCATGATGGAGACGCACAACACACCGTTTGCAATCCATCTTGGGAGTACCAAAATGTATCATGATCTTCGTCATATATTTTGGTGGAGCAATATGAAGCGAGAGATAGCATTGTTTATCTCAAGGTGTCTAACTTGTCAACGAGTCAAAGCAGAGCATCAAGTACCAAAAGGTCCATTGCAACCACTTAAAATTCCAGAATGGAAGTGGGAGCACATTACCATGGATTTCGTTACCGGTCTTCCTAAGGTTTCTCAAGGTATAGATGCGATTTGGGTCATTGTTGATAGATTGACCAAGTCTGCTCATTTCTTACCTATACGAGAAACTTATACACTTGAACGTCTTGCTCGTATGTACATAAACGAGATTGTAAGACTGCATGGTATGCCAGTATCCATAGTTTCTGATCGAGACCCAAGATTCACTTCACGATTTTGGGTTAGTTTACAAAAAGCTATGAGCACGGATTTACGATTTAGTTTGGCATATCATCCTCAGACGGACGGACAATCAGAGAGGACTATTCAAACTCTAGAAGATTTATTAAGACTCTGTGTCCTTGACTTCAAGGGAAGTTGGGACAAGTTCTTACCATTAATGGAGTTTTCCTACAACAACAGTTATCAAGCAATTATTGGCATGGCTCCATTCGAAGCATTATATGGAAGAAAATGTCGTTCTCCAGTATGTTGGGATGAGGTGGGTGAAGCAACGTTGTTGGGACCGGAGTTGGTACGTATGACTATAGAAAAGATTCAAACGATCCGACAACGTATAAAAACCTCACAAGATCGACAAAAGAGTTATGCTGATCTTCATCGAAAGGACGTGGAATTTGATATAGGAGACCATGTGTTCTTACGTGTTGCTCCATGGAAAGGAGTTACGAGATTTGGAAAGAGCGGAAAGCTCAATCCTCGATTCATCGGTCCATTTTTAATCCTCAATAGAGTATGAACTATGGCTTATAGCTCGCTTTACCGCCAAGTATGTCTCGTGTTCATAACGTTTTTCACATATCCATGTTACGTAAATATGTGGAAAACCCGAACCACATTATTGAGTTAGAACCGGACGAAATAGCGGAGGATTTGACATATGAAGAAGTTCCTGTTCAAATCTTGGATAAGAAGGAACATATTCTACGCTCCAAGGTTATACCTCAAGTCAAAGTTTTGTGGAGAAATCACGATGTTGAAGAAATGACTTGGGAGTTAGAATCTGAAATAAAGTCAAGGTATCCTTACCTCCTCGACATACCAAGTACGTACCCTAATTTCGAGGGCGAAATTTCATAAGAAGGGGAGGTTGTAAGACCCCAACTTTTATAAATAAAGATGAATTTTCTATAAATATCATTTTTGAATATTATGGAGTTAATTTGATATAATGTTATAGTTGTGGGTAATATTTATAAATTTTACAAAGTACACAAGTTGTTATATAATATTCGATTGGTCGGGGAATATTCGTTTTAACAGGGAATATTCGTACAACGGCACCATCATTGGTGGACCCCACAACGGAATTATTGTCGGATTGAGAAAACGACAAAAATATTTTATTAAAAATAACGGCGGAAGTTTTACCATTGATACTGTTGAACTACTCGGTAGTGAAAGTACAGTAATACGTGTGGTTGCATAGTAGCACACGGTATTGATTATTAATGCTTATGTGAGAAGTCACTCAGTTTGATTCAATTATTGTCAGTTAATAATATGAATTATTTAGCGATAATGAAGTTTTGTTTTATTCATATTATTAACGTAACAAAATAGAAACATCTTTTTATATAAAACAGAATACTTTATTAAAGTATTCTATAAATAGAATATATTATATTTTATTTAAAAGATTTTTCTTTAAATATGGACCGTCAGATTAAAGTAATCAATCTGGACCGTTCATGGATTAGTTACTATGCATTCTATTTTTCTATAAATAGCAGCTCATTCCTTCATTATTTCTTACGAATTCACTGAACTCTAGAGAGAGAAACTATAGAGAGAAACTATAGAGAAAGAGAAGAAAAGTATTCTGCTACTTAACTACTTCATTATTTTCTT
Organism: Panax notoginseng; assembly: GCA_016801055.1. Taxonomy (NCBI): domain Eukaryota; kingdom Viridiplantae; phylum Streptophyta; class Magnoliopsida; order Apiales; family Araliaceae; genus Panax; species Panax notoginseng. Next base: position 171,762,333 of record CM029019.1, read on the forward strand.
TCTTCTTTAAAACGGTAAGGGGTGTTTTTCTTTCTTATTCATGAAGAGAACTTTTGTTATTCCATTTTTTATTATTCTGTTGGAATAACCTGTATACGCGGTCTACCCTATACTTGGTGACATTCTTCTATTATTCTGTTAGAACATCCTGTCTATGTGTTTTACACCGGACCTGGTTCCATTTTTATTATTATTCTGTTGGAACATCCTGTCTGTGTGTTTTACACCGGACCTGGTTCTGTCTTGTTATTATTCTGTTGGAACATCCTGTCTGTGTGTTTTACACCGGACCTGGTTCCATTATTTATTATTCTGTCAGAATATCCTGTCTGTGCGTTTACGCCGGACCTGGTCTCATTATTTATTATTCTGTTAGAATAACCTGTCTATGCGGTCTATCGCATGCCGGGTGATTTCTTTTGTTATTTTATTCTTTATTATACTCAGTTGGTTAAGTTTTAACTTCTATACTCCATGAAATTAGTGGAATATCTTTGATATTTGCGCTTCATCTAGTATCTTTTTATGGAAATATTCTTCTAGGAATTCTTGAATTTTACTCCACAAAGCAGTATCATGTTGACAATTTGGACGTTGTTAATTCTTGGATAAATTAATTCTTGAACTTGTTTTATTGAATTTTTATATCATTGTCATCATCCTCATGTTTATAAAATGTTGAAAGTCATCTGTGGCCTGTAGTGCATAGATGGACTTGGTATGATTATGACCAGGGATTATTCGGTATAATCATGACCGTAATATTACAAATGGTGTGGTAAAAGTCTTCATTGGCCGTAGTGCATTGATGAACAGTTGTTGGCATGATCATGACCATTAATGAATACACAAATATTCTTAGCCCGTAGTGCATGGATAATTGTGGTCGTGATACTAAAGAATATCATTGGCCGTAGTGCAGGGGTGATTCGATGATGTGGATTATTTTGTTAAGCTGAGTCCCAGCGATAACAATGTTGAAAAAACTTTTAAATCATAGAAGATAGTAGATTTTATTCTCTACTTAACTCTTTTAATGGATTGCTTGTTCCACTGCAGTTAAACTTGATGTTCGTTATATTTTATCAGTTTAACACTGTTGAAGGCTAATGATAATTTATTCTGCATTATCTTAGTCATAATATTTCTTACTGGGCTAGTTGAGCTCACCCTTTCTTTCACTGTTCTCTTCAGGAAATGAGAATATAGCTGGGACGAGTCGGGGAACGGAGTGATGGACCAGATGATAGTATTAGTAGTCCTCACTATTCTTTTAAATAGTGTGACAATAGTTGTAATGAGGACTCCTTTTGAGTTTGTATAGTCTCTAGTAGACAATAATTGTATTCAAACTCACAGTTATGTTTTGTCATATTGTACACGACAGTTGTATTAGTAAGTTGTATTTGTATTCTGTACCATGTATCTGACGACCCAAGATGAGTGATATATACCTAATTTTGGGGGCGTCACAGCAGACCAAAGATATTCATCAGTTAATCATTTATCTTTGCACTACATGCCAAAAATATTCAATAATATCATCATTTAGGACTGAGGAAGATGAAAAATATTTTAAAGAAAACGAATCCAGTGAGATAGAAGGACAAATATTAGGGATTCGTATTATAGTTTATCCAAGTGCAATAATACTTCATAACAACCAATTGTGAAGTAGAATTCAAAAATAAAGAATAAAACATAGATACAATCAAAGATAGTAACCATAATAGACATCTTGGGGAAAAAGGAAAAATTTTATTTTTCGGTGAATAGTGTCGTATTCGTGAATAGTGTCGTATACGTAAATAGTAACCCCAACACAAAAAGTTCTAAATTTGATAAAAAGTTCATAATATTTCAGCATAATGATATTAAAGAAAATAATATCATTTAAGAAGAAAATAACATCCCTTACCTCAAGATAACAGTACTTCTGTTCGAAATATCGGTATAAGGCTGAAGGAAATTCCACTGATAAATAAAAACTCACAAAGTATCTAAATACGCACAAAATACGCTTGATAATATAGAGAGAGAAAGAGAGAAAGCTTATGTTTCTGGTGTGATTTTGAATTCTAACTTAGCCCTCTATTTATAGGAAAATGTTAGCACGCCGAAGCAGACTTGACCTACTACCTGATGGCTTTACCTGCTACTATTGCCACCCACCACATTTGAAATAAAATTCAGCATATTTCTTCACCAACCACAAGTGGGGCCCACTCAATTCTAGAATTTTTCACCAAAATCATTTATAAACCTAATTTCTGAATTAGTCACCTCTTAAAATTCATAACAAATTATACGTTCATTTTTAACGGTTCAAAATTTGTGGACATATACTCAACTTATATATGTTTAACATATCCAAAAATCACAACGATCCAACGGTTAGATTAAAAATTATAACTCACGCAATATATCTCAAGAACAGTGATTTAATTTTTAATACCTCCATTCCGACAAAAATACCTCAACATTAATTCCTTCACATAAAATAAATATATCCATCAATTATATCCACATAAAATAAATATTTCCTTATCATATAAATCAATAATTAATTATTCATAAATAATATTACAGAATCGTAATTATGACAACCAGGCCGTTCCCAGGAAAGAGGGGGCTTTCCAATAAGGATTTCTCCTTATTGGCGCGCAATTAGATGACCAAACCTCTTCGTAGACAGAACTTTCTAGACATTGCCAATAATGCTATCTAATAATATTATTCAAATAATATGAATTATTGATCTGATAATGGAAAATACTGTGCAGCGATAATTATTGAAACAACAATAATATAAAATATCAACGTAATAATTATTGAATCAATAAAATAAAATATTAAACAGTAATTACTGTAACAATTATTGAGTAGTGCCTTCTTACGTAAGAATCAATAATTGGTGCAATATCGTGTGCTACTGTGTTTTAACCACCGGGTATTCCAACAGTATTAACGGTAACTACTACGCCGTTATTTATAAACAACTTATACTTGTCGTTTTCTTCATCCAATCGATTTCCGTTATGGGGCCCATACAAGGCTGCACCGTCGTACGAATATTCCCTGACAGCAAGAATATTTCACGACCAAACGAATATTCATCGACAAAAATGAATATTTTATAACCACTTGCTTATTTGAAATATTTGCGCATTTTACCCATAACTAACCACATTAATCAAATCAACCCTTACTATTTCAAAATAATAAATAGAGAAAATTTAATTTCATTTAATAATAAGTTGGGGTTTTACAACCTCCCCTCCTTATGAAATTTCGTCCTCAAAATTTACGTGCGTACCTGGTGTTTCGAAAAGGTGAGGATACCTCGCTTTCATTTTTGATTCTAACTCCCAGGTCATTTCTTCAATAGCATGGTTTCTCCATAAAACCTTAACTTGTGGTACAACCTTGGTGCGTAGGACATGCTCTTTTTTATCCAAGATCTTAACAGGTACCTCCTCGTACGTTAAAACTTCGGCTATCTCGTCTGGTTCTAACTCCATTATGTGGTTCTGGTCTTTCACATATTTACGAAGCACAGATATGTGAAAAATATTATGAACACGAGACATGCTTGGAGGTAATGCGAGTCGATATGCCACATTTCTTATTCGGTCAAGAATTTCAAATGGACCAACAAATCGTGGATTGAGCTTTCCTCTCTTCCCAAATCTTGTAACTCCTTTCCATGGTGCAACACGTAACAATACATGATCCCCAATACTAAATTCTACATCCTTTCGATGAAGATCCGTATAACTCTTTTGTCGATCCTGTGCCATTTGTATACGTTGTCGAATCGTTTAGATCTTCTCTATAGTTATGCGTACCAATTCTGGTCCCAATAATATTGCTTCACCCACCTCGTCCCAGCATACTGGAGAACGACACTTTCGTCCATACAAGGCTTCAAATGGAGCCATACCTATACTTGCCTGATGACTGTTGTTATAGGAGAATTCTACCAGTGGCAAGTACTTATCCCAACTTCCTTTGAAATCTAGAACACAGAGTCTTAATAGATCTTTAAGAGTTTGAATAGTCCTCTCTGATTACCCGTCCGTTTGAGGATGGTATGCTGAACTGAATCGTTAATCCGTGTCCATAGCTTTCTGCAAGCTAACCCAAAATCTTTAAGTGAATCTTGGGTTACGATCCAAAACTATGGATACTGGCATGCCATGCAATCTCACAATCTAATTCACGTACATACGAGCAAGACGTTCAAGGGAATAAGTCTCCCGTATAGGCAATAAATGAGCAGACTTGGTTAATCTATCAATAATAACCCAAATCACATCTATGCCTTGAGAAACTTTGGGAAGACCTGTAACAAAATCTATGGTAATGTGTTCCCACCTCTATTTCGGGATCTCAAGTGGTTGCAATGGACCCTTTGGCACTTGATGCTCCGCCTTTACACGTTGACTAGTTAAACACCTTGAGATAAACTCCGCAATCTCTCTCTTCATATTGCTCCACCAAAATATATGTCGAAGATCATGATACATTTGGATACTTCCAAGATGGATTACAAACGGTGTTTTGTGTGCCTCCATCATGATTCTATGCTTCAAGTCAGAATCGTTAGGAACGCAAAGTTTAGAGTTGACTCGAAGTATTCCTTCTTCATCGATTCTTGCTTTTGAAATAGCACCTTTTTGCACTTTCTTCTTCATACGCATTAGCTCCATGTCCGTAGCTTGAGCAGCTTTAACTTTATCGATTAAAGTCAGTTCTACTCGTATATTTTAATATCATCACGTGGGTACTTGGAGCCTTTACCTCTATCTCCATCCTTTGCAAGTCATACAAAATGGGCTTTGTGTTGACAATATCGCACTCGTACCCGCATATGATCTTCTACTCAATGCGTCAGCTACCACGTTTGCTTTTCCAGGATGATATTGGATGGTATGGTCGTAATCTTTCAACAGCTCGAGCCAACGTCGTTGCCGCATGTTGAGTTCCTTTTGGATGAATAAATATTTAAGGCTTTTATGATCCGTATAGATCTCCACTTTCTCCCCATACAGGTAGTGTCTCCAAATCTTCAACGCAAAAATGACTGCTGCCAACTCCAAATCATGAGTAGGATAATTCCTCTCATATTCTTTGAGTTGTCGCGAGGCATAGGCTATGACTTTCCCATGTTGTATGAAAACACATCCTAACCCTTTGCCTGAAGCATCATGTAGATAACAAATCCATCTGAACCAGATGGTATTGTCAAAACAGGTACCGAAATGAGTCTCCTCTTGAGCTATTAGAAACTCTTCTCGCATTCTTCGCTCCATACGAATTTTGTATCCTTTCGAGTCAGCTGAGTTAACGGAGTAGCTTCCAAAAATCTCCGATAATAACTAGCTAAGCCCAGAAAGCTACGCACTTCGGTCACTGACTTCAGTTGCTCCCAACTTTGTATGGCTTCAATCTTCGCCGGGTCGACAGATACTCCATGTTTTGACACCACGTGCCCAAGGAATGCTACTTCCTCAAGCCAGAACTCGCATTTCTTCAGTTTGGCATATAGCTTATTTTCACGAAGCCTTTGCAGTACCAGCTTCAAATGGCGCTCATGATCTTCACGGCTTTTGGAATAGATGAGGATGTCATTAATAAAGATAACAACGAACTGATCTAAATATTTTTTGAACACACGGTTCATGATATCCATAAAAGCAGCAGGAGCATTAGTCAATCCAAAAGACATGACTAAGAATTCATAATGCCCGTACCGAGTTCTGAAGGCAGTTTTTGGAATATCCTCAGTTTTAATCTTCAGCTGATGATATCCAGAGCGAAGATCGATCTTTAAAAAGAATTGTGCTCCTTGCAACTGGTCAAACAGGTCATCAATACGAGGTAGCGGATACCTATTCTTGATGGTAACATGGTTCAATTCTCGATAGTCAATACAAAGTCGCATACTCCCGTTTTTCTTCTTTACGAATAAAACAGGAGCACCCCAAGGAGACGTACTAGCACGAATGAAACCGATGTCTAACAACTCCTGTAATTGGACTTTAAACTCCTGAAGTTCAATAGGAGCCATTCGATATGGGGTTTTAGAAATGGGCTTTGTACCGGGTTCAAGGTCAATAAAGAATTCAACTTCACGTTATGGGGGTAGACCAGGAAGTTCTTCAGGAAATACGTCAGGAAATTCACTAACAACAGAAATATTATTCAAATCTGACGTGTTTTTGTTCAAGTCCATAACATGGGCTAAGAAAGCTTGACATCCGTTTTTCAATAAACGAATGGCTTTATGGTTTGATATGACAACGATTGATTTTAGTGGTTTGGTTGCTTGAATTCGCATAACAGGTTGGTTAGGAATATGAAAACTAACAACCTTACGAAAATAATTAATTTTGGCATGATGAGTAGTTAACCAATCAATTCCTAAAATCACTTCAAAAGAAAGTATCTTTAAAGAGATAAGGTCAACAGGTAATGTGATTGTGCCAACTTGGATTAAGCAAGATTTATAACCTGTAGATGTAATGAAAGTTTCTCCTAACAGAGTCTCCACAGATAGGTCAAAGTCTAATTTCTCCGGTGTCAAGTTTAAACGTTGAGCACAAGCAGGAGAGATAAAAGAATGAGTAGAACCGGTATCTAGTAAAGTATAAACTTCGCGAGAATTCAAGATTAGCTTACCCGTGACCACCTCGTTCGGGTTTCTCACGTTTTGGCCAGTCACGACAAACGCTCTTCCAGGAACCGCTGATTTCGACTTATATGGGATAGCTTTTGGAGTCACCATCCCCGCTGAACTTGGTTTTGCTATAGAACACTCTCGAGCTATATGAGCCTCCTTTCCACAGTTATAACATACATTGGATTGTTGTGGGCAGTTTGGGCTGATATGTCCCTCTTTCTCGTATTTGTAACATACGACCGGTGGTCGTTCTCCTCCCCTAGAAATAGTTGATGTTTGTGCCGACGTCTTCACGTTATCATTGTTGTACCTTCTCTTCTTGAAATCTCCTCTCGACTCGCTTCTTCTATTTTCACGGCCACGATTACCACCAGAGTAGTTACTGCTTTTGTCTGTATTCCTTCCTCCCCGCTGGTTATCATTGCTCCGATGACTGCTATCACCGGTCTGACCCTGGTTGTTGTCCCTCGGTTGAACATACTCATTATCTCGCTCTAATAATTGAGCCTTGTTTACAACATCTGAATATAAAAAAAATTATGAGAGATAAGATATTGCCGAATCTCGGGTTTTAAACCTCTCAAAAGCATCCTTGTCATACGTTCCTCGTTCTCCACCAAATGAGGTGCAAACCTGGATAACTCCACGAACTTTGTCTCGTACTGGGACACCGTCATGTTGTTTTGTTCCAGTCTAATAAACTCTACCTCCTTCATATGACGAATACTTTCAGGAAAGTACTTGTCATTAAATAGTTTTTGAAACGTTTCCCAAGATATACTGAGTGCAGTTGGATGGGTACGTTTCACAGATTTCCACCAGTAATCTGCCTCATTACGGAACATAAAAGTGGCGAATGGAACCTTCTGTTCCTCCGTGCATCCAAAGACATCAAATATCTTGGTAATTTTCTTGACCCACGTTTCCGCCTTAATCAGATCTGGCTTTCCCCAAAATTCTGGTGGTCCCAACTCTTTGAACTGCTTGGCCGTGACAAACCGCACGTTGTTATCATTTCCACCCTTATTCTGCACACGAGTCTCCTTCGTCTGATTTTGCATGAACTGTAAAAAGCTCCTAAACATTCCATCATTCATCGTTTGCTCGGTAATGTTGTTTACAGGAGGAATATTGCCAGCCTGTTGCACATTCTCCTGATTGGTAACTAAAGGTGTTTCCACGGTCTAATACACTCCATTGTTAACGTTCTCAGCAGCCATTCCTAAATACTGCCATAAAACAAGGGTTAATTAAACAAATTAACATATCACATAATATCCCTATATTATGACCAACCAACAAATAAGCTTAGGTAGGACACACTAGCAAAGGATTTACTCGTCTATCCCCTCCTAGTTCTATTCCCCGATCTCCGCCAGAGACCATATCCCTAAGCTCTGATACCAACTGTGACGCCCCCAAAATAGGTATACATTACCCATTCTGAGTCGCCAAATACATGGTACAGAAAAAATACAACTTTATTAAAACACTTGTTGCGCAAAATACGACAATACAATATTGTGAGTTTAAATACAAATATTGTCATTTAGACAATATCCACACTCAAATAAGTCCTCATTATAATTATTGAAACACTATTTTATAAAAATAGTGAGGACTACTAACACAACTGACTAGAAACATCACTCCACACCTGACTAGTTCCCGCTATATTCTCGCCTCCTGAGAAAAATGGAACAAAAAGGAAAAGGGTGAGCTCAACTAGCCCAGTAAAGAATATTTTGACTAAGATAATATACAACAACTTATCATTAGTCTTCAACAGGAAAAAATCTGATAAAATATAATAGACAACAAGTTTTAGATCAACAACTGCAGCGGAAATAGCAAACCATTAGAAGAGTCAAGTAGAGAATGAATTCTACTATCTTCTAAGATTTAAAAGCCCATCAACGATATTTTATCCCTGTAACATCAATCAATTTACATCTTGAATCAAATATTCATCTTTGCACTACAGGCCAAAGATATTCATTTGTATCACCAGTCGGTCATGTTCATCTCAACACCTGTTCATCTTTGCACTATGGGCCAAAGATATTCAACAGTTAATCATTTATCTTTGCACTACAGGCCAAAGATATTCAGTAATATCATCATTTAGGACTGAGGATGATGAAAAATATTTTAAAGAAAACGAATTTAGTGAGACAAAAGGACAAATATTAGGAATTCGTATTACAGTTTATCCAAGTGCAATAATACTTCATAACAACCAATTGTGAAATAGAATTCAAAAATAATGATCAAAACATGGATACAATCAAAGATAGTAACCATAATAGACATCTTGGACAAAAAGGAAAAATTTTATTTTTCGGTGAATAATGTCGTATTCGTGAATAGTGCCGTATACGTGAATAGTAATCCCGACACAAAAAGTTCTAAAATTGATAAAAAGTTCATAATATTTCAGCATAATGATATTGAAGAAATATAATATCATTTAAGAAGAAAATAATATCTCTTACCTCAAGATAACAGTACTTCTGTTTGGAATATTGGTATAAGGCTGAAGGAAACTTGCACTGATAAATAAAAACTCACAAAGTATCTAAATACTCACAAAATACGCTCGATAATATAGAGAGAGAAAGAGAGAAAGCTTATGTTTCTGGTGTGATTTTGAATTCTAACTTAGCCCTCTATTTATAAAAAAATGTTAGCACGCCGAAGCAGACTTGACATGCTACCTGATGGCTTTACCTGCTACTATTGCCACCCACCACATTTGAAATAAAATTCAGCATATTTTTTTACCAACCACAAGTGGGGCCCACTCAATTCTAGAATTTTCCACCAAAATCATTTATAAACCTAATTTCTGAATCAGTCACCTCTTAAAATTCATAACAAATTATACGTTCATTTTTAACAGTTCAAAATTTGTGGGCATATACTCAACTTATATATGTTTAACATATCCAAAAATCAGAACGATCCAACGGTCAGATTAAAAATTATAACTCACGCAATATATCTCAAGAACAGTGATTTAATTTTTAATACCTCTATTCCGACAAAAATACCTCAACATTAATTCCTTCACATAAAATAAATATATTCATCAATTATATCCACATAAAATAAATATTTCCTTATCATATAAATCAATAATTAATTATTCATAAATAATATTACAGAATCATAATTATGACAACCAGGCCGTTCCCAAGAAAGAGGAGACTTTCCAATAAGAATTTCTCCTTATTGGCGCGCAATTAGATGACCAAACCTCTCCTTAGACAGAACTTTCTAGATATTGCCAATTATGCTATCTAATAATATTATTCAAATAATATGAATTATTGATCTGATAATGGAAAATACTGTGCAGCGACAATTATTGAAACAGCAATAATATAAAATATCAACGTAGCAATTATTGAATCAATAAATTAAAATATTAAACAGTAATTACTATAGCAATTATTGAGTACTGCCTTCTTACGTAAGAATCAATAATTGGTACAATACCGTGTGCTACTGTGTTTTAACCACCGGCAACAGTATTAACGGTAACAATTACGCCGTTATTTATAAACAACTTATACTTGTCATTTTCTTCATCCAATCGCTTTCCGTTATGGGGCCCACACAAGGCTGCGCCGTCGTACGAATATTCCCCGACAGCAAGAATATTCTACGACCAAACGAATATTCATCGACAAAAAAGAATATTTTATAACCACTTATTTATTTGAAATATTTGCGCATTTTACCCATAACTAACCACATTAATTAAATTAACCCTTACTATTTCAAAATAATAAATAGAGAAAATTTAATTTCATTTAATAATAAGTTGGGATTTTACTGTACTGCATTGAGGTCCCATACTGCTGATATCATTGCAGAGATGAACACGTTCATTGATGAGTATAGTGTCACCATGCAGATGGTTGTGGATCTCTTGGCTCGTGTAGATACCCTTGGGCAGGAGCTCACAGGGTTACCCCCTTCTTCTGAGAGGGATGCCATATTAGATTTGATAGCGCACTTATCCACTGGATTGTAGATTAGCTTGGATTTTCCTGCGCAAACTAGCTTAGCCATTTTTGTCATATACATGACACATTGTATATATCAAACAGTATTATATGGCAAGAAAATATATTTTGATTCACTTCCCTTTTTAGTTATGCCTTGTTACTTGCTTGATATTTGCCTGTTTTCCAGTGTTTGTGATCTTGATGTATTCTGAACTCCCCCTTAATGGATGGACAATGAGATGTCTTAGGATCTTTCAGAATGAATCGTTGATCTGTGTAATCCCTACCCTTTAGTGTCTTGGGACTGGTTTCTTGTATGTGGAGAGGATTGTGGCTTTCCTTTCTGAGGTTGATCGCACCACAGATGGTCGTCGGTACTCCTTTGTATTGGGGAGCCAGGTAGTTCCATCCCTTTGGTCTAAGCCGATGAAGTGTGGTTTGAAGGTTTGAAGGATGATCCCAATACCGTTAACAAGTTTTTATGTTTTGGTAGGGGTGAGACCGAACCATGAATGGTTGCCTACGTACTCTCATTGATGAGGGGAGATCAAGTCTACGTAGTTCCAACCTAACGTGAAAAGGCTGAAAGTTATAGGTGGTAAAAAGGGTGTAGAGATTTTTTTTATTTTTTTTTGTAGTTAGATTGGACCATAAAAATGGCTGCCTATGTACTCCCATGTATTGGAGAGATCAGGTCTGCATAGTTCGCCCCTGGTGGGACAGACTGCAGATGTGAGGAAGTGTTTTATCCCTAGTGGGACAAACTGAAGTGGTGAAAGGTTTAATGCCTTATGGGATAAACTGAGGTTATGAAAAGTTTAATCCCTTGTGGGATAAACTAAAGGTGTGAAATGCGTAATGAGAAAGGTTTTGAAAACCCGAATTGAGTGATGGATCTAATGATCCAAAACCAGGCTGCTGGTTGAAAAGTATGTTTATCCCTGATGGGCCAAACTGATGTGAAGAAAGGTTGTATATAGTGAAAGGTTTAGAAAACCTAAATTGATTGGGGATCTGGTGATCCAGAACCAGGATGTTGGTTTACAGGTGACTTCAGACATAGTACCATTTCACGGTGTTTGAGTTAATGAGTTGGGGAAATTCCTCGCCATCCATCTCTTATAATCTGAGGACTCCTCCTGTCAATACCTCCTTGACAACAAACGGGCCTTCCCAGTTTGGGGTAAATTTTCCCTTGGATTGATCTTGGTTGTCAAGAACCTTCTTCAAGACCAAGTCATATTCCTTTAATTGCCATAACTGGACTTTCTTGTTGTAGGATCTAGTGATCCTCTGTTGGTATAACTGATCACGGAAGATGGCCGCGGCCTGCCTTTTGTCTATCAGAGATAATTGGGGGTACCGATCTTGCAACCATTGGTCTTCATCCAGCTGAGCGTCTATCAACACTCTGAGAGATCTTTTGCATGATATTTTTGATATTCTTATTAGCCACTTCAACAGCACCATTCATCTTTGGACGGTAGATGACGGAGTTGAGATGTTTGATGTGGAATTTGCTGCATAACTCCTCCATCATTTGGTTGTTGAGGCTTTTGGCATTATCTGACACAATCACCTCTGGTTGTCCATATCGACAAATGACATTATTTCTGATGAAACCAATGATCACTTATTTGGTAACCCTAGGGGAAGAGGCTGCTTCTACCCATTTGGTGAAGTAGTCAATTATGGTGAAGATAAATCGATGACCATTGTTGGCTTTAGGTTCAATAGACCCGATCACGTCCATTCCCCACGTTGAGAAGGGCCAGAGCGAATCTAGATTTAAAAACTGAATCTATGATCACATGATTCCTAGGCTCACATGATAAAGCAATATGTACAAAAGCTAGAAAATGGACTAGATTTGAATAAATCTAAGCATTCCAGCTTCAACGGTTCCAGTTTAGTCACCATAAACCGGTTAAAGTAAGAAATAGCCAGGTTTAGGCAAATCTAGCCCGCAGGCAAATAAAAGCTAGAAAAAGAACTAGATTTGAATAAATCTAAACCATTCCAGCTTCAACGGTTCTAATTTAGTCACCATGAACCGGTTAAAGTGAAAAGTAGTCAGATTCAAGCAAATCTAGCCCGTAGGCTGAATAACAATTATATATATATATATATATATATATATATATATAAAGCAATAAAAAGTCACGGATCGACGATCCGGGCATACCCACAAGACGCGACTCTCAATGTGAGTATATATATACAGAAGTGATAAAAAGCTTAAAAATCTGAAATATCTTACAGTGGGATGTCAAGAAGACTTCAGATAGCTTTTGATGCCTGAAAACTCGGTTTTCATCGGTTAAATTTCAGTATGTAGAAAAACACAAGCTTACAAGTGTTTAGAAAAAAGAATCACTCAGTTTAGAGCACTCTAGAAGTGTTTACGAGTTGAAATGGACAGGGTTTCCTCGCTCTTCTCTTTCTTGAAATGGCCAACCCAAGGCCTCTATTTATATTCCAGATGGCCGCGGGCCTACCCGCGGCTGCCCGGGTTACCCCAGGCCATGTGGGTCCTGCCGTCTCGAAGAACGTGCACTCGTGCAACGTGTTGTCCGCTCGAACATTCATAACTTTCAATTCGGGCATCCGATGGAGGTGTGCTATACCTTTCCGAAATGCTGTTGTCGAGAGCTACACAATGACATGGGATAAAAGGTTGTACGAAGCCAGGAAGATGGGTCCATGACCAGATCTTCAAGTCTTCAAATTATATCCGGTGTGTTGTCTTGTGTAGTAGTCACTCGGGATTTTGAGCTACGGTTCTTGTGGGACATTTTTGTATAAAATGTGGGTTAAAATGATGTTAAGACGGCGTGAATGTAGTATCGAGGTGGCAGAATGATGATTTTGCCCCTCACCGGGGTTATCTCCGGCTCTGTGCAAATGTAGCAGTCGTTGCTTAGTGTTATTTCTGAGACTGGGCTGTTGTGAGTGCTGAATGTTCTCAGGGTTATCTCTGAGGTGCCTTGACCTCCCGGGGTTATCTCCGGGGTTAAAACTGAATGTCCCAGGGTTGTCTCCAGGGTTAAAACTAACTATTCTGGGGTTATCTCTGGAACTGGAATTGCTTCTCTCGGGGTCATCTCCAAGGTTTGAAATTGAGTATCTCGGGGTTATCTCCGAGTTTGAAAACTCAGTATCCCGAGGTTGTCTTTGAGATTGAGCTGATTTGACTTCCAGGGTTATCTCTGGAAGATGATTTTGTCCTTCTGCAGGGTTAGTAACAGGAATGCAAAATTTCGAGTGTCTACACCCATATCACGAATTTAAACAACAATACGTTATATTTGAATGGTATTTCTATTGTTAATAAATTTCTTGACATATTCCCCGAAGAACTTCCTGGCCTACCCCAGAGTGTGAAATCAAATTTTTTATTAACCTTGAACCCGGTACAAAAATCTCAAATATTTCTTCACCCAAAAGGAACTGAACATGTGGCAACGACGTTGGCTCGAGCTGTTGAAAGATTACAACCATAAAATTCAATACCATCCTGGAATAGCGAACGTGGTAACTGATGCGTTGAGTAAAAGATCTTATGCGAGTACGAGTACGATATTATTAACACAAAGACTCATTTTGTATGACTTATAAAGGATGGAGATAGAGTTAAAGACTCCAGGGACCCACATGAAGATGGCAAATATACGAGTAGAACCGACTTTAATCGATAAAATTAAAGCTGCTCAAGCAATATACCCAGAGCTGATGCATATAAAGAAGAAAGTATAAGAAGGTGTTATTCTAAAAGCAAGAATCGACGAGGAAAGAATACTTCGAGTCAACTCTAGACTTTGTGTTCCTAACGACTCTGATTTGAAGTACAAAATCATGATGGAGGTACACAACACACCATTTACAATCCATCCTAGAAGTACCAAAATGTATTGTGATCTTTGACATACATTTTAGTGGAGCAATATGAAAAGAGAGATTGCGGAGTTTATCTCAAGGTGTTTAACTTGTCAACGTGTCAAGGCGGAGCATCAAGTACCAAAAGGTCCATTGCATCCACTTGAAATTCTAGAATGGAAGTGGGAGCACATTAACATGGATTTTGTTACAGGTCTTCCCAAGGTTTCTCAAGGCATTGATACAATTTGGGTCATTGTCGATAGATTAACAAAGTTTGCTCATTTATTGCCTATACGAGAAACTTATTCACTTGAACGTCTTGCTCGTATGTATATAAATGAGATTGTGAGATTGCATGGTATGCCAGTATCCATAGTTTCTGATCGAGACTCAAGATTCGCTTCACGATTTTGGGTTAGCTTACAGAAAGCTATGGGTACTGATCTACGATTCAGTTATGCATATCATCCTCAGACGGACGGGCAATCAGAGAGAACTATTCAAACTCTTGAAGATCTATTAAGACTATGTGTCTTAGACTTCAAAGGAAGTTGGGACAAGTATGTAAGACCCCAACTTTTATAAATAAAGACGAATTTTCTATAAATATCATTTTTGAATATTATGGAGTGAATTTGATATAATAGTATAGTTGTGGATAATATTTATAAATTTTGTAAAGTACGCAAGTTGTTATATAATATTCGATTAGTCGGGAAATATTCATTTTAACAGGGAATATTCGTACGACGACACAATCATTGGTGGACCCCACAACAGAATTATTGTCGGATTGAAAAAATGACAAAAATATATTTTTATAAAATAACGGCGAAGTTTTACCGTTAACTGTTAGAATACCCGGTGGTTAAAATATAGTAATACGCGGGGTTGCACAGTAGCACACGGTATTGCACAGTATTTTTTTAAAATTATTGATTCTTACGTAAGAAGGCACTACTTAATAACTGTTACAGTAATTACTGTTCAATATTTTATTTTATTGGTTCAATAATTGTTACGTTGATATTTTATATTATTGTTGTTTCAATAAATGTCACTGCACAGTATTTTCCATTATCAAATCAATAATTCATATTATTTGAATAATATTATTAGATAGCATTATTGGCAATGTCTAGAAAGTTCTGTCAAGGAGAGGTTTGGTCACCTAATTGCGCGCCAGTAAGGAGAAATTCTTATTAAAAAACCTCCTCTTTCTTGGGAACGGTCTGGTTGTCATAATTGTGATTCTGTAATATTATTTATGAATAATTAATTATTGATTTATATAAGGAAATATAAAATTTTTTTTGTGAATATAAATGAAGGAATTAATGTTGAGGTGTTTTGTCGGAATGGAGGTATTAAAAATCAAATCAGTGTTCTTAAAGTTCTATTACGTGAGTTATAATTTTGATCCGACCGTTAGATCGTTGTGATTTTTTGATATGTTATATATATATAAGTTAAGTATATGTCCACAAACTTTGAACCGTTAAAAATTAACGTATGATTTGTTATGGATTTTATGAGATATTGAAAATTATCCGTTTGTGGATTTTGGATATTTTCTGTCTGAAATTTGGAAAAACTTAAACTTACAAAGTTGTATAGAATTAAATTTCCTATGGAATAGACATGAGATTCGAATTTTTTGATAAAAGGGCTATTTATTATGAATTTCTGAAGTTCAAAAAATAAAATAATTTTTATTAAAATTTGGTGGGACCCATTTTTGTTTTTTGAAAACATGTGGGCTGCTATATTTTTCAGAAATGGCATGCTAGTCTTGGTCATTGGCATGCGTAGAAATTTTGTATAAATAATAATATTATTTTATTATTTAGTCTCCTATGGCGTTCTAGCATTTTCCTATAAATAGGTGCTTAAGTTAGAATTGAAAATCACACCAGAATCAGAGAATTCTTCTTCTATTATCTTGAGCGTAGAAATCAGTGAAAGTTTTTTTCAAGAATATCTCCTCTATACTAGTTAGAATACTCTTCTTTTCAAGGTAAGGGATGTTATTTTTGTTCAATATTCGCTTGAAATAATATTTTCTTCCATACTATGTAGTATATAAGTAATATTATTTCGTTTCAGATTTCGAATTATATACTCATTGTGTTAAAATTTTGGCTTCTGTACTCCATGAAAGTAGTTGAATATCCTTGATATTTGCGTTTCATCCAGTATCTTTTCATGGAAATATTATTCTGAGCATTCTTGATAAGTTTTAACTTTTTCATGCTGGAGTACTATTCACGGGGTTACTATTCCTGAAGTACTATTCACGAGATACTATTCACTCGAGTACAATTCACCCAGAGTACTATTCATGATAAAAATTGATTCGTTTTCTGTCCAAATTATTTTTGGTATAATATTATTCTTGAATTTTACTCCACAAAATAGTATCATGTTGACAATTTTTGCCGTTATTGATTTTTGGATAAATTAAATTATAAATCTTTAAAAATTTATCCATGAACTTGTTTTATTGAATTCTTATATCATTGTCATCATCCTCAGGTTTATATTATGTTGAAAGTCATATGTGGCCTGTAGTGCATAGATGGACTTGGTATGATTATGACTAGAGATTATTCGGTATAATCATGACCATAATGTTACAAATGATGTGGTAAAAGTCCTCATTGGCCCGTAGTGCATTGATAAACAGTTGTTGGCATGATCATGACCATTGATGAATACACGAATATCCTTGGCTCGTAGTGCATGGATAATTTGTGGTCGTCATACTAATGAATATCCTTGGTCGTAGTGCAGGGATGATGTGGATTATTTATTAAGCTGAGTTTCAGCGATAAAAGTGATGAAAAACCTTTTCAATCATAGAAGATAGTAGATTTTATTCTCTACTTGACTCTTCTAATGGATTGTTTGTTCCACTGCAGTTAAACTTGATGTTTGTTATATTTTATCAGTTTAACACTGTTGAAGGCTAACGATAAATTATTCTGCATTATCTTAGTCAAAATATTTCTTACTGTGCTAGTTGAGCTCACTCTTTTGCTTTCATTGTCCTCTTCAGGAAATGAGAACGTAGCCGGGACTAGTCGGGGAACGAAGTGACGGTCCAGATGATTGTATTAGTAGTCCTCACTATTCTATGAAATAGTGTGCTAATAATTATATTAAGGACTCCATTTGAGTTAAATACTGTCTAGAAGACAATATTCGTTTTAAAACTCTCAGTTTATGTTTTGTCGTATTTTACATGACAGTTGTATTATTAAGTTGTATTTGAATTTTGTACCATGTATTTGGCTACTCAAGATGGGTGATGTATACCTATTTTGGGGGCATCACAGTTGGTATCAAAGCTTAGGAAAATGATCCCTAGCTGAGATGTGAGACAAGAACTAGGAGGGGAGAGACGGGAAATTCCTTCGCTAGTATGACCTACCTAAGTTTATTTGGTATTTAATTGGTCGGTCAGAGTATAGGGATAATATGTGACATGTCAATTAACCATTGTTTTGTGGCAGTATTTAAAAATGACATCCGAGAATGTTGAGAATAGCAATGGAGCACAGGAGACCGTTGAGTCTCCACAGATCAATAATCAGGATAATGTGCATCAGGAAGGCGACAATCCTCATGCAAACAACAACACTGACCAAATGATGAATGATGGAATGTTCAAAGGTTTTCTACAATTCATGCAACATCAGGCAAGAGAAACTCATGTCCAAAATACAGGTGGAAACACTGGCAACTCTCGGACGATCACTGCTAAACAGTTCAAGGAGCTGGGACCATCGGAGTTTTTGGAGAGCTAAAACCACTTAAGGCGGAGACGTGGATAAAGCAGATCAACAAGATATTTGATGTCTTGGGATGCTCATAGGAGCAAAAGGTTTCCTTTTCCACCTTCATGTTGCGGGCAGAAGCAGATTACTGGTGGGAATCTGTAAAGCGTACTCAACCTGCCGCACTGAAGATGTCTTAGGAGAAGTTCTAAGAACTGTTCAACAACAAGTACTTTTCCGAAAGTATTCGTCACATGAAGGAGGTAGAGTTCATCAAGCTAGAGCAGAACAATATGACCGTGTCGTAGTACGAAGTTAAGTTTGCTGAGTTGTCCCAGTTTGCGTCCCACTTGGTTGATAATGACACTACAAAAAAATGGGGCTTTAGCAATAACCGATTTTCGTTGCTAAAGGTGCCAAATTTCGTTGGTAAAGGTTTTTGGCAACGACTTTACTGTCGTTGCATCTTTCGTTGCGCAATGAGCGTTGTTAATTGTTCCGCAACGAACGTATTTTTTTCGTTGCCAAAAGTAATATTTTTTGCAACGAAATATTACTTTCGTACAGACACATAAATCATTTAGCAACAAAATGCATTGTTGCAGAATAATTAAAATTACGTTGCTAAAAACCCCATTTCGTTGCAAAAGCTTGCTAATTGGCAACGAAATGAACTCTTCTTTTTTTTTTACAACGACCATGCATTTTCGTTGCAATTGACACCATTTTGCAACGAAATTTTTCGTTGCAGTAAATTATGAAATTTGTTGCCTAAGCTTGCTTTCGTTGAGGAATGTAAACTTTTTAGTAATGATTTTCGTTGCTGATTATATTATTTGGCAACGACATTATGCTGAATCAGCAACGAAAATATTTATTGCTGGTTATTTTTCAATAGCAACGAAAGTCGTCGATTAGTAACGACATTATATGTTGGCATTTCTTTATATGTGCAACGAAAGTTGATATGATTTACAACGATAAAAAATATTACCTTTTATTTTAGTATTAGCAACAATATCCTCTCCGTTGTTATTAAGTTAATTTTTCGTTATAAAATATTATATTTTTAATGTCATTAGCAACGAAAATTTGTTGCTAAATGTATAAAAATATGTTGTTATATTAAAACTTATTCAATGCTTTGGTAACGAATTATATTGTTGCCAAATCAAAATTTGACATTCTTTTTGTGTACCTGACTGACTCAATGTTCCCATAGTAAATAATGACAAAAATACAAAAAATTAAAATATTATAAACTTAATAAAATCATCCACTACATAATCATTCATTATCTGTACAATTAACCATCTAAAGCTACCACAATTCTTCAATCAAAGTATATATCTACATATATAGAGAGAGTACACTTCATAATTTCGTCCATTGTCTTCCGTAAACGTAGCACGAAAATTTGATACCCAGTATTGTAAGGTAGGTCGTAAAAGCAATCTTCCTGCACATATTTAAAAATAATATCAAGTCAGAAAAATGAAGCAAATAGGTCACCAGAGGCACTTAATGCCAAAATCAATACACAAAGACAATAGAGTTGCTACGTGGTACTAATGTACACCGTATTGCTCATAAGCAGAAAAAGATAAATAGGCAATCACAATATCTTTTGCTACAAATCCAAATAGAAAAAGATCCTTCAGTGCGACTATATGAGATTAGAAACTGAATGTTAAGCACAAGCAAGAATCAATAAGTATAACTGTAACCATAAAAACCATGTGGATCAACTGGACAAAGAAGAATTTTATGCTATTCGAATTTCTTGAAGTCTATATTTCTCTAATTACTCATAATTTGAAAAATGTACTGTTCAGCAAATTTAAATTTCTAAACATTTGAATTAGACTTGCAAACTGAAATGTAATTCTAAGTGTGCTAGGTTGGGGTTTCTTTACAAAAAATTGTATAGAGTTGCAGAGGATGTCCCCACTGTTTTATATTTGTTCAGAAAAAATAATTTTTTTATCCTTCTGGAAACTGATGGCAGTCACGGCAAGGATGGGACTTCAAAATCTAAAATATTATTACTTCAAGATGTATACTCACTTAATAGGACAATCTCTACTCCCAAAATAGCAAGCCAGGACAACTTCTTCTACTTACTAAATTTATTTAGCTAGCATTAAATAAAATAAAATATAAAAAAAGATATGGCTAAACTTGCCATAATTTAATTTAGCAATCAAGAGAAGACATACTTGGCGGACTTTTAGTACAACTAAATTCTCAAAACATTAATAAGATCATAGCAGATGCTATTTAGAAAATTCACGGGTAAGAAGAGGTGAAAGAGGGAAACCTGCTGCTTAGAATATAGAAAATTTAATTCAAGAAGAGATTTCTTTTCGAGTCCCTATTATTGTAGTCAATATTTTTCAAATGAAGATCTAGTAATCAAAAATGTAAGATAATGATCACGAATAACCCACCCAAACAACCAAGTTCTGCTCTCCAGGCTTCTTAGTGTTGTCAATTGCCCTGCGCTTTGTAATCAGCTCCAACAGAACCACACCAAAGCTATAAATATCGGATTTTAGAGTCAAATTTATACCTCTAAACGTTCACTACTACAGCAGCGAGTTGTGTTGTCATGCTCATGTCAAGGACAGTATTTCTGGGACCAAAATGGGTGGCACATATACTCAATCAGACCAGCTCCATTTGTTGGGATCTACAAAAAGAAAATTAAAAAAAATAGTAGGACATAAGTACAAGAAAGACCTCAATCACTACCATTTCACGTTAAAATCAATATAAGATCTCGATTATTTATGGTCCCATCTAAATTTATTTGATAATTCATTTCCCGCCTTACCAACTAGAACTATTTTTATAAGTAGAAGAAAATGAAATTATTCCTTTCATAGTCATACTAATATATCAGAAAGAGTAAGCAACACTCCACTTGCTGACAAAAAATTTACATAGCACACAGTTATCCCAATTTCCTACTAACAAAATTATTTAGATGTCATCTGTGCCAAATGAATCAATTTGAAGAAGTTCTAAGTCCATTTTGATATCAAGATTCCCCAACAGCAGTTCCTTAAAAAAGTTTAGTTATAAAATCACTTTGTCCTTACAAATTGGTGGCAAACTTCACATTTGGGATGGGTCAACTCTTTGAAGCAGGACTTGTGATATGCATCCTTCCCTGACAAGGAAAACTTGAATCAACAGAAAAAACCAATAAGAGACATCAAAAAGATCGAACAACGTTACCTATTTTAACATAACTGTATTAACAAAATAGGGAAAACACATGCATGGATGCAGGCACACACACACACACACCCCTCACACAAACAATCAAAATCTCCATTTTTAAGGGGTGTGATGTAGGTGTTTTGAACTGGGGAAGGGGGGAAATATAATACAAAAGACACAAGAAGAAGAAACTACCTCATGCTCGGTGATTGGGGAGCCACATGCACGACAACAAAATCATTCCGGATGGAAAAATGTCCCCATGCATCCCAAATAGTTGTCATAACCAATGTCCCGGTTGCAGCCACCACATACTCTGCAAGTATACAACTTTTAAACTTGGAATAGCATATAGAAGGAATAACACATAAAAAGACCTCGCAAAAGGTATTAGACATCTGTAAATAAAGCTGTATAATCTATTTTTTTTTCTAAAACAAATATGCAAGTTTTCTGCTTTAGGGTATATTTGTCACTGAAGCATGGATCATGAAATCATATTTGTAGGAGGATTTTTAGAGTGCAGCCACTGTCACGTAAAAATTATCTAATAGCTCATCAATGTAAAATGTTAATACTCAAGTTTAATCACAACTTATTTTATTCTTTAGATTCAAAAGCTCAAGCTTAAACCACAAAAAATAACAACACAATCAACTGCTACCACAGAATGAAACTAGTTTTAATTATGCATAAACCACTGAATTTCACTAACATACACTTACTCTCAACTCTTCATAAGCCCAGTAATATTGAGGATGTTTTCCTCCAGCTCTGCCAAATGCTTCTTGCCAAGAGTCTAGCAATACCAAGATTTTCTCCCTTACGCGCATGTTTGTCTACAAAATCAATCCAGACATCTATGTTTGAGACAATGTTTCTAAGTTTTGGACTGAAAAATAAAAGAAAGAAAATTTAAATTAGAATATCAAAGAAAAGAATAAAAAAACTAGTAAGTTTTCTTTAATATTGTTACTGAGTTTATAAAGGAAAAGGAAAGTAAACTTAAGTTTTCAATTAGATTACTATTTTACACATATTTTATTGTGTTAGTAACATAGAGGGTATATAGGAATTATAAAATATTTGCTTATGTTATTTAGTTTTCATCCAAATTGACTTTGTGAAGAACACTGTTCAACGGAGTTATTTTCAGCAGATTGATAATTTTTCGTCAAGAATAGATAAGTTTTCAAATTCGATTAGTCCCATAGGAATGAAAGGACAGAACCCAATGCTAGGAATATTAAGAATTGAATCCAAAATAGCATAGTCAAATGATATTGTCTTGTTTTGAACACATGTATCTATGCTATCAGATTTAACAGTCATATTTCCAAAAAAAATTGTTTAATAAGCAATGGATATACAGATTTTGGGGAAGATAATATAGAAGATAAACTTACTTTTGCAAACATGAATGAAACCCCAATTTTATCAAATAAAACCGTGTCAACGGGTTTTCCTACCACAATAATTTTGTTGAACATCAAATTTTGGAAACGGGTAGCAAACTTTTGGGATCGAAAAGATAGAGCAGTCCCAAAAACACGAGGAATAGGAGGGGAATCGGGTATACTCACAGAGATGGGTTGTTTACCCTTTGAAGATCTTCGTTTTATCTACTTAGATAAGGTGCCCAAATTTGCAACAATCTTTTGAAGATTTCGATTGAGGCGTCGATTCTCCCTTGGTTCTGCGATTACTTCCAGTTCCTCATGTCTCACCGGTTGTCGCCCGATTTTAAAGGTGTAACCGCCTCTAGTTTTCGCCATATAGTTACCAAAGCAAGGATGGCGGCAGAAAATGGAAGTAAACCTGGGTTTGTGGCAGAAGAGGATATGAGATGAATGGGTTTTAAAAAAATGATCTGTTAAGGAGAAAATAGAAAATAGAAAAATTTTAGAATAAGGAAAATAAAATAACAGAATACAAAAGGGTTTTAGAAAGATTGATATTTGATTAGTTTAGAATTTGGTCTAAGATGACTGGGAGATGAAGACTTTTAAGAAAAAGAAGTACAAACTGGTAAGGATTGATAAAAAAAAATTTAGAGTTTTATTCCTGCTCAAAAACTAACATAACAAAAATAAAAAATTAGAAAGGCAATTAACGCTATTTTAAAAAATATTTTTTAAAAAAATGAATTTAAAAAAAATTATCTTAATTTTTTTAAAAACGATTTTATTTTTTTAAAGAAATTTGAAAAAAATAAAAATGTGATCCAATGCCAAACTAACCGGCATTGTAATTTTTTTATAAAGAAAATTTGTAAAAAAGAAGATTAAGATGTAAAATCACTTTAATTGATGTTGGAATCTTTTTTTTTTTTAATTTCTTTGATCTCTTGTACTTGTTTACAAACATCAATATTTTTTTATGTCTATTCTTTGTCATCGACGTTGGAAATGAAGGAGTATATAAGACTTCAGCTATAAAAAAATAAAAATAAAAATTCTAACGCCAATTAA
The DNA here is from genome assembly GCA_016801055.1 of Panax notoginseng. Taxonomy (NCBI): domain Eukaryota; kingdom Viridiplantae; phylum Streptophyta; class Magnoliopsida; order Apiales; family Araliaceae; genus Panax; species Panax notoginseng. The sequence goes on from CM029019.1 coordinate 171,786,391, forward strand.
AGTGACGTTGCATCTTACTCTTCTTTTTACAAATTCGCTTTTTAAAAAAAAAATTAAATATAATAGGAATAAAATTGATATTACATTAATAAGGGTTAAACTAACTTATTAGGAATGACTTATAAGTCATTTTTAAATAATTTATTCTGTTTTAGTTCAAAAAACATATTAAATTTTTCTTCATCTTTTATGTTTTTTCTTAGAACTGATAGTATTATAATTTAATTTTATAATATATTTGGAAAAAAGGTAAAAGGAGAACTAGGAATAGCTAGACGTATACCATTACTATTCTTCTTTTTATGTTTTATTCTGGGACTTAAAAATATGTTCATGATTTAAGTTACTCTCTCCGTCTAAGAATAAAAGTTCTTATTATTTTATGTAATCACAAGTTAAATATTTACTTATATTAATTAATCTATTTTTTTACAATAATTTATGCGTAATATCCTTAGTATTAAATGTCATATTTTTATTATTTATAAATATTTATATAATATCATTAGTCATGTATAGAAAAATACGTAATTAGATGAGAATTTAAATATGAATAATTTTATCATTTGAATTTTTTTTAAATTTGCATAAAATCAATCACCATTTTCATTCTCGGAGTGAGAGAGTACTTGTAAGTATATCCTACTTTTATCTAGAAATAGAAAACATTGGAAGCATAGATATAATAATCAGGTTTGATGAGGTTGAGTTTATTTGGGTCGGAGGCCCGAAACTAACATGTTTGACAATCGGTTGTCACGGTTACTATTTCAACAACCATAATCTATACCGTTGATCGCAACATTGGATGGCACGGGTACATCGTTTATCATTGGATTTCATCTAATATTTAGATATTAATATTTTTTATAAATATTCATATAAATTTATCTTTAAAATTTATAAACAAATATTTATTTTTAAATATTTAAATATTTCATCTAAACTTTAGTATTTTAGTATATTTTTTTTAGTATATTTCTTCTAAACTTTAGTATTTTTGTATATTTTTTTAATTAGTATTTTTAGTATTTGATGTAAATATGTAATTAGTATTTTAGTGTCGGGTAAGTGACTTTTAGTATTTTGATATGTTATACAACTATGGTAAAATTTAAGTATTTTGATATGTTATACAACTATGGTAAAATTTTAGTATTTTAGTATTTTGATTAAATGATGTAAATATGTTATAATGTAAATATGATGTAAATGATGTAAATGATGTAAATATATAAATATATAAATATGATAATATGTTATGTTTATGATGTAAATGATGTAAATATGTTATAATTTAGTATTTTAATTATGTAATTTGAATTTTTGTTCTTTTGATTAATTAACAAAATAATTTGAATTTTAGTATTTTAGTATTTTTTTTAATTAGTATTTTTAGTATTTGACATAAATATGTAATTAGTATTTTTAGTATTTTAGTGTCGGGTAACTGACTTTAAAATAAAAAGTCCTTATAACTTAGTTGGTTTGAGTATTTGTTTAAGGAGAGTGGGAGGTTTAGAGTTCAATTCTCAAGGAGAACATTATTTTATTTTATTTTTTAAAAAAGCCCACGGGTCGGGCCAAGCTTTTTTATTATTAGTACTATTATGGAGGCAGGATCAAGATAGATACTTATAACAAGCACGTCTGTCAACGATTTACTGAGGATAAAAGCCACAACGCCATAACACGGCTAAAGGCAAAGTCCTAAACGCGACTTGGGTGACGTTCCACTTATTCAAGTATCAAGCTTAAACTTTTCTCATTTAATAAAATGGCATGGATAATTTAAAGGCATATTAGCTATATATTAACAGATAAATTATTGCATATATGGTCTCATAAAGTTACTGTTAATTTGGGGGTTTACCCAAAACTATAAGCCTACAGGTTTCTTCCTGGATGGCTTCTTTAGTAGAAATAATAAACTGTTCAGATTTATTAAATTGTTCTAAAAAATAAGAACGATTATAATTGTTTGTAGCAGTTTGATATGCTGTTTTATAACGGTTACTGTTATCTATATGATAATCTAAAAGTTCAAAACTAGAGTTAAACAGTTACCTTGCCTCTCTTTACCCAATCCTGAATGGAAGAAGATTGTTCAGACTGATGCTTCTAATACAGGATATGGTGGAATTTTAAAGCAATTTAATCCTAACAGTAACAAAGAGGATCTTATCCGATTTACTTCAGGAGTTTGGAAAGGACCTTCTTTGAATTATCCTACCATAAAGAAAGAATGTCTTTCCATTGTTAAATGTGTTTTAAAATTTCAAGATGATCTTTTAAATCAGCACTTTTTAATTCGAGTTGATTGCTCAGCTGCAAAACAGATATTTAAAAAGGATGTACAAAATCTAGCTTCTAAACAGATATTTGCCACTTGGCAAAGTATTTTATCAGTATTCGACTTTGATATTGAATATATCAAAGGAAAACAGAATTCTTTACCGGATTTTCTAACCAGAGAATACTTGCAGGAATGACCAGTAGAAGCCGTGGCCGCGGTCAGCGAGGCCGAGGCAGAGCAAATCTGTACTATACAGAATTTCCTACTCTGAATTCTCAGACCAGCAACTCATCGTCTTCTTCTAGCCAACCTACCATAAAGGATGTTCTCCTTTTACCAGAACAGTATATCCCAAACATAAATGCGGATGAAACAGTATTATTCATTGAACAAAATGATGAAAAATGGATGAAAGATCCATGGGAGATAAAGAGACGTTATTTAACGACTCAACAGTCTCCTCCCCGTTTTAATCAGTACCGATATGTTTATCAACAAATAATCATTGAAACAACATCTATGGACATTAAGCATACGCTTCATGATCCTAACAAAACCACCAGCCCGATTTAATACAGTAAAACAACAGTCAAGAGCATTATGCCTCTTGCCAATTGGGGTATTAATCCTCATACCACCCGTACTATTGAATCCAGTCACACAACAGAAACCCGTTACAGTTATTGGGATTATATTGATTCCTTTACCCAAGTTTTCTATTACCAAAATCCAATTCACAACCATACTTGGTTTATCCGAGTCTGTCCCGAAGTACTTAAAAACGAAATTCCCAACTGGTTTTTCGTTTGGTGGGATAAGATTGGTGTTACCATTGAAACCTTACCAGAATCTGTTCAAACAACATTCAAGGAATGGCAAGTTGCCTATTCCCACATACCAGTAAATAGAGATTTATCAATGTCTAAATTATTTGCCCATTTCATAATTCGTTTCAGTATACCTTGGATTTGGAAATGGAATTTCCGTTGTGATTACCAGAATAAGATTCCCCGCCTCAAAAGAATATTCTTTACCAAATGGTGGGATAAAGGTCTTAATCCGACACTACCAGAACTTCTTAAGATAATTAAGAATCACACTCAGGCTTGCCTTGATGTTATCCCGCAAAGCCTTCCCTCACCAGTACCTATTAATCCTTTTGTTAAAATACAGGCTGATTTAAAACAAAAGTTTCCTAATCTTACTGAAACAGAATTAATTGTCAAGACTATGGATTACATGAAGACTCAGTTCTTACAATCCTTAGTCCCAGGTGATGTTTCTATGAAAACAGCCAGTGATGAAGAATCTGAACAAGACGATAATCAATTCAATGTCCTAGCAGGAGAAAGTCAAGAACCCGAGCCCACAATGGGAGACTTTTGGGATTCTCTCACCTCAATGATTTCTAAAAATTTTAGTTTAATTTCGGGATCTTTTATATTTTCAACTAAGTCAAGGAGAGATTTCTGGGTATTAGTTAAGACATTGATGCTGGGACCTCCAACATCTAAACCATTCATCTCTACGATGGTTTTCCAATAATCAGCTTCAGTGCTTGTTTTACAGTTATTAATTGTGCAGGTTTGACAATGCTCGACATCAGAATCATTACCAGATTCAGAATAGACCTCAGCTAAACCATCATCGGAGCCAGACTCAGAACTGCTGGTAGCTAAACAATTAATAATTTGCTGTTGGATATCCTCATCAAGGGACATCTCATTGAGTTTTTGTTTCAATTTAGATTTGCATTTATTAGCAAAATGTCCTGTTTTACCGCATTTATAACATTCAATTTTAGACTTATCTTTCTTCTTACTACTCTTCCTCTTCTTTGTAGATTTTTCAGGGGTTTTGTTATTAGAAGAAGATTTTTTAGAAGAGCGTTTCCGATAAGGTCTAGAAGTTTTAGATCTGTGCTGTTTTCTAATCTTATGAGGACACTGTAATTTTGTATCATAAGAGAATTGATCGCAAAATTCTCCTATCTCATGTTTTTAGTGAGATTCTGTTTTTTCATTAATTGTTGAAGTTTCATGTCATTACATAAGGATAAACCTTCTTCAATAATTACTGAAATAAGATGACCATAGGAATACTGATCATAAGGGATACTCATATGGTCGTACTTATCTCTAAGCTTTTTTCAAACTTTTTCAGCAAAGAAAGTAGGAAGGCCATCAACAAACTTGGCTTTCCAATGTTCACTGATAGCGTCTGATCTCTGCATGACTTTCATTAAAAAGACATCTTTATACCATCTAAAATGGGTTAAAGATGGGCAACGAAGGTTCTGAAGGAGCTCACGACTTCTGTCAGTGTTCATCTGACCAGGTCCAACAAAATGATGAAGGATAGCTTGAACAAGAGTGTAACAAGCATCCTCTCTCCTAGTGAGAAGACTGGTAATAGGGTCAAGTTCTTCTTTGTAGGATTGAAGAACTTCGGTTCTTTGGATTGCAGTTAATACATTATCCCACCATCCCTTAAGGATGCCAGTAAATCCATTAACTAAGAAACAACAGATTTGGTGGTCTGTGTTATCGTTCTGTTTACAGACAGTTGCATACATCAAGATATGATGGATGGTTTCGAAGATTTGATATTCTGTCTTACCATCAATATTCCATTCATAAATGGTTTTTCCATGGTAAGATTTTTGTGTATAAAGAAAGTCTTCTTCATAAAGAATATCCTGGGGGGTAGGTCTAGGATAGTAATACCTACTAGGTCCCGTTAGTGCCATACGATTAACAGGCTTTTGACTGTAAGTAGTTTTATTAATATTCTGCATATCCTGAAAGTTATTCTGGATTTCTAACAAATGACTAGGAGAGATATCATTAGAGTTATCTGTATCATTGTCAGTATTGTTACTGGTGGAAGAGGAGTGTCCAGAAATAACATTAATTTGAGATGAAGAAGTAGGTGCAGATGTGAGTTTTAAATCTTTCATTTTATTTAAAAGATTGTCAATAAACTCATTGTCAGGTTTAGAAGATTTCATTCTAAAATTACTGACTTCTAATGGCGGTTTTATAGTTACAGGTTGAAGTTCAGGCTTGTGGGGAACAACTTGACAGTTTTCGTTAATATTATTAATATGTTCCTCAATTCTAGTTAACTGTTTTCCTACAGTTTGAAGGAATAGATTAGTATAATTATTCTGTTTAGACAAGGGTAAAATATCTTTTATTTTAACCTCTTCTTGTTGATGGGGTATTTCAGATATATCAACATACAGATTAATGATTAAAGGTTTTAAATTATCATTTCCCGGACTAAGTTCAAGGGACTTAGGAGGGGGGTGAATGGATTGAATGATATTACCATTAGTGGTGATCCAGTCCTTTTGAATTCCAGTTAAAACATTCAGTTGACTTTCAGGGTAAAATTCTGATTTTAACAAGAAATCATAATACCATTTAACAAATGATAAGATACACTGATTCTTTTTCAGATAAGCATAATAACAATCTTTAATTTCTGCTAATTTTTTACTTTCATGATTTTTAAAATACCAATTTCTAAAATTCTGGTATTTATCCTGCATAAACTCCTGGTTTAAACATTGACGAATTTTACTATTGGGAGAAAAATCCATTAACATTCAAAATTCATATCACTAGCAGTTGGACTATAAGGTCTTCTGTTTTGAGGAGTATTTATTTCATAAATAGCATGGGGTATTTGATTTTCAGAAACATGAATCCCTCTAATCAAGTCTTCATTTTTAACAGACTCATTCTTGGATTCTTGATAGACAGATTCTATCGGATCGGACACAGATTGTCTGGAGGATTCAGGAAAATCAATATTATAGGAAATATTATTAATAGACCGACTACGAGTAAAGGGTCTCTGGAATTTTAAATAAACATTTTCATTACTGGTTTGGATGACATCCTCTATGGACTGTCTAATTATAGGCCTGGTAGGAACAGCATTAGTAATTTGCCATTGTTTTGGGAAAGTAATCTCTTCCCAAGGAATCATTCTGGGGATAGCCACTTGACTACTAAAAAGATTAGTGTCAATTAGGACAATATGTCCTTGATGGCTTTGCTTACGGATATAAGGGTTTAAAGTAGTTAAAACTTTAAGATGAATACGGAATAATATGGCAAAAGGAGGAGATCCTGGCAGATACTCATAACCATGAGATATAATTCTCATTTCTAACACTTTTGACAAATTATTATCAGTTAAGGCTACACTTAGATTCGGATAAATATTGAAATATACTGGTCCATGAGCAAGACTAGTTTCAATAGCTCCCATAAGAGAGGCTTTCCAGTTGAGACACCTACCATCACGGAGGGTGCATTGAATACTGGTGTTTTGGCCAAGCAAAGTCAGGGGTTTAAAAGCTACTTGGACAAGTCCTATGTGAACATATTTATATTTTTGCAGAAAAGGGTATAAGTCTTCGACATGCAACAAATATAAAATTTCATCATTATTCTGTAAAGGAACAGCATGCTCAAAAGTTTTGATAATTCTTTTGCTGATAAAATCAAAGGTTCCAATTTTGTAAATAGTTTCTGGTTTGATTTTAGGAATAGTCCATTTATCTAGGGCTTCCTTTACATCCTGATAGGCAATTAGTTCAGTTGCTTCTAAAGTAGAAGCTGAGGCATTAGCTACTGTTGTCACAGACGAAGGAGAAAAATCAGTCATTTTTCAAAGTGACCATATACGCATAATTTATAAGTAATATATTCATTAATATGACAATAAATTAACATGGCTCTGATACCAAAGGAGGCAGGATCAAGATAGATACTTATAACAAGCACGTCTGTCAACGATTTACTGAGGATAAAAGCCACAACGCCATAACACGGCTAAAGACAAAGTCCTAAACGCGACTTGGGTGACGTTCCACTTATTCAAGTATCAAGCTTAAACTTTTCTCATTTAATAAAATGGCATGGATAATTTAAAGGCATATTAGCTATATATTAACAGATAAATTATTGCATATATGGTCTCATAAAGTTAATGTTGATTTGGGGGTTTATCCAAAACTATAAGCCTACAGGTTTCTTCCTGGATGGCTTCTTTAGTAGAAATAATAAACTGTTCAGATTTATTAAATTGTTCTAAAAAATAAGAACGATTATAATTGTTTGTAGCAGTTTGATATGCTGTTTTATAACGGTTACTGTTATCTATATGATAATCTAAAAGTTCAAGTAATGAAACATAATAATTGACAGAAGCAATAATTAAAACTTACAGTAGAGCTCTGCAATTCTTTAAACTTCAAACTTATATATATCAAATATTTTACAGAGAGAGAGAGAGAGGAAGTAAAGGAAAATTCTGAAAAGAAATTCTGCCTCAACAAAGGGCGAGGTATCCCTACTTATACAAGTGAAAGGATAAGAAGAGATCGTGCGTGTCCTTGTCAGTGGAGTCGATCATTGATCCTTATCTTTCCTTCTTTAAATCTCAGCCGTAAATAGTGGGACGCATGAGATGATGTCGGTTGGGTGGAGTATTATTGAAGACAGGTGGCGTCGTTTTCTGATAATGGAGAGAGCAGCTGGCTTTCTTTTTAGAAAGTGAAATTACTGTTCTTGTCGTTTTCTGATTATTGGATTATCTTTTCACTGTCATACTGCTTTTCCTTTTCCTTTCTTGTCCTGTTCCAATTTTTCAGAAATCATTGAGGTGAGAGAATCCCAAAAGTCTCCCATTGTGGGCTCGGGTTCTTGACTTTCTCCTGCTAGGACATTGAATTGATTATCGTCTTGTTCAGATTCTTCATCACTGGCTGTTTTCATAGAAACATCATCTGGGACTAAGGATTGTAAGAACTGAGTCTTCATGTAATCCATAGTCTTGACAATTAATTCTGTTTCAGTAAGATTAGGAAACTTTTGTTTTAAATCAGCCTGTATTTTAACAAAAGGATTTTATTAATCATTATAATAATTAAGATAATAATAATGATTAATAATAACAATAATAATAATAATAGTAGTTATAATAATAGTAATAGTAATAGTAATAATAATTATAATTAATACTAACAATTATAATTATTATTATAATTATAATTATAATTATAATTATAATAATAATAATTATTATTATAGTAATAACAACAACAACAACAACAACAACAACAACAACAACAACAACAACAATAATAATAATAATAATAATAATAGAAATTATAATAATAGTAATAATTATAATTATTATAATAATAAAAATAATAATTATAAGATTAGTAATAATTATTCTAATAATAATAATAAAAAAAATTAATAATAATAATAATAATAATAATAATAATAATAATAATAATAATAATTATAATAATAGTTAATATAATAATAATTATAATAATAGTAATAGTAATAGTAATAATAATAAAAAATATAGCACATGAAGTATGAAAAAAATTTAATAATGACTTATAAGTAAAAAAAAGTTAAAATTTAAGTTATTGTCAAATACTAAATAATAACAAATGACTTATAACTTAGTTTAACCAACTTATATGTCATTGTCAAACACCCTCTAATACAAGATATAAAGAGAAGTTAATATTTGATTATAAAAAAAAAATACAAGTCAAGAAAAAGGAGAATTTAAAAAATGGGAGTTAAAAAAAACTTAGACACCATTGGTGCAACTTTATTATTATTGTTATTGTTATTATTATTATTATTATTATTATTATTGTTATTGTTATTATTATTATTTTTATTATTATTGTTATTAGTACTATTATTATTATTATTATTATTATTATTATTATTATTATTATTATTATTATTATTATTATTGTAGTATATAACTTCTTGAGATTATATTAATGGTATGTAGTGAAGGAGAAGAAATGAATATATGGGAGAAATCTCATGTTTTGATATAAATATTAATCCTTGCAAGATATTAACAGATAACTTGTATTGCTCCAGCGGTCAAATGACCAAAGTTCAAAATGATAGGTCACATGTTCGAATATGTTTTGCATTTGGATATAATTTTTAAACGCTAAATATGAATATTTTTTCACAATTATCCGAATACCGAATATGGTCTTACAAAAACGTGCTTATTGGGATTATCTTAATTTAAGGCAACATTTTAATAGTCGTTGCAAAAAGTTGTATAAGATATGCAACGAAAATAAAAATTATTGCCAATGAATGTGGTCCATATTAGGCAACGAAATATAGCAAAAAAAAAAAATTCGTTGCCCACGATGAGGAAAAATCAAGTGGTTAGAAATTTTGCAGTGAATTTCTAACGAATTTTGTTTCCACATTTTGCAACGACTTATAAATTTCGTTGCAAAAAGTGAAAGCATGACACAATCTGCAACGAAGGACAAGTTTCGTTGCTAAACATACACTTTTAGCAATGACTTATAAAGCTGTTGCTTGAAAAATCGTTGCTAAAGCCTCATTTTTAGCAACAAAAAAACTTTCGTTGCCCACGATGACGGGAAATCAAGTGGCCTAAAATTTTGCAACGAATTTCTAACGAAATTTTTTCCCGCCAATGAATTAGCAACGAAATTTTGCAACGACTTATGAATTTCGTTGAAAAAAGTGAAAGCCTGACACAATCTGCAACGAAGGACAAATTTCGTTGCTAAACATATACTTTTAGCAACGACTTATAAAGTCGTTGCCCGAAAAATCGTTGTTAAAGGCCTATTTTTTTGTAGTGTGAGGAGAGAATAACGCGGATGTTTCTAAGAGGTTTAAAACCTGAGATACGTCAATACCTAATTTCTCATAAACTTTGCTTATATTCAGATGTTGTGAATAGGGCTCAGTTATTAGAACGTGATAATGAGTCAACCCAACCAAGAGAGAGCAGCCGGCAAAATGATAATAACAGTGGTAGCAGTCATCGAAGCGGTGATAACAAACGTGGAGGGAATCAACATACCAGAAATGGTAACCACTTCGGTGGTAATCATGACCAAGGCAATAAGAGTGGACATTTCAAGAAGAGGAGATTCAACAATGATGGAAAGACGTCAGCACCAGCACCCGTTGTTAAGGAAGGAGAACGACCACCTATCATATGCTTCAAATGCGGAGGGGAGGGATACATCAGTCTAAACTGTGCGATGCAGTCCAAATCGTGTTATAATTGTGGAAGAGAAGGTCACCTAGCCCGATTTTGTCGTGCACCGAAGACAAGTCCAGCTGGGATAGAGGCACCATAGGCCGTCCCAGAAAAGTCAAAACCGGTAGTTCAAGGGAGAGCGTTTGTCGTGACCTGCCAAAAAGCAAGGAACCTGAACGAGGTCATCACGGGTAAGCTTATCATAAACTCTAGCAAAGTCTATTCCTTATTTGATACCGGTTCTACCCATTCTTTTATTTCTCCTACTTGCGCTCAACGTTTAAATTTGACTCTAGAGAAATTAGACTTTGACTTATCTGTTGAAACTCTGTTGGGAGAAACCTTCATTACATCCACTGTTTATAAGTCTTGTTTGGTTCAAATCGGTACCCTCACATTACCTGTCGATCTTATTTCATTGAAAATACTTGCATTTGACGTAATTCTAGGGATTGATTGGTTAACTACTCATCATGCAAAAATTAATTATTTTCGTAAGGTTGTTAGCTTTCATATTCCTAACCAACCTATTATGCGAATTCAAGCAACCAAACCATTAAAATCAATCATTGTTATCTCAAGCTATAAAGCTATTCGTTTATTGAAAAATGGATGTCAAGCTTTCTTATCTCATGTCACGAATTTAAACAAAAATACGTCAGTTTTGAATGATATTTCTATTGTTAATAAATTTCCTGACGTATTCCCTGAAGAACTTCCTGGCCTACCCCCAGAGCGAGAAATTGAATTTTGTATCGACCTTGAACCTGGTACAAAACTCATTTTCAAAGCCCCATATCGAATGGCTCCTATTGAACTTCAGGAGTTAAAGACCCAATTGCAGGAATTGTTAGACATTGATTTCATTTGTCCTAGTACGTCTCCTTGGGGTGCTCCTGTTCTATTCGTGAAGAAGGAAGATGGGAGTATGCGACTTTGTATTGATTATCGGGAGTTGAATCATGTCACCATCAAGAATAGGTACCCATTGCCACGTATTGATGACCTATTTGACCAGTTGCAAGGCGTCAAATTCTTTTCAAAGATCGATCTTCGTTCCGGATATCATCAGTTATAGATTAGAACCGATGACATTCCAAAGACGGCTTTTAGAACTCGGTACGGGCATTATGAATTCCTAGTCATGTCTTTTAGATTGACTAATGCTCCTGTTACCTTCATTGATATGATGAATCGAGTATTCAAGGAATATTTGGATCACTTTGTGGTTGTTTTTATTGATGACATCCTCATATATTTCAAAAGTCATGAAGATCATGAGCAACACTTGAGGTTGATACTCCAAAAGTTTCGTGAAAACAAGCTTTATGGCAAGTTGAAGAAATGCGAGTTCTGGCTTGAGGAGGCACGTAGTATCAGGTCATGGAATATCTGTTGACCCGACAAAGATTGAAGCTATTCAAAGCTGGGAGCAACCTAAATCAGTGACCGAAGTACTTAGCTTTCTCGGCTTAGCTGGTTATTATCGGAGATTCGTAGAAGGGTTTTCTCGAATCGCTACTCCATTAACTTAGTTGACTCGAAAAAATACAAAATTCAATTGGAGCGTGGAATGTGAGAAGAATTTTTAAGAACTCAAGAGGAGACTCATTTCAACACATGTTCTGACAATACCATCTGGCTCAGAGGGATTTTTCATCTACAGTAATACTTCGGGAAAAGGGTTAGGATGTGTTCTCATGCAACATGAGAAATTCATAGCATATGCCTCTCGATAACTCAAATAATATGAGAGGAACTATCCTACTCATAATCCAGAGTTGGCAGCAGTTGTCTTCGCACTTAAAATTTGGAGGCATTACTTGTATAGGGAGAAAGTGGAGATCTTTACGGATCATAAAAGCCTCAAATATTTCTTCACTCAAATGGAACTCAACAGACGTTGGCTTGAATTGTTGAAAGATTATGATCATACCATTCAATACCATCCTGGTAAAGCGAACGTAGTAGCTAACGCATTGAGTAGAAGATCATATGCGGGTACGAGTGCGATATTGTCAATGCAAATGCCCATTTTATATGACTTGTAAAGGATGGAGATAGAGTTAAAGACTCCAGGGACCCATATGATGATAGTGAATATACGAGTAGAACCGACTTTAATCGATAAAGTTAAAGCTGCTCATGCTACAAACCTGGAGCTGATGCGTATGAGGAAGAAAGTGCAAGAAGGTGCTATGTTGGAAGCCAGAATCGATGAAGAAGGAATACTTCGAGTCAACTCTAGACTTTGTGTTCCTAACGACCCTGATTTAAAGTATAAAATCATGATGGAGGCACACAACACACCGTTTGCAATCCATCCTGGGAGTACCAAAATGTATCATGATCTTCGACACACATTTTGGTGGAGCAATATGAAGATAGAGATAGCGGAGTTTATCTCAAGGTGTTTAACTTGTCAACGAGTTAAGGTGGAACATCAAGTACCAAAAGGTTCATTGCAACCACTTGAAATTCCAGAATGGAAGTGGGAGCACATTACCATGGATTTCGTTACTGGTCTTCCTAAGGTTTCTCAAGGCATAGATGCAATTTGGGTCATTGTTGATAGATTGACCAAGTCTGCTCACTTTTTACCTATACGAGAAACTTATACACTTGAACATCTTGCTCGTATGTACATAAACGAGATTGTAAGATTACATGGTATGCCAGTATCCATAGTTCCTGATCGAGACCCAAGATTCACTTCAAGATTTTGGGTTAGTTTGCAAAAAGCTATGGGCACGAATTTACGATTTAGTTCGGCTTATCATCCTCAAACGGACGGGCAGTCAGAGAGGACTATTCAAACTTTTGAAGATCTATTAAGACTCTATGTCCTTGACTTCAAGGGAAGTTGGGACAAGTTCTTACCATTGGTGAAGTTTTCTTACAACAACAGTTATCAAGCAAGTATTGGCATGGCTCTATTCGAGGCGTTGTATGGAAGAAAGTGTCGTTCTCCAGTATGCTGGGATGAGGTGGGTGAAGCAACATTTTTGGGACCGAAGTTGGTACGTATGACTACGAAAAAGATTCAAACGATCCGACAACGTATAAAAACCTCACAAGATCGACAAAAGAGTTATGCTGATCTTCATCGAAAGGACGTGAAATTCGATGTTAGAGATCATATGTTGTTATGTGTTGCTCCATGGAAAGGAGTTACGAGATTTGCAAAGAGAGGAAAGCTCAATCTTCGATTCATTGGCCCATTTTTATTCCTCGATCGAGTAGGAACTGTGGCCTATAGACTCGCTTTACCGCCAAGTATGTCTCGTGTTCATAATGTTTTTCACATATCCATATTACGTAAATATGTGAAAGACCCAAACCACATTATTGAGTTAGAACCGGACGAAATAGCGGAAGATTTAACTTATGAAGAGGTTCCTGTTAAAATCTTGGATAAGAAGGAACATATTTTACACTTCAAGATTATACCTCAAGTCAAAGTTTTGTGGAGAAACCACGATGTTGAGGAAATGACCTGGGAATTAGAATCTGAAATAAAATCAAGGTACCCTTACCTCTTCAACATACCAGGTACGTACCCTAATTTCGAGGGCAAAATTTCATAAGAAGGAAATGTTGTAAGACCCCAACTTTTATGAATAAAGATGAATTTTCTATAAATATCATTTTTGAATATTATGGAGTGAATTTGATATAATAGTATTGTAAGACCCCGAATTTTATGAAATAAAGGTATTCAATTTTTCTTATAATTACTATTCAGTAAATGGTTAAATTGATAAAAGTTTAAAGTTATGGGTGAAATGTGAAAATTTTTCAAGTGGCTATAAAATATTCATTGTTGTCGGGGAATATTCGTTTGGTCGTGGAATATTCTTTCTGTCGGGGAATATTCGTACGACGGCGCAGCTATTTGTGAGCCCCATAACGAATAACTGTCGGATGAAGAAAACGACAAATTTGAGTTTTTACAAATAACGACGTAGTTGTTACCGTTAACACTGTTGGAATACCCGGTGGTTAAAATACAGTAATACGCGTTATTGCACAGTAGCACACGGTATTGCATAGTATTTTTGAAATTATTGATTCTTACGTAAGAAGACACTACTCAATAATTTTTACAGTAATTACTGTTCAATATTTCATTTTATTGATTCAATAATTGTTGCGTTGATATTTTATATTATTGTTGTTTCAATAATTGTTGCTGTACAGTATTTTCCATTATCAGATCAATAATTCATATTATTTGAGTAATATTATTAGATAACATTATTGACAATGTCTAGAAAGTTCTGTCTAAGGAGAGGTTTGGTCATCTAATTGCGCGCCAGTAAGGAGAAATTCTTATTGGAAAGCCCCCTCTTTCCTGGGAACGACCTGGTTGTCATAAATGTGATTATGTAATATTATTTGTGAATAATTAATTATTGATTCATATGATAAGGAAATATTTATTTTATGTGGATATAAATGAGGGATATATTTTTGTGGTTAAAAATGAAGGAGTTAATGTTGAGGTGTTTTATTTGTATTTTTGTCGGAACGGAGGTATTGAAAATCAAATTAGGATTTTTTTTTGAGATATTTTACGAGGATTATAATTTTTAATCCGACCGTTGGATCGTGGTAATATTTGGATATGTTATACATATATAAGTTGAGTATATGTCCACAAATTTTGGACCGTTAAAAATGAACATATAATTTGTTATGAATTTTACGAGATGACTGGTTCAGAAATTATTGAATTTTTGGAGTTAATCATTTTGGTGGAAAATTCTAGAATTGGTGGGCCCCACTCTTGGTTGGTGAAGAAATATGCTGAGATTTTTATTCAAATGTAGTGGGTGGGAATAGTAGCAGGTAAAGTCATCAGGTTGCAGGTTAAGTCTGCTTCGGCGTGCTAACATTTTCCTATAAATAGAGGACTAAGTTAGAATTGAAAAACACACCAGAATTCATAAGTTTTCTCTCTTTCTCTCTCTAGATTATTGAGTGTATTTTGTGAGTATTTAGATACTTTGTGGGTTTCTACTCATCAGTGCAAGTTTTCTTCAGCCTTATACCGATCAGAAGTACTACTCTTTTGAGGTAAGGGATTGTAAGGGATATTATGTTTTTCAGTTTGTAATTCTTCTGACCTTCAGAAAATTCTGGAAAAATTTTAAATGATATTTTTATGAGTTTTCTTGATTGTGTCCAAAAATGGTAATTTTTGGATGTATAGATTAAGAGTTATGAATTTTATAAGAAAAGACTATTTTAAAAGTAACCGCTTATAACTTCTTGTGGTTAACTCCAACATTGATGAAATTTTTTTTGGGAGTACATGTATATGATAGGAGTATACTATGTGAATTTCAGAATTTTTAGATAAAAGTACAATTTTTGATAAATGTCTAAATATTCGGCTGTTTTGACCATATGAAAAATAGTAAATGACTTTTAAAAATTCTGAGAAAAATATATGTTCACTATGGGACTATATTATGCTAAATCCCAGAAAAGAAATTTTTTTGGAACTGATTTGGTATTTTTTTCATGAAAATGGTCTAGTTATGAGTAAATGAATTAAATATGTTTTGTGAAGTAAGAAAATTAAAAAATAGGATTTTATGGCTTGAGAATCCTATATGAGGTATATGCAGATTTTCCATGAGGGTTTTTGATTATTGGTGATGAAATCTTATGAGTTTGGCATTTTAGAATGATTAAATGCATTATTTAGTAAAGTATAAACAATTAAAATAAATTGTTTATAAGCTTAAGAAATATTATTCTTTCAATATCATTATACCGAAATATTGGTATGTATTTTATTGTGGAATTTCTACCTTTTTGTGTCGAGTTTGCTATTCATGAGTTACTATTCATGAGTTACTATTCACGAGTTACTATTTACGAGTTACTATTCTCTTTTTCTGACCAAATTATAGTTGGTTTATGAATATTACTCTTGAGATTAAATCTATATGTTGATTATATTGATTTTATTATCATATATAACATTTTTATAACCCTAATGATGATATTTCTCTTTGACTTGAGTGTAAAGATGGGTAAATTTCTGGTATGATCATGACTATGGGTTCTCTTTGGCCAGTAGTGCAAAGTTAAATTGGTGACTGGTATGATCATGACCATTAAATTTATAAGTGAATATCTTTAGCTTAAGTGCAAAGGTGAATTGATCAACATGGTTATAATTATTGTTTATATAAATTCTGAAATGATTATATATTTCTTTGAGATATGAATATATTTGGCCTGTAGTGCAAAGATGAATTGATGATGAATATCTTTGGCTTGTAATGCAAAGATGACCTGTTGTTGAATATCTTTGGCATGTAGTGCAAATATGACTTGTTGATGAATATCTTTGGGCCGTAGTGCAGAGATGAGTTTATTAGTATGATTATGAACATGAACTGTGATTTGGTATAACCATGATGTTTGATGTTTCAGGTGATGAAAATTATCTTTATCATGGATGAGAAAAGGAATTTAGAACTACAATTACGATTATGAGTTATACACGTGATTGTGGACAGGAATTGTTGATTGAAGTTACAGGGATAAAATATTGTTGGTGAATTTTTAACATGGAGAAGATAATAGACTTTATGGTCTATTTGACTCTTCTAATGGATTGCTCGTTTCGCTGCAACTATGGTTGAAAGTTTTATCATCTACCATATGTTCTAAATCTCTGATTTATTATTGATGAAGACTATTGATAATTTATTTATCTTTAGTCATGATATTCTTTACTGGGCTAGTTGTGCTCACCCTTTTATTTCACAATTCCTTTTAGGTAATAAGAGTGTAGCTGGGTCGAGCGGGGGTAACAAGGGAATAGAACGGTGGTCATCATTTAGTAGTTATATTTGGTGAAGAAAATAGGGTGAGGCGAACCCAACGTTGGAAGGGTGTTTCGTCACTATCATACAAGATGTCTAATGACATACAATCTCGTGTCATCATAAGACAGGGATGTGCTCATCCACTTGCTGAGTATATCTACGAGCACTACCTATATAATCTTGGTATTTGTTTGAAGTATAATTCTCAATTAGAGACAGTGGAGATAATGATAAGTCAAGAGAAGACTCACCATTGGGAAGAATATGATAGTAATCTTCTCGTTTTTCTTTGGGGTCTATTGGGTCAACCAAGGATAATTCTGTGGCCATATGATATCTATCATAACCTAAAAGCATGGCCTCCCATGTACGAAGGTTTCCTTGAGCACTTCCCAAAGATTCTAGTTTCTAAAATAGTTTTTGACTGTACCTTTATGTAAGGTACCTTTGTGAGGTGCTGATACATGATGGTGTCCAATGTCACATTTGGTATATATTTGTATCCAAACACACAACATATGCGTTGTTGTATTTTGCACGACAATTGTTGTAATAAAGTTGTAGTTATTTTCTGTACCATATATTTGATGACTTAGAATGGGTTGGGTGGAATGGACCTATTTTGGGGTTGTCACAAGTATAGTTATGGGTAATATTTATAAATTTTACAAAGTACGCAAGTTGTTATATAATATTCGATTGGTCGGGGAATATTCATTTTAACAGGGAATATTCGTACGACGACACAATCATTAGTGGACCCCACAATGGAATTATTATCGGATTGAGAAAACGATAAAATTATCTTTTTATAAAATAACTGCGAAACTTTTACCGTTAACTATTAGAATACTCGGTTGTTAAAATATAATAATACGCGGGATTGCACAGTATTACACGGTATTGCACAGTATTTTTTTTAAATTATTGATTCTTACGTAAGAAGGCACTACTTAATAATTGTTACAGTAATTACTGTTCAATATTTTATTTTATTGGTTCAATAATTGCTGCGTTGATATTTTATATTATTGTTGTTTCAATAATTGTCACTGCACAGTATTTCCCATCATCAAATCAATAATTCATATTATTTGAATAATATTATTAGATAGCATTATTGGCAATGTCTAGAAAGTTCTATCAAGGAGAGGTTTGGTCACCTAATTACGCGTCAGTAAGGAGAAAACCTTATTAGAAAACCCCCTCTTTCTTGGGAACAGTCTAGTTGTCATAATTGTGATTCTGTAATATTATTTATGAATAATTAATTATTGATTTATATAAGGAAATATAATTTTTTTTGTGGATATAAATGAAGGAATTAATGTTGAGGTGTTTTGTCGGAATGGAGGTATTAAATATCAAATCAGTGTTCTTAAAGTTCTATTGCGTAAGTTATTATTTTGATCCGACCGTTGGATCGTTGTGATTTTTGGATATGTTATACATATATAAGTTGAGTATATGTCCACAAACTTTGAACCTTTAAAAATTAACGTATGATTTGTTATGAATTTTATGAGGTATTGAAAATCATCCGTTTGTGGATTTTGGATATTTTCTGTCTGGAATTTGGAGAAACTTAAACTTACAAAGTTGTAGAGAATTAAATTTTCTATGGAATAGACATGAGATTCAAAATTTTCTGATAAAAGGGCTATTTATTATGAATTTCTGAAGTTTAAAAAATAAAATAATTTTCATTAAAATTGGGTGGGACCCACTTTTGTTTTTTGAAAACATGTGGGCTGCTACATTTTTCAGAAATGGCATGCTAGTCTTGGTCATTGGCATGCGTTGAAATTTTGTATAAATAATAATATTATTTTATTATTTAGTCTTCTATGTCGTTCTAGCATTTTCCTATAAATAGGCGCTTAAGTTAGAATTGAAATTCACACCAGAATCAGAAAATTCTTCTTCTATAATCTTGAGCGTATTTCTTTAGAGTTTTAGAAAGCTTTGAGCGTAAAAATCAGTGAAAGTTTTCTTCAAGAATATCCACGCTATACCAGTTGGAATACTCTTCTTTTCAAGGTAAGGGATGTTATTTTTGTTCAATATTCGCTTGAAATAATATTTTCTTCGATACTGTGTAGTATGTAAGTAATATTATTTCATTTTAGATTTCGAATTCTATACTCGTTGTGTTAAAATTTTGGCTTCTATACTCCATGAAATTAGTTGAATATCTTTGATATTTGTGCTTCATACAGTATCTTTTTATGAAAATATTATTCTGAGCATTCTTGATAAGTTTTAACTTTTTCATGCCAGAGTACTATTCACGGGGTTACTATTTTTGAAGTACTATTCACGGGGTACTATTCACTCAAGTACTATTCACCCAGAGTACTATTCATGATAAAAATTGATTCGTTTTCGGTCCAAATTATTTTTGGTACAATATTATTCTTGAATTTTACTCCACAAAACAGTATCATGTTGACAATTTGGACGTTATTAATTTCTTGATAAATTAAATTATAAATCTTTAAAAATTTATCCATGAAATTGTTTTATTGAATTCTTATATCATTGTCATCATCCTCATGTTTATATTATGTTGAAAGTCATATGTGGCATGTAGTGCATAGATAGACTTGGTATGATTATGACCAGGGATTATTCGGTATAATCATGACCGTAATGTTACAAATGATGTGGTAAAAGTCCTCGTTGGCCCGTAGTGCATTGATGGACAGTTGTTGGCATGATCATGACCATTGATGAATACACGAATATCCTTGGCCCGTAGTGCATGGATAATTTGTGGTCGTCATACTAATGAATATCCTTGCCCGTAGTGCAGGATGATGTGGATTATTTATTAAGCTGAGTCTCAGCGATAAAAGTGATGAAAACCCTTTTCAATCATAGAAGATAGTAGATTTTATTCTCTACTTGACTCTTCTAATGGATTGCTTGTTCCGTTGCAGTTAAACTTGATGTTTGTTATATTTTATCAGTTTAACACTGTTGAAGGTTAACGATAAATTATTCTGCATTATCATAGTCATAATATTTCTTACTGGGCTAGTTAAGCTCACCCTTTTGCTTTCATTGTCCTCTTCAAGAAATGAGAACGTAGCCGGGACTAGTCGGGGAACGGAGTAACGGTCCAGAAGATAGCATTAGTAGTCCTCACTATTCTATGAAATAGTGTGATAATAATTGTATTGAGGACTCCATTTGAATTGAATATTGTCTAGAAGACAATATTCGTTTTAAAACTGTCAGTTTATGTTTTGTCTTATTTTACACGACAGTTGTATTATTAAGTTGTATTTAAATTTTGTACCATGTATTTGGCGACTCAAGATGGGTGATGTATACCTATTTTGGGGGCGTCACAAAGTACTTGCCATTTATGGAATTCTCCTACAACAAAAGTTATCAAGCAAGTATAGGCATGCCTCCATTTGAGGCGTTGTATGGACGAAAGTGTCGTTCTCCAGTATACTGGGATGAGGTGGGTGAAGTAACGTTATTGGGACCAGAAATGGTACGCATAACTACGGAAAAGATTTAAATGATCTGGCAACATATACAAACCTCACAAGATCGACAAAAGAGTTATGTTGATCTTCATCGAAGGGACGTGGAGTTCAATATTGGAGATCATGTATTATTACGTGTTGCTCCATGGAAAGGAGTTACAAGATTTGGAAAGAGAGAAAAGCTCAACCCTCGATTCATTGGTCCATTTGAAATCCTCGATTGAGTAGAAACTGTGGCCTATAGACTCACTTTACCGTCAAGTATGTCTCGTGTTCATAACGTTTTCCACATATCCATGCTACGTAACTATGTGAAAGACCTGAACCACATTATTGAATTAGAATCAGACGAGATAACAGAAGATTTAACTTATGAAGAGGTACCAGTTAAAATCTTGGATAAGAAGGAACATATTTTACGCTCAAAGGTTATACCTCAAGTCAAAGTTTTATGGAGAAACCACAATATTGAGGAAATGACCTGGGAGTTAGAATCTGAAATAAAAACAAGGTATCCTCACCTTTTCGACATATCAGATACGTACATCAATTTCGATGACGAAATTTCATAAGGAGAGGAGGTTGTAAAACCCCAACTTTTTATGAATAAAGATTTAATTTCTCTAATTATTATTTTAGATAATAAGGTGTTGATTTGATATAATGCTTTAGTTATGGGTTAAATGTGTAAATTTTGCAAAGTAAGCAAGTGGTCATAAAATATTCGTTTTGTCGAGGAATATTCGTTTTGGTCGGGGGATATTCTTTCTATCAGGGAATATCCGTATGACGGTGTAATCATTGGTGGACCACATAACAGAATAACTATTGGATATAGAAAGCGACAGAAATAACCTTTTTATAAAAATAACGGTAAAACTTTTACCGTTAAAATTGTTGAAATACCCGGTGATAAAAGTACAGTAATACGCGTGGTTACACAGTGGCACACGGTATTGCACGGTATCTCTGAATATTGATTCTTACGTAAGAAGTCACTCAATAATTGATACAGTAAAAATTACACAGTCTTTTATATTATTGATACAATAATTGCTACATTGATAATTAAATAGTATTTTACATTATTGATTTAATAATTATCACGATACAGTAACTCATATTATTGAAATGATATTATTAGATAGCATTATTGATAATGTCTAGAAAGTTCTGTCGAGGAAAGGGGTTAAGTTATATAATTGTGCGCCAGTAAGGAGAAATCCTTATCGGAAAGCCTCCTCTTTCCTGGGAACGATATGGTTGTCAGTATTGTGAATCTATAATATTAATTAGAAATAATTATTTAAGAATTGTAAATAATTGATAAATATGGTAAGTAAATATTTATTCAATTTTGATATAAATGGAGAAATTTTAGAATGAGACATTTGTCAAAATTTGTTAAATTTTTCTATGAAACCATAATTATCTTCTCCGATAATATATTTATATATTATTATAATATTACATTATAATAGTGTAATATGAAAATATAATAGTATAATTTTTATAATTTAAATGGTAATATTATTATAATAAATTTCTAGTATAAGAATAAAATAAGGAGGAAGAGAGCAAAATGAATTTGGATTCCTTTTTAATTATAATTTTTAAAAACATGTGATAAAAGAAGTGGAGTGAGCAAGTTGGGTTGGTATGTTTGTTCAAGTTAGGTGTGCTGCAAGAAAAATAATCCGTATGAAAATTTGTCAGAAGTGGTGTGAAACCCCAGATTTTATGAATAAATATTTAATTTTTCTCGAAATAATTTTTTTTTTTATATTAATGTGTGGATTTGATATAATAGTTATGGGTAGTATTTATAAATTTTGCAAAGTATGCAAGTTGTCATATTATATTCGATTGGTCGGAGAATATTCTTTTTGTCGGGGAATATCCGTACGACGGTACAATTATTGGTGGACCCCACAACGGAATTATTGTCGGATTGAGAAAACGACAAAAATACTTTATGAAAATAACGGCGGAAGTTTTACCGTTGATACTGTTGAACTACTCGGTAGTAAAAGTACAGTAATACGTGTGGTTGCATAGTAGCACACAGTATTAATTATTAATGCTTATGTGAGAAGTCACTCAGTTTGATTCCATTATTGTCAGTTAATAATATGAATTATTTAGCGATAATGACGTTTTGTTTTATTCGTATTATTAACGTAATAAAACAGAAACATCTTTTTATATAAAACAGAATACTTTATTAAAGTTATTCTATAAATAGAATATATTATATTTTATTTAAAAGATTTTTCTTTAAATATGGACCATCAGATTAAAGTAATCAATCTGGACCGTTCATGGATTAGTTACTATGCATTCTATTTTTCTATAAATAGCAGCTCATTCCTTCATTATTTCTTACGAATTCACTGAACTCTAGAGAGAGAAACTATAGAGAGAGAGAAGAAGAACTACTTCCTTACTTCAGCTCTTCTTTAAAACGGTAGGGAATATTATTTCTTTTATATTCATGAAGAGAACTTCTGTTATTCCATTCGTTATTATTCTGTTGGAATAACCAGTATACGCGTTCTACCCTATACTTGGTGACATTCTTCTATTATTCTGTTGGAACATCCTGTCTGTGTGTTTTACACCGGACCTGGTTCCATTATTTATTATTCTGTCGGAATATCCTGTCTGTGCGTTTACGCCGGACCTGGTTCCATTATTTATTATTCTGTTGGAATAACCTGTCTGTGCGGTCTATCGCATGCATGGTGATTTCTTTTGTTATTCCATTCTTTATTATACTCAGTTGGCTAAGTTTTGACTTCTATACTCCATGAAATTTGTGGAATATCCTTGATAGTTGCGTTTCATCCAGTATCTTTTCAAGAAAATATTCTTCTAAGCATTCTTGAATTTTACTCCACAATGCAGTATCATGTTGACAATTTGGACGTTGTTAATTCCTGGATAAATTAATTCTTGAACTTGTTTTATTGAATTCTTATATCATTGTCATCATCCTCATGTTTATAAAATGTTGAAAGTCATCTGTAGCCTGTAGTGCATAGATGGACTTGGTATGATTATGACCAGGGATTATTCGGTATAATCATGACCGTAATGTTACAAATGATGTGGTAAAAGTCCTCATTGGCCCGTAGTGCATTGATGGACAGTTGTTGGCATGATCATGACCATTAATGAATATACGAATATCCTTGACCGTAGTGCAGGGGTGATTCGATGATGTGGATTATTTTATGAAGCTGAGTCTCAGCGATCAAAGTGTTGGAAAACCTTTTAAATCATAAAAGATAGTAGAGTTTATTTTCTACTTGACTCTTTTAATGGATTGCTTGTTCCGCTACAGTTAAACTTGATGTCTATTATATTTTATCAGTTTAACATTGTTGAAGGCTAATGATAATTTATTCTGCATTATCTTAGTCATAATATTTCTTACTGGGCTAGTTGAGCTCACCCTTTCTTTCACTGTTCTCTTCAGGAAATGAGAACGTAGCTGGGACAAGTCGGGGTACGGAGTGATGGTCCGAATGATAGTATTAGTTAGTAGTCCTCACTATTCTATGTTATGGTGTGTTAATAAATGTAATGAGGACTCCTTTTGAGTATGAATACTCTCTAGAAGATAATATTTGTATTCAAACTCACAGTTTATGTTTTGTCGTATTGTACACGACAGATGTATTAATCAGTTGTATTTGTATTCTGTACTATGTATCTGACGACCCAAGATGGGTGATGTATACCTAATTTTGGGGGCGTCACAGTTGGTATCAAAGCTTAGGGATATGATCCCTGGCTAGGATGTGAGAATAGAACTAGGAGGGGAGAGACGGGGAATTCCTTCGCTAGTATGACCTACCTAAGTTTATTTGCATGGTATTTAATTGGTCGGTCATAACATAAGGATAATATATGACATATCAATTAATTTTTATTTTGTGGCAGTATCTGAAAATGGCATCCGAGAATGTTGAGAATAGCAATGGAGCACAGACGACTGTTGATTCACCACACATCAATAATTATGATAATGTGCATCAGGAAGGTGTCAATCCTCATGCAAACAACAACATTGACCAAATGATGAATGATCAAATGTTCAGAGGCTTTATGCAATTCATGCAACAACAGGTGAAAGCGGCTCCTGTCCACAACGTAGGTGGAAATACTGGAAACTCTCAGGCGGTCACCGCTAAACAGTTTAAGGAGCTGGGACCACCGGAGTTTAAGGGAGAACCCAAACCACTTGTAGCTGAAACATGGATAAAGCAGATCACCAAGATATTTGATGTCTTGGGTTGCTCCGAGGAGCAAAAGGTTCCCTTTGCCGCCTTTATGTTGCGAGGAGAGGCAGATTACTGGTGGGAATCGATAAAGCGTACTCAACCTGCCGCACTGAAGATGTCCTGGGAGAAGTTCCAAGAGCTGTTTAACGACAAATATTTTCCCGAAAGTATTCGTCACATGAAGGAGGTGGAGTTCATCAAATTGGAGCAGAATAATATGACTGTGTCGCAGTACGAGGCAAAATTTGCGGAGTTATCCCGGTTTGCGTCCCACCTGGTGGATAATGAAGAAAGAATGACGCGGATGTTTTTAAGAGGTTTGAAGCCGGAGATACGTCAACATCTTGTTTCTCATAAATTGTGTTTGTATTCAGATGTTGTAAATAGGGCTCAGTTGGTGGAGCGCGATAACGAGACAACGCAGCCAAAAGAGAGCAGCCGGCAAAATGATAATACTAGTGAAAGCAGTCATCGAAGCGGTGACAACAAGCGTGGAGGGAATCAACAGGCCAGAAATGGTAACCACTTCGGTGGTAATCAGGGCCAAAATAATAAGAATGAGCATTTCAAGAAGAGGAGATTCAACAATGATGGAAAGACGTCAACACCAGCACCTGTCGTTAAGGAAGGAGAACGATCACCTATCATATGTTTCAAATGCGGAGGGGAGGGGCACATCAGTCCAAACTGCGCGATGCCGTCCAAAGCATGTTATAATTGTGGAAGAGAAGGTCATTTAGCCCGATTTTGTCGTTCACCGAAGACAAGTTCAGATAGGATGGAGGCACCAAAGACCGTCCCAGAAAAGCCAAAGCCAGTAGTTTAAGAGAGAGTATTTTTTTTCGTGACGAGGAACCTGAATAAAATTATCACGGGTATGTTAGTCATAAACTCTTGCGAAGTCTATACCGTGTTAGATACCGGTTCTACTCACTCTTTTATTTCACCTAGTTGTGTTAAATGTTTGAAGTTAACTCCGGAGAACTTAGACTTTGATATGTCTATTTAAACTCAGTTGGGAGAAACCTTCGTTACCTCTACTATTTATAAATCTTGTTCAAATCAACACTTTCACGTTACCTGTCGAACTTATCTCTTTGAAAATACTTGCCTTTGATGTGATTTTTTTGAAACGATTGGTTCACTACTCATCATGCTTCTCGTAAGGTTGTTAGCTTTCATATTCCTAACCAACCTGTTATGCAAATTCAAAGTAACCAAACCACTAAAGTCAATCATTGTCATATCAAGCCATAAGTAAAAATCCCCGTTCCTTTCGCTGTTGACTTCCTGGTGTGGAATGCACCGAAGCTAGACTTTCCGTAGGAGACGTTGTAAATGATGATGGCAAGTTGATAGGTATCAATGTGACGTGTTATCCAAGTCTTGGATGAGGGTCACAGTTTTGAACGATATTTCTATTGTTAATAAATTTCTTGACGTATTCTTGAAGACTTCTTAGCCTACCCCAGAGCGTAAAATTGAATTTTGTATTGACCCCAGTACAAAACCTATTTCTTAAACCCTCAAATATTTCTTCAACTAAAACGAACGTATTATGCGCCAAAGACGTTGGCTCGAGCTGTTGAAGATTACGATCGTACCATTCAATAACATCGTGGAAAAGTGAACGTGGTAGCTGACGCGTTGTGTAGAAGATCGTATACGGTTACAAGTGTGAATATTCGAACCCACGTGAAGATAACGAATATACGATTAAAATCGACTTTAATCGATAAAGTTAAAGCCGCTCAAGCTACATACTAAGAGCTGATAAATGTGAAGAAGAAGGTTCAAGAGTGCGTTATTCTAGAAGCAAGAATCGACGAAGAGAGGAAATCTCAACTCTCGATTTAATTGGCCCATTTGAAATCCTCGATGAAGTAGGAACTGTGGCCTATAGACTCGTTTTACCGCCAAGTATGTTGCGTGTTCAGAAACATTTTTTTTTACGTATCGATGTTACGTAAATATGTGGACGACCCGAACCGCATTATTAATTTAAAACCGGACGAAATAGCGAAAGATTTAACGTATGAGGAGATACGTGTTAACATCTTGGATAAGAAGGATCATATTCGATGCTTAAAGGTTATACCTCAAGAGTTAGAATTTGAAGTGAAGTCAAGGTATCCTCACATGTTCGGCATACCAAGTACGTACGTAAATTTCGAGGGCGAAATTCTATAAGGAGGGGAGATTGTGAAACCCCAGATTTTATGAATAAATATTTAATTTTTCTCGAAATAATTTTTTTTTTTATATTAATGTGTGGATTTGATATAATAGTTATGGGTAGTATTTATAAATTTTGCAAAGTATGCAAGTTGTCATATTATATTCGATTGGTCGGAGAATATTCTTTTTGTCGGGGAATATCCGTACGACGGTACAATTATTGGTGGACCCCACAACGGAATTATTGTCGGATTGAGAAAACGACAAAAATACTTTATGAAAATAACGGCGGAAGTTTTACCGTTGATACTGTTGAACTACTCGGTAGTAAAAGTACAGTAATACGTGTGGTTGCATAGTAGCACACAGTATTAATTATTAATGCTTATGTGAGAAGTCACTCAGTTTGATTCCATTATTGTCAGTTAATAATATGAATTATTTAGCGATAATGACGTTTTGTTTTATTCGTATTATTAACGTAATAAAACAGAAACATCTTTTTATATAAAACAGAATACTTTATTAAAGTTATTCTATAAATAGAATATATTATATTTTATTTAAAAGATTTTTCTTTAAATATGGACCATCAGATTAAAGTAATCAATCTGGACCGTTCATGGATTAGTTACTATGCATTCTATTTTTCTATAAATAGCAGCTCATTCCTTCATTATTTCTTACGAATTCACTGAACTCTAGAGAGAGAAACTATAGAGAGAGAGAAGAAGAACTACTTCCTTACTTCAGCTCTTCTTTAAAACGGTAGGGAATATTATTTCTTTTATATTCATGAAGAGAACTTCTGTTATTCCATTCGTTATTATTCTGTTGGAATAACCAGTATACGCGTTCTACCCTATACTTGGTGACATTCTTCTATTATTCTGTTGGAACATCCTGTCTGTGTGTTTTACACCGGACCTGGTTCCGTCTTTATTATTATTCTGTCGGAATATCCTGTCTGTGTGTTTTACACCGGACCTGGTTCCGTTTATTATTCTGTTGGAACATCCTGTCTGTGTGTTTTACACCGGACCTGGTTCCGTTTTTATTATTATTCTGTTGGAACATCCTGTCTGTGTGTTTTACACCGGACCTGGTTCCATTATTTATTATTCTGTCGGAATATCCTGTCTGTGCGTTTACGCCGGACCTGGTTCCATTATTTATTATTCTGTTGGAATAACCTGTCTGTGCGGTCTATCGCATGCATGGTGATTTCTTTTGTTATTCCATTCTTTATTATACTCAGTTGGCTAAGTTTTGACTTCTATACTCCATGAAATTTGTGGAATATCCTTGATAGTTGCGTTTCATCCAGTATCTTTTCAAGAAAATATTCTTCTAAGCATTCTTGAATTTTACTCCACAATGCAGTATCATGTTGACAATTTGGACGTTGTTAATTCCTGGATAAATTAATTCTTGAACTTGTTTTATTGAATTCTTATATCATTGTCATCATCCTCATGTTTATAAAATGTTGAAAGTCATCTGTAGCCTGTAGTGCATAGATGGACTTGGTATGATTATGACCAGGGATTATTCGGTATAATCATGACCGTAATGTTACAAATGATGTGGTAAAAGTCCTCATTGGCCCGTAGTGCATTGATGGACAGTTGTTGGCATGATCATGACCATTAATGAATATACGAATATCCTTGACCGTAGTGCAGGGGTGATTCGATGATGTGGATTATTTTATGAAGCTGAGTCTCAGCGATCAAAGTGTTGGAAAACCTTTTAAATCATAAAAGATAGTAGAGTTTATTTTCTACTTGACTCTTTTAATGGATTGCTTGTTCCGCTACAGTTAAACTTGATGTCTATTATATTTTATCAGTTTAACATTGTTGAAGGCTAATGATAATTTATTCTGCATTATCTTAGTCATAATATTTCTTACTGGGCTAGTTGAGCTCACCCTTTCTTTCACTGTTCTCTTCAGGAAATGAGAACGTAGCTGGGACAAGTCGGGGTACGGAGTGATGGTCCGAATGATAGTATTAGTTAGTAGTCCTCACTATTCTATGTTATGGTGTGTTAATAAATGTAATGAGGACTCCTTTTGAGTATGAATACTCTCTAGAAGATAATATTTGTATTCAAACTCACAGTTTATGTTTTGTCGTATTGTACACGACAGATGTATTAATCAGTTGTATTTGTATTCTGTACTATGTATCTGACGACCCAAGATGGGTGATGTATACCTAATTTTGGGGGCGTCACAAGTGGTGTGCTAGCATTTTTCTATAAATAGGTTGCTTAGTTAAACAATGAAACTCACACCAGAATTAGAAAATTTTCTCTCTATAATATTGAGCATATTTCTTGTGAGTATAAGGATATTTTGTGACGCCCCCAAAATAGGTATACATCACCCATTTTGAGTCGCCAAATACATGGTACATAACTTAAATACAAACTTAATTAATACAACTGTCGTGCAAAATACAACAACACAATAGATGAGTTTTAACACGAATATTGTCTTCTAGACAATATCCAAACTCAATTTCAATTTTCATTACAATTATTATCATAATATTTCACAGAATAGTGAGGACTATTAAAACAACCATCTCGGACTGTCACTCCATTCCCCGACTTAGTCCCTGCTATAATCTCATTTCCTGAATAGAACAGTGAAAGATAAGGGTGAGCTCAACTAGCCCGGTAAGAAATATTATGACTAAGATAATACAGAATAAATTATCATTTGCCTTCAACAGTATAACAACTGATAGAATACAATAGACAACAAGTTTTAGATCAACAACTGCAGCGAAAATAACAATCCATTAGAAGAGTCAAGTAGAGAATGATATCTACTATCTTCTATGATTTAAAAGTTTATCATCAATTTTATCTCTGAGACTCAGCTTAATAAATAATCCACATCACTAAATTATCCATGCACTACGGGCCAAGGATATTCATTAGTATCACAACTACGAATTTTTCATGCACTACGGGCCAAGGATATTCGTGTTTTCACCAATGGTCATTCATGCCAAACAACAATTCATCTTTGCACCCTTGGCCGAAGAGAATGCATGGTTATGATCATACCAACATCTGTCCATCAATGCACTACGGGCCAATGAGGACTTTTACCACATCATTTGTAACATTACAGGTCATGATTACACCGAATAATCCCTGGTCATAATCATACCAATCAACAGTCCATCTATGCACTACGGGCCAAAGATGACTTTTATCACAATATAACCATGAGGATGATGACAATGATATAAGAATTTAATTAAATGAGAGCAAGGATAAATTTTAAAATTTTATAATTTAATTTATCCAAAATTCAATAATGTCCAAATTGTCAGCATGATACTTCTTTGTGGAGTAAAATTTAAGAATAATATTGTATCAAAAATGATTTGGACCGAAAAGAAATTAATTTTTATCATGAACAGTACCCCGGTTGAATAGTACCTGAGTGAATAGTATTTTGTGAATAGTACTTCGTGAATAGTACCCGTACGTATGAATAGTGTCGTACGTATAAATAGTGTCGTATAAATGAATAGTACCCATGAATAGTAATCTGGCATGAAAAGCTTAAAAATAAACAAGAATATTCATAAAAATATCCTTGTGAAATGATACTAGATGAAGCGCAAATTTCAAGGATATTCTACTAATTTCAAGGAGTATAGAAGTAATACTTAACAAAATGAGTGTAGAATTCGAAATCTGAAACGAAATAATATTGCTTACATACTACAGAGTATGGAAGAAAATATTATTTCTTACGAATATTGAACAAAAATAACATCCCTTACAACTGTTGAACGAAAATAATATTCCTTACGAATATTGAACGAAGATAATATTCCTTACGAATATTAAACGAAGATAATATTTCTTACGAATATTGAACGAAATAAAATTTCTTACGAATACGAAAAATAATATCTTAAGCGAATATGAAATAAATAATACCCCTTACCTCAAAAGAAGAGTGTTTCTGACTGGTATAGCGGATATATTCTTGAAATTTTTTTTACTATTTTCTACACTCAAAGCTTCCTAAAACTCGAAAGAAATACGCTCAATATTATAGAAGAAGAATTCTCTGACGATTTTGGTGTGATTTTCTTTTCTAAATTGAGCATCCTATTTATAGGAGAATGATAGGATACTATTTGGAAATTTTAATCACGGACGCACAGTAGAATTCGAACAAATTCTTCATGGATGAATTCTGAAAAATTTTAATTTTACTATGCAGTCACTATGCAAATACTATGCAGACACTATGCAAATATAATGCATAATAAAATATAATATATTTAATTTTTCATAAAAAAATAAAACTTATTATATATATATATATAAATATATATATATATATATATATATATATATATACTAGATAACTTTCTACCGATTATTTTAAAAAATGGATAAGTGGGGGTCCATATAATAAGCAAAATTTACAACAAATACTTCATAAAAATCTACTCAATATTTTTAATAACATTTATCATTATTATTATAACTCGCAATATTTAACAACCAGATCATTCTCAGGAAAGAGGGAGCTTTCCGATAAGGATTTTTCCCTATTGGCGCGTAATTAGGTGACCAAACCCTTTTTCTCGACAGAACTTTCTAAACATCGTCAATAATGAAAATAATAATATGAATAATTGTGTCGTCTTAATTATTGATTTAATAATATAAAATATTATGACAATAATTGAATCAATAACGTGAGATACTATGTAGCAATTACTGTAGCAATAATTGAGTATAACTGAGTGACTTCTCACGTAAGCATCAATAATCAATACCGTGTGCTATTATGCAACCACGCGTTTTATTGTACCTTTATCATCGGGTAATTCAACAATTAACGGTAAAACTTTCGCCGTTATTTTTATAAAAAGATATTTATGTCGTTTTCTAACTCCGACAGTAATTCTGATGTGGGGTCCACCAATGATTGCACAGTCGTACGAATATTCCTTGATAAAACGAATATTTTCCAACCAATCGAATATTTTATAACAACTTGCTTACTTCGTAAAATTTATAAATATTACCCACAATTATAATATTATATATCCACACTATAATATTCAAAATGATATTTTTAGAAAAATTCATCTTTATTCATAAAAATTGGGGTCTTACAACCTTCCCTTCTTATGAAATTTCGTCCTCGAAATTGGTGTACGTACCTGATATGTCGAAGTGATGAGGATACCTCGTTTTCATTTCAGATTCTAACTCTTGAGGTATAACCTTTGAGCATAGAATATGTTCCTTCTTATCCAAGATTTTAACAGGTATCCCTTCATACGTTAAATCTTTTGCTATCTCGTCTAATTCTAATTCAATAATGTGGTTCGGGTCGTCCATATATTTACATAACATCGATACGTGAATAAAAAACGTTATGAACACTCGACATACATAGCGGTAAGGCGAGTCTATAGGCCACAGTTCCTACTCGATCGAGGATTTCAAAGGGGCCAATAAAATTGAAGGTTTGAGATTTCCTCACATCGTCGATTCTAACTTCTGAAATAACACATTCTTGTACTTTCTTCTTCATATTCATCAGCTTCGGATGTGTAGCTTGAGCAGCTTTAAATTTATCAATTTAAAGTCGATTCTAATTGTATATTTATTATCATCACGTGGTTCCCTAGAGTCTTTAACTCTATTTTCATCATTTATAAGTCATACGAAATGGGTCTTTGTGTTAACAACATCATACTCGTAAAGGCATATGATCTTCTACTCAACGCGTCAGCTACCACGTTCACTTTTTTCACGATGGTATTGAATGGTATTATCGTAATCTTTCAACAGCTCGAGCCAACATCTTTGGCGCATAATACGTTCGTTTTTTGGTGAAGAAATATTTGAGGGTTTTGTATTGGGTTCATGGTCAATACAAAATTTGATTTTACGCTCTAGGGGTAGGCTAGGAAGTTCTTCGGGGAATACGTCGAAAAATTTATTAACGATAGAAATATCATTCAAAATTATGACTCTCATCCAAGACTTGGATAGCATCTCACATTGATACCTATCAACTTTCCACCGTTATTCACGGTACGAAAAGTATGGCTTTGGTGCATTCCACACAAGGAGGTCACCAACGAAAGGCTCGGGTCTCTTTACTTATGGCTTGATATGACAGTGATTGACTTTAGTGGTTTGGTTACTTGAATTCGCATAACAGGTTGGTTAGGAAGGCTAACAACCTTACAAAAATAATTAATTTTTGCATGATGAGTAGTTAATCAGTCGATTCCTAAAATCACATCAAATGCAGGTATTTTCAAAGAGATAAGATCGACGGGTGATGTGAGGGTATCGATTTGAATCAAACAAGATTTATAAATGGTGGATGTAACGAAGGTTTCTCCTAACGGAGTTTCAACAGATAAGTCAAAGTCTAATTTCTCCGGAGTTAAATTTAAACGTTGAGCGCAAGTAGGAGAAATAAAAGATTGGGTAGAATCGGTATCGAATAAGGTATAGACTTCGCAAAAGTTTATGATTAGCTTATCCATGATAACTTCGTTCGGGTTTCTCGACAAATGCTCTCACTTAAACTACAGGCTTTGACTTGTCTGGGACATCCTTTGGCATCACCATCCCAGCTGAATTTGACTTCACTACACCACAAAATCTATCTAGGTGACCTTCTCTTTCACAATTGAAACACGCTTTAGGTTGCTGCATACAGTTTAGACAGATGTGTCCCTCTTGTCCGCATTTAAAATATACGACCGGTGGTCGTTTTCCTTCCTTCGAAACGAGTGTTGGTGCTATTGCCAACGTCTTCACGTCATTGTTGAATCTTCTCTTCTTAAAGTTGTTCCCACTTAGTTCACCTTTCCTATTATCTTGGCTATGAATACCACTGAAGTGGTTACCATTTCTTGCCTGATAATTTTCTCCACGATGGTTATCGTTGTTTCGATGGCCATTGCCACTGGTACAATTATTATCGTGTTGTTGGTCGTTGCCTTTTGGTTGAGCCGACTCACAATCGCATTCTAATAACTGAGCCCTATTCACAAAATCTGAATACAAACAAAGTTTGTGAGAAATAAGGTATTGACGTATTTCGGGCTTCAAACCTCTTAGAAACATTCGCGTCATTCGCTCCTCATTATCGACCAAATGAGATGCAAATCGGGATAACTCCTCAAATTTAGCCTCGTATTGCGATACGGTCATATTGTTTTGCTCTAGCTTGATGAATTCCACCTCCTTCATGTGACGAATACTTTCGGGAAAGTACTTGTCGTTGAACAATTCTTGGAACTTCTCCCAAGACATTTTCAGTGCGGCAGGCTGAGTACGTTTTACAGATTTCTACCAATAATCTACCTCCTCACGCAACATAAAGGTGGCGAAGGGAACCTTTTGCTCTTCTGAGCATCCCAAGAAATTAAATATTTTGGTGATTTGCTTAATCCATGCCTCTACCTTAAGTGGTTCTGGCTTTTCCAAAAACTCCGGTGGTCCCAGCTCCTTGAACTGCTTAGCAGTGACCAACCGTGAGTTGTCATTGACTCCACCTGCATTATGAATACGAGTCTCTCTCGTTTGGTTTTGCATGAATTCTAGAAAGTTCCTATACATACCATCTTTCGTCATTTGGTCGGTGTTATTGTTTACACAAGGATTATTATCTTCTTGATGCACATTATCCTGGTTATTGATCGTTGGTGACTCAACGGTCTCATGTGCTCCATTGCTTATCTCAACATTTTCAGATGTCATTCTCAAACACTGTCACAAAATAAGGGTTAATTGACATGCCACATATTATCTCTATATTCTGACTGACCAATTATATAACAAATAAACTTAGGTAGGTCGTACTAGCAAAGGAATTACCCGTCTCTACCCTCCTAGTTCTAGTCTCACATCTCAGTCAGGAATCATATCCCTAAGCTTTGATACCAACTGTGACGCCTCCAAAATAGGTATACATCACCCATTCTGAGTCACCAAATACATGGTACATAACTTAAATACAAACTTAATTAATACAACTGTCGTGCAAAATACGACAACACAATAGCTGAGTTTTAACACGAATATTGTCTTCTAGACAATATCCAAACTCAAATTCAATCCTCATTACAATTATTATCATACTATTTCATATAATAGTGAGGACTATTAAAACAACCATCTGGGACTGTCACTCCATTCCTCGACTAGTCCCAGCTATATTCTCATTTCCTGAAGAGAACAGTGAAAGATAAGGGTGAGCTCAACTAACCCAGTAAAAAATATTATGACTAAGATAATGCATAATAAATTATCGTTAGCCTTCAACAATATAACAACTGATAGAATATAATAGACAACAAGTTTTAGATCAATAATTGCAGTGGAAATAACAATCTATTAGAAGAGTCAAGTAGAGCATGATATTTACTATCTTCTACGATTTAAAAGTTTATCATCAATTTTATCGTTGAGACTCAGCTTAATAAATAATTTACATCACTAAATTATCCATGCACTACGGACCAAGGATATTCATTATAATCACAACCACGAATTTTTCATGCACTACGGGCCAAGAATATTCGTGTTTTCACTAATGGTCATAATCATGCCAAACAATAATTCATCTTTTCACCCTTGGCTGAAGAGAACGTATGGTTATGATCATACCAACATCTGTCCATCAATGCACTACGAGCCAATGAGGACTTTTACCACATCATTTGTAACATTACAGGTCATAATTATACCGAATAATCCCTGGTCATAATCATACCAATCAACAGTCCATCTATGCACTACGGGCCAAAGATGACTTTTATCACAATATAATCATGAGGATGATGACAATGATATAAGAATTCAATTAAATGAGAGCAAGGATAAATTTTAAAGATTTTACAATTTAATTTTTTCAGAATTCAATAATGTCCAAATTGTCAACATGATACTGTTTTGTAGAGTAAAATTCAAGAATAATATTGTATCAAAAATAATTTGGACTGAAAAGAAATCAATTTTTTTCATGAATAGTACCCCAGGTGAATAGTACTCGAGTAAATAGTACTCTGTGAATAGTACTTTATGAATAGTACCCGTACGTATGAATAGTGTCATACGTATGAATAGTGCCGTATAAATGAATAGTACCCATGAATAGTACTCCGACATGGAAAGCTTAAAAATGAACAAGAATGTTCATAAAAATATCCTTGTGAAACGATACTAGATGAAGCGCAAATTTTAAGGATATTCTACTAATTTCAAGAAATATAGAAGCAATACTTAACAAAATAAGTGTAGAATTCGAAATCTGAAACGAAATAATATTGCTTACATAATACAGAGTATGGAAGAAAAAATTATTTCTTACGAATATTGAACAAAAATAACATCCCTTGCAATTTTTGAACAAAATAATATTCCTTACGAATATTGAACGGAGATAATATTCCTTACGAATATTAAACGAAGATAATATTTCTTGCAAATATTGAACGAAATAAAATTTCTTACGAATACGAAAAATAATATCGTAAGCGAATATGGAATAAATAATATCCCTTACCTCAAAAGAAGAGTATTTCTGACTGGTATAGCGGATATATTCTTGAAAAAAACTTTCACTATTTTCTACACTCAAAGCTTCCTAAAACTTGAAAGAAATACGCTCAATATTATAGAAGAAGAATTCTTTGATTTTGGTGTGATTTTCTTTTCTAAACTGAGCATCCTTTTTATAGGAGAATGGCAGGATACTATTTGGAAATTTTAATCACGGACGCACAATAGAATTCAAACAAATTCTTCACGGACGAATTCTAAAATTTTTTTATTTTACTATGCAGCCACTATGCAAACACTATACATAATAAAATATAATATATTCTATTTTTCATAAAAAATAAAACTTATTATAATATATATATATATATATATATATATGTAATACTTACATATCTATAATATAAAATAGTGTGGCTCAAATCCCAAGGCTTCAACATCCAACAACCTCAAATTAATTTAGGTTTCAACATCCAACAATCTAAAATCATTTGGGGCTTCAACATCCAACGACTAAAAATTTATCTTTCAAAAATTCAAATTCACATCCATCATCTCACTCTATCACTCTTGGGGAAAGTATTAACAGGTAGCGAATGAAGAGAGGTAGTTGGAGTTGTTTGACTTTAGGGGCGAACGAAACTTTTTTGCTTTATATTGGCTGTATTTATTTTTTATTTTGGTTGTTATATTTGAAGACAGTGTAACTGTGGGAACAATTATTGTGTGCCGATTCATTTGATCTGGTATGAAAAGCTTCTTCTTCATTGGGTGTATTCATTTGATCTGGTAGTTATTGGTCTTTGGATATATTGGGTGTATTTATTTTTTTTGGGAAAGTTATTAGGAAAAAGATTTAAATTATGACAAAAATATGTTCAGTTTTATGGTGACTAGATATAATAATTAATTATTTATATATTTATTTTAATTTATAAATTATCTATTAGCAACAATAGTTGACATGTTTGTTTTTGTTATATTGTTCATTTCTCTTTACATGAAGTTTGTAGCGTTTAGAAGTTCAAAAACATTTGAAATTATTGATTTGTTACATCAAACATATATTTAATTCACAAATACGACGTTTGTAGGGCTCATTCGTAATGCGTCAAAAATGTTACAGTGTATTTAAGTGTTTCAAATTTCAAACGAACCAAAGTTACAAACACTAATAACAGAAAAATCCCTTTAACTGAATCACCTATATTTTTTTATTTCTTTTCTAAAACGCTAATTTGGGGATGAAATATTCTTCTAAAATTAGATACACTTAGTTTTCATGATACACAAATCTCAGAAAATAAATTTGACATCTATAAATCTTGAAATGTAGTTAAACTTAGTTTAAATTTATGAGAATTTGATTACTAA
Organism: Panax notoginseng; assembly: GCA_016801055.1. Lineage (NCBI taxonomy): Eukaryota > Viridiplantae > Streptophyta > Magnoliopsida > Apiales > Araliaceae > Panax > Panax notoginseng. The sequence goes on from CM029019.1 coordinate 171,824,582, forward strand.
AGTTGGATATTCTTTATTTATTCATTTAAATTTCTCTTCATAAGAATTTTCATTTAAATATTTTGTGAAGTATGTATGGAAAGTGCGGATGTGTTCAAAATTAATTTAGGTTTTTAGTTTAGTGTGTGTTCATATTCAATGCTTCATTTTTTGTGTTCATGATATATTTTTTATTTTTTTTGAATTATATTGTGCCTTCAGGCACGGGTTATCATATATATATATATATATATATATATATATATATATATATATATATATATATATATATATATATATATATATATACTGAATAACTTTCTACTGATTATTTTAAAAAATAGATAAGCGGGGGTCTATATAATAAGCAAAATTTATAACAAATACTTCATAAAAATCTCCTCAATATTTTTAACAACATTTATCATCATTATTATAACTCACAATATTTAACAACCAGATCATTCCTAGGAAAGAGGGGGTTTTCCGAAAAGGATTTCTCCCTATTGGCGCGCAATTAGGTGACCAAACCCCTTTCCTCAATAGAACTTTCTAGGCATCGTCAATAATGCAAATAATAATATGAATAACTATGTCGTCTCAATTATTGATTTAATAATATAAAATATTGTGACAATAATTGAATCAATAACGTGAGATACTATGCAGTAATTATTGCAGTAATAATTAAGTATAACTGAGTGACTTCTCACGTAAGCATCAATAATCAATACCGTGTGCTGTAATGCAACCACACGTATTACTGTACCTTTATCATCGGGTAATTCAACAGTTTACGGTAAAACTTTCGCCGTTATTTTTATAAAAAGATATTTCTGTCGTTTTCTAACTCCAACAGTAATTCCGTTGTGGGTGTGATAACCCGATAATTCATAAAATCTAAAATGATTAGAATAAAGGTTAAATAATAAAACTTAGATGAGAATTTGAGGATTTATTTAAAATTTTCAAGTAAAACCTATATGGTTTGCTATTCGAATGAGAATTGAGAAAATATGGGTTACAAAATTCTAAAACCCTCGAAATGAATTAATATGTACTTGAAGGAATATCAAGAATAAGGTATTACGATACCTGTAAATTTGATGTGAACTGAATAGTCTAAAAAATGTTATGTAAGTACATATGGAAATTTTATTAATGAGATGAGATTTTACATGAAGAGATGCTATGAGATTAAACGAAGATGAGTATATGTATATAAATATATATACTTAGTGTGACACCCCCAAATCCGGGTACTTCGATTCCACGGGATTTGGTGTTCACTGTACAATCATCATCTATCTATCTACCCATAAAAATGCAACCATGCAATAGATAGAATAAAATAAAATCTTCCCTTTAAGGGTTACAACATCTGAATAATAATAATACAATCCCAGGTTAACTAATCTTAAAACATCTGTGCGGAATTCTAAACAAATAAGTCTTAAACAACAACATAAGTCTTAAACATAAATACATCATCAATTAAAATAACAAGTCTTCATCACTTGCTAACTTTGCCCTTGCCTTTACTAGTGGAAGGTTCATCACTTCTTTCATTCTTAACTGCAATGTTATTATATAGCAAGAGTGAGCACAAATGCCCATAAGTATAATAATGAAATAACAAGATAATAACATGTGAATAATCAAAGATATCTGAATAAAAGCTCAACTTTTGAATCAAGAATAAATAACATGAATCAAAAGAATTCTGAGGGTCATAAGACCTTGAACTATGTCCTAGGTTAACAAGGGTTATACTTGAAACCTTTAACAGTCATAAGACTATAGACCTTCTTCTCGTACTTAGGGGGATCAGCCCTTAGTACCATACTGTGCACAATATCTTAGCGCTAAAGCGTAAATAATCCCCTATATAGGGTTGTTCATCTCAGTTTGACATTCGAGTCCGCACCAAAGGAAGTTTGGTTTGGATAAATTCATCAAGGGTTCTGAAATTTAGAACGCTCATCAACTATGGACTAGTTGAATCAATAAGGTTCACTAGTCTAATAAAGCTCAACAATAATTGATATTTGATTTGAATAAAAATCTCAAAGTATACAATAGGACAATTATTGTATAACTGAATCATGCTTTGGAAAGATAATTAATCTTTAATATCATGCTTGAACTTGAATAATAACAAGGATAATTTATTCAAGGTAAATAATAAACTTGAACAACAATGACAAGTAGGGTTAGGGAAACTTGCTCAACATAAAAGTAACGTTTAAGTTTAAATAAACTTGCTCAATAGAATGGAGTTAGGGATATGATACTTGCCTCGTGCGTAGATTACACTTTAACTAAGCACGTTCTTTGAATTAAATCCTACATACCATTCATATACATAATACCAGTTAATTATAAATTAACTAATCAATATAAACTCATTCTCGTTGTCTACTTTAATTATTGACTAAACTTAGTCAAATTATCACGTTGTCACATAATTTATACTTCATGAATTATCAAACTAATTATGTATTTAATAATTCAATTCACATATAATATTTTATTACATGTTAAACAACTATTTTATCATCTCATAATACCTCTAACATGATTACATGTTCATTACATCAATCCACTAACACTTGTTAGACTTTAATATTTTAAAAAAATAACTCATTTTGAATTTTTTGGAGAGTGGCGCTGCGGCGCCACGTTTGTACTAAGGCTTCGCGCTGCGGCGCTATGGCGCTGCGGCCGGACACTTGAAGCTGCGGCGCCGTGGCGCTGTGGCTCGAGTCATGGCGCTACGGCACGGTGGCGCTGCGGCGCGGAAAATGAACTGGTAGCCGGCGTTGCGGCGCGGCATACCAGACACAGAAATGGCTGTTCGCGAAAAATCGCAGAACATGCCAATTTCTCCCAATTTCTTATTTTCTACTCAAAATTAGACATACCCATATGCTATAATTTATATATAATCATTACCCAACATTTATATACTGACAAAACCAATTTTAAACACTTATTAACAGATTTAAAGCCTAACAATTCACTGACTTTGATGTTCATGAAGTTTTAGAAAACTTTATGTGAAAATTCTCCCTACGAATTCGTTATAACACCGAATTCGTTCGTTTAAGGCTTAAACTCTTCGTATTAACGTGCATAACAACATACAAGTCTAAAATTTAGGGATATTATATAATCAATACATCAATTATCACATATATGGCCATATCACGTACTCTGTTTATTTTGAAAAACATACGTACGACATGCTTTCATGAAACTGATCACATGGCTTACATGGTAAATATAATTAAACACTATTTGGTATAACATAACACGCATATATAAAGTTATACTCATCTCATATACCAAACACGGAGATTTTTAGAAAACTGTGAAAGCCATTTTATGAAAACTTAAAAGACGTAAATGTAGAAATTGGGTTTGGAGAGAATTACCCAGAGTATAAGATGATCAGATAACCCTTTTTGCAATAACCTGTAATTATACACTCACAAATTCTCTCAAAAATTCTCACCTTCTCTCTGAACTCTCTCTGAAAATAATGCCAGACTTAGGAAATTATGAAGAAGAAGGAGGAAGCGTCGAAGAAATAAAACTAACGCGATGTGGTCAGTTGCCCAGTCATGGGTTAACTGCCCATAACCTCTCTTAGTGTCATGTTTGGCTTAGCAAATAAATTCAAAGCTCATTATTTTAATAAACCTTTTATTATATAGTTTAATAAATGTCACACTCCTTATAAAATAACTCTAATATTTTATTTAATTTATTATAAATAAAATATAATATTTTCTCATAAATTCATATAGTCACATAATTAATTATCCCATTAATAAATAATGTCAATTTATTAAATCTCTAATTAACAATTAAATTAATTAAAGTAACATCATGCTTAATTAAATAATTCATTTAATTCAATAAGCTCACATAGTCACATACTTTGAATATTAAAAATTCTCTACATTAATTCAATAAATATAACACATATAATTAAATTAATCTACCACAATTGTATCAATTAATTATTAAATCTAATAATTAAATCATCGAAAATATTTATTTAATTCAATAAATATTAAAATAAATTACAGAATTCTCGTTCGTCACACTTAGTAAGGTGCTATATATATTTTAGCAAGAGGAATGATGAATTAAGTTAATGATATAAGGATCAAGATAAAATTATGTTAGTAATTAACATAGTTTGACCGCTGGCCTTTACTGGCAAATAAGAATTCGAATAAGTATAAAGTCGTTAGTTAATACGATTAACAATAAGAATGGAGTAATTTAAAACTCAAAATTTGAGTTAGAGATAGAATTTTGAAGCACGGACTGCTTGATTGCATCCGGAACGTCAAGTTTAGTCAGAAATGACAGTAAACACAAAATGTGTAAGGGTTGACTTTTTGGTCAGACTCAACAGTTGACTTTTTTAGAAAAAAGGTCAAAATTGGAGTTAGAAGTGAAATATGTTATGATTATGTGAATTATGTATATGATTAAATAAATATGCATTATATAATGTGAATACATTTATTTTGTAGATAAAAGTGAATTAAGAATTAAGTTATGTAACCTAATATATATGTTAGGTGTGATAATTAAATAACCTAAGATGTTATAATATGATAGAATATTAGTATATAATTATATATACTAACATTAAGAGATTTATTTTATATATCTCAAATAATTAATTTTATAACCAAGTCTAATTGGGTTATGAAATTAAAAAGGCATAAGCAAGGAATTTATTTTCTAGTGTGAGAAATAAAAATTCTAATTAAATGATTAGGGTAAAATAGAATTAAAAGTATTGGACTATAATAATGTCATAACCCAATAATTTATTTAGAGTTTAAGTGAATTAAGATTTAATGGACTAAGGAGATGATATTAAATTTGTAGTCCAATTATTTATTTAAGTAATGGATTTGTGACTAATTAATTTAAGGGCGATTAAATTATTAATCTAACCCAATATATTATGTGTGGGACAAGAATTATAATGGCACAATCAAATTTTGGGTGGAAGCCCAAATTTATTTTGTTAGTAAGTAAAATAATAAAAGTGCAAGCCCAATAGAATTTAATTAATAAGTGGCCCAATTTTTTTGACTCACTTAAGGAATGGCTATTTAGTTATTTGTTAAGTAAATTAATAATTAAAATAAGATAAGGAGTTGGAAGATAAGAAGGAAAGAGAAGATAAAAAGATAAGAAGGAAAGAGAAGAAAGAGAAAGAAAAAAAAGAGAAGAAAGAGAGAAACGGGAGAGAGAGAGAGAGAGAGAAGAAGAAGAAGAAGAAGTGGCCGAAGCCATGGAAGAGAAAGAGGAGAGGGTGCGGCAGCCCTTGAGGGAGAAAGGAGGAGAGAGAAAGATCCTCCATGGAAGAAGAGGAAGAAGGAGAAGAAAGATTTTGGAAAAAAGGCAAGTTTCTAAACTAATATATATATTTTAGTTGAATTTTTGTAAATCAAAGCTTGGATTTATATTTATAAACTCAAAAACCATGGGTATCCATATTGATGAGTGTTTTATGTATAGATCTACCCATATTGGGTGTTGATTTGGTTGGAATCAAAAGGAATAGAAAAATAATTTTTCTAGTTTAGAAACCCAAATTTTTTTGTACTTTGTATATCCACCGTTTTAAATCTATAACTCCATTTTGCGATCCGTCAAAGAGGGGTGCTAGATATGTAAGTTGTGTAGTAAACCCAAGTGGTAGCACTCAAAAAAGATGAGTTTACAAGTTATAGTGACTGATTTTCCTAAAACAGTCCCGTTTTTTGTAAAGAAAATAAACTATTTTGGGGCAGTTTCTGTCGGGGGCATTTTTGTCATCTTTCTGACCCTCAAAAATTATGAAAACAATTGGTAGGATACTATGATAAGTTTTCTAACATCTCCAAGTGGAATCACTGAAAAAGGAGTTGTAGATTTCCGTATGGATTATTTTTATCAAAGCACGAAAAACTGCAAAATGACAAAAAGTAAACTACCAAGATTTTGCAAGGGCTGTTTCAGCCACTTAATTTATGAGAAAAATTCTGGCCTTTTGGGACATGAAAATATATGGTATTAAGTACCTCTTGTCCAAAAATGAGCTCATTCCAACTAAAAACGACCAAGTTATGGTCATTTCATTTTTTGTGATTTTTCGACAAAAACGGCTATAATCGGAGTTCTATAACTCCGATGATCACGAAATTTAAACCGAAGCGTGACGTTTACACGTATAAGATTGTGTCAAAAGATGGGAATTTCTGGAGTTGAACATGATGGGGCTAATTTCTTAAGCTACACACTAAAAATGATTTTTTAAAAATACCAAAGGAAGTTGGAAAGTTATGAAAAAAATACTTTTTGTGTATGAAATATATGTATATGTGTTTGGACAAAGGGTAGAAAAATAATAAATTGATTTGGTATTTTCGTGAAAATTATATGGAATCCAGCTTGCTGGATTGAGTAATTTGTGAATCCAGTTTGCTGGATTGAAAAATCTAATGAATCTAGCTTGTTGGATTAAAAAGAAGTTAACCGAATTAAAAATATGTTGAATCCAGTTTGCTGGATTGTAATCTAGTTGCTGGATTTAGAATCCAGTTTGCTGGATTGCAGTTTGATTTGCTGGATTGATCATCTATGTTGCTGAATTTGGAATCCAGGTTGCTGGTTTGGTATTTGACTTATTAGAGTTTAAAGAAGAACTTATAATATATAAGATTAGAGACTTAAATCATAATATATATAATACAATGATTAAAGAATTATCAAAGGATGATAATAATACTGATGTGTTAAGCTGTTATCTAATATTTGATTTTCGTGATTAAGTGTTAGATAATTTATGGATAAAGAAATAGTATTATGAGCTAACAGGTATGTTATGCTAATTGAAAGATCAATCTTATAATTGATAAGTCTTTCATAAGAGATTAAATTAGATTACTTAGCGGTAATCAGCGGTAAAGGCAAGTTTTCCTAACTCAACTTGAGTTGTATGTTCAAAGCATGTTAGTGAATAATTGTTGTTGATTATTGACGTCTATACTGATTATTGATTCGTACGTTGTGCATGATATAAATGTTCGTTAGGTATGAAAGGCTGATCACCTTCATTACCATTTGGTTCAGTTAATCTGTTCATGTTCATGCTTAACCATTCATTTTTATTGACTTGGTCGTTCAGCTAAGAAAATTTGTTCATGCTTTTTCACAATGTTTATATTGTTGAAAGTTAGCTAGCTTATTGTTCAATTCTTTCAATCATGATATATCCTCAAATAAATTTAAACTTACTGAGCAAATTTGTTGCTCACCCTTGCTATATCGTGATAAAAATTTTCAGATTAAGAGGAAAGCTCGAGTAAAGACTGAGACAAAGGCAAAGTCCAAGATTAAGCTATTATGCAGTTAAAACTATTAATTTTGCTAATGCAAATGATATTGTAAACCTTTAAGATATTGAAGGTATGTATTAAGTTAAGGTTGTAGACATTGAGAATGATGTGTAAAAGTTTAATGTATAAAAAATTTATGTTTATATCTTCCGCAATAGTTATAGAAATGATGTACCAGATCTTAGGTAAAAAGTACCCGGATTTGGGGATGCTACAATTGGTATCAAAGCCGTAGGTTATAAACCTTAGGTAGGGGTACCTTAGGCTATAACCGCGGAGATGATGATAAGGAATAAACTCAAATCGAGTTTAAGGGATAAGAGATGAATTTAAGAAATTCATCATTAAAGTAAAGAGAAAGATAAATAAGATTCAAAGAAGAATCTTGAAGAACTATAAAGATAAGAATTCGGAGTTACCTGACTCTAGTAATAAAAATGAAAAGTGAAAATAAATAGACTATGTTTATAAGATGAAGAGTGTAAATAAAATCATAATATAATATGATTAAAGAGAAGAATAAGAGGATCGTAGTATAAAATGATTGTGAATATAAGGAGAAATGATTACAAAATAAGATCACGATGTGATCAGATTAAATCGTTGAATAACATATGATATGTTAAGTGATTGGTATAATATAGCTTGATGCTATAAAGAGGAGGTACTATGAAATGGTATGATGTAAACTCAGAAAAGAGTGGTAAATGTTAAGATACGGATTAAAGAAAATTCGTATTAAGAAAAGAGAAAGTTAGAATTGTGTAGGATTTCAATTGAGGACTCATGTCAGCAGCTGAGTTGTATGATTCCTTGTATGGGCGGGGAATTTGTACTTAGTTTTAGAATCACTTGCTTCCTGGTCGATATAGTGGTTAGGTTGACCAATTCTTTGTATGGGCGGGGAATTGTCCGCTTAGCTTTCTATGTTGATTAGTGGCCGAGTTTGGTTTGACAACCACTTAGTTTCTTACATTGATAATCATTGGAACTTGATGTCGCGCTATTTGCTATATGCATATTGATAAGGTGATTATTTTCTCATGTGTATAATGAATAGGTAGAGAATATAAGGTTAGTTGCGAGTTCTTAAAACTCATACTTATGGTAAGTTTATGACTCATAATCATATGATATGTTTTGAACCTCTCAGCGAATAGACGCCTATGGTCTGACTAGGATAAGTTCTTAAACCCATATGATTGTGGCAAGTTACTGAACTCATAATGTGTGGTAAGTTCGATGAACTGGGTATGGGAAAGTTGTGAATAGAGAATTGAGGATGATAAAGATAGATAGATAGAATTATTGAGCAATGGATCATTAGAGAAATTGAAGTTGATGATGGAAGCATAGGTATTCCAAATTTTCTAGTTATGCTAGACTTCGAAGTTTTTGACATCAAGCTAAATTCGCACTGATGTGCCTTTAAAAAAATGAATTTTACTATCCTCAACACATGGTGACAAGTGTGTAGGTGTGGACTTCGGGCCACTAACACATCGTTATCTGTTGTGGCATGATAACACCAAAGGTGATTTTCAATAGTTTTAAACTGTTTAAAGAAGAGTCTATGTTAATTGATTCGACTAGACGAAAATGATTTGAATTATCCAAATGTATTTTTATATCATTAATGCATCGTGCAACCTGGTGCAGAGATGATAAAAATGATGGAGTTATCAATGCAGAATTACTTAGTGTCGTATGTGATCTAAAGATCGTCAGCCACTATAGTATAATGTAGTATGACAAAGTCACAAAATGACGAAATCCTCAAACGGACTGTAAATACAGTGCGGTATCATGACGTCATAAAATGATTTTAAGAATTTTAAAGGTAAATTATTGCCAACTGAATTTAGCCAGAAATGTTCCAAATGAAATTTGAATTATTGATATGTGTTTAAGCTATATGATTCAGCTAGACAAATGTTTATGAAATTTAAAGTATTCTTTGAAAGCTTATGCCGAACCAAATTATTTTGGTACGAAATCTTATGATGAGTCTGAGGTGAATAACCCTGAAAATGGGGATATTCTAATTGGATAAAATATTCCAATCTAAGAATGCATATAGTCGTTCCGATTACTAAGGTACAACAGACTAATCATCTAAAGTACCCGCATCGGTAGTTTACCTTCTTCGTGATTGTAAACATACCTATTAGAAAATGTTTCAGAGGTAGAGTACCTTTCTTTCGTAATTGAAAGAGGTAGCAGGTAGAATTACCCTTAAACCTCAAAGTTAATAGTTTTTATGATTCCTCAGATAGATATGAAATTTTTTGTAACTCTTTAGAGTAATGTTGTGGTAGAAAGTGATGAGGATATGAAATAGTGTGAACTCGTTGCGTACGAGTAGAATCTGAGATGATTGAATAAATGTTATTATGACAACCTAGTTTTGGTGAGTGTTTAGAAGATGTAAACTCCTAGTGAGTAGTTATTGTAAAATGTGAAGATAGAAGAGAAATCCTCGAATGAGGAAATTGTAAATGTTAAGTTGAAAACCTAGTTTTGATCAATAGAATAGATCCTCATGGAAGGAGAGAGCATGTCCTCAAAAATTGAGGATGAAATCTTATGTGATTAAATAAAGGTTACTAAGACAACCTAGTTTTGATGAATAAAAGGAGTGGTGATTAATAGACTGTAATTTTGAGGACAGAATTCTTAGAAGAAGGGGTGAATGTGATAACCCAAAAATTCATAAAATCTAGAATGATTATAATAAAGGTTAAAGAATAAAATCTAGATGAGAATTTGAGGATTTATTTAAAATTTTCAAGTAAAACCTATATGGTTTGCTATTCGAATGAGAATAGAGAAAATATAGGTTACAAAATTTCAAAACCCTATAAATGAATTCATATGTACTTGAAGGAATATCAAGAATAATGTATTATGATACCTGTAAATTCGATGTGAACTGAATAGTCTAAAAAATGTTATATAATTACATATGAAAATTTTATTAAGGAGATAAGATTTCACATGAAGAGATGCTATGAGGTTAAACGAAGATGAGTATATGTATATAAATATATATACTTAGTAAGGTGCTACATATATTTTAGCAAGAGGAATGATGAATTAAGTTAATGATATAAGGATCAAGATAAAATTATGTTAGTAATTAACATAGTTTGACCGTTAGCCTTGACTGAAAAATAAGAATTCGAATAAGTATAAAGTTGTTAGTTAATACGATTAGCAATAAGAAGGGAGTAATTTAAAACTCAAAATTTGAGTTAGAGATAGAATTTTGAAGTACGGACTGCTCGGTTGCGTCCGAAACGTCAAATTTAGTCAGAAATAACAGTAAACTCAAAATGTGTAAGGGTTGACTTTTTGGTCAAAGTCAACAGTTGAATTTTTTAGAAAAAAGGTCAAAATTAGAGTTAGAAGTGAAATATGTTATAATTATGTGAATTATGTATATGATTAAATAAATATGCATTATATAATGCGAATACATTTATTTTGTATATAAAAGCGAATTAAGAATTAAGTTATGTAACCTAATATATATATTAGGTGTGATAATTAAAAACCTAAGAGATTATAATATGGTAGAATGTTAGTATATAAATATATATAAGAGATTTATTTTATATATCTTAAATAATTAATTTTATAACCAAGTCTAATTGGGTTATGAAATTAAAAAGGTATAAGTAATGAATTTATTTTCTAGTGTGAGAAATAAAAACCCTAATTAAATGATTAGGGTAAAATAAAATTAAAAATATTGGACTATAATAATGTCATAGGCTAAAAATGTATTTAGAGTTTAAGTGAATTAAGATTTAATGGACTAAGGAGATGATATTAAATTTGTAGTCCAATTATTTATTTAAGTAATGGATTTGTGACTAATTGATTTAAGGGCGATTAAATTATTAATCTAACCCAATATTTTATATGTGGGACAAAAATTATAATGGCCCAATCAAATTTTGGGTGGAAGCCTAAATTTATTTTGTTAGTAAGCAAAATAATAAAAGTGCAAGCCCAATAGAATTTAATTAATAAGTGGCCCAATTTTTTTGACCCACTTAAGAAGGGGCTATTTAGTTATTTGTTAAGTAAATTAATAATTAAAATAAGATAAGGAGTTGGAAGATAAGAAGGAAAGAAAAGAAAGAGAAAGAAAAAAAAGAGAGGAACGGGAAAGAGAGAGAAGAAGAAGAAGAAATGGCCGAAGGAATGGAAGAGAAAGAGGAGAGGGTCTGGCAGCCCTTAAGGGGGAAAGAAGGAGAGAGAAAGATCCTCCATGGAAGAAGAAGAAGGAGGAGAAGAAAGATTTTGGGAAAAAGGTAAATTCCTAAATTAATATATATATTTTAGTTAGATTTTCGTAAATCAAAGCTTGGATTTATGTTTATAAACTCAAAAACCATGGGTATCCAAGTTAATGAGTATTTTATGTTTATATCTACCCATATTAGGTGTTGATTTGGTTGGAATCAAAATGAATAGAAACATAATTTTTCTAGTTTAGAAACTCAAATTTCTTTGTACTTTGTATATCCACCGTTTTAAATCTATAACTCCTTTTTGTGATACGTCAAAAAGGGATGCTAAATATGTAAGTTATGTAGTAAACCCAAGTGGTAGCACTCAAAAAGGATGAGTTTACAAGTCATAGTGACTGATTTTCCTAAAATAGTCCCGTTTTTTGTAAAGGAAATAAACTATTTTGGGGCAGTTTCTGTCGGAGGCATTTTTGTCATTTTTTCGACCCTCAAAAATTCTGGAAAAATTGGGAGGATACTATGATAAGTTTTCTAACATCTCTAAGTGGAATCACTGAAAAAGGAGTTGTAGATTTCTGTATAGATTATTTTTATCAAAGCACAAAAAACTACAAAATGACAAAAAGTAAACTGCCAAGATTTTGCAAGGGCTATTTCGGCCACTTAATTTGTGAGAAAATTCCAGCCTTTTGGGACATGAAAATATATGGCATTAAGTACCTCCTGTCCAAAAATGAGCTCATTCTTACTTAAAACGACCAAGTTATGGTCATTTCAATTTTTGTGATTTTTTGACAAAAACGGCTATAATCGGAGTTATATAACTCCGATGACCACAAAATTTAAACTGGAGCGTCACGTTAGCACGTATAAGATTGTGTCAAAAGATGGGAATTTCTGGAGTTGAGCATGATGAGGCTAATTTCTTAAGCTACGCACTAAAAATAAATTTTGAAAAATACCAAAAAAGTTGAAAAATTATGAAAAAATACTTTTTGTGTATGAAATATATGTATATGTGTTTGGACAAAAGATAGAAAAATAATAAATTGATTTGGTATTTTCGTGAAAAGGATATGGAATCCAGCTTGCTGGATTGAGTAATTTGTGAATCCAGTTTGTTGGATTGGAAAATCTGATGAATCTAGCTTGCTGGATTGAAAAGAAGTTAACCGAATTGAAAATATGTTAAATCTAGTCTGCTGGATTGCAATCTAGTTACTGTATTTGGAATCCAGTTTGCTGGATTGCAGTTTAGTTTGCTGGATTGACCATCTAGGTTGCTGGATTTGGAATCCAGGTTGCTGGTTTAGTATTTGACTTATTAGAGTTTAAAGAAGAACTTATAATATATAAGATTAGAGACTTAAATCATAATATATATAATACAATGATTAAAGAATTATCAAAGGATGATAATAATACTAATGTGTTAAGCTGTAATCTAATATTTGATTTTCGTGATTAAGTGTTAGATAATTTATGGATAAAGAAATAGTATTATGAGCTAACATGTATGTTATGCTAGTTGAAAGATCAATCTTATAATTGATAGGTCTTTCATAAGAGATTAAATTAGATTGCTTAGCGGTAATCAGCGGTACATGCAAGTTTTCTTAACTCAACTTGAGTTGTATGTTCAAAGCATGTTAGTGAATAATTGTTGTTGATTATTGACGTCTATACTGATTATTGATTCGTACGTTGTGTATGATATAAATGTTCGTTAGGTATGAAAGGCTGATCACCTTCATTACCATTTGGTTCAGTTAATCTGTTCATGTTCATGCTCATGCTTAACCATTCATTTTTATTGACTTGGTCGTTCAGCTAAGAAAATTTGTTCATGGTCTTTCATAATGTTTATATTGTTGAAAGTTAGTTAGCTTATTGTTCAATTCTTTCAATCATGATATATTCTCAAATAAATTTAAACTTGCTGGGCAAATTTGTTGCTCACACTTGCTATATCATGATAAAAAAATTTAGATTAAGAGGAGAGCTCGAGTAAAGACTGTGACAAAGGCAAAGTCCAAGATTAAGCTATTATGCAGTTAGAACTATTAATTTTGCTAATGCAAATGATATTGTAAAATATTTAAGATATTGAAGGTATGTATTAAGTTAAGGTTGTAGACCTTGGGAATGCTGTGTAAAAGTTTAATGTATAAACAATTTATGTTTATATCTTCCGCAATAGTTATAGAAATTATGTACCAGATCTTAGGTAAAAAGTTCCTAGATTTGGGGATGCTACAGTGGGGTCCACCAATGATTGCACCGTCATACGAATATTCCCTGATAAAACGAATATTTTCCGACCAATCGAATATTTTATAACAACTTGCTTACTTTGCAAAATTTATAAATATTACCCACAACTATAATATTATATCAAAATTCACACCATAATATTCAAAATGATATTTTGAAAAAAATTCATCTTTATTCACAAAAGTTGGTGTCTTACATATTTTGAGTATTGATAGCAGTGTAAGATTTCCTCAACATAATCTCCGTTATTCCAGTTAGAACTACTTTTCTACTAAGGTAAAGGATATTATTTTTCTCGTAAAGAATGTTATTTTCTTTCAATACTCGTAAATGATATTATCTACTTCCATACTCGTAAGAGATATCATTTTCTTTCATACTCCATATTATGTAAAGAATATTATTTCATTTCATATTCCTAAATTTAAACTTACTATGGTAAGTATTGCTTCTATAATTCCTGAAATGAGTAAAAATCCCTTAAGTTTTGCGCTTCATCTAATATCATTTCGTTGAAATATTGGTCTGAACATTCTTATTAAATTTTAATCTTTTCTTGTCTGGGTACTATTCATGGGCACTATTCTTACGGTACTATTCATGAGTACTGTTCATAACAGAATTTAATTTCTTTTCTTTGTCCAAGTTATCTTTTATGAATCTTATTCTTAAAATTGAATCCATGTTATGATCTCACTTGATTCATTTTTATGTCATTATCATAATTCTTAGACTTAAATTTTGTTAAAAGTTATCTTTGGCCTGTAGTGCAAAGATGAACTGTTGATTGATATTTTTGACTCGTAGTGCAAACATAAACTGTTTATTTTTGCCTTTCTATTTACCTTCTTTGAATCGTTCTTCTTTTCATAAGATCATTTGGCCCTACAAGTAAGACTTGGTCTTTCTTGGTTGGAAAGTGACTCTCAATATTTTTCAATATGTTAAGGAAATTAGTGAAGCTGATATCTAGCTTGTTCATATGAAAAATTCACAACAATTGTGAAAGGAGTCAGGGAGTGAGTGCAAGATCAAATCTTAGCTCAACTCTCCATCCATGACAAAATTTGTTGTCCTAATTGTTCAATCAAATTGATAATGTTAAGGACTTTTATCTGTACCGTAGTGTCATCAGCCATTCTAGATCGGAAGATCTCCTTAGATATCTGATATCTATCAGTCCTACTTTCCTCACCATCAACTACTTGATGTGCAGGAGTATAGTAGGAGCATCCATAGTTTCATGCTGACGCTGAAGCTCGTTACTCATGGACGCGAGCATGATGCATTGAGCCAACTGTGCATCATCTTGCAACTTTCTAAAAGTAGCAATCTCTTCCTCAGAGGCATTGTCTGCAACCATTGCAGGGATAGTCGTATTAAGGACATAAGATAGCTTTTCAGGCGTGAGAACAATTCTCAATTTTCTTAACCAATTCGTTTAATTCGGTCCGGTCAAATAACATCTAATATGCTTTACAGTGATAGTAATTTAGACATTGTAAAATTCTATAAATAAATTTGTAATTAACAACATTTTAGCATACATTCTTTTATTAATTTTCAAAATAAATTAGGTCTTGTTTTAAATTGGTATCTCCCACTATTTTTTTCAAACTATATTACCCTCAATATATATAGTTCGTCAAAATCTAATTAAAGATTTACTAGTGAGAATATGGATCCCATTTTAAATGTATATAGCCTTGTGGTGACACAATAAACTATATATAAATAAATAGGTAGACAACTCTTGCCAATTACATCAACTATGCAACTCCTTGTATTTTACCTCTTAGATTATTTTGATCAAGTGGTGGCATGTCCGAATTAAAATTATCCAAGTTAAGTCCAATCTAACACTCCATATATTCCAAAAAAGAAAAATATTGTCCTTGTGGTGACACAACACAATAACATTGTTCAATTTTCTTTATAAGCATCAAATGTGATAAAATTAACATCTCAAATAATTAAGATAAGCCTTGTGGTGACACAACAAACTTATAATAATTAATTGATACTCAATTATTTTTATCATTCTAGAAGGCGACGTTCGATATTCCAAATATCTTTAAACGCTTAAGACTTAATATAAAAAATTTGATGGGTTTGTTATTAATTTGTCTTATCTTGTTTAGCGCGCATGCACATATATATATAAAATACGGTTCATATTAATTAACATGTGAAGCATGTTTGCATAATATATATATATATATATATATATATATATATATATATATATATATATATATATATATATATATATATATATATATATATATATATATATATATAGTATAAGCATGCACATATAGAATACTATATTCTACCTAGATTGATTATGGACTTTTATTCTAGTTTGGTTCACTAGAGCCACCAAGTGAACCAAAAGGTCAAACCCTAGGGGTGCAAGAATTAATATTTAAATATAACTATTACATTTTAATCCGGGCTCTATTACAAACGGGTCTTCAAGCACTCCTTGCTCCTTGATCTTCAATTCTTCAAAAATTAATTCTAACTATTCCTATTACAAAACTATTTAAAATAAATAAAAACCTTGATCAACAGTCAAGGGGAAGTACATAGGAGGGAGTTAGAATTTACATTAAGAAAAAATTAGAGAAGACAAGGTACGCAGACCTCATTTAATAAAATCCATACATTCATGCATCCAACTAAAATAAAATCCAATCACATTGGTCAATAGTCCATAATCAATCCCATTTATTATCATACACATCACTATATGCATCAATAAATAACATTCATCTCATGAACAATAAACATTCAATATATATTAATATCATTTAATGGGTAAATTTAGTTAGTATAAAATCTAATTTTGAATCAAAATAAACTTCTTTATTTTAATCCAAATTTAAATCAAAATAAACCTCTATTATTTTAAGTTATCTAATTTTGAATAAAATAAACTATTTTATTTTAATCAAAATCTTTAATTAAAATAAACTCCTTTATTTTAATTAATTATGGAATCCAATTCCAAAAAAAATTTCTTTATTAAAGGAAACATGGATTCTCTTTCCTATTCACAAATAAACTCTTTATTTTGAATAATGTGAAATTTTATTTCATATCTAAATAAACTCCTTTATTTATGGAAATTAGGATTCTCTTTCCTATTCACAAATAAACTCTTTTATTTTGAATAATATGAAATCTTATTTCATATCTAAATAAACTCCTTTATTTAAGGAAATATGGAATCCAATTTCAACTCCAATTAGTTATCATGGAATCCAATTCCAACTCTAATTAGTTAGCATGAAATTCAATTTTATGATTAAAATAAATTCTTTATTTTAATTATTAAATAATTAAGAATATTATATATATATATATATATATATATATATATATATATATATATATATATATAATATAATATAACATAAGTGTACGTGATTCACGTGAAGGTGAACGTGAATCACTAAGATCATCTGCAAGTGCAACATATATTATGAAAATATATAATAAGGTTTTCCCACTTTGGAATCATGTTTACTTTAAAAACAAAGCATTAACCTTTTACAGGATTAACGTTTTTTTTTTTAAAATCAGCCACATATTTCGTTTTTCAAAAAAAAAAACTAACAAGTGATCATATATATATATATATATATATATATATATATATATATATATATATTATAATAATAATCTGAATCACGTGCATCGCCCGAAAATCAAAACAGATTTAACCATTTTTATTTTTTATTTTTTTTATATACAATAAAATTATGCCCAATTAAATTGTTCTAAACACATATCAAATTAAAACAATTAATAATTCGCATAAAGGTTTGGCTCTGATACCACTGTTAGGTTTGTAATATTCATGAACGCAATCAAATTGCACAAAATAAGCAAAAACGTGTAAAAATCAGAGTTTAAAACTTTACAAACCTTATACCTGGATCATCCTTTATGCATAATTATTAATTAAACGAAAAGATAAAGAATGAGAATCATACCCTTGAAGATTCGAGCTTCCTCAGGTACAAGTTTACCTCCAAATATTTTTCGTGTTCAACTTGAATCCACCGAGTTGGGTTCCTTCCTTTGATCAACGTTAGTCATCCAAGTGTTTGGCCTCTAGAGGTGATCCACCAAGAAAGAATAAAGATTCAAGAATATGGGTGTTTGACAAAATCCTATTTTTTCTATCTCTCATAGAAAAGGAACGTACTATCCAACTATTGGAATTGCGTATCTAGATATCTGATATAAGACTCATCTTATAAAGATATCAGGTAATCCTATTTAATTAAAATAAGGTATTATTTATTTAATTAAATACTTTTAATTAAATGGGCTCCCTAACCTTATTAGGGATAATTAATTAAACTCCTTTAACTAATTTTCCCTCCTAATCCTATTAGGAATAAATGAGAGTACTTATATTAAATTAATTCCTAAACTCTTTTAGAAATTAAAATAATAATAATTGTAATAATATTAATAAGACTCCTCTAATTAATTTATATTTAATATTTCTAAAATATTAAATAATAAATATTAAGTTATTTAATTTATTCTATCACCATAGATTAAATTAAATATACTTAACATATTATTACGATTACAACATTAACTTCTTAAATAATTATTCTTCCTTTTATAGTGTGACCCTTTAGGTTCTCCATATTAAATCGGTTGTGAATAAATCAATTAGAACAATTCTAATCTTATTTAAATAAATAAATTAAATAATTAATTTATTTAAATAAATAATATTTATTCTACAATAGGGATAAGCCTCCCTAGCGATCAACGACTTTCTAGATAATATAGATTTTAACATTAATCATAAAAGAACCTTTGAGTAAATAGTTACCGTACAATTCAATCATTCCACCATACAATGTCCCAATTAAATATAAGACATGGAATTACTGTCAAGTCTTATTTTATTTAATTATATGTACTTCGACTCTTAAATGTAAAACACCAAATAATGAAAATTAGAAACTCCTTTCTAATTTCATTCTGCATTGGCCAAGGACTACTGGGTTGTTATTTATCGAATCACATAGGGTATTTCTCTTCTTTTACTAGAAGTGGTAGATTCTTTATTGATCATACATTATCTCCATGTACAACTTATTATACCCAAGCATACCCTTTGATATACCCTAAGGGTCTTAAGGAATAAGTCAAAGTATAACTCATCATACACAAGATACTATGATGATCTCAAGTCCAAGGATCACTTGTACTACTATCACTACAGAAATTCCTATTGACAGACAAGTAAAACTCCATTAGGTATTCCTTAGCGAGCCACGTTCAGTGAACCTATTCTTTAATAAGCACCTACATACTTGTTTTAGTGTCTCCACATAAATGATCATGAGATCAATCATCCTCATCCAATGAGCAAGCAACGTATGTACCAATCTATCTAGATTCACTAATTCCCAATTTAGTAATCCAACGATTAGGAACTATTTTAGTTTTAAGCTTTCTAAGAATTTAGATCTCATTAGAATGATCATCATCATCATTCTAAAATCATTGCTTAAAACTATGGGTTTATCACATATTATAAAATAGCATCATGTAGATAATTAAAAGCCTTTAATTAATTAATATTTTTTATTAATAAATGAATAAGATTGTTACAAAGTATATGATTTATCATCAAACCTGATTGGCTTGTGTGCATACTACTTTCAATCTCCCACTTGCAATAAAGTCAATCGCCATGGTATCGCATATCCTTCTTCTCTAAGTGACGATTATCCTGCTATTGGATAAGCTTTAGTTAATGGATATGTAATGTTGTTCTTGAGAGTTCACTATCTCTATAGTGATTTCCCATCTTTCAATTATTACTTTAATCAAATGAAAGTGCCACAACACATGTTTAGATCCAAGATGAGACTTAGGAACGATTCCTAGTTCTATAATGAACTTTTCATCTAAATAATCAACTTGTAGCTTCATTCATAGTTATATACTTTGTCTTTATCACTAAAGTAGCAACTCTTTGCTGTTTGGAACCTTTTTAATTTACTGCACCACCGTTCAAGGTAACGCTTTACCTTAAAGTGTATTTTCTGTCGTCTTGGTCTGTCTGAAAAAACTCGAGTCTGTTAAGCCCTCTAGTTTTAATTCAGACCCACCATGAATATGATCACATCCTTAGATTTGTATCCCCAATAACGATACTCTTTCCAAATCATTCGTGGAGGAATGTTTAGACAACTTTATCTTTACTAATTGTAGCATTAATATGTCATTCCTTATCCGTAATATATCAACATATAATATTAGAAATGTCACGACGCTCCCACTGACCCTTTTGTACACACTAGGTTCATTCTTATTTGTGATAAAATCAAACTCTTTTGATTTATTTCATCAAAACGAATGTTCCATTTTTGAGAAGCTTGCTTCAATCCATTTCTCTGAGTGTCTACAACTCTTACCTCATCGAATATAACTAGATCATCATCATCTATGATGTGTACCTCATCATCATCATTTATGATGAATCCATACCTCCCAGATATCTTCGGTACTATTCCAGATTTATGATTCGGTTGTGGTACAATAGGTCTATCTACAGGTTCCTCTTATTTAACTTATAGTGATTTGTGGTTCTTGAACTCTTCAAGGTCTATTATCCTCCCACTAGCCCCTTCAATGATAAACATCTTTATCTTAGAAGGTAGTATGTTTCGCAACGAACACCTTTTGTTAAGTAAGATTATAGAACATATACCCTAAACTTACTTTAGGATGCCCCACAAATCTATACTTATCAAATATTTTCCCAAGCTTATCCTTTGAAATCTTTTCACATAAGTTGGACAACCCCTTATCTTAACATACTTAAGATTATGAATCCTCCATGTCCATAACTTTTATGGAGTCTTGAGGCCGGATTTTGAGGTTACCTTTTTCGTAGATATGCAGCCATTTCTAGGGCATTATCCTAGAATGATACTGGAATGTCGGTAAAATCATTATAGACCGCACCATGTCCAACAAGGTATAATTTTTCCTTTCAGATACATCAATCAATTATTACTTATCATGAGGTGTCCTTTGTGAGAAAACCATTTGAGATAATCTAGAAACTTATTGCACAAGTATTTATTCCTTGATCCGATCAAAGAATCCTAATACTTTACCAATTTGTTTCACTTCTGAATTCTTTGAACCTTTCAAATAATTCACACTTGTATTTCTGCAAATACACATATTCAACCTTTTGAATAATTATCTCCTTTTCTTATACTAGTTTGTTCAATTTGTAAAATAATTTTTCACGTAAGTCAAGTATACTAAATCCATTAAGTAATATTTCAGTTCTATACAAAATATTATTATTATAAATAGAATAACAATTGTTCTTAAATATAATACCAAAGATTTTATTGTCCACCAACAAAATAGAAATAATGTTTCTAACAAGTACTAGAATACAATAACAACTTATTGATTTTATAGATTTGCCCGTAGGTATTGCTAAACTATAAGTTCCTATGGCTAATGTAGCAACCTTTGCTTCATTTACCAGACATAGGATTACTTATCCTTTGTTTAGCTTTGTACATCTGTTTGGTCCCTTCATAAATCTATATTTATGATAACCAAAGTCGGTATCCAATACCCAAGTAGAAACTTGACTTAAAGAAAAATTTATTTTAAATCATGAACAAAATTATATTTGTAACCGAAACTTCACTAAGCATCTTTTGGTTAGCCTCTGCAAGATAATTCTTGCAATTTCATTCCAGTGTCCTGGCTTATTGTAGTGGAAGCAAACTCCTTTGCTATCTGTATCAGTGTTGTTCTTATTATCCTTTTGTTTTTGCCTTCTCTATTTACCTTCTTAGAATCGATCTTCTTTTTAGAAGATCCTTTGGCCCCTACTAGTAAGACTTGGTCTTTCTTGGTTGGAAAGTGACTCTCAATATTTTTCAATATGTTAAGCAAATCAACGAAGCTGATATCTAGCTTGTTCATATGAAAAATTCACAATAATTGTGAAAGGAGTCAGGGAGTGAGTGCAAGATCAAATCTTGGCTCAACTCTCCATCCATGACAAAATTTGTTGTCCTAATTGTTCAATCAAATTGATAATGTTAAGGACTTTTATCTGTACCGTAGTGTCATCGGTCATTCTAGATCGGAAGATCTCCTTAGATATCTGATATCTATTAGTCCTACTTTCCTCACCATCAACTACTTGACGTGCAGGAGTATAGTAGGAGCATCCATAGTTTCATGTTGACGCTGAAGCTCGTTACTCATGGACGCGAGCATGATGCATTGAGCCAACTGTGCATCATCTTGCAACTTTCTAAAAGTAGCAATCTCTTCCTCAGAGGCATTGTCTGCAACCATTGCAGAGATAGGCGTATTAAGGACATAAGATAGCTTTTCAGGCGTGAGAACAATTCTCAATTTCCTTAACCAATCCGTTTAATTCGGTCCGGTCAAATAGCATCTAATATGCTTTACAGTGATAGTAATTTAGACATTGTAAAATTCTATAAATAAATTTGTAATTAACAACATTTTATCATACATTCTTTTATTAATTTCCAAAATAAATTAGGTCTTGTTTTAAATTAGTATCTCTCACTATTTTCTTCAAACTATATTACCCTCAATATATATAGTTCGGCAAAATCTAATTAAAGATTTGCTAGTGAGAATAAGGATCCCATTTTAAATGTATATAGCCTTGTGGTGACACAACAAACTATATATAAATAAATAGGTAGACAACTCTTATCAATTACATCAACTATGCAACTCCTTGTATTTTGCCTCTTAGATTATTTTGATCAAGTGGTGGCACATCCGAATCAAAATTATCCAAGTTAAGTCCAACCTAACACTCCATATATTCAAAAAATAAAAATATTGTCCTTGTGGTGACACAACAAAATAACATTGTTCAATTTTCTTTATAAGCATCAAATGTGATAAAATTAACATCTCAAAGAATTAAGATAAGCCTTGTGGTGACACAACAAACTTATAATAATTAATTGATACTCTATTATTTTTATCATGCTAGAAGGCGACGTTCGATATTTCAAATATCTTTAAACGCTTAGGACTTAATATAAAAAATTTGAGGGGTTTGTTATTAATTTGTCTCATCTTGTTTAGCGTGCATGCACATATATATATAAAATACGCGTCATATTAATTAACATGCGAAGCATGTTTGCATAAGCGTTTAAAGATATTTAAAATATCGAACGTCGCCTTCTAGCATGATAAAAATAATAGAGTATCAATTAATTATTATAAGTTTGTTGTGTCACCACAAGGCTTATCTTAATTCTTTGATTATAGACTTTTATTATAGTTTAGTTCACTAGAGCCAACAAAGTGAACCAAAGGTCAAACCCTAGGGGTGCAAGAATTAATATTTAAATATAACTATTACATTTAAATTCGGACTCCATTACAAACGGGTCTTCAAGCGCTCTTTGCTCCTTGATCTCCAATTCTTCAAAAATTAATTCTAACTATTCCTATTACAAAACTATTTAAAATAAATAGAAACCTTGATCAGCAGTCAAGGGGAAGGACATAGGAGGGAGTTAGAATTTACATTAAGAAAAAATTAGAGAAGACGAGGTACACAGACCCCATTTAATAAAACCCATACATTCATGCATCCAACTAAAATAAAATTCAATCACATTGGTCAATAGTCCATAATCAATCCCATTTATTATCATACACATCACTATATGCATCAATAAATAACATTCATCTCATGAATAATAAATATTTAATATATATATTGATATCATTTAATGGACAAATTTAGTTAGTATAAATTCTAATTTTGAATCAAAATAAACTCCTTTATTTTAATCCAAATTTAAATCAAAATAAACATCTTTTATTTTAATTTATCCAATTTTGAATAAAATAAACTATTTTATTTTAATCACAATCTTTAATCAAAATAAACATTTTTATTTTAATTAATTATAGAATCCAATTCAGAAAAAAAAATTCCTTTATTAAAGGAAACACGAATTCTCTTTTCTATTCACAAATAAACTCTTTATTTTGAATAATGTGAAATCTTATTTCATATCTAAATAAACTCCTTTATTTATGAAAATTAGGATTCTCTTTCCTATTCACAAATAATCTCTTTTATTTTGAATAATATGAAATCTTATTTCATATCTAAATAAACTCTTTTAGTTAAGGAAACATGGAATTCAATTTCAACTCCAATTAATTATCATGGAATTCAATTCCAACTCTAACTAGATACAAACCCGCGCTTTGCGGCGGGATTATTCATTTTGTTAATAATAAATTTATACATGTAATTAATAAATTAAAATATAATAAGAAAATGGTAGATTGTTGTGCGATTATCAAATTTTAATAGCATATGTTATATAGTGTTGCATAAAAATTTGGGTAAATTACATATACTATTACATTTTTAAAAATAATTACAACAATAGTGTACTCATAAAATATTTACATAGTTAATACAATTTCATATTTATTTACAATAGTAGTGCAATTAGGATTCCTTAATTTAGGGATTAGTTATCCACATGGCTTCTTCTCTCTCCTTATGTAGAACAACTACATTAATTAATCATCACTCTTCTTCTTCATTCAATAGAAAAAAATCTTCTATTCGACCGTCGCCGGCAGCTGGGTTAGAAACACTGGTGGCTGAGCCACCAAAGGATGAATATTTCATATTGCTTCTTCTTATTTTCTTAAACCCAGCTGTACATAGCACTAAAACTTCTGATAGATTAATTGCCGAAAAAATCAAAGAAGATTGTGAGGGGTTATACGAATCTCTCCATTACAGACATCATCGCCATTTTCTCTCTCTCTTTTTTTCCTTCTCAAGCTCCAACCCTCTGCTCTCTTTTTATAATCTCCAGTCTCAAAGTTTCTCTCCTGTTTGCTAAGTATCTGTGGCAAGGTACAAGTATTCATATATATAATAACTTAGTAACTTCCAAAATATTCTTGAACCTTCTAGAAAAAAAATTATTTTTGGTTTATTTTTTATAAATATTTGGTTACCCACAAAAAGTAGAATTGTTACTTTTGTACGAAGGTTTGGCTACCAACTGCACCATATTCATAATAATTTTATTTTTAAAATGTTATTTATACGTTGGTAACCAAATCTTCATAAAAAGATAACCAATTCAGTTTTATTGGGTTACCAATTAATTATAAAAAAAAATTTAAGAACAGTTTCTAACTGTTACGTGCAGATGGTATCCGAAATGCCATGTCTAAGTTTTCATTTATATAGTTGTTAGTTACTTATTAATAACCTTTTAAAAATAAAATTATTTTGAATATGGTGCAGTTGGTTGCCAAACCTTCATACAAAGGTAACCATTTTAATTTTTGTGGGTAACCAAATATTCATAAAAAAATTATTCGTGATTTCCTCTTTGTTCGGCTACTCCGAATTCGTTTTGGATCTATTCTTGCTGGTTTGGTAACTTCGACTTCTTCTTTTTCGATTTATTTTGGTAACTCCGATTTCTTCTTCTTCGATTTATTTTGTTTTGGTTGTTGTGATTTCCTCTTTTGTTTGGCTACTCCGAATTCATTTTGGACCTGTTTGGTAACTCTGACTTTTTCTTTTTCGATTTATTTTGGTTGTTCGTAATTTTCTCTTTGTTTTATTTTCGATTTGTTTGGTAACTTTGAATATTTGAATTTGAATTATTATTTTGAATTTGAATTTATTTTTGTTGTTAGATCCAAGATATTAGAATTTGAATTATTATTTATGACAATTATTTTTCCTTCATTTTAGGTTTCCTTATTAATATGAATTGAATCCTATACTAATTTTCTAAATTAAGGAATCCTAATTGCACTAATATTGTAAATTAGTATGGGAAAGTTATTATCTTTGTAATTATTTTGGTGATGCACTAGTAGTGTAATTATTTTTTAAATGTTGTATATTATTGTAAAGGACCCTAAAAATTTTATTCGCAAATACATATCCAAGTATATAATTAATCTGATCACTAAACCCTATAACATTACATAACAGTTGTGTGTGTGTGTGTGTGTATATATATATACATATTAATGTCTTGATAAAAATATTTATAATGTAACCAATATGGTTAAAAATGGGTAACTCTTTCATTCTAAAGCATTAACAAATATTTAGAAAGTGTCATGCATAATGTCATCGAATTGTTATATTGATATGATTGGTAGTGGTATATTTGAAGTCTGTTACACATTACACAAACCTCACCAAGCCTCAAATATCTGACACATGTACTTGATGCATTTTGAAGATCCATGTCTCGTATACGCTTACTTGCACCAGAATTCTAACATCCGAACGAAAGGAAAAACAGCGAAAGAATGTCTCAGTTTCGGTCCTCAGATATGAAGGGAAAGCACATGTTACATGCGAAAACTGAAAAGCACGAGAATTAATAATTATGTTGGATCTTCATGTCAAACAAACATCATGTCCAAAAACATAGCAGTATAGCATCATGTCATACATAACACAAAGTTATAGTTAAAGAACGAATACATTGCCTCAATAGTTTTTTTGTCAATTTTTGACAATTGTATAGGCACTCACAGTATTACCATAATGCCAAAAAAATATATTAATGATGATGAAAATGATTTACCGGATGCTAGTACTTAACAAATCATGCAAAGCCGCAATCCATATAATAGAATGCAATAAATGAAGAAGTCATAAATATAAACACCGTGGGATATAGTCCCCAAAATGAAGCCATAGCCCCTCCCATTGAATGCATTGTCCCATAATCTGAAGGTTTTCATATAAATCCTTTGCACTTTTAACAGTATTTAGAATTGTAGGGCGCAAAATTTTGTTGTGCTAAGTAGGATAAAATTTATGATGCACCTGAAATAATGCAAGAAGCATGACAACAAAAATTTAACTCTGCCAAGAACTGTATACACCAAATTCATTGTCACATTACCATTGAACCATAGGTACCAGGATTATCACATTTAAGCTTCTTCCAGTTTTGATCTTTTTAACAATCGTTGCAATCTTATAAATATTTACGATAAGAATCTGGACAATAGTGAGATATAAGAATTTAGACATACTTAATAGTTGATTTCAACATTGCCTAAACTATCAACCAAATAAATAATTATCTTTCCACAACTCTTTTATAGGAAATAGTATTGCCCGAGATAAAAAAAGTCTCACACTTAGCTAAAAATTCATGTGTTTGTCGGATTGAAAACTAACAGAACATAAAGGAATTTAGCTCCTATATTAAATAAAAACGAAAAGAATTAGTGTAAAACACATACGAAATGGACTTACATAGAATTTCAAATACTGTCATCCAAAAAGTAAAAGACAAACCTATTATACTCTTATTTAAATGTTTTTCAATGGTTATACATGAATATATATACACAGACAAAAAAAATGAATATACATAAACTCTACTCAGTACATGTATTAACAAAATTTCGAGTTGAATGTATAATAAAAATTAAACAATTTTGTAAGGGGTAGTGTTGAGAGTTTGCCTGTTTATTTTTGTCTTTGTAACTAGAATTTGGCTCGATCGAGATAGCTTTGTAAATGCATATCATAGATTTACCTAAAAAGATTCAAATAGATTATAGTAAAAATTTCATGAGATATAATAATAAAATAATCAGGGTTTACACTAATAATGAGCAGTAAAAAGATAATAGCCAGAAACAGTCAAACCTTTCTATATTAAATTGTGAAAAACTTTCTGGAAAACTACTTTCTCTGTAGTATTGTATGTTTGTCCATCTTTGTCACAAATTAGTATTTTTAGTCCACTCTTGCTTGTAACTCTTGATACTGCTACATACAATTGGTTTTGGCTAAAAATTGGACGTGACAGATACAGTCCAACATGTGAGAGAGATTGTCTCTGGCTCTTATTAATTGTCATGAAAAAGTAAACAACCAAAGAAAATTGTCTTTGTTGGAATTTTAAAGGTAATCTAATGTTTGACGGTGTTAAGACCAAGAGAGGTATGAAAACTTTATGTCCAAAATTGCTGACTGAAATTACTTTTGCTTCTATCAGATGTTTTTCCAATTGAGTTACTATTAATCTCGTGACATTGCACAAACCAAATCATTAATCTATATTTCGAAGCAACATTACAGGAACCCCAATTTTCAACGTTATCTTGTGGTTTGACATTCCAGAAGATGTAATGCTATTCAAAAATTATAGGGTGTAAATACCTTCATAGCTGTTTGAGTTTTCATCAACCTTACATAGGACATCTTAGATATGGTACTTCATCATCTGACCATAAATACATCACATATTCGTTCACATTATTTATAACATCAAGTGTAGGAGCAAGGATGGCTTGGTCTTGGAAATAAAAGTCATTCTCAAAATTTTCCAATAAATTAGGATATGTGATATCAACAATTGCTGCAAGGGGATTGATCGGATATTTGATAAGAAAGTTAGGATAAATAATAGAGAGTAATGATAGTAGCTCAGTAATGATAATATCATAAAGTAGTGATTTTTGGAGATAATAATTAAATTAGAAAATATAATATCAAAACAGTTTACATTACCAAAATAGTTTAGATTTGTAGTGATTTAGAGGATTATACATTTAAAATATTAATTTGGGATTAAAAAAAGTAGTGATTTTAGTAGATAATAATTAATTTAGTAATGATAATATTAGAACAGTTTAGATGTATAGTGATTTAAGGGATTATAAAATCAAAATAATAATGTAGGATTAAAAAATAATTGTTTTAGAAGATAATAATTACGTTGTGATAATATAAAAATTGTTTAGATTGAAAAAGTAGTGATTTAGTGGATTATAAAATCAACATAGTAACTTATGATTTGTATTATTTGTTATTTTAATTTTATTTTAAATATTTTAAATTGTATAATATTATTTTATAATATAATTATAAATGGTATAATATTATGTTGTAATATAATTAAATTAGTAATGATAATATCTGCACAGTTTAGATAAGTAGTGATTTTATTATATATGTGTATTATAATATTATACCATATATGTATGATATAATGTATGGTATAATTATGAATGTTAAAATATTAGAAAAGTAATTATTTTAAGATATAATAATTATATTTTAACATAATTAAATTAGTAACAGTTTAGAAAAGTAGTGGATTTTAGGGTTTATAAAATAAACATATTAGTGCAGGATTATATATATGTATGATAATGTATGGTATAAGATTATAAATGGTAAATAATACTGTAAAATTTTAAAAAACGAATTTATTAGGTTGTCACTGTTCGTAATGTTGGAACTTATATATATGCATGGTACAATATTATAAAAGGTATAATATTATAAAATTCAAAAACCAGTGTAATT
Organism: Panax notoginseng; assembly: GCA_016801055.1. Taxonomy (NCBI): domain Eukaryota; kingdom Viridiplantae; phylum Streptophyta; class Magnoliopsida; order Apiales; family Araliaceae; genus Panax; species Panax notoginseng. Next base: position 171,853,960 of record CM029019.1, read on the forward strand.
ATGTAAAAGTTGACATTATCAAAACAGTTTAGATTTGCAGTGATTTAGGGGATTATAAAATAAAAATATTAATTTGGGATTAAAAAATAGTAATTTTAGGATATAATAATTAAATTTAAAAGGATAATATCAGAACAGTTGACATTACCAAAATAGTTTAGATTTGTAGTGATTTAGTGGATTATAAATTTAAAATATTAATCTTTTAAAATTAATATGAAAATATAATGAAAAATCTGAACCTTAATGGTTCATAATATGGAATTATTTAATTGGTATATTAAAATAAATATGAAAATATCGAAATTTTAATTGAGTCTAAGCTTACTTTCAAACTGCCCGATTCAATTTGCAATTGGTCTAATTAATTAATAGATCATATTTCATGATTTAAGAAGCGGTCAATGAAATGGTAATGAGTTGTCTATCCGAGTTGTTAAAAGAGATTAATTTTTTATTCATTTCGTTCCATATTAAAAGTTCCTATTATTTAGTGAATTCTGTTTGAATCATTTCCTTAAGAACCATGACTTCTTTATTGGAATAAATCAATTTGTAATAAGTTGATTGAATGTTATATTCCATAAAAATTATAAAAAGTTGTCGATTACTTTGTTGATTGAATCCTTCAAGAATTTATTTTTTAAGTAGCATAATTCAATTGGATGAAAAAGTGTTGGTCGCGTAATTGGCACAAAAAATAAAATAATAAATATGAAAATATTTTAAAATGTTAATTTTTAGTACTTCCAATAATTGATGGAGTTGGTTAGAAAATAAATTTTTAAAAGATTTATTATCTTTCATATATCTAACCAATATTGTTTTCATAAATCTTGGGATGAGTTTTATATTATTTAAGTATTCCATAATTTATTAATTGATTGAGTTTTCCATAAATTGGTTAAGCAAATAAATTTTCATATATTTAGAATCAATTAGCGTGGTTCAAATAATTGGAAGAATTTTTGGAAGCTAATAGATTGAAGTTTTAAAATGAATATGAAAATAATTTTTAATTGCATGGAACTATGAAAGTAATTAATTAATCATAGAATAAATTTATTAGGCACATGAAAAGTAGGTAAAGTAGGTAAAATAAATAAAAGTCTAATATTTAAGGAAATTTACTTTTTAAATAATTAAAACTATTTTTTCATAAAAAGCAAGTTGGCCCTATCGTGTTTAAATTGATCCAATCTGGTTGTTGCTTAAGAGAGTTATCTAATTAACGGATCCTAAAATAATGTGGATGTTGATAATATCCATAAAATAAGGTGATCATTATATAATATCCTAAGTAATTGTCAAGGGTATTTTTGTTAAAGGCAATAAGAAGCATTAATTAGGATAAACATGTGTTAAATTTATAGAAGGACATGTGTCAATATATTGTGCTATGTACTGTGATTTAGTATATATAATAGATAGATTATGAATGATATAATATTAGAAAAGTAGTAATTTTAGGATATAGTTATTTTAAACTGTATAATATTATGTTGTAATATAATTATAATGGGATGCACATTAATTATATAGAACATGTGTTACAATGTGGGAAAGGCACATGTCATTCAATGGTGCTATGTACTGTAATTTAGTATAGATAATAGATAGCAGATAACAGATAATAGATAATAAATAATAGATAGATTCCATTCAAAATCTTACCACATCAGCACAACCTGAGCTCACGTAAATTGTTCATTCCATTTTAATAAAATAATTAAACCAATTTCAAGTTTCATGACAAAATTAATTATACTTCCAGTACGTATCTCGTAAAAAACCTAGTTTAGATTCTTTTACTAATCAATTAGTGAAAATTACAATTTCAATTAATGTAAATTAATTTGATAATGTAATAGTTGATTTCTTGAACTACTTTTAAAAATATCAGTTACTACAAAATTATTATTTAAAAGATAAAAATAAATATTCACATGAATTTTAAAATTTTAAAAATTAACTATAATGAAAGTTAAATAGACTCATTTTGTTAAACAGAAGAGTATATACGAAAGAAAAATGTTAATAAATTCTATATATGAAAAAATTATATACAACTTACGTGTAAGTTCCATTAGCTAGCTCAATTAATGCTTGAACCGCCAACCTCCGTTGCGCCACCACATCCGACATAACCATCTTCACCAGAGGCAGAATACCTGTTCAGATTTAGGGCAAAATTAGGGGATTGAATTTAGATTTTTTATAATTTCAGTTGTTATTTTAGATGTGTATTTTTGTCAAGGGCAATAAGCTGGAGTATTAATTAAGATGGACATGTGTTGATTTTATAGAATGACAGATGTCAATTTATTGTGCCATGTACTGTGATTTAGTATATATATAAAATAGATAATATATAATAGATAATAGGTAATAGATTTCTCAATCAAGACTCTAGGATATTGCATTGCATGGTCATATTTATGGAAGTGGTTAAATAGTTATGACATAAAGTAATTGGACTTTCAAAATTAATATGAAAATACAATGAAGAATTTGAACCCTAATGATTCATAATATGGAATTATTTAATTGGTATATTAAAATAAATATCAAAATCTTAATTGAGCCTAAGTTTACTTTCAAACTGCCCAATTCAATTTGAAATTGGTCTAATTAATTAATAGATCATATTTCATGATTTAAGAAGCGGTCAATGAAATGGTAATGAGTTGTCCATCCGAGTTGTTAAAAGATATTAATTTTTTATTCATTTCGTTCCATATTAAAAGTTTCTATTATTTAGTGAATTCTGTTTGAATCATTTCCTTAAGAACCATGACTTCTTTATTGAAATAAATCAATTTGTAATAAGCTGATTGAATGTTATATTCCATAAAAATTATAAAAAGTTATCGATTACTTTGTTGATTGAATCCTTCAAGGATTTATTTTTTAAGTAGCATGATTCAATTGGATGAAAAAGTGTTGGTCGCATAATTGACACAAGGAATAAAATAATAAATATGAAAATATTTTAAAATATTGATTTTTAGTACTTCTAATAATTGATGGAGTTGGTTAGAAAATAAGTTTTTAAAAGATTTATTATCTTTCATATATCTAACCAATATTATTTTCATAAATCTTGGGATGGATTTTATATTATTTAAGTATTCCATAATTTATTAATTGATTGAGTTTTTCATAAATTGGTTAAGCAAATAAATTTTCATATCTTTAAAATCAATTAACGTGGTTCAAATAATTAGAAGATTTTTTGGAAGCTAATAGATTGAAGTTTTAAAATGAATATGGAAATAATTTTTAATTTCATGGAACTATGAAAGTAATTAATTAATCATAGAATAAATTTATTAGGCACATGTAAAGTAAGTAAAATAAATAAAAGTCTAATATCAAAGGAAACTTACTTTTCAAATAATTAAAACTAATTTTTCATAAAAAAGCAAGTTGGCCCTATCGTGTTTAAATTGATCCAATCTGGTTGTTGCCTAAGAGAGTTATCTAATTAATGGATCCTAAAATAACGTGAATGTTGATAATATCCATAAAATAAGGTGATCGGTATATATATCAAAGTAATTGTCAAGGGTATTTTTGTCAGGGGTAATAAGAGGCATTAATTAAGATGGACATGTGTTGAATTTGTAGAAGGACATGTGTCAATATATTGTGCCATGTACTGTGATTTAGTATATATAATAGATTAGTTAGCATGAAATTCAATTTTATAATTAAAATAAACTCTTTATTTTAATATTAAAATAAACTTTTTATTTTAATTATAAAATAATTAAGAATATTATATATATATATATATATATATATATATATAATATAAAATAAGCGTACGTGATTCACGCGAAGGTGAACGTGAATTACCAAGATCATCTGCAAGTGCAACATATATTATGAAAATATATAATAAGGTTATCCCACTTTGGAATCCTGTTTACTTTAAAAACAAAACATTAACCTTTTACAGGATTAACGTTTTTTTTAAATCAGCCACGGATTTCGTTTTTCCAAAAAAAAACTAACAGGTGATCATATATATATACTAACGTTATAATATATATTATAATAATCTGAATCACATGAATCACCAGAAAATCAAAACAGATTTCGCGATTTTTTTATTTTTATTTTTATTTTTTTATGCAATAAAATTATGCCCAATTAAATTATTTTAAACACATATCAATATACATATCAAATTAAAATAATTAATAATTCGCATAAAGGTTTGGCTCTGATACCACTGTTAGGTTTGTAATATTCATAAACGCAATCAAATTGCACAAAATAAGCGGAAACGTGTAAAAATCAGAGTTTAAAACTTTACAAACCTTATACCTGGATCATCCTTTATGCACAATTATTAATTAAACGAAAAGATAAAGAATGAGAATCATACCCTTGAAGATTTCAAATATTTTCCGTGTTCAACTTGAATCCACCGGGTTAGGTTCCTTCCTTTGATCAACGTTAGCCACCCAAGTGTTTGGCCTCTAGAGGTGATCCACCAAGAAAGAATAAAGATTCAAGAAGATGGGTGTTTGACAAAACCCTAGTTTTTCTATCTCTCATAGAAAAGGAATGTACTATCCAACTATTGAAATTGCGTATCTAGATATCTGATATAAGACTCATCTTATAAATATATCAGGTAGCCCTATTTAATTAAAATAAGGTATTATTTATTTAATTAAATACTTTTAATTAAATGGGCTCCCTAATCTTATTAGGGATAATTAATTAAACTCCTTTAACTAATTTTCCCTCCTAATCCTATTAGAAATAAATGAGAGTACTTATATTAAATTAATTCATAAACTCTTTTAGAAATTAAAATAATAATAATTGTAATAATATTAATAAGACTCCTCTTATTAATTTATATTTAATATTTTTAAAATATTAAATAATAAATATTAAGCTATTTAATTTATTCTATCACCATAGATTAAATTAAATATACTTAACATATTATTACGATTATGCCATTAACTTCTTAAATAATTATTCTTCCTTTTATGGTGTGACCCTTTAGGTTCTCCATATTAAACCGGTTGTGAATAAATCAATTAGAACAATTCTAATCTTTTTTAAATAAATAAATTAAATAATTAATTTATTTAAATAAATAATATTTATTCTACAATAGGGATAAGCCTCCCTAGCGATCAACGACTTTCCAGATAATATAGATTTCAACATTAATCATAAAAGAACTTTTGAGTAAATAGTTACCGTATAATTCAATCATTCTACCATACAATGTCCCAATTAAATATAAGACATGAAATTACTGTTAAGTCTTATTTTATTTAATTATATGTATTTTCGACTCTTAAATGTACAACACCAAATAATGCAAATTAGAAACTCCTTTTTAATTTCATTCTGCCTTGGCCAAGGACTACTGAGTTGTTATTTATCGAATCACATATGACATTTCTCTTATTTTACTAGAAGTGGTAGATTCTTTATTGATCATACATTATCTCCATGTACAACTTATTATACCCAATCATACCCTTTTGTTAGAGTTTATGCCCTAGAGGTCAATTATTTGATATAATTGCTTAACATTTTGATATTATATTTGATTGAATAAATAAATAATTTTATTATGGTTTTATTTACTGCGTAATATAATTGTTAACATAATAAAATTCCTTAGAATAGTGATACAAATTATATAGTTTCAAGTATGTGACTTGAACATGAGATTATATAATTACAATTAGTATCATTGTTCTTAAATGTCCCTAGTCGAGTATCATTGTTGATGGGACAACAATGATGCATTGAGACTAGTATGTTGATTGACTGATGACCAAATCTCATTGGTCATAAATATATGAGATATTAAGTCAATGCATAGGTACATGTTAGAGAACGATGTACTGGACAGACCCACCATGAGAATTCTATATGGAGCATTATGCGAAGTGTCATTTGCAATTCTCATAGTGACAATGATGTAATGGTCCTCCGACCTGAAATCACTATATTACTACACGAGAATTTATGTACTTTGATATCATCAAATGTCACTTTTAATAGGGTGGACTATAAAAGTGATTATTGGGTACATCATGAATCGTGTGAGGAATATGAGTGATCTAGATGGAATTTAACCATCCTATATATTAGGGGTGATATCCATAGGCCTCTTGATTGAGTAGAACTATGAAATGCATGGCCATGCTCAAATAATGATTTGTTTCATGTAGTCCACTCATTGATCACGAAAAACTCATATTAAATTATGAAGAGTATGACACATTCCATGACTCGAGTTTAATCTTGGATATTAAGGTTAAAAGGATTAAATTACATTGAAACATTGGTCACAAAAAGGTTGCATCGAATCATTGATCTTATTATTACTTGGGTAGCAGTGATGCATTACTAGATGCCGCTCACCGTTTATAACTTTATAATATGATTTTAAGGTTATTGCCAACGTAATAATAACCTATAGGGTCACACACAAAGAACGTAATTAAAAGAAAATTAATTTAAATTGTAAAGATTTAAATATGTCAATATGATTGATATAATTTTAAATTACGAATTTAAATTAATAGGATAATTTATATATAGGTATATTAATTAAGTAAGACTTAATTAAGATATATATAAATTCAGATTTTAATAACATTAGGTTTTGATTAATTCCCCCTAACTGCTATATATATGATGTATATCAGTCACTTTAGGTTTTACGTCAAAAAAAAACCCTAGCCGCTCTTAGAGAGAGACTAGAAAAAAAACAGTTTAAAAATCCTCATCCTTGGTGGCTAGTACCGCGTTTCCTTCTTCTGCAGATCGTATGACGATTCGTGTGGAGCGTTCGTGTGGATACCGTAGAGACGCAGTCCGTTTGAATTGCATTGGAGATTCGACCGCATCGATTCTAGCTTTTACAATCGGTATAATTTCTTACCACTGAATTAATTATTTTTCGCATGGATCCTGTTTTAGGGTTTCGAAATTGCTTTAAATTTTAATTTCCGCTGTGCGTTTCTGTATCGAAACCCCAACACCTTTGATATACCCTAAGGGTCTTAAGGAATAAGTCAAAATATAACTCATCATACACAAAATACTGTGATGATCTCAAGTCTAAAGATCACTTATACTACTATCACTACAGGAATTCCTATTGACAGGCAAGTAAAACTCCATTAGGCATTCCTTAGCGAGCCACGTTCAGTGAACCTATTCTTTAATAAGCACTTACATACTTGCTTTAGTGTCTCCACACAAATGACCATGAGATCAATCATCCTCATCCAATGAGCAAGCAACGTATGTACCAATATATCTGGATTTACTAATTCCCAATTTAGTAATTCAACGATTGGGAACTATTTTAGTTTTAAGCTTTCTAAGAATTTAGATCTCATTAGAATGATCATCATCATTATTCTAAAAGCATTGCTTAAAACTATGGGTTTATCACATATTATAAAATAACATCATGTAGATAATTAAAAGCCTTTAATTAATTAATACTTTTTATTAATAAATGAATAAGATTGTTACAAAGTATATGCTTTATCATCAAACATGATTGGCTTGTCTGCATACTACTTTCAATGGACTAAGGATAATTTGTTCTACATTATCTTAGTCATAATATTTTTTATTGGGCTAGTTGAGCTCACCCTTTTCCTTTTAGTTCTATTGTTCTTCTCAGGAGGTGAGAATGTAGTTAGGACTAGTCGAGAAGTGGAGTGATGGTTCGAGATGGTTATTATAGTCGTCCTCACTATTTTGTAAAATAGTGTAACAATAATTATAATGAGGACTGTATTTGAGTTTGGATATTTTTTACGAGATAATATTTGTATTGAAACTCAGAGCTCATGTTTTGTCGTATTTTACACAATAATTAATATTTATATAATTGACGTTTGTATTTGAATTCTGTACCATATATTTGGTGACTCAAAATGGGTTGTGTGGACCTATTTTGGGGGCGTCACAATAAGCACTTAGCAACATTGATTGGATAGCTTGAAAGGATTGGAATTCCTGGAGACTGAAGAAGCTTTGATAGAGTTTATTCTTCTCTATTTGTTTTCTTTGATTTTGTAATCCATAAATATTGTTTATATTGCTACTAATGTTTAGTTTAAGAGCTATGAACTAATTATTGGCTCTAAGGTTATAATGGAACCCTTTGGTAATTTGAATTGAATATCTTATCTCTTTGGTTGGCACCATATGGTTTGGATCAATGTATTCATGCTTAATAATTCTTGCTAAGAAATTAGTGATGATTTTGGTAATCTATATGAAATTGAAAGAGGGATTATAGATTTACACCTTAATATATTAGCATGTGATTATGAGTTATCTACTTGATTCGATTGCATAATTTATGTATAGAATATGCATATATATGTGCACCATGTGTGACCTAATTGAGAACTTATGCTTTAAATCCTTGTTATGGTTAATTCGCATAAACATGTGTAGGATTATTTCCTAGCTTGGATGTTCTTTTCTGTTCTATTCCCTATCGGGTGGACCTAGAGAGGATATGTTTGTACATACCTCGGAAGATGTGTATGAGCACTTATGTGTTCTCGGTCGACAAACTGTCGTGACCACTAAGACCATAGAGAGAAGGTTAGGAAGTTTGATGGAACATAGCACACCAAGTGTTTGACAAAATGCTCATGTGGGGTGAAGTTATGACCTTAGCTTGAAGCACCTTTGATACCATTCGTTATCCATTTACTTGCTTTGATAATTAGATATAACTAGATTAATTACACATCTATTATTCTGCTGTTCGAATAAGACTTAAGCGATAAAAAGTCGGTATTTGGTAAATATTAGTGATAATTCCTCGTGGGTTCGACACTATTCTTATCACTGTACTACTTGTTAGACCGCATATACTTGCGCATGTTTAGTGATTGGTAATCCGACCAATAAGTTTTTGGCGTCGTTGCAGGGAAATTATTATTCTAATATTGTCCAATATTGATTTCAATCAATTTAGTCTTAATTTGAATGTATATATATTTCTTTTATTTGTTTGATCTTCCTTTTTATTTTTAAGCTTACAGGTTATAGATGATCATTTTTATCAATGGCCTTTTGAGAGGATGACACAACCAAGATCAGAAGAAGGACTTGAGCGATTGCAAGATCAAATTTCAAATCTCTTAAGGTTTTCTGATAATCTTGAGTGTTAGTCCACTCAGAATGCCTACTGTCAGGAACGAGCTGACAATGAACTAACTTACAATCATCCGGACTGTAAGGGTTATCCAAACTCTGGAGACTATAGTCAAGAGCAGTATCATGATCCAAATTTTTCCTATCAGACAGAATTTGAATATCAGTCTCCGCCGCAATATAAGGTAACATCTCAAACCGATGAGCGCCCTTCTATATGCTTAAAACGAGAAGAAGATAGAAGGCTTGAAGAGCTCCTTACCAACTTTATAGAGAGAAATGAGGTTCGAATGGCGAACCAAGACGCCTCATTGCAGAGCCTCGAGAGTCAATTGGGACAACTCGTCAATGCCATCATAAATCCACCGCAAGGCAATCTATCGAGCATAACTAATCACAACGATGAAGTTGTAGAGCATTGTACGGTGGATACGCAAGGAAAAGGCGATGAGTCTCACAAAGTTGCTAAGGGAGATGTCAAAGTGCCTATTGACCAACCTGTGGAGTCTGAAGAAAGAGAAGAAAGAATCACGAGTGGTTGTATTGTCAAAACTAATGAAAAGTTAGAAACCACGCTCACGGTTGTTGAAACCCTAGAGGGCCCACTAGAGCACATTGAACGGTTTCAGTTTGATGAGAAAGGCGAATTAGTGGATAATTCAAGTGGTGAATGATTCTTCGTGCCAATAGGTGAAGTGAAGTTTAGGGATGGCCAATCATCCATGTCTGCCATGAACATCAAGGAGTTGACAAATAGGCGGCATGAAATGGTCGTCTTCGCATATGAGCCGGATTGAACGGTAGTGAAAGAGTAGGGCCGACGACTTTAAAACAAGTGCTTGGTGGGGAGGCAACCCTATCTCAGTATCAATTTCTCTACTTTTCTTTGCTTCTGTCTAGTTTTATAGTGTATTTCTTCTATATTGTTTTTTATCATAGATTTCAATATGTTTATTATTGTAGTGTTTTATCTAGTATGCATGTTTATATGTATATAGTAGTTAGAGTTAAACTAGTTATTTGTGGGTTTTAATAGTTTTTGTGTGCCTTTGTAGTTGTGTTAGCTTATCCTTGACTTGGCATATGCAGGAAAACCATGTAGAAAACTCTTATGTAGGGTCGGCGCTGCCGCGCCAAAATTTGCACTGAAAGCCGCACTGCAGCGCCGAGTTCATTTCCCCAATCTTCATCTCGCGCTGTAGCGCCAAGAGACAAAGCACACCTCGCACTGCAGCGCCACAAAATTCTACATCCTACTAGAAAGTCGCGCTGCAGCGTCAGAGTTTGTATTGCAAGTCGTGCTGCACCGCCATCACCCAACTCAACCTACTGGAAAAACTCGTTGTAGCGCCATCTTTTTGCATGAAACCGGTGCTGCAACGCCAATTAAAAATCCAGTATTGAGATTCACCACTGCAGCGCCTCTCAACGAAGAAAATCCTGCGCTGCAGCGCCATCAGCGAATTTTTCTTTTTTAAAACAGACAGAAGTCAGAAAGGGGAGGCCATTTAGTAGCCTTCTCTCGATAGATCTCGACAGCCGAAGCAACCCAAACCATACGCCTCACTTCCTCAAACCCTAGCCTTCGATCGAATCATACATCTAAACCATAAGACCCAAATTCAGGTGCGCAACAAGATTTAAGGTTAGAAATCAAGCTAGGGTTATCCACTCAAGGTAATTGGGGATCTCATTCCATTAGAAACTAATTTTGATTAAGTTGTCTTCTGAAGAACTATTTGTGTAAGACCCCAACTTATTAATGAATAAAATCAAATTTTCTCTAAATATTATTGTGAATAATAAGGTGTTAATTTGATATAATACTTTGGTTATGGGTGAAATGTGCAAATTTTGCAAAATAAACAAGTGGTTATAAAATATTCATTTTTGGTCGGTGAATATTCGTTTGGTCGTGGAATATTCTTGCTGTCGGGGAATATTCGTACGACGGCGCAGTCTTGTGTGGGCCCCATAACGAAAAGCGATTGGATGAAGAAAACGACAAGTATAAGTTATTTTTAATTAACGGCGTAGTTGTTACCGTTTATACTGTTGAAATACTCGGTGGTTAAAATACAGTAGCACATGGTATTGCACCAATTATTGATTCTTACGTAAGAAGGCACTACTCAATAATTGTTACAGTAGTTACTGTTTAATATTTTATTTTATTGATTCAATAATTTGTGCGTTGATATTTTATATTATTGTTGTTTCAATAATTATTACTGCACAGTATTTCCCATTATCAGATCAATAATTCATATTATTTGAATAATATTATTAGATAACATTATTGGCAATGTCTAGAAAGTTCTGTCTAAGGAGAGGTTTGGTCACCTAATTGTGCGCCAGTAAGGAAAAATCCTTATTGGAAAGCCCCCTCTTTCTTGGGAACGGCCTGGTTGTCATAAATGTAATTCTGTAATATTATTTGTGAATAATTAATTATTGATTCATATGATAAGGAAATATTTATTTTATCTGGATATAAATGAGGGATATATTTTTGTGGTTAAAAATGAATGAGTTAATGTTGAGGTTTTTATCAGTATTTTTGTCGAAATTGAGGTATTAAAAATCAGGGTTTTTGAGATATATTGCGGGGGTTATAATTTTTAATTCGACCGTTGGATCGTGGTAATTTTTGGATATGTTATACATATATAAGTTGAGTATATGTCCACAAATTTTGAACCATTAAAAATGAACGTATGATTTATTATGAATTTTACGAGATGACTGGTTCAGAAATTGTTGAAGTTTTAGAATTTATCATTTTGGTAGAAAATTCTAGAATTGGTGGGCCCCACTTTTGGTTGATGAGAAATGTGCTGAAATTTTTATTCAAATGTGGTTGGTGAGAATAGTAGCAGGTAAAGCCATCAGGTTGCAGGTCAAGTCTGCTTCGGCGTGCTAACATTTTTCTATAAATAGAGGGCTAAGTTAGAATTGAAAATCACACCAGAATTCATAAGTTTTTTCTCTTTCTCTCTCTAGATTATTGAGTGTATTTTATGAGTATTTAGATACTTTGAGAGTTGCTATTCAGCACAAGTTTCATTCAGCCTCATATCTGATATTCAGTCAGAAGTACGGTTATTTTGAGGTAAGGGATATTATTTTCTTTTTAAATGATATTATTTTCTTCAATATCGTTATGCTGAAATATTGATATAAACTTTTTATCAAATTTGGAACTTTTTGTGTCGGGGTTACTATTCACGTATACGACATATTCACGTATACGGTACTATTCACGTATACGGCACTATTCACGAATACGACACTGTTCACCGAAAAATAACATTTTCCCTTTTTGTCCAAGATGTCTATTATGGTTACTATCTTTGATTGTATCCATGTTTTGATCTTTATTTTTGAATTCTGCTTCACAATTGATTATTATGAAGTATTATTGATCTTGGATAAACTGTTATACGAATCCCTACTATTTGTCCTTCTGTCTCACTGGATTCGTTTTCTTTAAAATATATTTCATCATCCTCAGTCCTAAATGATTATACTACTGAATATCTTTGGCCTGTAGTGCAAAGATGTATAATTACCTGATGAATATCTTTGGCCTGTAGTGCAAAGATAAACAGGTGTTGAGATGAACATGACTGACTGGTGATACAAATGAATATCTTTGGCCTGTAGTGCAAAGATGAATATTTGGTTAAAGATGATTATTAATTGATGTTACAGGGATAAAATATTGATGATGAACTTTTAAATCTTAGAAGACAGTAGAATTCATTCTCTACTTGACTCTTCTAATGATTTGTTGTTTCCGCTGTAGTTGTTGATCTAAAACTTGTTGTCGATTATATTCTATCAGATTTTCCCTATTAAATAGTAATGATAATTTGTTGTATATTAGCTTAGTCATAATATTCTTTACTGGGCTAGTTGAGCTCACCCATTTCCTTTTTGTTCCATTTTTCTTCTCAGGAGGTGAGAACATAGCAGGATCTAGTCGGGGTATGAAGTGATGGTTCTAGAAAGATGTTTAGCAGTCCTCACTATTTCTGTAAAATAGTATTTGAATAATTGTAATGAGGACTTATTTGAGTGTGGATATTATCTAGAAGACAATATTTGTATTTAAACTCACAGTATGTATTGTCGTATTTTGCACGACAATTGTATTATTGAAGTTGTGGTTTACTTTTTGTACTATGTATTTGGCGACTCAGAATGGGTGTTGTATACCTATTTTGGGGGCATCACAGTTGGTATCAGAGCTTAGGGATATGATCCCTGGCTGAGATGTGAGACAAGAACTAGGAGGGGAGAGACGGGGAATTCCTTCGCTAGTATGACCTGACTAAGTTTATTTGGTGTTTATTTGGTCGGTCAGAGTATAGGGATAGTATATGACATGACTATTAACCCTTGTTTTATGGCAGTATTTAAGAATGACAGCTGAGAACGTTATTAATGGAGTAAATCAGATCGTGGAGACACCTTTGATCACCACCCAGGAGAATGTGCAACATAAAGGCAATATTCTTCCTGTAAACAACATTACCGAGCAAACGATGAATGATGGAATGTTTAGGAGCTTTTTGCAGTTCATGCAAAATCAGATGAGGGAGACTCGTGTGCAGAATACAGGTGGAAATGATAACAATGCGCGGCTTGTCACAGCCAAGCAGTTCATGTAAATCATATAAACTCACTGCAATCCAAAAGTGATTCAAGAGAATCATCCTGGAAAGTAATAGCCTCTCATGTGTCACGAAATCATGGAATGGCCCTTGAATAACGCAAAGGACGGAAGCAAAAAAAATAAAATCGGAAATACCAATTTTAAAAAACAGCTTTCGTTTTTTTTCTTTTATAAAATAAATTTTATACAACAAAATTATGCCCAATTAAATTGTTCTAAACACATATCAATATACATATCAAATTAAAACAATTAATAATTTACATAAAGGTTTGGCTCTGATACCACTGTTAGGTTTGTAATATTCATGAACGCAATCAAATTGCACAAAATAAACGGAAACGTGTAAAATCAGAGTTTTAAAATTTTACAAACCATATACCCGGATCAACCTTTATGCACAATAATTAATTAAACAAAAAAGAAAGAACAAGAATCATACCCTTGAAGATCCGAGCTTCCTCAGGTACAAGTTCACCTCCAATCCTTTTCGCGTTCAACTTGAATCCACCGAATTTGGTTCCTTCTTTTGATCAACGTTAGCCACCCAATTGTTTGGCCTCTAGAGGTGATCCACCAAGGAAGAAGAAGAATTCAAGAAGATGGGTATTTGGCAAAACCCTAGTTTTCTATCTCTATAGAAAATGCGTATTCTCCCAACTATTGGAATTACGTATTCATGTGTTGTGAAAGTGTCAACCACTTCACCCATAATAAGACTCCTCTTATTTATAGATGTGGGCAACCCTCCTTAACAATTAAGAAATTGAGTTTTATTTTAATTAATTAAATTCCTTTAATTAATTAGGCTCCCAATCTTATTAGGAATAATTAATTAAACTCTTTTAATTAATTAGCCTCCTAATCTTATTAGGATATACGAGAGTACTTTTATTAATTAATTCCCAAACTCCTTTAGGAATTAAATAATAATAATAGTAATAATAATAATAAGACTCCTCTTATTAATTTATATTTAATATTTCCAAAATATTAAATAATAAATATTAAGCTATTTAATTTATTCTATCACCATAGATTAAATTAAATATACTTAATTTATTATTACGATTATGCCATTACCTTCTTAAATAATTATTCTTCCTTTTATGGTGTGACCCTTTAGGTTCTCCATATTAAACCGGTTGTGAATAAATCAATTAGAACAATTCTAATCTTATTTAAATAAATAAATTAAACTAATAATTTATTTAAATAAATAATATTTATTCTACAATAGGGATAAGCCTCCCTAGCGATTAACGACTTTTCAAATAATATATATTTCAACATTAATCATAAAAAAAATCTTTGAGTAAATAGTTACCGTACAATTCAATCCTTCCACCATACAATATCCCAATTAAATATAAGACATGAAATTACTGTCAGGTCTTATTTTATTTAATTATATGTATTTCGACTCTTAAATGCACAACACCAAATAATACAAATTAGAAACTCCTTTCTAATTTCATTCTGCCTTGGCCAAGGACTTCTGGGTTGTCATTTATCGAATCACATAGGACATTTCTCTTCTTTTAGTAGAAGTGGTAGATTCTTTATTGATCATACATTATCTCCATGTACAACTTATTATACCCAAGCATACCCTTTGATATACCCTAAGGGTCTTAAGGAATAAGTCAAAGTATAACTCATCATACACAAGATACTATGATGATCTCAAGTCCAAGGATCACTTGTACTACTATCACTACAGGAATTCCTATTGACAAGCAAGTAAAACTCCATTAGGTATTCCTTTAGCGAGCCACGTTCAGTGAACTTATTCTCCAATAAGCACCTACATACTTGCTATAGTATCTCCACACAAATGATCATGAGATCAATCATCCTCATCCAATGAGCAAGCAACGTATGTACCAATCTATCCAGATTCACTAATCCCCAATTTAGTAATCCAACGATTGGAAACTATTTTAGTTTTAAGCTTTCTAAGAATTTAGATCTCATTAGAATGATCATCATCATTATTCTAAAAGCATTGCTTAAAACTATGGGTTTATCACATATTATAAAACAACATCATGTAGATAATTAAAAGCCTTTAATAAATTAATACTTTTTATTAATAAATGAATAAGATTGTTACAAAGTATATGCTTTATCATCAAACATGATTGGCTTGTGTACATACTACTTTCAATCTCTCACTTGCACTAAAGCCAATCGCCATGGTATCTCATACCCTTCTTCTCTAAGTGACAATTATCCTGTTGTTGGATAAGCTTTAGTAAATGGATATGTAATATTGTTCCTGAAAGTCCACTATCTCTATAGTGATTTCCCATCTTTTAATGATTCTTATAATCAAATGAAAGTGCCACAACACATGTTTAGATCCAAGATGAGACTTAGGAACTATTCCTAGTTCTGTAATGAACTTTTCATCCAAACAATCAACTTGCAGCTTCATTTACAACTATATACTTTGTCTTTATCACTAAACTAGCAACTTTTTGCTGTTTGGAACCTTTCCAATTTCACTGTACCACCGTTCAAGGTAACACTTTACCTTAAAGTGTATTTTCTGTCGTCTTGGTCTGTCTGAAAAACTTGAGTCTGTTAAGCCCTCTAGTTTTAATTCAGACCCACTATGAATATGATCACATCCTTAGTGTCGGTAAAGTACTTTAAGATATTTTTCACTGTCTTACAGTGTTCTTCTCCATAATATGACTGATCATCATCAGGTCTCGTATATTTTATTGCATACATGATAGTTACTCATGCAATATCTCTTTTAGGAGTCTATGGGGAATATTAAGAGAGATACACTCCATGGCTCATCAACATGAGACATCCCATGAAGTTTGCCATGCTAAATAACTTTAGTATCAAATGAATATACGTTCCTTGGGTTAAGCTGAGCATCCTTTTAAATCTATTCATATAGATTTATATCCCCAATTACGATACTCATCCCAAATCATTCACGGAGGAATGTTTAGACAACTTTATCTTTACTAATTATAGCATTGGTATGTCATTCTTTTTCCGTAGTATATCAACATATAATACTAGAAATGTCACGACGCTCCCACTGACCCTTTTGTACACACTAGGTTCATTCTTGTTTTTTGATAAAATCAAACTCTTTTGATTGTCTCATCAAAACGAATGTTCCATATTTGAGAAGATTGCTTCAATCCAATTCTCAGAGTGTCTACAACTCTTACCTCATCGTATGTAACTGGATCATCATCTTCTATGATGTGTACCTCATCATCATCATCTATGATGAATCCATACCTCCCAGGTATCTTTGGTACTATTCCAGACTTACGATTCGGTTGTGGTACAATAGGTCTATCTACAGGTTCCTCTTATTTGACTTATAGTATTTTGTGGTTCTTGAACTCTTCAAGATCTATTATCCTCCCACTAGCCCCTTTAATGATAAATGTCTTTATCTTAGAAGGCAGCATGTTTCTCAACAAACACCTTTTGCTAAGTAGGATTATAGAACATATGCTCCAAACTTACTTTAGGATGTCCCACAAATCTGTACTTGTCAAATTTTGTCCCAAGCTTATCCTTTGAAACCTTTTCACATAAGTTGGACAACCCCTTATCTTAACATACTTAAGATTAGGAATCCTCCCTGTCCATAACTTTTATGGAGTCTTGGGGCCGGATTTTGAGGTTACCTTTTCGTAGATATGCAGCCATTTCTAGGACATGATCCTAGAAGAATACTGGAATGTCGGTAAAATCATTATGGACCGTACCATGTCCAACAAGGTACGATTTTTCCTTTCAGATACATCAATCAATTATTACGTATCAGGAGGCGTCCATTATGAGAAAACCATTTGAGATGATCTAGAAACTTATTGCACAAGTATTTATTCCTCGATCTAATCAAAAATCTTAATACTTTGCCAATTTGTTTCACTTCTGAATTCTTTGAACCTTTCAAATAATTCACACTTGTATTTCAGCATATATTCAACTCTTTGAATGATCATCTCCTTTTCATATACTAGTTTGTTCAATTTACAAAATTATTTTCACGTAAGTCAAGTATACAAAATCCATTAAGTAATATTCCAGTTCTATACAAAATATTATTATTATAAATAGAATAACAATTGTTCTTAATTATAATACCAAATTTTGTTGTCCAAAAACAAAATGAAAATAATGTTTCTAACGAGAACTGGAATACAATAACAACTTATTGACTTAATAGATTTGCCCGTAGGCAATGCTAAACTATAAGTTTCTATGGCTAATGCAGCAACCTTTGCTTCATTTCCCACACATAGGATTACTTATCTATGTTCAACTTTCCACTTCTGCTTGGTCCCTTCATAAATCTATATTTATGATAACCAAAGTCGGTATCCAATACCCAAGTAGAACCTTGACTTAAAATTTTTTTTATTTTAAATCATTAACAAATTTGTATTTGTAATCGAAACTTCACTAAGCTTCTTTGGTTAGCCTCTGCAAGATGCTTCTCGCAGTTTCTTTCCAGTGTCCAGGCTTATTGTAGTGGAAGCAAACTCTTTTGCTATCCATATCAGTTTTGTTCTTGTTATCCTTTATTTTTGCCTTTTCTATTTACCTTCTTAGAATAGTTCTTCTTTTCAGAAGATCCTTTAGCCCCTACCAGTAAGACATGGTCTTTCTTGGTTGGATAGTGACTCTCAATATTTTTCAACATGTTAAGCAAATCAGCGAGGCTGATATTTAGCTTGTTCATATAAAAAATTCACAACAATTGTGAAAGGAGTCCGGGAGTGAGTGCAAGATCAAATCTTGGCTCAACTCTCCATCCATGACAAAACCCATTGTCCTAATTGTTCAATCAAATTGATCATGTTTAGGACATGTGTCTGTACTGTAGTGTCATTGACATTCTAGATCGGATGAGCTCCTTAGATATCTGATATCTATCAGTCCTACTTTCCTCACCATCACCTGCTTGACGTGCAGGAGTATAGTAGGAGCATCCATAGTTTAATGCTGACGCTGAAGCTCGTTACTCATGGATGCAAGCACGATGCATTGAGCCAACCATGCATCCTCTTGCCACTTTCTAAAAGTAGCAATCTCTTCCTCAGAGGCATTGTCTGCAACCATTGCAGGGATAGGCGTATTAAGGACATAAGATAACTTTTCAGCCGTGAGAACTATTCTCAAATTCATTAACTAATCCGTTTAATACGGTCCGGTTAAATAACATCTAATATGTTTCACAGTGATAGTAATTTAGACATTGTAAAATTCTATAAATGAATTTGTAATCAACAACATTTTAACATACATTCTTTTATTAATTACCAAAATAAATTAGGTCTTATTTTAAATTGGTATCTCCCACTATTTTTTTCAAACTATATTATCCTCAATATATAGTTCGACAATATCTAATTAAAGATATGCTAGTGAGAATAAGGATCCCATTTCAAATGTATATAGCCTTGTGTGTGCACAACAAACCATATATAAATAAATAGGTAGACAACTCTTGTCAATTACATCAACTATGTAACTCCTTTTATTTTACCTCTTAAATCATAATGTTCAAGTGTGTGCACATCCGAACTAAAATAATTTAAGTTAAGTCAGACCAAGCATTTCCATATAAGTGAAGAGAAAACTACAGCCCTTGTGTGTGCACAACAAAGCAGTAATGTTCAATTCCTTAAAAACATCATATGCAATAAAAATAATATCTTAAATATTTAATACTTGCCTTGTGTGTGCACAACAAACTCATATTAAATATTCAATACTCTATTGTTTCTATCATGCTAGAAGGTGACGTTTGATATTTCAAATATCTTTGAACGTTACAACTTAATATAAAATATTTGAGAGATTTGTTATTAATTTGTCTCATCTTGTTTAGCGCGCATGCACACACACACACACACACACACACACACACACACACACACATATATATATATATATATATATATATATATATATATATATATATAGTATAACCATGAACATATAGAATACTATATCCTACCTGGATTGATTATGAACTTTTATTCTAGTTTGGTTCACTAGAGCCACCAAGTGAACCAAAAGGTCAAACCCTAGGGGTGCAATATTTAAATATAACTATTACATTTAAACCCGGGCTCCATTACAAATGGGTCTTCAAGTGCTCCTTGATCCTTGATCTCCAATTCTTCAAAATTAATTCTAACTATTCCTATTACAAAACTATTTAAAATAAATAGAAATCTTGATCAGCAGTCAAGGGGAAGTACATAGGAGGGAGATAAAATTTACATTAAGAAAAATTAGAGAGGACGAGGTACGCAGACCCCATTTAATAAAACTCATACATTCATGCATCCAACTAAAATAAAATTCAATCACATTGGTTAATAGTCCATAATCAATCTCATTTATTATCATACACATCACCATATGCATCAATAAAGAGCATTCATCTTATGAATAATAAACATTCAATATATATATATTGATATCATTTAATGGGCAAA
This sequence comes from Panax notoginseng, assembly GCA_016801055.1. Lineage (NCBI taxonomy): Eukaryota > Viridiplantae > Streptophyta > Magnoliopsida > Apiales > Araliaceae > Panax > Panax notoginseng. The sequence goes on from CM029019.1 coordinate 171,874,333, forward strand.
TTTAGTTAACATAAAATCTATTTTTGAATCAAAATAAACTCTTTTATTTTAATCCAAATTTAAATCAAAATAAAACTATTTTATTTTAATTTATCCAATTTTGAATAAAATAAACTATTTTATTTTAATCAAAATCTTTAATCACAATAAACTCATTTATTTTAATTAATTATGGAATCCAATTCCAAAAAAAAAAATCCTTTATTAAAGAAAACACGTATTCTCTTTCCTATTCACAAATAAACTCCTTTATTTTGAATAATATGAAATCTTATTTCATATTTAAATAAACTATTTTATTTAAAAAAATACGGATTCTCTTTCCTATTCACAAATAAACTCCTTTATTTTGAATAATATGAAATCTTATTTTATATCTAAATAAACTCCTTTATTTAAGGAAACATGGAATCTAATTTCAACTCCAATTAGTTATCATGTAATCCAATTCCTACTCTAATTAGTTAGCATGAAATTCTAATTTTAAAATTAAAATAAATCTTTTATTTTAATTATAAAATTATTAAGCATATTATATATATATATATATATATATATATATATATATATATATATATATATATATATATATATATATATATATATATATATATATATTACGGTAGTATTATATATATAATTCACGAATCTTTTGTAACTCAAGTGGCTGAAGCAACAAGATTTAGTTTAGTTTATATATATATATATATATATATATATATATATATATATATATATATATATATATATATATATATATATTATGTAAATCATATAAACTAACTGCAATCCAAAAGTGATTCAAGAGAATCATCCTGGAAAGTAATAGCCTCTCATGTGTCACGAAATCATGGAATGGTCCTTGAATAACGCAAAGGACGGAAGCAAAAAAAAATCGAAAATACCAATTTTAAAAAACAGCTTTCGTTTTTTTTTCTTTTATAAAATAAATTTTATACAACAAAATTATGCCCAATTAAATTGTTCTAAACACATATCAATATACATATCAAATTAAAATAATTAATAATTTACATAAAGGTTTGACTCTGATACAACTGTTAGGTTTGTAATATTCATGAACGCAATCAAATTGCACAAAATAAGCGGAAACGTGTAAAATCAGAGTTTTAAAATTTTATAAACCATATACCCGGATCAACCTTTATGCACAATTATTAATTAAACAAAAAAGAAAGAACAAGAATCATACCCTTGAAGATCCGAGCTTCCTCAGGTACAAGTTCACCTCCAATCCTTTTCACGCTCAACTTGAATCCACCGGATTTGGTTCCTTACTTTGATCAACGTTAACCACCCAATTGTTTAGCCTCTAGAGGTGATCCACCAAGGAAGAAGAAGAATTCAAGAAGATGTGTATTTGGCAAAACCCTAGTTTTTTATCTCTATAGAAAAGGCGTACTCTCCCAACTATTGGAATTACGTATTCACGTGTTGTGAAAGTGTTAACCACTTCACCCATAATAAGACTCTTCTTATTTATAGATGTGGGCAACCCTCCTTAACAATTTAAAAATTGAGTTTTATTTTAATTAATTAAATTCCTTTAATTAATTAGGCTCCCAATCTTATTAGGAATAATTAATTAAACTCTTTTAATTAATTGGCCTCCTAATCTTATTAGGATATACGAGAGTACTTTTATTAATTAATTCCCAAACTCCTTTAGGAATTAAATAATAATAATAGTAATAATAATAATAAGACTCCTCTTATTAATTTATATTTAATATTTCCAAAATATTAAATAATAAATATTAAGCTATTTAATTTATTCTATCACCATAGATTAAATTAAATATACTTAATTTATTATTACGATTATGCCATTACCTTCTTAAATAATTATTCTTCCTTTTATGGTGTGACCCTTTAGGTTCTCCATATTAAACCGGTTGTGAATAAATCAATTAGAACAATTCTAATCTTATTTAAATAAATAAATTAAACTAATAATTTATTTAAATAAATAATATTTATTCTACAATAGGGATAAGCCTCCCTAGTGTTTAACGACTTTCCAGATAATATAGATTTCAACATTAATCATAAAAAAACCTTTGAGTAAATAGTTACCGTACAATTCAATCCTTCCACCATACAATATCCCAATTAAATATAAGACATGAAATTACTGTCAGGTCTTATTTTATTTAATTATATGTATTTCGACTCTTAAATGCACAACACCAAATAATACAAATTAGAAACTCATTTCTAATTTCATTCTGCCTTGGCCAAGGACTACTGGGTTGTCATTTATCGAATCGGATAGGACATTTCTCTTCTTTTACTAGAAGTGGTAGATTCTTTATTGATCATACATTATCTCCATGTACAACTTATTAGACCCAAGCATACCCTTTGATATACCCTAAGGGTCTTAAGGAATAAGTCAAAGTATAACTCATCATACATAAGATACTATGATGATCTCAAGTCCAATGATCACTTGTACTACTATCACTAAAGGAATTCCTATTGACAAGCAAGTAAAACTCCATTAGGTATTCCTTTAGCGAGCCACGTTCAGTGAACTTATTCTCCAATAAGCACCTACATACTTGCTATAGTGTCTCCACACAAATGATCATGAGATCAATCATCCTCATCCAATGAGCAAGCAACGTATGTACCAATCTATCCGGATTCACTAATCCCCAATTTAGTAATCCAACGATTGGGAACTATTTTAGTTTTAAGCTTTCTAAGAATTTAGATCTCATTAGAATGATCATCATCATTATTCTAAAAGCATTGCTTAAAACTATGGGTTTATCACATATTATAAAATAGCATCATGTAGATAATTAAAAGTCTTTAATAAATTAATACTTTTAATTAATAAATGAATAAGATTGTTACAAAGTATATGATTTATCATCAAACATGATTGGCTTGTGTGCATACTACTTTCAGTTCAAAGAGTTGGGACCACCAGAATTTAAGGAAAAGCCGGATCCTATCATGGCGGAAACGTGGGTCAAGCAAATTACCAAGATATTCGATGTCTTGGGATGCACGGAGGAACAGAAGGTTCCATTCGCTACCTTTATGTTCCGCAGTGAGGCAGACTACTAGTGGGAGTCTGTGAAGCGTACCCAGCCTGATGCACTCAACATGTCATGGGAAATATTTCAAAAACTGTTTAATGACAAGTACTTTCCTGAAAGTATTCGTCATATGAAGGAGGTAGAGTTTATTAGACTGGAACAAAATAACATGACGGTGTTCCAGTACGAGGCGAAGTTTGCAGAGTTATCCAGGTTTGCACCTCATTTGGTCGAGAATGAGGAACGAATGACAAGGATGTTTCTGAGAGGTCTAAAACCCGAGATTCGGTAATATCTTATCTCATAAATTTTCTTTATATTCAGATGTTGTAAACGGGGCTCAATTATTAGAGCGAGATAATGAGTATGTGCAACCGAGGGACTACAACCAGGGTCATACCGGTGGCGGCAGTCATCGAAGCAATGAAAACCAGCAGGGAGGAAAATATTCAGACAAAAACGGTAACCACTCTGGTGGAAATCGTGGCTGTGATAATAGAAGGAGCGAGTCGGGAGGAGATTTCAAGAAGAGAAGGTACAACAATGATAACGTGAAGACGTCAGCACAAATATCAACTGTTTCTAGGGGAGGAGAACGACCACAGGTTGTATGTTACAAATGAGGAAAAGAGGGACATATCAGCCCAAACTGCCTACAACAATCCAAGGTATGTTATAACTGTGGAAATGAGGGTCATATAGCTCGAGAGTGTTCTGTAGCAAAACCAAGTTCAGCGGGGATGGTGACTCCAAAAGCTGTCTCGGATAAGTCGAAATCAGCAATTCCTGGAAGAGCGTTTGTCGTGACTGGCCAAAATGCGAAAAACCCGAACGAGGTGATCACGGGTAAGCTAATCTTGAATTTTTGCGAAGTTTATACTTTACTAGATACCAAATCTACCCATTCTTTTATCTCTCCTGCTTGTGCTCAACGTTTAAACTTGACTCCGGAGAAATTGGACTTTGACTTATCTGTTGAAACTCCGTTCGGTGAAACCTTCGTTACATCTACAGTTTATAAATCTTGCATGATCCAAGTTGGCACTATCACATTACCTGTTGATCTTATCTCTTTAAAGATACTTGCTTTTGATGTGATTTTAGGAATTGATTGGTTAACCACTCATCATGCTAAAATTGATTATTTTCGTAAGGTTGTTAGTTTTCATATTCCTAACCAACCTGTCATACGAATTCAAACTACTAAACCACTAAAATCAGTCACTGTCATATCAAGCCACAAAGCTATTCGTTTATTGAAAAACGGATGTTAAGCTTTCTTAGCCCATGTTATGGATTTGAACAAAGACAAGTCAGATTTGAATAATATTTCTGTTGTTGGAAAATTTCCTGACGTATTTCCTGAAGAACTTCCTGGTCTACCCCCAGAACGTGAAGTTGAATTCTTTATTGACCTTGAACCCGGTACAAAGCCCATTTCTAAAACTCCATATCGAATGGCTCCTATTGAACTTCAGGAGTTAAAGGTTCAACTACAGGAGTTGTTGGACATCGGTTTTATTCGTCCTAGTACATCTCCTTGGGGTGCTCCTGTGTTATTCGTAAAGAAGAAAGACGGGAGTATGCGACTTTGTATCGACTATCGAGAATTGAATCATGTCACTATCAAGAATAGGTATCCACTACCTCGCATTGATGACCTGTTTGACCAGTTGCAAGGAGCACAATTCTTTTCAAAGATCGATCTTCGTTCTGGATATCATCAGCTGAAGATTAAAATTGAGGATATTCCAAAGACTGCTTTCAGAACTCGGTACGGCCATTATGAATTCTTAGTCATGTCTTTTGGATTGACTAATGCTCCTACTGTCTTCATGGATATGATGAACCGTGTGTTCAAAGAATATTTAGATCAGTTCGTTGTTGTCTTTATTGATGACATCCTCATCTATTCCAAAAGCCGTGAAGATCATGAGCGCCATTTGAAGCTAATATTGCAAAGGCTTCGTGAGAACAAGCTATATGCCAAACTGAAGAAATACAAGTTCTGGCTTGAGGAAGTAGCATTCCTTGGGCACGTGGTGTCAAAACATGGAGTATCTATCGACCCGGCGAAGATTGAAGCCATACAAAGTTGGGAGCAACCGAAGTCGGTAACCAAAGTACGTAGCTTTCTGGGCTTAGCTAGATATTATCGGAGATTTGTGGAAGGATTTTCTCGAATCACTACTCTGTTAACTCAGCTGACTCAGAAAGATACAAAATTTGTATGGAGTGAGGAATGCGAGAAGAGTTTCCAAGAACTCAAGAGGAGACTCATTTCGGCACCTGTTCTGACAATACCATCTGGTTCGGATGGATTTGTTATCTACAGCGATGCTTCAGGCAAAGGGTTAGGATGTGTTCTCATGCAACATGGAAAAGTCATAGCCTATGCCTCGTGACAACTCAAAGAATATGAGAGGAATTATCCTACTCATGATTTGGAGTTGGCAGCAGTCGTTTTTGCTTTGAAGATCTGGAGACACTACCTGTATAGGGAGAAAGTGGAAATCTATACAGATCATAAAAGCCTCAAATATTTCTTCACCCTAAAGGAACTCAACATGCGGCAACGACGTTGGCTCGAGCTGCTGAAAGATTACGATCATACCATCCAATATCATCCTGGAAAAGCAAACGTAGTAGCTGACGCATTGAGTAGAAGATCATATGCGGGTACGAGTGCAATGTTGTTAACACAAAGGCCCATTTTGTATGACTTGCAAAGGATGGAGATAGAGATGAAGGCTCCAAGTACCCACATGATGATATCAAATATACGAGTAGAACCGACTTTAATCGATAAAGTTAAAGCTGCTCAAGCTACAGACATGGAGCTGATGCGTATGAAGAAGAAAGTGCAAGAAGGTGTTATTCCAGAAGCAAGAATCGATGAAGAAGGAATACTTCGAGTCAACTCCAGACTTTGTGTTCCTAACGATTTTGACTTGAAGCATAGAATAATGATGAAGGCACATAACACACCGTTTGCAATCCATCCTGGGAGTACCAAAATGTATCACGATCTTCGACATACATTTTGGTGGAGCAATATGAAAAGAGAGATCGCGGAGTTTATCTCGAGGTGTTTAACTTGTCAACGTGTAAAAGCGGAGCATCAAGTACCAAAGGGTCCATTGAAACCACTTGAGATTCTGAAATGAAAGTGGGAACACATTACTATAGATTTCGTTACGGGTCTTCCCAAGGTGTCTCAAGGCATAGATGCGATTTGGGTCATTGTTGATAGATTAACCAAGTCTGCCCATTTCTTGCCTATACGTGAGACTTATTCCCTTGAACGTCTTTCTAGTATGTATGTGAATGAGATTATGAGATTGCATGGCATGCCAGTATCCATAGTTTCGGATCGTGACCCAAGATTCACTTCACAATTTTGGGTTAGCTTGCAGAAAGCTATGGGCACGAATTTGCGATTCAGTTCAGCATACCATCCTCAAACGGATGGACAATCAGAGAGGACTATTCAAACCCTTGAAGATCTATTAAGACTCTGTGTTCTAGATTTCAAAGGAAGTTGGGATAAGTACTTGCCATTGGTAAAATTCTCCTACAACAACAGTTATCAGGCAAGTATAGGTATGGCTCCATTTGAAGCCTTGTATGGACGAAAGTGTCGTTCTCCAGTATGCTGGGACGAGGTGGGAGAATCAAAGTTGTTGGGACCAGAATTGGTACGCATAACTATAGAGAAGATCCAAACGATTCGACAACGTATAAAAACGACACAAGATCGACAAAAAAGTTATGCTGATCTTCATAGAAAGGACGTGAAGTTTAATATTGGAGATCATGTACTGTTACGTGTTGCTCCATGGAAGGGAGTTACAAGATTTGGAAAGAGAGGAAAGCTCAATCAAAGATTTGTTGGTCCATTTGAGATTCTTGACCGAATAGGAAATGTGGCCTATAGACTCGCATTACCTCCAAGTATGTCTCGTGTTCATAATGTTTTTCACATATCCATGCTTCGTAAATATGTGAAAGACCCGAACCATATTATTGCGTTAGAACCAGACAAGATAGCCGAAGATTTAACGTACGAGGAGGTACCTGTTAAGATCTTGGATAGGAAAGAGCATGTTCTACGTACAAAGGTTATACCACAAGTTAAGGTTTTGTGGAGAAACTATGCTATTGAAGAAATAACCTGGGAGTTGGAATCAGAAATGAAAGCGAGGTATCCTCACTTTTTCGAAACACCAGGTACGTACGTCAATTTCGAGGATGAAATTTCATAAGGAGGGGAGGTTGTAAGACCCCAACTTATTAATGAATAAAATCAAATTTTCTCTAAATATTATTGTGAATAATAAGGTGTTAATTTGATATAATACTTTGGTTATGGGTGAAATGTGCAAGTTTTGTAAAATAAACAAGTGGTTATAAAATATTCATTTTTGGTCGGTGAATATTCGTTTGGTCGTGGAATATTCTTACTGTCGGGGAATATTCGTACGACGGCGCAGCCTTGTATGGGCCCCATAACTGAAAGCGATTGGATGAAGAAAACGACAAGTATAAGTTGTTTTTAATTAACGGCGTAGTTGTTACCGTTAATACTGTTAGAATACCTGGTGGTTAAAATACAGTAGCACACGGTATTGCACCAATTAATTATTCTTACGTAAGAAGGCACTACTCAATAATTGTTACAGTAGTTACTGTTTAATATTTTATTTTATTGATTCAATAATTGATGCGTTGATATTTTATATTATTGTTGTTTTAATAATTGTTACTGCACAGTATTTTCCATTATCAGATCAATAATTCATATTATTTGAATAATATTATTAGATAACATTATTGGCAATGTCTAGAAAGTTCTGTCTAAGGAGATGTTTGGTCACCTAATTGCGCGCCAGTAAGGAGAAATCCTTATTAGAAAGCCCCCTCTTTCCTGGGAACGGTCTGGTTGTCATAAATGTGATTCTGTAATATTATTTGTGAATAATTAATTATTAATTTATATGATAAGGAAATATTTATTTTATGTGGATATAAATGAGGGATATATTTTTGTGGTTAAAAATGAAAGAGTTAATGTTGAGGTTTTTATCAGTATTTTTGTCAGAATTGAGGTATTAAAATCAGGGTTTTTGAGATATATTGCGGGGGTTATAATTTTTAATCCGACCGTTGGATCGTGGTAATTTTTGGATATGTTATACATATATAAGTTGAGTATATGTCCACAAATTTTGAACCGTTAAAACTAAACGTATGATTTATTATGAATTTTGCGAGATGACTGGTTCAGAAATTGTTAAAGTTTCAGAATTTATCATTTTGGTGGAAAATTCTAGAATTGGTGGGCCCCACTTTTGGTTGGTGAGAAATGTGCTGTAATTTTTATTCAAATGTGGTGGGTGGGAATAGTAGCAGGTAAATCCATCAGGTTGCAGGTCAAGTCTGCTTCGACGTGCTAATATTTTCCTATAAATAGAGGGCTAAGTTAGAATTGAAAATCACACCAGAATTCATAAGTTTTCTCTCTTTCTCTCTCTAGATTATTGAGTGTATTTTGTGAGAATTTAGATACTTTGAGAGTTGCTATTCAGCACAAGTTTCATTCAGACTCATATCCGATATTCAGTCAGAAATACGGTTATTTTGAGGTAAGGGATATTATTTTCTTCTTAAATGATATTATTTTATTCAATATCATTATGCTGAAATATTGATATTAACTTTTTATCAAATTTGGAACTTTTTGTGTCGAGGTTACTATTCACGTATACGACACTATTCACGTATACGACACTATTCACGAATACGGCACTATTCACCGAAAAATAAAATTTTTCCTTTTTGTCCAAGATGTCTATTATGGTTACTATCTTTGATTGTATCCATGTTTTGATCTTTATTTTTGAATTCTGTTTCACAATTGATTATTATGAAGTATTATTGATCTTGGATAAACTGTTATACGAATCCCTACTATTTGTCCTTCTGTCTCACTGGATTCGTTTTCTTTAAAATATTTTTCATCATCCTCAGTCCTAAATGATGATACTACTGAATATCTTTGGCCTGTAGTGCAAAGATGTATGATTACCTGATGAATATCTTTGGCCTGTAGTGCAAAGATGAACAGGTGTTGAGATGAACATGACTGATTAGTGATACAAATGAATATCTTTGGCCTGTAGTGCAAAGATGAATATTTGGTTAAAGATGATTATTAATTGATGTTACAGGGATAAAATATTGATGATGGACTTTTAAATCTTAGAAGACAGTAGAATTCATTCTTTACTTGACTCTTCTAATGGTTTGCTGTTTCCGCTGCAGTTGTTGATCTAAAACTTGTTGTCGATTATATTCTATCAGATTTTCCCTGTTGAATACTAATGATAATTTGTTGTATATTATCTTAGTCATAATATTCTTTACTGGGCTAGTTGAGCTCACCCATTTCCTTTTTGTTCCATTTTTCTTCTCAGGAGGTGAGAACATAGCAGGATCTAGTTGGGGTATGGAGTGATGGTTCTAGAAAGATGTTTAGCAGTCCTCACTATTTCTGTAAAATAGTGTTTGAATAATTATAATGAGGACTTATTTGAGTGTGGAAATTGTCTAGAAGACAATATTTGTATTTAAACTCACAGTATGTGTTGTCGTATTTTGCACGACAATTGTATTATTGAAGTTGTGGTTTGGTTTTTGTACCATGTATTTGGCGACTCAGAATGGGTGTTGTATACCTATTTTGGGGGCGTCACAATTTGGCTTGCACATTTTTGTTTATCTGTGTGGGTGTTTTTCCATTAACAAAAATCTGGTTAGAACAATTTTAAGCAAGGGATGTCAAGTTGGGTTTCCAGTAGCGCACACTAAGTGCTTGACAAATTGCTTGAACCAGGATTTGAGTTATTTGACTCCATTTAAATTGGAATTATTTGGGGATTATTTGGTCATAAGTTTGGGGGTTGTTGCTGCATAGATTGGCATTGTTGTTGCAAATTGGGTGTGAAGTTTTCGTTGGCTTGAATTAGCAACCACTGGCTTCATCTTGCTTCTATTCACCAACTGTTGAAATCTGAATATGGCTTCAAAGAGAAAAAGGCTTAGTATGGGCGATTCTTCCTCTTCTTAAGGGATACAAAGGTGGGACAGTGCCAAATTCATCAGTGAAGAATCATGGAAACGGTACAAGCACTCCTTTGCCAAACGAAACTTGGTGCCTGAGCGAGGTTTTCGGCATGATCAAACGAAGGATGGCGAGCTGATGACCATGATTATTGGATATAATTGGGCGCACATTAAAAAACCTCCTGAGTCGGCTATCATCTCCGTGGTCCGTGAGTTTTATGCAAATGCCAGTGCCGACGGTCTAGCTATTGTTCAAGTTAGGGGGCTATCAGTGGCGTATGACAGTCAATCCATCAACACACTTTTCGCAACACCTAGCTTTGATGGCAAGGACTATTTAGAGCAGGGGCTTCGCAGCTATGACTTGGACGATATCGTTAGAAGGCTCTGCAAGCCCGGGACAACATGGAAAACCAATGACACAACAGAAGAGAAAACTATTTTCCCACATCATGCACTCAGTCGCTATGGGAAGGTATGGTATAGTTTTGTGTGTGCCAATATGATCCATACTCGCCATTTTAGTGACGTGACTAAGGATCGAGCGAACCTATTATTCGTCATTGTCACGGGTCTGGATGCGGATATCGGAGTTCTCATTCAAGAATCCATCCTGAAGGCGATCAAGAGTACCACTTCTGGGGGACTTCCGCATCCATCCTTGATCACCAGATTGTGCAAGCGGGCAAGTATTCAGAAGGGGCCAGAAGAGATAGCTTTGTCGCCCATGTCAGTCATCGACCATCAAGTCATCTCACGCTTCAGTGTATGGGACGGGGTAGCCTCGCATGTCAGAGGTGAAGGGTACGGGCCACCTACTAAGCCGCCTCCTACTTCAGAGGCTGGACATCTCAGCCACCAGAGTCAGGCTCATCTTCACAAGGACCATTAGCAGAGATTCTAGCATCCCTGAACCTCCTACATCAGAACCAAAACGCAGTTGCTTAGAGGCACCAGAGGCATATAGCAGCGGTTGCCCAGAGACAAGACATCATGATGAAGTATCAAGCTGAACTAGTTAACACTATACAGAGCATCGACACATCTTATAGTGGCGAGGATGCCGATTTCACGCCATTACAATTTCTGAAGCCTCCTGTTTTCCCTCCATATCCTCCACCATCGCCGACCACAGAAGTTGAAGAGGATGATGATGATGCCGAGTGACCAGACCTCAGGGAAGCCCTCTCTTGTATTGATTTATATATGCTTAGCAATGATGTCATTGCTCATCTTAAGTCTTGGGTGTTTTATCGATTTTATTATGTCTACTGCCATGTTAGGTTGCCATCTTAATATAATATTTTTGTTTTATCAGTATTTTAGTGCAGTCATATATGAACTGTTGTTGACATCTTTTGGGTTGTTATAGCCGCAGACTTATGTTTTGGTTTTATTATGGATGCATGAACAGTTTTTGTTATTATTTTTGGATGCTTTTATCATTATCAGCATGTATGTTTGGTTTATAGCCATCTTTTGGGACTTATACAGATTAGTATGTTTGTGACATGCTAATGGCTTTATTACCCTATTTTGAGCTGGTATTTTTGTAAGGGCTTTTGATTAACCCTGTCGCCCTTCCTTTAACTATTGATATGCTGGGTTTGGGTTTTATAGATTATTAATTTTTGATTATGGCTAATGATAAGTGCCAGGTGATTATGACTATTTTTAAGAGTTTATGTCAAGCATGTATGGATGAGGGGTTAGTTTAGTTGATAAGTTGAGACTGTTATTGATCCGTTCTTCTTAGTGAGCACCGACCAACTGTTATAGCTAGTTATATTTCTGATATAGTTTGCATGGTTATTGTTTTTAAATAATGCGTTAACTCTGTTGAACTTAAATGTATACACGGTAATAAAAGACTTAGACGTTTATGCAGATTCGGATCTTGGATTCTGGCATGTTTTCATTTAATAAAAAAATTAAAAATAATAATAATAATAACAAGAACTTTATTTGACTTAGTTTGATTACGTGGACTTTGTTGCTCGAGTTATTAGATTCATAGGGGTGTTCTACACTTAGTGCCCTAAAGTCATCTAGCTTGGGAGTCATTGATCAAAAGTTCATTAATGGGTAACTCTGAATAGCCTAATATAATTAAGCATTGCACGGTCTTCCTAAAGGTTTTTTTGTTAATGTATTTGGAATAAAAGTCTAATTTAGATTAGCTTTGATTACGTGGCCTTTATTGCTCGAGTTATTAGATTCATAGGGGTGTTCTACACCTAGTGCCCTAAAGCCATCTGGCTTGGGAGTCATTGATTAAAAGCTCATTAATGGGTAGCTCTGAAAAGCCTAAGGTAATTAAGCACTATCCATGTCAGATTTTAATGTCTTCATGCTAGTGCCATTTGATCCTTTCTTGCATCTACGTCTTGTTCTTAATGCTTGTTGATTGCTTAAGTTACTGAGTTAACATATTGGTTATTACAATCGATTGCGTGAGCATATTTTGAGCTATGATTAGTTAGTATGGTTGGTTGTAAGACCCCAACTTTTATAAATAAAGATGAATTTTCTATAAATATCATTTTTGAATATTATGGAGTTAATTTGATATAATGTTATAGTTGTGGATAATATTTATAAATTTTGCAAAGTACGCAAGTTGTTATATAATATTCGATTGGTCGGGAAATATTCGTTTTAACAGGGAATATTCGTACAACGGCACAATCATTGGTGGACCCCACAACGGAATTATTGTCGGATTGAGAAAACGACAAAAATATTTTATTAAAAATAACGGCAGAAGTTTTACTATTGATACTGTTGAACTACTCGGTAGTAAAAGTACAGTAGTACGTGTGGTTGCATAGTAGCACACGGTATTGATTATTAATGCTTATGTGAGAAGTCACTCAGTTTGATTCAATTATTGTCAGTTAATAATATGAATTATTTAGCGATAATGACGTTTTATTTTATTCGTATTATTAACGTAATAAAACAGAAACATCTTTTTATATAAAACAGAATACTTTATTAAAGTTATTCTATAAATAGAATATATTATATTTTATTTAAAATATTTTTCTTTAAATATGGACTGTCAGATTAAAGTAATCAATCTGGACCGTTCATGGATTAGTTACTATGCATTCTATTTTTCTATAAATAGCAGCTCATTCCTTCATTATTTCTTACGAATTCACTGAACTCTAGAGAGAGAAACTATAGAGAGAAACTATAGAGAGAGAGAAGAAGAGTATTCTGCTACTTAACTACTTCCTTATTTTAGCTCTTCTTTAAAACGGTAAGGGGTGTTATTCTTTCTTATTCATGAAGAGAACTGTTGTTGTTTCATTTCTTATTATTCTGTTGGAATAACCTGTATACGCGGTCTACCCTATACTTGGTGACATTCTTCTATTATTTTGTTGGAACATCCTGTCTGTGTGTTTTACACCGGACCTGGTTCCGTTTTTATTATTATTCTGTTGGAACATCCTGTCTGTGTGTTTTACACCGGACCTGGTTCCGTCTTTATTATTATTCTATTGGAACATCCTGTCTGTGTGTTTTACACCGGACCTGGTTCCGTCTTTATTATTATTCTGTTGGAACATCCTGTCTGTGTGTTTTACACCGGACCTGGTTTCGTCTTTATTATTATTCTGTTGGAATATCCTGTCTGTGCGTTTTACGCCGGACCTGGTTCCATTATTTATTATTCTGTTGGAATAACCTATTTGTGCGGTCTATCGCATGCATGGTGATTTCTTTTGTTATTCCATTCTTTATTATACTCAATTGGTTAAGTTTTGACTTCTATACTTCATGAAATTTATGGAATATCCTTGATAATTGTGGTTCATCCAGTATCTTTTCATGAAAATATTCTTCTAAGCATTCTTAAATTTTACTTCACAAAGCAGTATCATGTTGACAATTTGGACGTTGTTAATTCTTGGATAAATTAATTCTTGAACTTATTTTATTGAATTCTTATATCATTGTCATCATCCTCATGTTTATAAAATGTTAAAAGTCATCTGTGGCCTGTAGTGCATAGATGGACTTGGTATGATTATGACCAGGGATTATTCGGTATAATCATGACCGTAATGTTACAAATGATGTGGTAAAAGTCCTCATTGGCCCGTAGTGCATTGATGGACAGTTGTTGGCATGATCATGACCATTAATGAATACACGAATATCCTTGGCCGTAGTGCAGGGGTGATTCGATGATGTGGATTATTTTATTAAGCTGAGTCCCAGCGATCACAGTGTTGAAAAACCTCTTAAATCATAAAAGATAGTAGAGTTTATTTTCTACTTGACTCTTTTAATGGATTGCTTGTTCCGCTACAGTTAAACTTGATGTCTATTATATTTTATCAGTTTAATATTGTTGAAGGCTAATGATAATTTATTCTGCATTATCTTAGTCATAATATTTCTTACTAGGCTAGTTGAGCTCACCCTTTCTTTCACTGTTCTCTTCAGGAAATGAGAACGTAGCTGGGGCAAGTCGGGGAACAGAGTGATGGTCCGAATGATAGTATTAGTTAGTAGTCCTCACTATTCTATGTAATGGTGTGTTAATAAATGTAATGAGGACTCCTTTTGAGTATGAATACTCTCTAGAAGATAATATTTGTATTCAAACTCACAGTTTATGTTTTGTCGTATTGTACACGACAATTGTATTAGTAAGTTGTATTTGTATTCTGTACAATGTATCTGACGACCCAAGATGGGTGATGTATACCTAATTTTGGGGGCGTCACATTGGTCTTCACACACACATAGAATGGATCAAATACAGTCTTATGCTTGAAATTGATTGAGACCATGATGCTAGTATATAGTTTTAAATTTAATTCGCGTTCGTACATTACTGTGGACGTGGGTGTTCAGATAGTTTGCTTGAGGACAAGCAAAGGCTTAAGTTTAGGGGTATTTGTTGAATGTGATTTATACTCATGAATTGGATCCTTTATTGCTTAAGAAGTTGCTTGACCTTCGTAGTTTATATAGCTTTTATATTATTTTGGTATAATTTTGCTTAATCCATGTGTTGTAGGGCTTATTAGGTCTTTTTCAGCTTGCAGAGGCAAAAATGTCAATTTTCCTACACCGGCGATGCCATGCTTAAATCTGGTGCTGCAGTGCCCTTTCCTGGCCAACTGTGACATCATCACAGCGTTGTAGTGCCCTAGTCCCTTTACAAACTGGCGCTGCAGCGCCACTTATCGACCCATGATATTGACTCAGCGCTGCAGCGCCGCTCCAAGGCTTAATCTTAGCGCTGCAGCGCCACCTCCGATTCCCAGGCAGACTAGAGCTGGTTTTGACCTAGAAAAAGGGTAAGACACATGGATATAAAGAGGGGGGGCAGCCTCCTTGAGAGATATCATCATTATCCCCCAACTAGACTCTCCCTCTCTTTTGTAATTTTCTCTCCATTTTCTAATAGGTAATGTTTGTACATATAATTTAGATAGATTAGGGAGATGGTTTGGATTTCATGGAGCTCAAGAGCACTTAGCAATATGGATTGGAAAGCTTGAAAGGATTAGAATTCTTGGAGACTGAAGAAGCTTTGATAGAGTTTATTCTTCTCTATTTGTTTCCTTTGATTTTGTAATCCATAAATGTTGTTTATGTAAAACCCCAATTTTTATGAATAAAGATTTAATTTTCTCGAAATATTTTTTTTATTATGTTGTGAATTTGATATAATGTTATAGTTGTGGGTAATATTTATAAATTTTGCAAAGTATGCAAGTTGTTATAAAATATTCGTTTGGTCAGGGGATATTCGTTTTATCAGGGAATATTCGTACGACGACACAATAATTGGTGGACCCCACAACAGAATTATTGTCTGAGTTAGAAAATGACAGAAATAACTTTTTATAAAAATAACGATAAAAGTTTTACCTTTAACTGTTGAAATACCCGGTAGTAAAAGTACAGTAATACGCGTGGTTGCATAGTAGCACACCGTATTGTACAGTATCTTTGATTATTAATGCTTACGTGAGAAGTCACTTAATTTTATTCAATTATTACCACAGTAATTGCTGCATAGTATCTCACGTTATTGATTCGATTATTGTCACAGTATCATCTGTACAATATTTTATATTATTAAATCAATAATTGAGACGACAAGTTATTCATATTATTATTTATATTATTGACGATGTCTAGAAAGTTTTGTCGAGGAAAGGGGTTTGGTCACCTAATTACACGCCAATGGAGAGAAATCCTTATCAGAAAGCCCCCTCTTTCCTGAGAATGATCTAGTTGTTAATATTATGAGTTATAATAATGGTGAATAAATGTTATTAAAAATATATTTTGTGAAGCCAAGTGAGTTGAGATAAATAGAGGAGATTTTTATGAATTATTTGTTGTAAATTTGGCTTATTATATGGACCCCCACTTACCCATTTTTAAAAATTATCGGTAGAATGTTATCTCAATTTTGTTATATATATATATATATATATATATATAATAAGTTTTGTTTTTTATGTAAAATAGAATATATTATTTTTTATTATGCATAGTATTTGTATAGTGTCTGCATAGTATTTTTACTATGTATCATAGTGTTGCATAGTAAATCATGTGAATTTCTAAAAGTTATCTGTGAATTCGTTATTCACCCGTGATTCTTTCCCTACTGTGCGTCCAAATAGTATCCTGCCATTCTCCTATAAATAGGATGCTTAGTTTAGAAATGAAAATCACACCAGAATCAGAGAATTCTTCTTTTATAATATTAAACGTATTTCTTTTGAGTTTAAGGAAGCTTTGCGTGTAGAAAATAGAAAAAGTTTTCTTCAAAAATATATCTGCTATACCAGTTAGAAAAACTCTTCTTTTGAGGTAAGGGATAATATTTATTTCATATTCGCTTACGATATTATTTTTTGTATTCGTAAGGAATTTTATTTTCGTTCAATATTCATAAGGAATATTATTTTCGTTCACTATTCGTAGGGATATTGTCTTCGTTTAATATTCGTAAGGAATATTATTTTCATTCAATATTCGTAAGGGATATTATTTTTGTTCAGTCCTCGTAAAAAATAATATTTTCTTCCATACTCTGTAGTATGCAAGTAATATTATTTCGTTTCAGATTCCGAATTCTACACTTATTTTGTTAAGTATTGCTTCTATACTCCTCGAAATTAGTAGAATATCCTTGAAATTTGCGCTTCATCTAGTATCGTTTCACAAGAATATTTTTCTGAACATTTTTGTTAAATTTTAAGCTTTTCATGCCGGAATATTATTCATGGGTACTATTTATACGTACGACACTATTCATACATACGGCACTATTCATATGTATGACACTATTCACATGATACTATTCATGAAGTACTATTCATAGGGTACTATTCTCTTAGGTATTATTCACCCGGAGTACTATTCACGACGAAAAATTAATTCTTTTCTGTCCAAATTATTTTTGATACGTGAATATTATTCTTGAATTTTACTCCACAAAGCAGTTATCATGTTGATAATTTGGACATTTTTAAACTCTAGATAAATTTAAAGTCTTTAATATTTATCCTTGATTTCATTTGATTGAATTCTTATATCATTGTCATCATCCTCATGCTTATATTGTGATTAAAGTCATCTTTGGCTCGTAGTGCATAAATGGATTGTTGATTGGTATGATTATGACCAGGAATTATTCGGTATAATCAGGACTTGTAATGTTACAAATGATGTGGTAAAAGTTCTCATTGGCCCGTAGTGCATTGATGGACAGTTGTTGGTATGATCATGACCATGGGTTCTCTTCGGCCAAGGGTGCAAAGATGAATTGTTGTTTGGCATGATCATGACCACTGGTGATAATAACGAATATCTTTGGCCCGTAGTGCATGGATGATTCGTGTGTGTGATAATAATGAATATCATTGGCCTGTAGTGGATGGATAATTCAGTGATGTGGATTATTTATTAAGCTGAGTCTCAACAATAAAATTGATGATAAACTTTTAGATCATAAAAGATAGTAGATATCATGTTCTACTTGACTCTTCTAATGGATTGTTTGTTCCGCTGGAGTTAAACTTGTTGTCTATTGTATTCTATCAGTTTAACAATGTTGAAGGCTAACGATAATTTATTCTGCATTATCTTAGTCATAATATTCTTTACTAGCCTAGTTGAGCTCACCCTTTTCTTTCATTGTTCTCTTCAGGAAATGAGAATATAGTTGGGACTAGTCGGGGAATAGAGTGACAGTTCAGATGGTTGCTTTACTAGTCCTCACTATTCTGTGAAATAATGTAATAATAATTGTAATGAGGACTTTATTTGAGTCTGGATACTGTCTACGAGACAATATTTGTGGTAAAACACTCAGCTACGTTTATCGTATTGTATAAATGAAGTTTATATTTGAGTTATGTACCATGTATTTGGCAACTCAGAATGGGTGATGTATACCTATTTTGGGGGCGTCACAGTTGATATCAAAGCTTAGGGATATGATCCCTGGCTGAGATTTAAGGCTAGAACTAGGAGGAGAGAGACGGGTAAATCCTTCGCTAGTATGACCTACCTAAGCTTATTTGTTATTTAATTGGTCAGTCAGAATATAGGGATAATATGTGGCATGTTAATTAACCCTTATTTTGTGGCAGTATTTGAAAATTGCATCTGAAAATGTTGAGATAAGCAATGAAGCACACGAGACTGTTAAGTCACCACCGATCAATAACCAGGGTAATGTGCATCAGGAAGACAATAATCCTCGTGTAAACAACAACACCGACCAAATGACGAACGATGGTACGTTTAGGAGCTTTTTAAAATTCATGCAACACCAAACGAGAGAGACTCCTGTTCATAATGCAGGTGGAGTCAATGGCAACTCACGACTGGTCACTACTAAGCAATTCAAGGAGCTGGGACCGCCAGAGTTTTTAGGAAAGCCAGAACCACTTAAGGCGGAGACGTGGATTAATCAAATCACCAAGATATTTGATGTCTTGGGATGCTTCGAGGAGCAAAAGGTTCCCTTCGCCACCTTTATGTTGCGTGAAGAAGCAGATTATTGGTGGAAATCTGTAAAACGTACTCATCTTTTCGCACTAAAGATGTCTTGGGAGAAGTTCTAAGAATTGTTCAACGATAAGTACTTTCTCGAAATTATTCGTCACATGAAGGAGGTGGAATTTATCAAGCTAGAGCAAAACAATATGATCGTATCGCAATACGAGGCTAAGTTTGCCGAGTTTTCCCGGTTTGCATCCAATTTGGTAGATAATGAGAAGCGAATGACGCGAATGTTTCTGCGAGGTTTGAAACCTAAAATACGTCAATACCTTATTTCTCACAAACTTTGTTTATATTCAGATGTTGTGAATAGGGCTCAGTTAGTGGTGCGCGATAATGAGTTAGCTCAACCACAAGGTAACGACCAACAACACGATAATAATCATACAGGTGGCAACGGCTATCGGAACAATGAAAACCATCGTGGGGGAAATTATCATGCTAAGAATGGTAACCACTTCAGTGGTAATCATGACCAAAATAATAGAAGTGGAAATTTCAAGAAGTGAAGGTTCAATAATGATGAAAAGACTTCAGCACCAACAACCGTTGTCAAGGAAGGAGAACGACCACCGGTCGTATGCTACAAATGTAGAGAGGAGGGACACATCTGTCCAAACTGTATGCAGCAACCCAAAGCGTGTTTTAATTGCAGAAGAGAAGGTCACGTAGCTCGATTTTATCGTGTAATGAAGTCAAGTCCAGCTGGGATGGAGACACCAAAGGCCGTCCCAGACAAGTTAAAGTCGGTAGTTTAAGAGAGAACGTTTTTCGTGATGAGGAACCCGAATGAGGTTATCACGGGTAAGTTAATCATAAATTCTTACGAAGTCTATACCTTATTTGATGCCGGTTCTACCCACTCTTTTATTTTACCTAATTGTGCTCAACGTTTAAACTCGACTCCGGAGAAATTAGACTTTGACTTATCTGTTAAAACTCCATTGGGAGAAACCTTCGTTACCTCCATTGTTTATAAATCTTGTTTGATTCAAATTGACACTTTCACGTTACCTATCGATCTTATCTCTTTGAAAATACTTGCATTTGATGTGATTTTAGGAATCGACTGGTTAACTACTCATTATGCTAAAATTGATTGTTTTCGTAAGGTTGTTAGCCTTAATATTCCTAACCAACCTGTTATGCGAATTCAAGCAACCATACCACTAAAGTCAATCACTGTCATATCAAGCCATAAGTAAAGAGCCCCGAGCCTTTCGCTGGTGACTTCCTTGTGTGGGATGCACCAAAGCCAGACTATCCGTAGAGGATGCCGTGAATAATGGTGGCAAGTTAATAGGTATCAATGCGAGGTGCTATCCAAGTCTTGAATGAGAGTAACAGTTTTGAATGATATTTTTATTGTTAATAAATTTCCTGACGTATTCCCTGAAGAACTTCCTAGCCTACCCCCAGAGCGTGAAATTGAATTTTGTATCAACCTTGAACCCGATACAAAACTCTAAAATATTTCTTCACCCAAAAGGAACATAACGTGTGCGAAAGACGTTGGCTCGAGCTGTTGAAAGATTACGACTATGCCATTCAATACCATCCTGAAAAAGCGAACGTGGTAGCTGACGCGTTGAGTAAAAGATCGTATGCATTTACGAGTGCGATGTTGTTAAAACAAAAATCCATTTCGTATAACTTACACATGATAGAGATAGAGTTAAAGACTCTAGGGACCCACGTGAAGATAGAAAATATATGATTAGAATTGACTTTAATTGATAAAGTTAAGGTCGCTCAAGCTACAGACCCGAAGCTGATGAATATGAAGAAGAAGGTGCAAGAAGGCGTTATTCTAGAAGCAAGAATCGACGAATAGAGGAAATCTCAACCCTCGATTTATTGGTCTATTTGAAATCCTCGATCGAGTAGGAACTGTGGCATATAGGCGCACCTTACCTCCAAGTATTTCTTGTGTTCATAACGTTTTTCATGTATCGATGTTACGTAAATATGTGGACGACCCGAACCACATTATTGAATTAGAACTAGACAAAATAACGAAAGATTTAACGTATGAAGATGTACCTGTTAAAATTTTGGATAAGGAGGAACATATTCTACGCTCCAAGGTTATACCTCAAGAGTTAGAATTTGAAATGAAAACGAGGTATCCTTACCTCTTCGACATACCAGGTACGTACACCGATTTTGAGGACGAAATTTCATAAGAATGGGAGGTTGTAAGACCCAAACTTTTATGAATAAAGATTTAATTTGCTCGAAATATTTTTTTTTATTATGGTGTGGATTTGATATAATGTTATAGTTATGGGTAATATTTACAAATTTTGCAAAGTATGCAAGTTGTTATAAAATATTCGTTTGGTCGGGGAATATTCCTTTTATCAAAGAATATTCGTACGATGACACAATCAGTGGTGGACCCCATAACATAATTACTGTTAGATAACTTTTTATAAAAATAACGGTAAAAGTTTTACCGTTAACCGTTGAAATACCCGGTGGTAAAAGTACAGTAATACGTGTGGTTGCATAGTAGCACACGGTATTGTACAATATCTTTGATTATTGACGCTTACGTGAGAAGTCACTCAGTTTTATTTAATTATTGTCACAGTAATTGCTGCATAGTATCTGACGTTATTAATTCAATTATTGTCATAGTATCATCTGCACAATATTTTATATTATTAAATCAATAATTGAGACGACAAGTTATTCATATTATTATTTGCATTATTGATGATGTCTAAAAAGTTCTGTCGAGGAAAGGGGTTTGGTCACCTAATTACGCGCTAATAGTGAGAAATTCTTATCGAAAACCCCCCACTTTCCTGGGAATGATCTTGTCGATAATATTATGAGTTATAATAATGGTGAATAAATGTTATTAAAAAGGTGTTTTGTGAATCCAAGTGAGTTGAGATAAATAGAGGGGATTTTTATGAATTATTTGTTGTAAATTTGGCTTATTATATGGACCCCCACTCACCCATTTTTCAAAATTATCGGTAGAATGTTATCTCAATTTTGTTATATATATATATATATATATATATATAATAAATTTTATTTTTTTTATGTAAAATAGAATATATTATATTTTATTATGTATAGTATTTACATAATGTCTGCATAGTATTTGCATAGTGTTTGTATAGTATTTTTACTATGTAGCATAGTAAATCATGTGAATTTCTAAAAATCGTCTGTGAATTCGTTCTTCGCCTGTGATTCTTCCCCCACTTTGCATCCAAATAGTATTCTGCCATTCTCCTATAAATAGGATGCTTAGTTTAGAAATAAAAATCACACCAGAATCAGAGAATTCTTCTTCTATAATATTGAGCATATTTCTTTTGAGTTTAAGGAACCTTTGAGTGTAGAAAATAGTGATAGTTTTCTTCAAAAATATATCCGTTATACTAGTCAGAAATACTCTTCTTTGAGGTAAAGGGTATTATTTATTTCATATTCGCTTACGATATTATTTTTCGTATTTGTAAGGAATTTTATTTTCGTTCAATATTCGTAAGGAATATTATTTTCGTTCAATATTCGTAGGGATATTATCTTCATTTAATATTCGTAAGAAATATTATTTTTATTCAATATTCGTAAGGGATAATATTTTTGTTGAGTACTCGTAAGAAATAATATTTTCTTCCATACTCTGTAGTATGTAAGTAATATTATTTCGTTTCAGATTCCGAATTCTACACTTATTATGTTAAGTATTGCTTCTATACTCCTTGAAATTAGTAGAATATCCTTGAAATTTGCGCTTCAACTAGTATCGTTTCACAAAGATATTTTTATGAATATTTTTGTTAAATTTTAAGCTTTTCATGTTGGAGTACTTGTAACGACCCCAAAATTCATACAATTCAACTATCGACTTCGGTCGTTAATAATACGTCTAATTTCTGATTTTATATCATTATTCGATCTTAAACTTAATAAAATACGGAATAATTAAAACTTTTATGTCTTCTTACTTTAATTCTCTGAATCAAAACCATTATCATTTACAAATCTCTGAATCAATTTTATTTTATGATTCGCTTCATCAAATTATTATATAGAATCTTATATTTCAATCCGATAACCTTTACATATCAGATAACTCAAACTTTAAAGTTTATTATTACATAATTATTGTGATTTATCAAGTACATTTCTTAAAACTTTTATCTTATCTACCTTTGAACCATACTTAGTTTATTACTCACCTTATCGGAGTTAATAAATAAAACTTACATCCAGGTTCAATACCCTTTCATACTACAAATAAAACTTAAACTTTATAACTCAACATCTACTAAATATCATACATTATTCGGAACCTTAAACATGGTTCAAATAATAATAACTCAACAAAAGTGTATAAATTTCAAGTATCACATCTTATTCATGTCTTTCAAGTAGCACATAACTTTACCTTGAATCTTTAACTGCAAAATTTGTTATTTGCAAGGTTAAGCTCGACAGCCCAGCAAAATCTAACAGTTTTCATGCATCACATAACACATAATAACATGCTCAACATACATCTAATAAACATTGGACTAACATAACATACATGCTGCAGTTCATATAACAAGTATAAAAATTGAGTTCCTTACTCAATCAACATTCATTATTCAATTAACGTAGTCATAATTTGACTTTAACGTTTTATACTTTCAATATATATAACACATCATTCTCTCTGCAACAAAGATTTAAAACAGTTCATCATCAAGTTCACATAGCAAATAGGAACTGAAAGACTTGCCTTGATCGTTATTTACCAATAATAGTGTTGGGTTTTCTGCACAAAAACGTAGCAAAAATATAAAATAATCAAAGCAATTTCTGAAACCCAAAAATAGGATCCATGCGAAACAAAAATTAATTCAGTGGTTTAGATATTATACCGATTATGAAAGAGTTCAGAAACGGCTTCGAATCTTTTACGCAATCGAACAAAACCGCGCCTTTATGGTATCCACACGAACGCCCCGCGAATCGTCGCACGATCTGAAATGAAGAGAACTGCGGTACTAGCCACTAAGGATTAGGATTTTCGAAATTTTTCTCTAGTATCTCTCTAAGAGCGGCTAGGATTTTTTAGGTTATGATTAACTTCCCTAAAACGTTGATATATCATATATATATAGCAGTAAATCGGAATTAATCAAAACCCTAATCTAATTAAAATAAAATCTGAATTTATATATATTATATCTTAATTAAGTTTTACTTAATTAATATATATATATATATATATATATATATATATATATATATATATATATATATATATATATATATATATATATATATATATATATATATATATATATACAAATCATCCTTTTAATTTAAATTCGTGATTTAAATACTATCAATCATATTGATATATTTAAATCCTTACAATTTAAATTAATTTCCTTTTTAATAGCGTTCTATGTGTGTGACCCTATAGGTTATTATTACGTTAGCAATAATTTTAAAATCATAGCATCCAGTAATGCATCACTACTACCTAAGTAATAATAAGATTGATGATTCGATATAACATTTTCGTGACCAATGTTTCAATGTAATTTAATCCTTTTAACCTTGACATCCTAGATTAAACTCGAGTCATGAAATGTGTCATACTCTTCATAATTTAATCTAAGTTTTCTTGATCAATGAGTAGACTATATGAAATAAATCACTATTTGAGCATGGTCATGCATTTCATGGTCCTACTTAATCAAGAGGCCTATGGATATCACCCCTATTATATAGGAGGGTTAAATTCCATCTAGATCACTCGTATTCCTCACACGATTCATGATGTACCCAATAATCACCTTTATAGTTCACCCTATCAAATGTGACTTTTGATGATATCAAAGTACATAAATTCCCGTGTAGTAATATAGTGATTTCAGGTCGGAGGATCATTACATCATTGTCACTATGAGAATTGCTAATGACACTTTGCATAATGCTCCACATAGAATTCTCATGGTTGGTCTGTCCGGTACATCATTCCCTAACATGTACCTATGCATTGACTCAATATCTCATATATTTATGACTAATGAGAGTTGGTCATCAATCAATCCACATACTAGTCTCAATGTATCATTGTTGTCCCATTAACAATGATACTCGACTAGGGACATTTAAGAGCAATGATACTAATTGTAATTATATAATCTCATGTTCAAGTCACTTACTTGAAGCTATATAATTTGTATCACTATCCTAAGGACTTTTATTATGTTAACATTTATATAACGCAGTAAATAAAACCATAATAAAATCATTCATTTATTCAATCAAATATAATATCAAAATATTAAACAATTATATCAAAAAATTGGCCTCTAGGGCATAAACTCTAACAGTCTCCCACTTGCACTAGAGTCAATCACTCATGTATCTAATACCCATTGAAATAGTGTGACCTTCGTGCTTCTGATGCGACAAAACCTTGGTTAGTGGATTTGCAATATTATCATATGTTGGCACTCTTCCTATATGTACATCTCCTCTATCAATGATTTCACGGATGAGATGGTACCGCCTAAGTATATGCTTGGATCGTTTGTGAGATCTGGGTTCTTTAGCCTGTGCAATGGCTCCATTATTATCACAGTATAGATTAACCGGATCAACAATGGTTGGAACAACACCAAGTTCAGTGACGAACTTTTTAATCCATACAGCCTCCTTGGTCGCACTAGAAGCAGCAATATACTCAGCCTCTATTGTAGAATCAGCTACTGTCTCTTACTTCGAACTCTTTTAGCTAACAGCACCACCATTAAGGCAAAACACAAAACCTGACTAAGACTTATACTCATCATTGTCAGTTTGGAAACTAGTATCTGTGTAACCCTTTACTGCCAGTTCATCTTCACCTCCATATACTAAGAATGAATCCTTAGTCCTTTTCAGGTACTTGAGGATATTCTTGACTGCTGTCCAGTGACCTTCACCTGGATTCAACTGGTATCTGCTCGTCATGCTCAAAGCATACGAGACATCCGGACGAGTACATATCATTGCATACATGATAGATCTAATTACCGAAGCATAAGGGATCTTTCTCACGCGCTCCTCATCATCTTATGATTTAGGACATTGGGCCTTAGAGATCTTTACACCATGAGTCACGGGTAAGTGTCCTCTTTTCGCCTCTTGCATGCTGAACCGTTTCAGCACTTTATCAATATATGTACTTTGACTTAGGCCGAGCATTTTTCTCGATCTATGTTTATTGTTCCTGATACCTAAAATGTAGGCAGCATCGCCCAAATCTTTCATGGAGAAACATTTTCCTAACCATGTTTTTAGAGACTGTAAGGAAGGAATGTCATTTCCAATAATTAATATGTCATCAACATATAATACTAGGAATACAATGTGACTCCAACTAACCTTCTTATATACACAAGGTTCATCTTCATTTTTTATAAAGCCAAACTCTTTGACTGCTTCATCAAATCGAAGATTCTAACTCCGAGAGGCTTGCTTTAATCCATAAATGGATCGCTGCAGCTTACATACCTTTCCAGCATCTTTTAAAGTGACAAAACCCTCAGGTTGTGTCATTATTCAATCAACATAGTCATAATTTGACTTTAACGTTTTATACTTTAAATATATATAACACATCATGCTCTTTGCAACAAAGATTTAAAACAGTTCATCATCAAGTTCACATAGCAAATAAGAACTAAAAGACTTGCCTTGATCGTTGTTTATCAATAACAGTGTTGGGTTTTTGGCATAAAAACGCAACGAAAATATAAAATAATCAAAGCAATTTCTGAAACCCAAAAATAGGATCCATGCAAAACATAAATTAATTCAGTGATTTAGATATTATACCGATTATGAAAGAGTTCTGAAACGGCTTCGAACCCCTTACGCAATCCAACAGAACCGCGCCTCTACGGTATCCACACGAACGCCCGCGAATCGTCGCACGATCTGCAGTGAAGAGAACTGCGGTACTAGCCACTAAGGATTAGGATTTTCAAAATTTCTCTCTAGTCTCTCTCTAAGAGCAGCTAAGGTTTTTTAGGTTATGATTAACTTCCCTAAAATGCTAATATATATCATATATATATATATATATATATATATATATATATATATATATATACAAATCATCCTTTTAATTTAAATTCTTGATTTAAATACTATCAATCATATTGATATATTTAAATCCTTACAATTTAAATTAATTTCCTTTTTAATAATGTTTTATGTGTGTGACCTTATAGGTTATTATTACGTTGGCAATAATTTTAAAATCATATTACAAAATTATAAACAGTGAGCGGCATCTAATAACGCATCACTGCTACTCAAGTAATAATAAGATCAATGATTCGATGTAACCTTTTCGTGACCAATGTTTCAATATAATTTAATCCTTTTAACCTAGACATACTAGATTAAACTCGAGTCATGGAATGTGCCATACTCTTTATAATTTAATCTGAGTTTTCTTGATCAATGAGTAGACTATATGAAACAAATCACTATTTGAGCATGGCCATGCATTTCATAGTCCTACT
Organism: Panax notoginseng; assembly: GCA_016801055.1. NCBI lineage: Eukaryota > Viridiplantae > Streptophyta > Magnoliopsida > Apiales > Araliaceae > Panax > Panax notoginseng. Next base: position 171,902,147 of record CM029019.1, read on the forward strand.
CAATCAAGAGGCCTATGGATATCACCCCTATTATATAGGAGAGTTAAATTTCATCTAGATCACTCATATTCCTCACACGATTCATGATGTACCCAATAATCACCTTTATAGTCCACCCTATTAAAGGTGACCTTTGATGATATCAGAGTACATAAATTCCGTGTAGTAATATAGTGATTTCAAGTCTAATGATCATTATATCATTGTCACTATGAGAATTGCTAATGACACTTCGCATAATGCTCCACATAGAATTCTCATGGTGGGTCTGTCCAGTACATCGTTCTCTAACATGTACCTATGCATTTACTCAATATCTCATTTATTTATAACCATTGAGATTTGGTCATCAGTCAATCCACATACTAGTCTTAATGTATCATTATTGTCCCATTAACAATGATACTCGACTGGGGACATTTAAGAGCAATGATACTAATTGTAATTATATAATCTCATGTTCAAGTCCCTTACTTGAAGCTATATAATTTGTATCACTATTCTAAGGACTTTTATTATGTTAACGTTTATATAACGCAGTAAATAAAACCATAATAAAATCATTCATTTATTCAATCAAATATAATATCAAAATGTTAAACAATTATATCAAATAATTGATCTCTAGGGCATAAACTCTAACAAATAGTTTAACAGCTTACAGATATCTGCACTTCACGTACCCTACACAATTATATAATCATGCACATCAACTATTAGTCACATAGCAATGCATAGTAGTTGTAATTTAAACTTTACTCTATATCTTATAACCCTTCCTATTATGAATACACAATGTTCAATTTGATTGTGTTAACTTTCGACTTACATCTCATTATATTTCATACTCGAAGTTCATTCAAGTATTTAAGTCTTGCTAGGAATCATTATTAGTTTTATATTAACCCCATTTCATATCTTATAATATTTATTTCATTTGACTTAAAACACTTTTTACGTTCATTAACACTTGTCACGGCATTTTGACGTTTATTCGTCACACGCACGATTTGCCTCTCTTGTGTTTGCTTAGTATGCTTATACAACTTATCTAATAAATCATTTATTAATGTTAAACATCATTATATTTACTAACATTTATTTTTTATAACTTAGAACAACATCTTTTATCGTCAGAAACACTACAGTTGCATACGTGCATGCCCGACGTCCTCTAATTGTCCCTGGAAACACAACAGTCCTAAAGATGACCATTTTGACCCCTATTCCCGACATTAACTCGAAATACTTAAAGAATTAAAGTTGTAGGCCTATTCTTTCTCGTTCCAAATCATCTTGAATCTCCTCAATCGGAGTTTGTATGAAAACGTTATGTTTGTTTTACTATTGGAGGTCAAAACAGTCACACCAGACAAACCTAGAGCGCAGCTGCGCCCAATTAAGCCTTGGACACAGCACAGCTGCACCCTAGAGGGCATCTGCGCCCCAAAAGACTTAGGGTACAACACAGCTGCGCCCGTTAGTAGAACTGGGACTTACAGTTTACTGTTCTTGTGATTTTTGACCCTTTTTCTCCTTCTAATCTTCATAACTTGAGTTATACATATCCAAATTAGTCCGTTTTTGATTCTATGGATTCGTAATTCATAGAACTACAACATACTAGAATTATAACAATATATAGAATCACTAACTAGCCTAAATTTTGACCCAAAACTCATGTTCATACTAAACTTTCATGTTTTAACATGTTTAGTGAATTCATTCACTACAAATTTGTTTCTTAACCAAATTGATTCATTCAACTTGCGTTCTTTTTGTTTTTCAACATACTAACAACATCTATTATCAATTTTAGATTATATATATGATCTAACCATCAATTTAAGCCCTAAAATAGACCAAAATACATATTCTAAGCCATAAAACAAATTTCTTCTTCTAACACTTGTTTCCACGAATTTGATTACATGAAAACCTGTTATAAATTACATATAACAAATTATACATACTAATTAATATATATGATCAATCTCTTAACAATCTAACCATAGAAATCTAATTTTTCAAAGAAACTCAAGAAGTATAATACTAAAAACTCAAAGCTAGATTATTACCTTTGATTAACTGTAAAATTTTGAACAATCATCTTATTTCTTCCTTCCATAATTCTCACAAATTCCTTCTCTCAAACTCCCTCTAGAGCTCTCTCTTTTCTCTCTTCTTTCTTCTATCTTCTTCTTCCTTCTGTTCTTTTACGTAATAGAAAATATAACTGATATATAACGTATAATATAATATGTATTAATATATAATTTAAATATATATATATATATATATAATTTAAAAATATATATATATATATATATATATATATATATATATATATATATATAACTAATATCAGTTATAGTTTTTTTAAAAATCAAAAACCATAAGGCTTTGTTTGGCAAAACTAATTAAAATAAAGCCTTGTTTGGCAAAACAAGATTAAAATAAGAATTTCAAAAGCTCTAAGGCTTTGTTTGGTAAAACTAAATTAAAACTCTTTTAATTTATTTTTATAAGTCATTTATAATATAGTTTATTGTTACACTTTATTTAAATAAATTCTCATATTCAAATTAAATTAAATCTAATAATAATTTATTAAATCAATTTACTACATAAATCAATACAATAAAATTATAATTTTCATTATAATTATAATTTTATTTAAAAAATTAACACATCACTTTAATTACTAAATCAAATTAAAATAACATTATAATAATTCATTTAATAATAATATAGTTTCAACTTAATTTAAATTACCCAATATTAATAGGATTAATTTCTCTTACCACCAAATTCCTTATCGTGACTAATTTTTTTTTATTTCTTTTAATAGTTTAATCAATTATTAAATCTCATAAAAATTTAATTTATTCACACCAAAACGTACATAATTCAAAATATATACACCTCATAATAAGAATTTAATTATTAAATTCTTATTTTAATAATTTATGAAAATTCTTTTAATAATTTATGAAAATTTGGGTTGTCACAATACTATTCATGGGTACTATTCATATGTACGACACTATTCATACGTACGATAATATTCATACGTACGAGACTATTCACGAAGTACAATTCACGGGATACTATTCATGAAGTACTATTCATGTAGTACTATTCACTTTGTACTATTCACCTGGAGTACTATTCACGACGAAAAATTGATTCTTTTCTGTCTAAATCATTTTTGATACGTGAATATTATTCTTAATTTTTACTCCATAAAGCAGTTATCATGTTGACAATTTGGACATTTTTAAACTCTGGATAAATTTAAAGTCTTTAATATTTATCCTTAATTTCGTTTGATTAGATTCCTATATCATTGTCATCATCCTCATGCTTATATTGTGATTAAATTCATCTTTGGCTCGTAGTGCGTAGATGGACTATTGATTGGTATGATTATGACCAGGAATTATTCGGTATAATCATGACTTGTAATGTTACAAATGATGTGGTAAAAGTCCTCATTGGCCCGTAGTGCATTGATGGATAGTTGTTGGTATGATCATTACCATGGGTTCTCTTCGGCCAAGGGTGCAAAGATGAATTGTTGTTTGGCATGATCATGACCACTGGTGATAATAACGAATATCCTTGGCCCGTAGTGCATGGATGATTCGTAGATGTGACAATAATGAATATCATTGGCCCGTAGTGCATGGATAATTCAGTGATGTGGATTATTTATTAAGTTGAGTCTCAGCAATAAAATTGATGAGAAACTTTTAAATCATAGAAGATAGTAGATATCATGCTCTACTTGACTCTTCTAATGGATTGTTTGTTCCACTGCAGTTAGACTTGTTGTTTATTGTATTCTATTAGTTTAATACTTTTAAAGGCTAACAATAATTTATTCTGCATTATCTTAGTCATAATATTCTTTACTGGACTAGTTGAGCTCACCCTTTTCTTTAATTATTCTTTTCAGGAAATGAGAATATAGCTGGGACTAGTCGGGGAATGGAGTGACGGTCCAGATGGTTGCTTTATTAGTCATCACTATTCTGTGAAATAGTGTAATAATAATTGTAATGAGGACTTTATTTGAGTTTGGATACTGTCTACGAGACAATATCCGTGGTAAAACTCTCAGCTACGTTTTGTCGTATTGTATAAATAAAGTTTGTATTTAAGTTCTGTACCATGTATTTGGTGACTCAGAATGGGTGATGTGTACCTATTTTGGAGGCGTCACAGTTTATATTGCTACTAATGTTTAGTTTAAGAGTTATGAACTAATTATTAGCTCTAAGGTTATAATGGAACCCTTTGTTATTTTGAATTGAATATCTTATCTCTTTGGTTGGCACCATAGGTTTGGATCAATATATTCATGCTTAATGATTCTTGTTAAGAAATTAGTGATGATTTTGGTAATCTATATGAAATTGAAAGAGGGATTGTAGATTTACACCTTAATATATTGGCATGTGATTATGAGTTGTCTACTTGATTCGTCTGCATAATTTGTGTATAGAATAGGCATATATCTGTGCACCATGTGTGCCTAATTGAGAACTTATGCTTTAAATCCTTGTTATGGTTAATTCGCATAAACATGTGTATGATTATTTCCTAGCTTGGATGTTCTTTTCTGTGACGCCCCAAAAATAGGTATACATCACCTATTTTGAGTCGCCAAATATATGGTATAGAATTTAAATACAAACTTCTTATACAATACGACAAAAACGTAGTTGAGAGTTTTTACAGGAATATTGTCAAGTAGATAGTATTCAAACTCAAATGAAGTCCTCATTACAATTATTATCACACTATTTTATAAAATAGTGAGGACTACTACAACCACCAACATCGGACCATCACTCTGTTCCCCGACTAGTTCCGGCTACGTTCTCATTTCCTGAAGAGAACAATGAAAGCAAAAAGGTGAGCTCAACTAGTCCAGTAAGAAATATTATGACTAAGATAATGCAGAATAAATTATCATTAGCTTTCAACAGTGTTAAACTGATAAAATATAATAAACATCAAGTTTAACTACAGCGAAACAAGCAATCCATTAGAATAGTCAAGTAGAGCATGATATCTACTGTAAGACCCCAAATTTTATGAAATAAAATTATTCATTTTTTTTATAATTACTATTCAGTAAATGGTTAAATTGATAAAAGTTAAAGTTAAGGGTGATATATGAAATTTTTTTCAAAATACGCAAGTGGCTATAAAATATTCATTGTTGTCGGGGAATATTCGTTTGGTCGTGGAATATTCTTTTTGTCAGGAATATCCGTACGACGACGCAGTCATTTGTGGGCCCCATAACAGAATAACTGTCGGATGAAGATAACGACAAAAATGAGTTTTTATAATTAACGGCGTAGTTGTTACCGTTAACACTGTTGAAATACCTAGTGGTTAAAATACAGTAATACGCGTTATTGCACAGTAGCACACGGTATTGCACAGTATTTTTGAAATTATTGATTCTTACGTAAGAAGGCACTACTCAATAATTATTACAGTAATTATTGTTCAATATTCTATTTTGACTCAATAATTGTTGCGTTGATATTTTATATTATTGTTGTTTCAATAATTATTGCCGCACAGTATTTTCCATTATCAGATCAATAATTTATATTATTTGAATAATATTATTAGATAACATTATTGACAATGTCTAGAAAGTTCTGTCTAAGGAGAGGTTTGGTCATCTAATTGCGCGCCAGTAAGGAGAAATCCTTATCGAAAAGCCCCCTCTTTCCTGGGAACGGCCTGGTTGTCATAAATGTGATTCTGTAATATTATCTGTGAATAATTAATTATTGATTCATATGATAAGGAAATATTTATTTTATGTGGATCTAAATGAGGGATATATTTTTGTGGTTAAAAATGAAGGAGTTAATATTGAGGTGTTTTATCTGTATTTTTGTCGAAACGGAGGTATTGAAAATCAAATTAGGGTTTTTGAGATATTTTATGAGGGTTATAATTTTTAATCCGACCGTTGGATCGTGGTAATATTTGGATATGTTATACATATATAAGTTGAGTATATGTCCACAAATTTTGAATCGATAAAAATAAACGTATGATTTGTTATGAATTTTACGAGATGACTGGTTCGGAAATTGTTGATTTTTCGGAGTTAATCATTTTGGTAGAAAATTCTAGAATTGGTGGGCCCCACTCTTGGTTGGTGAAGAAATGTGCTGAGATTTTTATTTAAATGTGGTGGGTGGGAATAGTAGCAGGTAAAGCCATCAGGTTGCAGGTTAAGTCTGCTTCGGCGTGCTACCATTTTTCTATAAATAGAGTGCTAAGTTAGAATTGAAAATCACACTAGAAATACAAGTTTTCTCTCTTTCTCTCTCTAGATTATTGAGTGTATTTTGTGAGTATTTAGATACTTGGTGAGTTGCTATTCATCAGTGCAAGTTTCCTTCAGCGTCATATCCGATATCCAATCAGAAGTGCTGCTCTTTTGAGGTAAGGGATAGTAAGGGATTTTAAGGGTTGTTATGTTTTTCAGTTTCGTAATTTTTCTGACCTTCAAGAATTCTGGAAAAATTTGAAATGATACTTTGATGAGTTTTCTTGATTGTGTCCAAAAATGGTGATTTTTGGATGTATAGATTAAGATTTATGAATTTTATAAGAAAAGACTATTTTAAAAATAACCGCTTATAACTTCTTGTGGTTAACTCCAAAATTGGTAAAATTTTTATTGAGAGTACATGTATATGATAGAAGTATACTCTATAAATTTCGAAATTTTTGGATAAGAGTACAATTTTTGATAAATATCTAAATATTCGGCTGTTTTGGCCATATGAAAAATAGTAATGAGTTTTAAAAAATTCTGAGAAAAATATATGTTCAATATGGGACTATATTCTGCTAAATCCCAGAAAAGAAATGTTTTTAGAACTGATTTGGTATTTTTCATGAAAATAGACTAGTTATAAGTAAATAAATTAAATATGTTATGTGAAGTAAGAAAATTTAAAAATAGGATTTTATGGCTTGAGAATCATATATGAGGTATATGCAGATTTTTGATGAGGGTTTTGGTTATTGGTAAATAAATCTTATGAGTTTGGTATTTTAGGATGATTAAATGCATTATTTAGTAAAGTGTAAATAATTAAAATAAATTGTTTATAAGCTTAAGAAATATTGTTCTTTCAATATCATTATACCGAAATATTGGTATGGATTTTATTGTGGAATTTCTACCTTTTTCATGTCGAGTTACTATTCATAAATTACCATTCACGAGTTACTATTCACGAGTTACTATTCATGAGTTACTATTCACGAGTTACTATTCACGACAAAATTAGTTTCTTTTTCTGACCAAATTATAGTTGATTTATGAATATTACTCTTGAGATTAAATCTATATGTTGATTATATTGATTTTATTATCATATATAACATTTTTATAACCCTAATGATGATATTTCTCTTTGACTTGAGTGTAAAGATGAGTAGATTTCTGGTATGATCATGACTATGGGTTCCCTTTGGCCAGTAGTGCAAAGTTGAATTGTTGACTGGTATGATCATTACCATTGAATTTATAATTGAATATCTTTAGCTTAAGTGCAAAGGTGAATTGATTAACATGGTTATAATTATTGTTTATATAAATTCTGAAATGATTATATATTTCTTTGAGATATTAATATATTTGGCATGTAGTGCAAAGATAAACTGGTGATGAATATCTTTGGCCTGTAGTGCAAAGATGACATGTGGTTGAATATCTTTGGCCAGTAGTGCAAAGATGAATTGTTGATGAATATCTTTGGCCCGTAGTGCAAAGATGACATGTTGTTGAATATCTTTGGCCGTAGTGCAAAGATGAAGTTATTAGTATGATTATGAACAGAAAATGTGATTTGGTGTAACCATGATCTTTGATGTTTCAGGTAAATATAGGTGATAAAAATTATCTTCGTCCTGGATGAGAAGAGAAATTTAGAACTACAATTATGATTATGAGTTATTCATATAATTGTGGACCAGAATTGTTAATTGATGTTACAGGGATAAAACATTGTTGGTGGATTTTTAACATGGAGAAGATAATAGACTTTGTAGTCTATTTGACTCTTCTAATGGATTGCTCGTTCCGCTGCAACTATGGTTGAAATTTTTATCATCTACCATATGTTCTAAATCTCTGATTTAATTCTGTTGAAGGCTATTGATAACTTATTTATCTTTAGTCATGATATTCTTTACTGGGCTAGTTGTGCTCACCCTTTTGTTTCACAATTCCTTTCAGGTAATAAGAGTGTAGCTGGGTCGAGCGGGGGTAACAGGGGAATAGAACGGTGGTCATCATTTAGTATTTATATTTGGTGAATCATCTAGGGTGAAGCGAACCCAACGTTGGAAGGGTGTTTTGCCACTATCATACAAGATGTCTAATGACATACAACCTCGTGTCATCATAAGACAGAATTGTGCTCATCCACTTGCTGAGTATATTTACGAGCACTACCTATATAATCTTGATGTTTGTTTGAAGTATAATTCTCAATTAGAGACAGTGGAGATAATGACAAGTCAAGAGAAGACTCACCATTGGGAAGAATATGATAGTAATCTTCTCGTTTTTCTTTGGGGTATATTGGGTCAACCAAGGATAATTCTGTGACCATATGATATCTATCACAACCTAGAAGCATGGCCTCCTATGTACAAAGGTTTCCTTGAGCACTTTCCAAAGATTCTAATTTCTAAAACAGTTTTTGACTATACCTTTATGTAAGGTGTCATGGTGAGGTGCTGTCCACGGTTGGGATATGAGTCACATTTGGTATATATTTGTATCCAAACTCACAGCATATGTGTTGTTATATTTTGCACGATAATTGTTGTAATAAAGTTGTAGTTGTTTTCTGTACCATGTATTTGGAGACTCGGAATAGGTTGGATGGAATGGACCTATTTTGGGGTTGTCATAGTTGGTATCAGAGCTTAGGGATATGGTCTCTGGCGGAGATCGGAGAATATAACTAGGAGGGGAGAGATGAGTAAATCATTCGCTAGTGTGTCCTACCTAAGCTTATTTGTTGGTCAGTCATAATATCGGGATATTATGTGATATGTTAATTTGTTAAATTAACCCTTGTTTTGAAGCTGTATTCTAGAATGATATCTAAAATACAGGAGATGAGCAATGGAGAAATTATGATGACAGGGAAGATGGAATTGAAATGAAAGCAAGGTATTCTCAACTCTTTGAAATACCAGGTACGTAAATTTCGGGGATGAAATTTCATAAGGAGAGAAGATTGTAAGACCCCAAATTTTATGAAATAAAATTATTCAATTTTTCTTATAATTACTATTCAGTAAATGGTTAAATTGATTAAAGTTAAAGTTAAGGGTGATATATGAAATTTTTTTCAAAATACGCTAGTGGCTATAAAATATTCATTGTTGTCGGGGAATATTCGTTTGGTCGTGGAATATTCTTTTTGCCGGGAATATCCGTACGACGACGCAGTCATTTGTGGGCCCCATAACAGAATAACTGTCGGATGAAGATAACGATAAAAATTGAGTTTTTATAATTAACGGCGTAGTTGTTACCGTTAACACTGTTGAAATACCTAGTGGTTAAAATACAGTAATACGCGTTATTGTACAGTAGCACACGGTATTGCACAGTATTTTTGAAATTATTGATTCTTACGTAAGAAGGCACTACTCAATAATTATTACAGTAATTATTGTTCAATATTCTATTTTGACTCAATAATTGCTGCGTTGATATTTTATATTATTGTTGTTTCAATAATTATTTCTGCACAGTATTTTCCATTATCAGATCAATAATTCATATTATTTGAATAATATTATTAGATAACATTATTGACAATGTCTAGAAAGTTCTGTCTAAGGAGAGGCTTGGTCATCTAATTGCGCGCCAGTAAAGAGAAATCCTTATCGGAAAGCCCCCTCTTTCCTGAGAACGGCCTGGTTGTCATAAATGTGATTCTGTAATATTATCTGTGAATAATTAATTATTGATTCATATGATAAGGAAATATTTATTTTATGTGGATCTAAATGAGGGATATATTTTTGTGGTTAAAAATGAAGGAGTTAATATTGAGGTGTTTTATCTGTATTTTTGTCGAAACGGAGGTATTGAAAATTAAATTAGGGTTTTTTCAGATATTTAACGAGGGTTATAATTTTTAATCCGACCGTTGGATCGTGGTAATATTTGGATATGTTATACATATATAAGTTGAGTATATGTCCACAAATTTTGAACCGTTAAAAATGAACGTATGATTTGTTATGAATTTTACGAGATGACTGGTTCAGAAATTGTTGAATTTTCGGAGTTAATCATTTTGGTGGAAAATTCTAGAATTGGTGGGCCCCACTCTTGGTTGGTGAAGAAATGTGCTGAGATTTTTATTTAAATGTGGTGGGTGGGAATAGTAGCAGGTAAAGCCATCAGGTTGCAGGTTAAGTCTGCTTCGGCGTGCTAACATTTTTCTATAAATAGAGTGCTAAGTTAGAATTGAAAATCACACCAGAAATACAAGTTTTCTCTCTTTCTCTCTCTAGATTATTGAGTGTATTTTGTGAGTATTTAGATACTTGGTGAGTTGCTATTCATCAGTGCAAGTTTCCTTCAGCGTCATATCCGATATCCAATCAGAAGTGCTGCTCTTTTGAGGTAAGGGATAGTAAGGGATTTTAAGGGTTGTTATGTTTTTCAGTTTCGTAATTTTTCTGACCTTCAAGAATTCTGGAAAAATTTGAAATGATATTTTGATGAGTTTTCTTGATTGTGTCCAAAAATGGTGATTTTTGGATGTATAGATTAAGATTTATGAATTTTATAAGAAAAGACTATTTTAAAAATAACCGCTTATAACTTCTTGTGGTTAACTCCAAAATTGGTAAAATTTTTATTGAGAGTACATGTATATGATAGAAGTATACTCTATAAATTTTGGAATTTTTAGATAAGAGTACAATTTTTGATAAATATCTAAATATTCGGCTGTTTTGGCCATATGAAAAATAGTAAATGAGTTTTAAAAAATTCTGTGAAAAATATATGTTCAATATGGGACTATATTCTGCTAAATCCCAGAAAAGAAATATTTTTGAAACTGATTTGGTATTTTTCATGAAAATAGACTAGTTATGAGTAAATAAATTAAATATGTTATGTGAAGTAAGAAAATTGAAAAATAGGATTTTATGGCTTGAGAATCATATATGAGGTATATGCAGATTTTTGATGAGGGTTTTGGTTGTTGGTAAAGAAATCTTATGAGTTTGGTATTTTAGGATGATTAAATGCATTATTTAGTAAAGTGTAAATAATTAAAATAAATTGTTTATAAGCTTAAGAAATATTGTTCTTTCAATATCATTATACCGAAATATTGGTATGGATTTTATTGTGGAATTTCTACCTTTTTCATGTCGAGTTACTATTCATAAATTACCATTCACGAGTTACTATTCACGAGTTACTATTCATGAGTTACTATTCACGAGTTACTATTCACGACAAAATTAGTTTCTTTTTCTGACCAAATTATAGTTGATTTATGAATATTACTCTTGAGATTAAATCTATATGTTGATTATATTGATTTTATTATCATATATAACATTTTTATAACCCTAATGATGATATTTCTCTTTGACTTGAGTGTAAAGATGGGTAGATTTCTGGTATGATCATGACTATGGGTTCCCTTTGGCCAGTAGTGCAAAGTTGAATTGTTGACTGGTATGATCATTACCATTGAATTTATAATTGAATATCTTTAGCTTAAGTGCAAAGGTGAATTGATCAACATGGTTATAATTATTGTTTATATAAATTCTGAAATGATTATATATTTCTTTGAGATATTAATATATTTGGCATGTAGTGCAAAGATAAACTGGTGATGAATATCTTTGGCCTGTAGTGCAAAGATGACATGTGGTTGAATATCTTTGGCCAGTAGTGCAAAGATGAATTGTTGATGAATATCTTTGGCCCGTAGTGCAAAGATGACATGTTGTTGAATATCTTTGGCCGTAGTGCAAAGATGAAGTTATTAGTATGATTATGAACAGGAAATGTGATTTGGTGTAACCATGATCTTTGATGTTTCAGGTAAAGATAGGTGATGAAAATTATCTTCGTCCTGGATGAGAAGAGGAATTTAGAACTACAATTATGATTATGAGTTATTCATATGATTGTGGACCAGAATTGTTAATTGATGTTGCAGGGATAAAACATTGTTGGTGGATTTTTAACATGGAGAAGATAATAGACTTTGTAGTCTATTTGACTCTTCTAATGGATTGCTCATTTCGCTGCAACTATGGTTGAAATTTTTATCATCTACCATATGTTCTAAATCTCTGATTTAATTCTGTTGAAGGCTATTGATAACTTATTTATCTTTAGTCATGATATTCTTTACTGGGCTAGTTGTGCTCACCCTTTTATTTCACAATTCCTTTCAGGTAATAAGAGTGTAGCTGGGTCGAGCGGGGGTAACAGGGGAATAGGACGGTGGTTATCATTTAGTAGTTATATTTGGTGAATCATCTAGGGTGAAGCGAACCCAATGTTGGAAGGGTGTTTTGCCACTATCATACAAGATGACTAATGACATACAACCTCGTGTCATCATAAGACAGGATTGTGCTCATCCACTTGCTGAGTATATTTACGAGCACTACCTATATAATCTTGGTGTTTGTTTGAAGTATAATTCTCAATTAGAGACAGTGGAGATAATGATAAGTCAAGAGAAGACTCACCATTGGGAAGAATATGATAGTAATCTTCTCGTTTTTCTTTGGGGTATATTGGGTCAACCAAGGATAATTCTGTGGCCATATGATATCTATCACAACCTAGAAGCATGGCCTCCCATGTACAAAGGTTTCCTTGAGCACTTCCCAAAGATTCTAATTTCTAAAATAGTTTTTGACTATACCTTTATGTAAGGTGTCATGGTGAGGTGTTGTCCACGGTTGGGATATGAGTCACATTTGGTATATATTTGTATCCAAACTCACAGCATATGTGTTGTTATATTTTGCACGACAATTGTTGTAATAAAGTTGTAGTTGTTTTCTGTACCATGTATTTGGCGACTCAGAATAGGTTGGATGGAATGGACCTGTTTTGGGGTTGTCACATCTACTATCTTCTATGATTTAAAAAGTTTATCATCAATTTTATCGCTGAGACTCAGCTTAATAAATAATCCACATTATCGAATCATCCATGCACTACGGGCCAAGGATATTCATTAGTATCACGTCCACGAATTATCAATGCACTACGGGCCAAGGATATTCGTGTAATCATCAATGGTCATGATCATACCAGCAACTGTCCATCAATGCACTACGGGCCAATAAGGACTTTTACCACATCATTTGTAACATTACAGGTCATGATTATACCGAATGATCCGTGGTCATAATCATACCGATCAACAGTCCATCTATGTACTACGGGCCAAAGATGACTTTCATAATAATATAAGAATGAGGATGATGACAATGATATAAGAATTCAATTAAATGAAAGCAAAGGATAAATTTTTAAAGATTTATAATTTAATTTATCCATAATTCAAAAACATCCAAATTGTCAACATGATACTGCTTTGTGGAGTAAAATTCAAGAGTAATATTGTTTCAAAAGTGATTTGGACCGAAACGAAATTAATTTTTGTCATGAATAGTACCTCGGGTGAATAGTAACTGAGTGAATAGTACCCTGTGAATAGTACACCGACATGTGATAAGTGCATTTTCTGTTCACGAATCAATGTTCATCTCAAGTTTAATCGTTGTTAATTTCTTGTTTTCGTGTTTGATTTTACTTGTTTCATGTTATTTTATGTGTAGGTGGTTGGTGTGGCAAAAGTGATTTGGACCGAAACAAAATCAATTTTAATTTCGGAGTCAACATTGGATCAAGTGTGATAAAGTTTCAGAGTCAGTTTGCAGAACCTATGCCTGCCGGGGCGGGCTTATTTGGCCTATATACCCCCACCAGGGCGGGGGGTCTTCAAAGTTTGTTTACAGTAAGCATGCCCGCCGGGGCGGGCCTTTCTTAGGCATATATCCCCGCCGGGGCGGGGGGTCTCGACTGCTGAGTGTTCTGTTGTGCATTGAACTCTGATGGAAGTTGGATTTGAGGACTTGGGATAGCACATGGACTCTGATTGGCATGGGATTTCGGCTAGGACTTGTCGTGGGTATACCTATTGCTCAACTAACAACAAATTAAAAAAACACACAAGGCAATTTACAGAGATTAATTCCAGATTTTTGATAGCAATCTTTGGAGGGAGATTTTGAAGAGATTTTCGTGACGATTACAGATTAAGGCTACGTGAAGGGTGTTTTGCATTATTCTTCATCTTAGTTCTATATTTGTAATTGAAAGGATGTTTCCTTTAAATTATTCAGTTTTTATGTCATTTATTATGAACTAATTACTTTTTAGGCTTAAGATGGATCTTTAAGTGGAACGATGATTATTTAATCTTTTGATTTCAATTTAATAAGTTATTACCCGGTTTATCTATATTAATTTGTGCGTGAATGTATGAATTACCTGATCAACGATTCTTTGTGGATGTGTATGAACTCGAGAGATGAAATACAGTCTAGACTTAATTAGTATAACATGTGTTCTTGAATTTTGCGAATGAGCAGAATCTTGATGAATGTTAGGGTAGAGATATGCTTGACATTGCATGTAATCAGATAAAGAGCTTGAACTTCAACTTTTTTTAATTGTAATTCACATAGAAATATAGTGAGTTAGTTAATTAAGGTGTTTAACTTAATTCTATCTTAATTATGGATTTGGGTTAATACGGTACTAGTGCATCGAGAGGTGGCTAGTACTACTTACGTGTTCTTGATTAATAAACTGGGATAGTGAATTAAACTGAAATAAAGGTGTAATAATCTGAGTGATGCTTAGAGTGAAGTCGAAAGCCTAATCCTCCATTATTTGCTTAAAAGTTCAGTTTTTAGCATTTAGTGATTGTGTGGTGATTTTAATAGTTTTAATAGATATAATATAAATTGGAAATTGAATAGTTTAATAAAATTAGGATTAATAGAAAATTGGCAATTGTGAAGTTAATTTCTTGCTAAGTCTCTGAGGGAACGATACTCTACTTACTATTATATTACGTGTTGACCACGTATACTTGCGTGATGTGCGTAACTAGATTTTACCCAACAAGTTTTTGGCACCGTTGTCGGGGACATTAGTATAGATTTTATTATTTTGCAATATCAGTTTAATTAGTCTAGTTTTACTTAAACACTTTTTGTTTTTGTTTTGTTCTTCTTATTTCAAGTGTTTGAAGTTGGTTTATGCAAACTCGATCCAAAAATCTAGACTTGCTTCCTTTTGAGGACGACATAGAGAGAAGGTTTCAGAGGTTAAGTAAGTGGATTAAGGAAACTAGGGACGACTTTGAAAACTCTGATAAAGAAGAAGCAATGGCTGCCGAAGACCAGAAAGCGTTGAGGGATTTTGCTACACCCAAGGTGACTGAACTGCAGTCAAGTATCACCAGGCCTGCGATAGCTGCGAATACATTCGAAATCAAGCCTGGGACGATTCAGAGATTCAAAATTTAGTTCAGTTTAGGGGATTGGCGAATGATGATCCGAACGAACATCTAGTTAGCTTTCTAGAAATTTGTGACACCTTCAGGTATAATGGGGTGACGGATGATGCGGTGAGACTTCGCTTGTTCCCATTCACTCTACGAGACAAGGAGAAGAGTTGGTTACATTCTCTACTGCCAGGATCGATAACTACATGGGAAGACCTTGCTCAGAAGTTTCTTGCAAAAATTTTCCCACCAGCGAAAACTGCAAAAATGAGGAATGAGATTACGATGTTTGAACAACAACATGGGGAATCACTGTACGAGGCATGGGAGAGATACAAGGAATTGCTCAGAAAGTGCCCGCATCATGGATTTCCTAAGTGGTTGCAAATGAATACTTTCTATAACGGACTACATGGAAATCTCAGGACTAGTATTGATGCAGCGTCGGGTGGAGCGCTCATGGCTAAGAGTTATGAGGAGGCCTACAATTTGATTGAGATAATGGCAGCTAACAACTACCAGTGGCCCACGGCAAGAATGACACAGGCAAAGGCAGCTACAGTGTTAGAAGTAGATGGTGTAACGGCAATACAAGTGCAAATTTCAGCACTGTCTAAGAAGTTGGATGCTATGTCGGGGACACAGGCCCAGGCACAGGTACAGCAGGTTGCGGTCGTATGTGAATTATGCGTGGGTGAGCATCCTACAGATCAATGCACAATCAACCCAGCGTCCGTGCAATTCGTGGGTAGCTACAACATGATTCCACAGAATATGTACCAGAATAATTACAACCAAGGGAATAGAAATCACCCAAATTTCTCGTTGAGTAATAATCAGTAACACCAAGCTCGACGACCATCATGCCCCCCAGGTTTTCAGAATCATCAACAACCGACTCAACATCAAGAAAGAAAATCAGACTTAGAGGAGTTATTGTCAAAGTACATAACAAGCAATGAGGCAGCGATGAAAAACCAAGCAATGGCCATCAAGAATTTGGAAATTTGGATGGGACAAATTGTTGAACAACAGACCCCAAGGGTCTCTACCGAGTGATACCGAGAGAAATCCAAAGGGAAATCATGAACAGTGTCAGGCAATCACATTGAGAAGTGGAAAATATCTCGTTGGTAAAGATGCAGAAAATTCAGCTATATCGGATAATAAAATTGATGACAGCAAAGTGGGTGAAGAAAACAAAGGTGAGGTCAAGCAAAATGAGAAAACAAAGTCAGATGACAAACTAGTTGTGTATCCTCCACCACCGTTTCAGCAAAGGGTCAAAAAATAGAAATTAGATAAGCAGTTTGCAAAGTTTTTGGAAGTTTTTAAGAAACTTCAGATTAACATCCCGTTCGCAGAAGCCCTAGAGCAGATGCCAAGTTATGCGAAGTTCATAAAAGAGATTCTATCCAGGAAAAAGAAATTGGACGACTTTGAAACAGTGGCATTAACAGAGGAGTGTAGTGTAGTTTTACAGCGAAAGTTGCCACCGAAGTTGAAAGATCCGGGGAGTTTCACTATTCCATGCACAATCGGGAACATGTCATTTAATAAATGTTTATATGATTTGGGGGCGAGTGTGAACCTTATGCCGTTATCAGTTTACACAGAATTAGGTTTACCCGCGCCAAAGCCTACGAATATTTCACTACAGTTGGCAGATAGGTCAGTCACATATCTCTAAGAGGCATAGTAGATGATATATTAGTTAAGGTGGATAAGTTTATATTCCCTGCGGATTTCATCATTCTAGATTTTGAGGAGGATAAGAACATCCCGATTATCCTAGGGAGACCTTTCTTGGCTACGGGTAGGACACTCATCGACGTAAAAAAAGGTGAACTGACTATGAGAGTCCAAGATCAAGAAATCAAATTTAACGTGTTTAAGGCCATGAAATTCCCTACGGATGAAGAAGAATGTTTCAGGATGGATATTATTGAGCAGATAATCAGTGAAGACATGGGCAAGAGTTTGGTCAATGATCCATGGAAACAACATTATTAGGGGATGAAGAGTTTGATGATCCAAAATTTGTGGATTACTTGCAGATGATAGACTCCTTGCCACGAGTTAGCCGATTCAGAGCACCATTTGAACCATTACACACGAAGGAGAAAGCCACAACAAGGATGAAACCGTCATTGGAGGAGCCACCAACTCTTGAACTGAAGTAACTCCCTAAACACCTCAGGTATGCGTATTTAGGCCATTCAAATTCTTTACCTGTTATTATTTCTGCTGCACTTAACGATTTGTAGGAATAAAAGTTGTTGAGGGTGCTTAGGGAACATAAATCAGCGATAGGATGGACGATAGCGGATATCAAGGGAATCAGCCCTTCTTTTTGCATGCACAAGATTCTGATGGAAGACGATGCAAAACCGATGGTGGAGCAACAACGACGACTCAACCCAATTATGAAGGAAGTTGTAAAGAAAGAAATTCTGAAATTGTTGGATGCTAGTATCATCTACCCGATTTCCGACAGTAAGTGGGTTAGTCCGGTTCAGTGTGTGCCGAAAAAGGGAGGAATGACCGTGGTACAGAATGAGGAAAATGAGCTAATTTCGACAAGGACAGTGACCGGTTGGAGGGTTTACAAGGACTACAGGAAGTTGAATAAGGCAATCCGCAAAGATCACTTTCCTTTGCCCTTCATCGATCAAATGTTGGACAGACTTGCGGGACATGAGTACTACTGCCTTTTGGATGGATACTCGGGCTACAATCAGACCATCATCGCTCCTGAGGATCAAGAGAAGACCACGTTTACGTGCCCATACAGCACATTCGCATTCAGGAGAATGTCGTTCAGTTTGTGTAATGCACCCGCTACCTTCCAGAGGTGTATGATGGCCATCTTCTCAGACATGGTGGAGAAAAACGTGGAAGTATTCATGGACAACTTTTCTATCTATGGGGTCGATTTTGATACTTGCTTAGGGAATTTGGTGATGGTGTTACAAAGATGCAAAGACACGAACCTGGTACTTAACTAGGAAAAATGCCACTTCATGGTTGAAGAGGGCATAATTTTGGGTCACAAGGTCTCGGCTCAAGGATTGGAGGTTGATAAAGCTAAGCTGGAAACAATTGAGAAACTGCCTCCACCAAGCTCGGTAAAGGGAATTAGAAGCTTTCTGGGACATGCTGGGTTCTACAGGAGATTCATAAAGGATTTCTTTAAAATTGCAAAACCTTTATGCAGTCTTTTAGAGAAGGATTTTATTTTCAACTTTGATGAGGAGTGTAAGTCGACTTTCGAGTTGTTGAAGAAGAAGTTGACTACAGCCCCCGTGATTGTCGCATCAGATTGGACTATGCCTTTCGAGCTAATATGTGATGCAAGCGACTATACAGTTGGGGCTATTTTGGGACAACGCCGAGAGAAGGTATTTCATGCCATATATTACGCAAGCAAGACACTCACGGAGACTCAAATGAATTACACAACTACGGAAAAGGAATTACTTGCAGTGGTGTATGCGTTCGACAAATTTAGGGCATACTTGATCGGGACTAAGGTGATAGTCTACACGGATCATTCAGCGATTCGGTACTTAATTGCAAAAAAAGATATTAAGCTGCCCCTTATCCGATGGATTCTCCTTCTACAAGAGTTTGATCTAGAAATAAAGGATAGAAAGGGGACGGAGAATCAAGTCACCGATCATTTGTCTAGGCTGGAAAATCAAGATAAACTGAAAGAGGACAAGTGTGCAATCAACGAATCATTCCCGGATGAGCAATTGTTTGGGATAAGTACAGAATTTCCATGGTACGCGGACTATACGAATTATCTAGTGAGGAACATTCTCCCACCTGATCTTACAAGACAACAGAAGAAGAAGTTTCTTCATGACGTGAAATGGTACATGTGGGACGAACCTTATTTATTCAAGTAGTGCACCGACAAGATGATAAGAAGGTGTGTGCCCTACAGTGAAGTGAAGAACATACTGCATGAGTGTCACTCATCTGCATATGGCAAACATTATGGTAGCGAGAGGACAGCAACAAAGGTGCTTCAATCCGGGTTTTATTGGCCTACATTGTTCAAGGACGCCCACCAATTTGTTAAAACATGTGATAAATATCAAAGGGTGGGCAACATATCGAAAAGGAATGAGATGCCTCTACAAATAATTCTAGAGGTTGAGATTTTCGATGTATGGGGCATCGATTTCATGGGGCCATTCCCCTCGTCACTTAACATTTAGTACATTCTGCTTGCAGTGGATTACGTCTCAAAATGGGTGGAAGCTGCAGCACTCCCATTGAACGATGCCAAAGTGGTCCTCAAATTCATGCAGAAGAACATTTTTACGAGATTTGGCACGCCACGAGCTATTATAAGTGATTAAGGTAGTCACTTCTGCAACAAATCATTTACAGCTCTATTGGAAAAATATGGGGTCAACCATAAGGTGGCGACGACTTATCATCCCAAAACCAGTGGGCAAGCTGAGGTTTCGAACAAGGAAGTAAAGAGAATCTTGGAAAAAGTGGTAAACCCGAGTCGAAAGGATTGGTCACTCAGGTTGAATGATGCACTATGGACCTACCAGACTGCGTATAAAACACCGATTGGTATGTCATCGTATCAACTACTATATGGGAATGCTTGTCACTTACCGGTCGAGTTACAGCATAAGGCTTATTGGGCGATTCAGAAACTCAATTTCGATCAAGCAGCTGTAGGGAAGAAGCGACTACTGCAATTAAACGAGCTCGACGAATTTCGACTTCAAGCCTAGAAAAGCTCCAAGTTATACAAGGAAAAGGATAAGAGATGACACGACCAGAAAATTATGCAAAGAACATTCGAACCGGGGCAATCAGTCCTATTGTTCAACTCATGGTTGAGATTGTTCCCAGGCAAGCTCAAGTCAAGATGGTCGGGACCATTCACCATAAAAAGGGTGTTCTCTCATGGCGCTGTTGAACTCTACAATCAGAATCCCTTAGAAACTTTCAAAGTCAACGGTCAACGCTTAAAGCACTATTGGGGTGACGAATCCAACACGGATGTCATCGCGATCACATTATCTGACGTACCATGAACAGGAAGTAGTCAGGCTGAACGGCTTAAAATCAAGCGCTAATTGGGAGGCAACCCAATCATACTTTTATTTTTCCTAGTTTCAATCTTAGAGTATATTTTAGCATAATCAGTAATTATTAATAAGCTCATTAAGTAGTTATTACATTTTATTAGTCTTGTTAATCTCTCAACCATGCTCAAATTGATCAACAATATTATAACTTTCATGTTTCATGGCCTGCAGGACGGAAAATGTACATTAAGTGGCATAGCATGAAGAAAAGAAGAGAAAATGGGTCAGTTTGCAGTGTACACCCCCGTCGGGGCGGGCCCCTTATAGTATAAAACCCCCGTCGGGGCGGGGGGGTCTTCAACAAAACTTACAGAGTGTATGCCCGCCGGGGCGGGCTGTTTTTACCTAATACCCCCCGCTGGGGCGGGGGTCCAAAAGTTGAAGCAGTGCTCGACAGTTACGTGAAATGCTAACCTTTATTACTTCTTCATCAAATAAACCTCCCACTACTCCCACTTCTCACCCATGATTTTGCCAACATTCATTACATTTTCTCCCACCACTTCATTACATATTCTCCCATCAACCCACTACTTCACTCCATCACTCCATTATTACTATTTCTCTCCATCACATCACCTCTATATAAATACACCCTCACAACTCAAGTTCATCACTTACATTCAAATTGAGCTCAGGAAGCCACGAATTAGGGTTATTATTGTGGGAATTCATATTGCATGTTAGAGTGAGTACCTTATTTTCAAGTTCTTCATCTTCATTCACCATAATTGCCACAAACACATCAAAGTTGGGGAGTTGAATTGCTGGGCACACCAAGTGTTCGATAGTTTGTGTGAACCAAGTTTGGGGGGGGGAGATTGTTATTAAGGCATCCGAAAATCAATGTCTTCTAAACCAACTTCAAAGAGGCATAGGGGGGAGAGTTCCACAACACCACTAACACGGACCTTTGATCGACGCAAGTTCAAAAGTGTCGCCGCCGCCGACTGTTATGACTACATGGTAACGAAGGCTCTTACACCGGAGCGGGGGTTGGCACCGGATGCTCACAACGGCGAAATGATGCAACAGATTTATCAAAAAGGGTGGGCCAAGTTTACTGAGGAGCCCGAGGCCGTCGCCATCAACGTGGTCAAAGAATTTTATGCGAACGCAGAGGACAAGGCCCCGTTCAATGCTTATGTGCGGGGTCGATTAGTACCGTTCAGTGCCAATGCCATCAACACCTATTATCAATTACGAGTGCCTCGACAGTGCTAATATGCTCACCTATGTGATTTCGATCATGACTATGAGGCTATACTCAAAGAGATGACTAAGCCGGGAACAATATGGATAAAGGGTCGAAAAGGAGGCACGGTTTTTCATTGCAAAGATCTTAGCCGGTATGGGAAGATTTGGTGTGCCTTTTTATGTGCTAAACTGTTTCCATCAACGCACACCTCGGACGTGACCAAAGAAAAGGCACTACTCCTATATGTGATTGTGCAAGATTTCATCATCGACATCGGGGCAATAATCAACTTTTCTATTCGCCGATGCTTGCGAGGAAATTTTTTCGGTGGCTTGCCACACCCATCCCTCATCTGTGGGTTGTGTCGCCAAGTAGGAGTTCGATGGTCTGATGATGAACCCACCCTAATGCCGCTGCAGCTGCTTGATTTGAGAATAATAGCACGGTATTCGGTGTGGGCCGGAGGTGAATCACATCCTCGAGGTTTAGGTTTTGTATTTCCATCAGCTTTAGAGGACGAAGATGACACTGAAGACACCTCAGAGGATGAGGATGCAACTATGGGAGATCAAGGAACAGAGCAGGTACCGCGGTCCAAAGCATTATCTAGTCATCAGTTTCTTGCATATCAACGCCAAGTAGATGAGCACAATAATCAAGCAAGACGAGAGATGAGGTGTCTCGCTGCTAGGCAGGACCATATGTTCGAGGCAATGAACCTATCATTTGCATCCTTGAATATAACACTCTAAAGCTTTAATCTCACTGCACAATTTCCATATCAACAGCCGGCCCCAATGCCACAATTTCTACCAAGTGACTCCGATAATGAAGAACACCACACACCACCACCCCAGGCTTGAAGGAATTACAGGGAAGTCCTCATGTTTTATTGCTATATTTTTATAATGAGGGCATTGTAACTATCAAGTTTGGGGGATTTACACTTATGTTTGCATTTCATGTTTGCATATTCATTAAGCTAGGATTGCATAGTAGTTTATTATTTTGTTTAGGTTGATAATCTTTTGCATATGTTATATTTATGTAATCATGCATTTGCATAGTAGCTTAGGAGCATATAGTCAGTTTATTATTTAGTTTGCATTTATGTTATGTTTATCATCAGTTTATCATTTATATATAAAAAAAATTAGTTCAACATTGTGTTAATTTTGCATATGTCCAGCAGTTGTTGTAGTTCATGTTGTTATGGCCAATGAGGAGATTGAGACTAAGTTGACAAACACAGTGTTGATTATTAGAACCGTGATATAGTTTCTGTTATGGGATCTTGTTCTTATTTAAAACTAGTATAAAAAGGTCAGCACGCTAATAACATATGTGTCAACTGCTTAGTTCAAATTGATACATAAAGAGTTTCTAAAGGATAATGCTAGGGTGAATGAGAAAATGACAAGCATAGGCAGTGAAGACGAAGAATTGGGCAAGAACCTAAGTTTGGGGGGATAAATGAGGGGTACATAAGCAGAAAATATATATATATATATATATATATATATATATATATATTATGACTAGTTTTGTTTCGGGGTCTTTGTTACTTGAGCAAGTACGCCCGAAGGGGTGTCTTAACACCTAGTGCCCTAAGGTCTTTTATGGTCTGGGAGTCGTTGGTTGAAAGCTCGCTAAGGGGTATCACTGTTAGCCTAATAGAATGAGACATTGCACAGTCATAGTAAGCAAAAAAAAGAGCAATAAAACGGGAAAAGAGCGAAAATCCCCCGCGAAAATTTTTTTTATATAAGTACCCTGTGTGAACCCTTGAAAATAGTAATTGCCTAGTTTTAGTTAGAACTCGTCTATTTTTGAAATTTTTAAGTTTGTCCTATATGATTCCTTCTAAGAAATTGGTTATGTATTGAATTTGAGTCCGTATTAGTTATCATAGATGTTGAACCTTAATCGGTTTTGGTGATTAAGATTGTAGTGTTTGCTTGTTTTCCCTGAGGCCGGTGAGATAATTGTGATTCTGTGACACTGTTGGATTCGAAAACATATAGATGAGATACATTACATATCGTTGCATTGCATTACATAGCATATTTATTTTGTGTTGTGCTCGAGGACTAGCACGGTTTAAGTTTGTGGGATTTTGATAAGTGAATTTTATGTTCACAAATCGATGTTCATTTCAAGTTTAATCGTTGTTAATTTCTTGTTTCCATGTTCGTTTTTACTTGTTTCATGTTATTTTATGTGTAGGTAGTTAGTGTGGCAAGTAGCACTGAAATGGAGATTTTAAAGCAACATTGGATCAAGTGTGATAAAGTTTCAGAGTCAGATTGCAGAACCCATGCCCGCCGAGGCGGGCTTATTTGGCCTATATACCCTCGTCAGGGCGGGGGGTCTTCAAAGTATGTTTACAGTAAGCATGCCCACCGGGGCGGGCCTTTCTTAGGCATAAACCCCCGCCAGGGCGGGGGGTCTCAATTGCTGAGTGTTCTATTGTGAATTGAATTCTGATGGAAGTTGGATTTGAGGACTTGGGATAACACATGGACTATGATTAGCATGGGATTTCGGCTAGGACTTTTCGTGGGTATATCTATTGCTCAACTAACAACAAATTAAAAAAAACACACAAGGCAATTTAAAGAGATTAATTCCATATTTTTGATAGCAATCTTTGGAGGGAGATTTTGAAGAGATTTTCATGACGATTGCAGATTAAGGCTACGTGAAGGATGTTTTGCATTATTCTTCATCTTAGTTCTATATTTGTAATTGAAAGGATGTTTCCTTTAAATTATTCAATTTTTATGTCATTTATTATGAACTAATTACTTTTTAGGCTTGAGATGGATCTTTAAGTGGAACGATGATTCTTTAATCTTTTGATTTCAGTTTAATAAGCTATTACCCGATTTATCTATATTAATTTGTGGGTGAATGTATGAATTGCCTAATCAACGATTCTTTGTGGACGTGTATGAACTCGAGAGATGAAATACAGTCTAGACTTAATTAGTATAGCATGTGTTCTTGAATTTTGCGAATGAGCAGAATCTTGATGAATGTTAGGATAGAGATATGCTTGACATCGCATGTAATCAGATAAAGAGCTTGAACTTCAACTTTTTAATTGTAATTCACATAGAGATATAGTGAGTTAGTTAATTAAGGTGTTTAACGTAATTCTATCTTAATTGTGGATTTGGGTTAATACGGTACTAGTGCATCGAGAGGTGGCTAGTACTACTTACGTGTTCTTGATTAATAAACTGGGATAGTGAATTAAACTGGAATAAAGGTGTAATATTCTGAGTGATGCTTAGAGTGAAGTCAAAAGCCTAATCCTCCATTATTTGCTTGAAAATTCAGTTTTTAGCATTTAGTGATTGTATGGTGATTTTAATAGTTTTAATAGATATAGTATAAATTGAAAATTGAATAGTTTAATAAAATTAGGGTTAATAGAAAATTGGTAGTTGTGAAGCACGTATACTTGCGTGCTGTGCGTAACTAGATTTTACCCAACAGCATGATAAAGTTAAAACTTATCAAGAATGCTCAGAATAATATTTTCATGAAAAAATACTGGATGAAGCGCAAATTTTAAGGATATTCTACTAATTTCGTGGAGTATAGAAGCCAAAACTTAAAAAAATGAGTATAAAATTCGAAAAATCTGAAACGAAATACTATTACTTACATACTACGGAGTATGGAAGAAAATATTATTTCTTACGAATACTGAACAAAAATAATATCCCTTACAACTGTTGAAAGAAAATAATATTTCTTACGAATATTGAACGAAGATAATATTCCTTACGAATATTAAACGAATATAATATTTCTTGCGAATATTGAACGAAATAAAATTTCTTACGAATACAAACAATAATATCATAAGCGAATATGAAATAAATAATACCTCTTACCTTAAAAAGACGAGTATTCCAACTTGTATAGCGGAGATATTCTAGAAGAAAACTTTCACTGTTTTCTACACTCAAAGCTTCCTAAAACTCGAAAGAAATAGGCTCAATATTATAGAAGAAGAATTCTCTGATTCGGGTGTGATTTTCAATTCTAACTGTGACACCCCCAAAATAGGTATACATCACCCATTCTGAGTCGTCAAATACATGGTACAGAAACAAATACAACTTCATTAATATAATTGTCGTACAAAATACGACAACACATATACTGTGAGTTTAAATACAAATATTGTCTAATAGACAGCATTAAAACTCAAAAGGAGTCCTCATTACAATTATTGATATACTATTTTACAAAAATAGTGAGGACTGCTAAAACAACTTTTTAAAATCATCACTCCATACCCTGGCTAGTTCCTGCTATATTCTCAACTCCTAAGAAGAAAAATGGAACAAAAATGAAAATGGTGAGCTCAACTAGCCCAGTAAAGAATATTATGACTAAGATAATATACAATAAATTATCCTTAGTCTTCAACAGAAAAAAAAATCTGATAGAATATAATAGACAACAAGTTTTAGATCAACAACTGCAGCGGAAACAACAATTTATTAGAAGAGTTAAGTAGAGAATGAAATCTACTATCATCTATGAATTTAAAAGTTCATCATCAATATTTTATCCTTATAACATCAATCAATATACATCTTGAATCAAATATTCATCTTTGCACTACGGGCCAAAGATATTCATTTATATCACCAGTTGGTCATGTTCATCTCAACACCTGTTCATCTTTGCACTACGGGCCAAAGATATTCATCAGGTAATCATACATCTTTGCACTACAGGCCAAAGATATCCGTCAAGTATCACCATTAAGGACTGAGGATGATGAAAAATATTTTAGAGAAAACGAATCCAGTGAGACAGCAGGACAAATATTAGGGATTCGTATTTCGGTTTATCCAAATTCAATAATACTCCATAATAACCAATTGTGAAGTAGAATTCAAAAATAAAGATCAAAACATGGATACAATCAAAGATAGTAACCATAAAAGACATCTGAGATGAAAAAGAGAAAATTTTATTTTTCGGTGAATAGTGTCGTATACGTGAATAGTGCCGCATACGTGAATAGTAACCCCGACACAAAAAAGTAGAAATTTCATAATAAAATTCATATCAATATTTCGGTATAATGTTATTGAAAGAATAACATCATTACGAAAAAAATAACATCCCTTACCTCAAAATAACAGTATATCTGATCGAAATATCGGATGTAAAGTCGAAGGAAACTTGTACTGAATAACAACTCTCAAAGTATCTAAATACTCACAAAATACGCTCGATAATATAAAGAGAAAGAAAACGTGTTTCTGGTGTGATTTTTAATTCTAACTAAGCACCCTATTCATAAGAAAATGTTAGAACGCCAAAGGAGACTAAATTAATAAAATAATATTATTTCTAAAATCAATTCTACGCATCCTTTGTTAATTAAGCCAGCATGCCAATTCTAAAAATTTTTCAGCAGCCCACATGTTTTAAAAATCAAAAGTGGGTCCCACCCTTAATTTTAATAAAAACATTTAATCTCCGAAACTTCAATAATTCATAATAAATAGCCCTTTTATCAGAAAAATACGAATTTTATATCCATTCCACACGAAATTGAATTCTTTACAACTTTGTAGCTTTAAGTTTTTTCAAATTCCAAACAGAAAATATCCGAAATTCACAAACGGACGATTTTCAATACCTCATAAAATTCATAACAAATCATACGTTAATTTTTAACGGTTCAAAATTTGTGGACATATACTCAACTTATATATGTATAACATATCCAAAAATCACAACGATCCAACGGTCGGATTAAAATTATAACTCACGCAATAGAGTTTTAAGAACACTGATTTGATTTTTAATACCTCCATTCCGACAAAAATACTGATAAAATACCTCAACATTAATTCATCCAATTATATCCACATAAAAATAAATATTTACTTATCATATAAATTAATAATTAATTATTTACAAATAATATTACAGAATCACAATTATGACAACCAAGTCGTTCCCAGGAAAGAGGGGGCTTTCCGATATGGATTTCCCCTTACTGGCGCACAATTAGGTGACCAAACCTATCCTTAGACAGAACTTCCTTAGACATTACCAATAATGTTATCTAATAATATTATTCAAATAATATAAATTATTGATCTGATAATGGAGATACTGTGCAGTGATAATTATTGAAACAACAATAATATAAAATATAAACGCAACAATTATTGAACCAATAAAATAAAATTTTGAACAGTAATTACTGTAACAATTATTGAGTAGCGCCTTCTTACGTAAGAATCAATAATTAGAAAATACTGTGCAATACCGTGTGCTACTGTGCAACCACGCGTATTACTGTATTTTAACCACCGGGTATTCCAACAGTGTTAACGGTAACAACTACGCCGTTATTTATAAAAACTCATAATTGTCGTTTTCTTCATCCGACAGTTATTCTGTTATGGGACCCACAAACGACTGCGCCGTCGTACGGATATTCCTGACAAAAAAGAATATTCCATGACTAAACGAATATTTCCCGACAACAATGAATATTTTATAACCACTTACTTATTTTGCAATATTTGCACATTTCACCCATAACCAAAATATTTTATCAAATTAACTACTTATTATTTCAAGATAATGAGTAGAGAAAATTCAATTTTATTTATAATAAGTTGGGGTCTTACACTAACTAAGCATACTATTTATAGGAGAATGGAAGGGGTACTGTTAAGAATTTTTAACGAACGCAACATTTGAAAATTCACGGGCTGAAATCCTGCAATTCACAGACGTCTTTTTTTTTAAATTAAGAATATAGTATTCAAGTAAAACAAAACTTTATAATATAATTATATATATAAACACATGTTATAAGAAAAAACTCCCCACCCGTGACAAACTTTTCTTCCCCCCCCCCCACACTCTTCTTCCCACACGTGGGCCCTACCCCACATGTCACTTTCACACACATCACACTTACACATAAATATTATATATATAAATAATGAATAATCTTCTACCGATTATTTTAAAAAATAGGTAAATGGGGGTCCAAATAATACACCAAAATTTACAACAAATACTTCATAAAAATCCCCTCAATATTTTTAACAACATTTATTCATCATTATTATAACTCACAATATTAACAACCAGATCGTTCTCAGGAAAGAGGGGGCTTTCTGAAAAGGATTTCTCCCTATTAGCGCGCAATTAGGTGACCAAACCTCTTTCTTTGACAGAACTTTCTAGACATTGTTAATTATGCAGATAATAATATGAATAACTTGTCATCTCAATTATTGATTTAATAATATAAAATATTAATAATAATTAAATCAAATAACGTGAGATACTATACAACAATTACTGTAGCAATAATTGAATAAAACTGAGTGACTTCTCACGTAAGCATCAATAATCAATACCGTGTGCTACTATGCAACCACGCGTAATACTGTACTTTTATCACCGGGTATTTCAATAGTTAACGGTAAAACTTCCGCCGTTATTTTCATAAAAAGATATTTCTGTCGTTTTCTAACTCCGAGAATAATTCCGTTGTGGGGTCTACCAATGATTGTGTCGTCGTACGAATATTTCTTGTTAAAACGAATATTTCCCGACCAATCGAATATTTTATGACAACTTGCATACTTTGCAAAATTTATAAATATTACCTATAACTATAATATTATAACAAATCCACACCATAATATTAAAAATGATATTTCGAGAAAATTAATCTTTATTTATGAAAATTGGGGTCATACAACCTTCCCTTCTTATGAAATTTAATCATCGAAATTAGGGAACGTACCTGGTATGTCGAAGAGGTGAGGATACCTTGATTTCGTTTCAGATTCTAACTCCCAAGTCATTTCCTCAACATCGTGGTTTCTCCACAAAATTTTAACTTGAGGTATAACCTTGGAGCGTAGAATATGTTCCTTTTTATCCAAAATTTTAACAGGTACCTCTTCATACGTTAAATCTTCTGCTATTTCGTCCGGTTCTAACTTAATAATGTGGTTCGGGTTTTCCAAATATTTACGTAACATGGATATGTGAAAAACGTTATGAACGTGAGACATACTTGGCGGTAAAGCGAGTCTATAAGCCACAGTTCCTACTCGATCGAGTATTTTGAATGGGCCAATGAATTGAGGATTGAGCTTTCCTCTCTTTCCAAATCTTGTAACTCCCTTCCATGGCGCAACACGTGACAACACACGTTCTTTAACATTGAATTCCATGTCCTTCCGATGAAGATCAGCATAACTCTTTTGTCGATCTTGTGAGATTTTTATACGTTGCCGGATCATTTGAATCTTTTTCGTAGTCATGCGTACCAATTTTGGTCCTAACAACGTTGCTTCACCTACCTCGTCCCAGCATGTGACACCCCTAAATCCGGGTACTCCATTCCCACGAGATTTGGAGTTCACTATACAAAACAATTACATCTGACTACTCATAATAAAGTATAAAAACATAAAATAACTTAAACAATAATCTTTTCCCTTAAAGGGTTACACCATCTCAAAAACAATCCCAGGTAACCTAACCTTAAATAATTACATCAGTTTGCGGAATACATCATAAAATAAAACAAGTCTTATATCATATTTCATTTAAATAAATTCTCATAAATCTTCAACACTTGGACATCTTGCCCTTTCTTTTGCTAGTAAATGGTTCATCGACTTTCTCAACTTTAGCTGTAGTGTTAAATGCAAGAGTGAGCAAACAATTGCTCACTGATATAAAAAGTAATAACAATATCAACAAGAGTATGAACAACGAAGGCTGAATAATGATGAACTTGTTCTACAAAATAGAATAGAAACAAAGTTTGAATTTAATATCTGAAGTTCTCAAGACCACGAACTATGTCCCCGGTGATTAGGAATTACTACCTCAACCTTAATAGTCATTTAGACTATACAAACCCTACTTAACGTACTTAGGGGGATCAACCCTTTATACCATGTATTGTGCATAAACATCTAAACGTTATACGTACAAAATCCCCTATGTTAGGGTTGTTCGTCTCAGCTTGAATTTAGAATTTCCGCACTAAAGAAAGTTTAGCTCGGAACTAGCTTATCAATGGTTCTAGAATTTTAGAACACTATTCCATCATAGATTAGTTCAATTAACAAGAGTTTGCTTACTGTTTGAAGGTTCTACACGATAATATAGAATTGAACACGATTATTTAAGTCAAAGTTTGAGTGATGACAATATACATTGGAGTAGACATGATATATATATATATATATATATATATATATATATATATATATATATATATATATATATATATGCAAAGTACTATATTCAAAAGAGTTAGAATAATCTCATTTGAATCAATATTTTAAAACAGTATATGCTTTGAATAGTAATAACAAGAAATAGGAATGTGAAACTCCGATATAACAAATTAGGTTACAAGAGCATATTCAACCATACATATGATAGAATCAATAGGCTTGCTCAAATTAATATAGGATTTTCATAATGTTAATTTAGAACTAGAAAGCTTGCTTGACAATAACAAATATCGGAATTATGAAACTTGCATTTGCTATAAAGAGAACGAAGTTAGAGAACTTTCTCAATAAAAGTTTAGGATAAGGAACTTGCATTCATTATAAAGAGAATGAAGTTAGAAAACTTACCTCGGGTGTAAGCTACACAAATATAATAAATGTTCGCCAATTACCCTACATATACCACTAGAATCACAATACTAATTAGTTATATTAACATCAATTTCATTAGTTTAGTTTTCATTTTAATCAAGTCTATAATCCTTAACTTAGGACTTGATTATCCTACTCATTCACGTAACACGAAACTGAATTCTCAATTATATCATGTTATACGACATGGTGATTGTAAAACAATTCCAATTCAAATGACATCACATTACGAACTTTCACCACTTACTAATTCATAATCTATAGTTTCGGCATTATGATTACAATACATTACTATGTCTTGTAACATGTTTTAGGTCCTTTACAAATCATTAAAATATGTTAAGTTAACAATTTCTAAGCTATGCTGTTAACAGCTCTTTACTAGGTCTGACTGACTACTGGCGCGGCCGCGCCATGTCTCCCTTTGAATCTAGGGCGCTCGCGCGGCAACGCGCCCACGCTCGGCACTAGAACCATTTTTCTAGAGACATGAAATCAGACTCTGTTCTAGGCCAAAAATCCCAATTCCACAGAAATTCACCAAACTCAACATCTAAGACTTTGCAATAACATAGTTAAGCATGCTACTCTTCATTCTAATTACATAAACACTATATATACATAAATTTGAAGAATCAAAATCATAAATTTCCAACTTTCTTCAATATTAACACTTTTAGCAAATTCGATCGACACGACTTCGTTGCTTAATCAATTAACATGATTTAAACTACTTTGTTTTCGTTTCTTAACATATTATCACAATCCACATCAAATTGCAGATTACATCACATATTGGACAAGAAATTTTATACTTTCTTAAGTCATTTTTCATATATAAACATTGTTATTAAAATTTCTTTCCCACTAAGTCAATTTTTACAAATTTGATAACTAATATACAATTACAGATGATCACTAACAGATTCTACAACATATTTATGCACACCCATAGCCCATATCTTATACTCGACAACCTATCAAAACCCCACTTCAAGAGAATGAAAATCACAAAACAGAAAATTAGAGTTAGGGTAGATTATACCTTGATTTAGCAAGATATTTAGCAAGCCCTTCTCTTCCTCTTGACAATCTCAGAGAATTATCTCTAGCTCTCACTCTCAATTCTCTGTGTTTCCTTCTTCTCACCAAACCCTCTCTGTACTTAGCCTTAAAAAAAAGACGTGTAGAAATAAACTGAAGACTCCCCACGTTCATCAGTTAAAAAAAATAATACGTCTATCAGTTATGTTAGACCAAAAGCCATAAGGTTGTGTTTGGTTTACAAAATTTCCCTTACTTCCAATTTATTTTAATAATATTATATTATATAGTTTTCACTTGTCACACTTTAGTTAATTTAAATAACTTACAATAATAGTTATAATAATTATAATTTCTTTATTATAATTATACTTAGGATTAATAAATAATTATATATCTAATTTTAATTATTAAATTAGACTTAAACATCACTTTATTTAATTTATTTATTTTCTTAAATATTAAACAATTCATTTAATATAATTATTTTATTAAATTAAATCTTTAAATAAAAATTACCATTATTCAATTTAGTTACTAAATTCTTGCATCACAATTTCATCAATTATTTATTTTTCTCAATAAATAAATTATTTAAAATATTTATTTAATTTAATAAATATTTAAATTAAATTATAAATTTCTCGATCATTACACAACATATTGGAGAACGACACTTGTGTCCATACAACACCTCGAATGGAGTCATGTCAATACTTGCTTGATAACTGTTGTTGTAGAAAAATTCTACCAATGGGAAGAACTTGTCCCAACTTCCCTTGAAGTCAAGGACACAAAGTCTTAATAGATCCTCAAGAGTTTGAATAATCCTCTCTAACTGCCCGTCCGTCTGAGGATGATATGCTGAACTGAATCTCAAATCCGTGCATATAGCTTTCTGTAAACTGACCCAAAACTGTGAAGTGAATCTTGGGTCTCGATCAGAAACTATGGATACTGGCATACCATGCAGTCTTATAATCTTTTTTATGTATATACGAGCAAGACGTTCAAGTGTATAAGTTTCTCGTATAGGTAAGAAATGAGCAGACTTGGTCAATCTATCAACAATGACCCAAATTGCATATATGCCTTGAAAAACCTTGGGAAGACCAATAATAAAATCCATGGTAATGTGATTCTAGAATTTCAAGTAGTTGCAATGGACCTTTTGGCACTTGATGCTTCTCCTTGACTCGTTGACACGTTAAACACCTTGAGATAAACTCCACTATCTCTCTCTTCATATTGCTCCACCAAAATATATGTCGAAGATCACGATACATTTTGGTACTCCCGGGATGGATTGCAAACGGTGTGTTGTGTGCCTCCATCATGATTTTATACTTCAAGTCAGAATCGTTAGGAACACAAAGTGTGGAGTTGACTCGAAATATTCCTTCTTCATCGATTCTTGCTTTCGGAATAGCACCTTCTTGCACTTTCTTCTTCATACGCATCAGCTCCAGGTCCGTAGCTTGAGCAGCTTTAACTTTATCGATTAAAGTCAGTTCTACTCGTATATTTGCCACCATCACGTGGGTCCCTGGAGTCTTTATCTCTATCTCCATCCTTTGTAAGTCATACCAAATGGGCATTTGCATTGACAATATCTTACTCGTACCCGCATATGATCTTCTACTCAATGCGTTAGCTACCACGTTTGCTTTTTCAAGATGCTATTGAATGATATGATCATAATCTTTCAACAGCTCGAGCCAACATCGTTGTCGCGTGTTGAGTTCCTTTTGGGTGAAGAAATATTTGAAGCTTTTATGATCCGTATAGATCTCCACTTTCTCTCCATACAGGTAATGTCTCCAAATCTTTAGCGCAAAAATAACTGCTGCCAACTCTTGATCATGAGTAGGATAATTCCTCTCATATTCTTTGAGTTGTCGTGAGGCATAGGCTATAACTTTCTCATATTGCATAAAAGCACATCCTAGCCCTCTGCCTGAAACATCGTTGTAGATGGCAAATCCCTTCGAACCAGATGGTATTGTCAGAACAAGTGCTGAAATGAGCCTCCTCTTGAGTTCCTGAAAAATCTTCTCACATTCCTCGCTGCAACCGAATTTTGTATCTTTTCGAGTCAGTTGAGTTAATAGAGTAGCAATTCGAGAAAATTCTTCCACGAATCTCCGATAATAACCAGCTAAGCCCAAAAAGCTACGTACTTGGGTCACTGACTTAGGTTGATCCCAGCTTTGAATGGCTTCAATCTTTGTCGGCTCAACAGATATTCCGTGATTTGATATCACATGCCCAAGGAATGCTACTTCCTCAAGCCAGAACTCGCATTTCTTTAACTTGGCATATAACTTATTTTCACAAAGCTTTTGGAGTATCAGTCTCAAGTGTTGCTCATGATCTTTACGGCTTTTGGAGTATATGAGGATGTCATCAATAAAGATGACCACAAAATAATCTATATATTCCTTGAATACTTGGTTCATCATATCCATGAAGGCGACAGGAGCATTAGTCAATCCAAAGGACATGACTAGGAATTCATAATGCCCGTACCGAGTTCTGAAAACAGTCTTTGGAATGTCATCGATTTTAATCTTTAACTGATAATATCCGGAACGAAGATCGATCTTTGAAAAGAATTTGGCGCCTTGCAACTAGTCAAAAAAGTCATCAATGCGAGGCAACAGGTACCTATTTTTGATTGTGACATGATTCAACTCCCGATAGTCAATACGAAGTCGCATACTTCCATCTTTCTTCTTCACGAATAGAACAGGAGCACCCCAAGGAGACGCACTAGGATGAATGAAACCGATGTATAACAATTCCTGCAGTTGGGTCTTTAACTCCTGAAGTTCAATAGGAGCCATTCGTTATAGGGCTTTGGAAATGGGTATTGTACCGGGTTTAAGGTCGATACAAAATTAAATTTCACGCTCCGGGGGTTGGCCAGGAAGTTCTTCAGGGAATACGTCAGGAAATTTATTAACAATAAAAATATCATTCAAATCTGACGTATTTTTATTTAAATCCGTGACATGGGCTAAGAAAGCTTGACATCCGTTTTTCAATAAACGAATAGCTTTATTGCTTAATATGACAACAATTGACTTTGTGTTCCTAACGATTCTGACTTGAAGTATAAAATCATGATGGAGGCGCACAACACACCGTTTGCAATCCATCCTGGGAGTACCAAAATGTATCGTGATCTTCGACATACATTTTAGTTGAGCAATATGAAGAGAGAGATAGCAGAGTTTATCTCAAGGTGTTTAACGTGTCAACGAGTCAAGGCGGAGCATCAAGTGCCAAAAGGTCCATTGCATCCACTTGAAATTCCAGAATGGTAGTGGGAGCACATTACCATGGATTTCGTTACTGGTCTTCCCAATGTTTCTCAAGGCATAGATGCAATTTGGGCCATTGTTGAGAGATTGACCAAGTGTGCTCATTTCTTACCTATACGAGAAACTTATACACTTGAACGTCTTGGTCATATATACGTAAATAAGATTGTAAGACTACATGGTATGCCAGTATCCATAGTTTCTGATCGAGATCCAAGATTCACTTCACAATTTTGGGTCAGTTTACAGAAAGCTAAAGGCACGGATTTGCGATTCAGTTCAACATATCATCCTTAGACGGACGGGCAATCAGAGAGGACTATTCAAACTCTTGATGATCTATTAAGACTCTGTGTCCTTAACTTTAAGGGAAGTTAGGACAAGTTCTTGCCATTGATAGAATTTTCCTACAACAACAGTTATCAAGCAAGTATTGGCATGGCTCCATTCGAGACGTTGTATGGACTCAAGTGTTGTTCTCCAGTATGCTGGGATGAGGTGGGTGAAGCAACGTTATTAGGACTGGAATTGGTACGCATGACTACATAAAAATTTTAAATTTTCCGGCAACGTATAAAAACCTCACAAGATTGACAAAAGCATTATGCTGATCTTCATAAGACGGACGTGGAATTCAATGTTGGAGAACATGTGTTGTTGCGTGTTGTGCCATGAAAGGGAGTTACAATATTTGGAAAGAGAGGAACGCTCAATCCTCGATTCATTGGCCCATTCAAAATCCTCGATCGAGTAGGAACTGTGGCTTATAGACTCGCTTTACCACCAAGTATGTCTCGCGTTCATAACATTTTTCACATATTCATGTTACGTAAATATGTGGAAGACCCGAACCACATTATTGAGTTAAAACCAGACAAAATAACAGAAGATTAAACGTATGAAGAGGTACCAGTTAAAATCTTGGATAAAAAGAAACATATTCTACGCTCCAAGGTTATACCTCAAGTCAAAGTTCTTTTGTGGAGAAACCACGATGTTGAGAAAATGACCTGGGATTTAGAATCTGAAATAAAATTAACGTATCCTCACCTCTTCGACATACCAGGTACGTACCCTAATTTCGAGGAAGAAATTTCATAAGAAAGGGAGGTTGTAAGACCCCAATTTTCATAAATAAAGATTAATTTTTTTGAAATATCATTTTTAATATTATGCTGTGGATTTGTTATAATATTATAGTTGTGGGTAATATTTATAAATTTTGTAAAGTATGCAAGTTGTCATAAAATATTCGATTGGTCGTGGAATATTCGTTTTAACAGGAAATATTCGTACGACGGCACAATCATTGGTGGACCCCACAACAGAATTATTGTCGGAGTTAGAAAACGACAGAAATATCTTTTTATGAAAATAACGGCGAAAGTTTTACCGTTAACTGTTGAAATACCCGGTGATAAAAGTACAGTAATACGTGTGGTTGCATATTAGCACACGGTATATATTATTGATGCTTACGTGAGAAGTCACTCAGTTTTATTCAATTATTGCTACAGTAATTGTTGTATAGTATCTCACGTTATTTGATTCAATTATTAATAATATTTTATATTATTAAATTAATAATTGAGATGACAAGTTATTCATATTATTATCTGCATAATTAACAATGTCTGGAAAGTTTTGTCGAGAAAAGGAGTTCGGTCACCTAATTGCGCGCCAATAGGGAAAATTCTTATCGGAAAGCCCCTTCTTTTCTGGGAACGATCTGGTTGTTAATATTGCGAGTTATAATAATGATGAATAAATGTTGTTAAAAATATTGAGGGATTTTTTATGAAGTATTTGTTGTAAATTTTGGCATATTATTTGGACCCCCATTTACCTATTTTTTAAAATAATCGGTAGAAGATTAT
Source organism: Panax notoginseng (assembly GCA_016801055.1). Lineage (NCBI taxonomy): Eukaryota > Viridiplantae > Streptophyta > Magnoliopsida > Apiales > Araliaceae > Panax > Panax notoginseng. The sequence goes on from CM029019.1 coordinate 171,940,096, forward strand.
TCAGTATTTATATATATAATATTTGTGTGTGAAAGTGACATGTGGGGTGGGGCCCACATGTAGGAAGAAGAGTGTGTGGGGGGGAAGAAAAGTTTGTCACGGGTGGGGAGTTTTTTCTTATAACATGTGTTTATATATATAATTATATTATAAAGTTTTGTTTTACTTGAATATTATATTTTTAATTCTTTAAAAAAAGACGTCTGTGAATTGCAGGATTTCAGCCCGTGAATTTTCAAATGTTGCGTTCGTTAAAAATTCTTAACAGTGCCCCTTCCATTTTTCTATAAATAGGATGCTTAGTTAGAATTGAAAATCACACCAGAATCAGAGAATTTTTCTTCTATAATATTTAGCGTATTTCTTTCGAGTTTTAGGAAGCTTTGAGTGTAGAAAACAGTGAAAGTTTTCTTCAAGAATATCTCCGATATACCAGTTGGAATACTCGTCTTTTTAAGGCAAGGGATATTATTTTTGTTTAGTATTCGTAAGAAATAATATTTTATTCCATACTCCGTAGTATGTAAGTAATATTATTTCGTTTCAGATTCTGAATTCTATACTCATTTTTGTTAAGTTTTGGCTTCTATACTCCATGAAATTAGTAGAATATATTTGAAATTTGCGCTTCATCCTGTATCTTTTTATGAAAATATTATTCTAAGCATTCTTGATAAGTTTTAACTTTTTCATGTCGAAGTACTATTCACGGGGTACTATTCCCAAAGTACTATTCACGGGATACTATTCACTCAGTTATTATTCACCTGGGGTACTATTCATGACAAACATTAATTTCGTTTCAGTCCAAATCACTTTTAATACAATATTACTCTTGAATTTTATTCCACAAAGCAGTATCATGTTGACAATTTGGACGTTTTTGAATTTTGGATAAATTAAATTATAAATCTTTAAAAATTTATCATTTGCTTTCATTTAATTGAATTGTTATATCATTGTCATCATCCTCATGCTTATATTGTTATGAAAGTCATATTTGGCTCGTAGTGCATAAATGGACTGTTGATCGGTATGATTATGACCAGGGATCATTCAGTATAATCATGACCTGTAATGTTACAAATGATGTGGTAAAAGTCCTTATTGGCCCGTAGTGCATTAATGGACAGTTGCTGGTATGATCATGACCATTGATGATTACACGAATATCCTTGGCCCGTAGTGCATGGATAATTCGTGGACGTGATACTAATGAATATCATTGGCCCGTAGTTTAGGGATGATTTGATGATGTGGATTATTTATTAAGCTGAGTCTCAGCGATAAAATTGATGATAAGCTTTTTAAATCATAGAAGATAGTAGATATCATGCTCTACTTGACTCTTCTAATGGATTGCTTGTTCCGCTGCAGTTAAACTTGATGTTTATTATATTTTATCAGTTTAATACTGTTGAAGGCTAACGATAATTTATTCTATATTATCTTAGTCATAATATTTCTTACTGGGCTAGTTGAGCTTACCCTTTTGCTTTTATTGTTCTCTTCAGGAAATGAGAACGTAGCCGGAACTAGTCGGGGAATAGAGTGGTGGTCCGATGTTGGTGGTTGTAGTAGTCTTCACTATTTTATAAAATAGTGTGATAATAATTATAATGAGGACTTCATTTGAGTTTGAATACTGTCTACTAGACATTATTCTTGTAAAAACTCTCAGCTATGTTTTTGTCATATTGTATAATGAAGTTTGTATTTAAATTCTGTACCATGTATTTGGCGACTCAAAATAGGTGATGTATACCTATTTTGGGGGCGTCACAGTTAGTATCAAAGCTTAGGGATATGATCCCTGGTTAAGATGTGAGACTAGAACTAGGAGGGGAGAGACGAGTAATTCCTTCGCTAGTATGACCTACCTAAGTTTATTTGTTAATTAATTGGTCGGTCATAATATATGGATAATATGTGGCCTGTAAATTAACCCTTATTTTGTTGCAGTGTTTAAAAATGACATCCGAGAATGTTGAGATAAGCAATGGAGCACATGTGACCGTAGAGTCACCAACGATCAATACCAAGGATAATGTGCATCAGGAATGCAATAATCCTCAGGAAAACAACAACACTGACCAAATGATGAATGATGGGATGTTCAGAGGCTTTATGCAATTCATGCAACATCAGGCGAGAACGACTCCTGTTCAAAATGCAGGTGAAAACACTGGCAACTCTCGGATGGTCACCGCTAAGCAGTTCAAGAAGCTGGGACCACAGGAGTTTTTGGGAGAGCCAAAACCACTTAAGGCGGAGATGTGGATAAAGCAGATCACCAAGATATTTGATGTCTTGGGATGTTCTGAGGAGCAAAAGGTTCCCTTTGCCACCTTCATATTGCGAGGAGAGGCATATTACTGGTGGGAATCTGTGTAGCATAATCAACCTGCCGTACTGAAGATGTCTTGGGAGAAGTTCCAAGAACTGTTCAACGACAAGTACTTTCAGAAAAGTATTCGCCACATGAAGGAGGTAGAGTTCATCAAGCTGGAGCAAAATAATATGACCGTGTCGTAGTACGAAGCTAAGTTTTCCGAGTTGTCCCGATTTGCGTCCCACTTGGTTGATAATGAGGAGAGAATGACGCGGATGTTTCTAAGAGGTTTGAAACCCGAGATACGTTAATACCTAATTTCTGACAAACTGTGTTTGTATTCAAATGTTGTAAATAAGGCTCAGTTATTAGAGCGCGATAATGATTCAACCCAACCAAGAGAGAGCAGGCGACAAATCGATAAACCAGTGGTAGCCGTCATCGAAGCGGTGATAACAAATGTGGAGGAAATCAACATGCCAGAAATGGTAACCACTTCGGTGGTAATCATGGCCAAGAAAATAGAAGTGAAAATTTCAAGAAGAGGAGATTCAATAGTGATGGAAAGACGTCAGCACCAGCAACCGTTGTTAAGGAAGGAGAACGACCACCGATCGTATGCTTCAAATGCGGAGGGGAGGGACACATCAGTCCAAATTGTACGCAGCAGTCCAAAACGTGTTACAATTGTGGAAGAGAAGGTCACCTAGCTCGATTTTGTCGTGTAATGAAGCCAAATCCAGTTGGGATGGTGACACCAAATGACGTCTCAGACAAGTCAGAGCCAGTAGTTCAAGGGAGAGCGTTTGTCGTAATCTCCCAAAAAGTAAGGAGGTGATCACGGGTAAGCTAATCATAAACTCTAGCGAAGTCTATACCTTATTTGATACCCGTTCTACCCATTCTTTTATTTCTCCTACTTGCGCTCAACGTTAAAATTTAACTCCGGAGAAATTAAACTTTGACTTATCTATTTAAACTCCGTTGGGAGAAACCTTCATTACGTCCACTGTTTATAAGTCTTGTTTGATTCAAATCGGCAACCGCACATTACCTGTCGATCTTATCTCTTTGAAAATACTTGCATTTAATGTGATTTTAGGGATTGATTGGTTAACCACTCATCATGCGAACTTTGATTATTTTCGTAAGGTTGTTAGCTTTCATATTCCTAACCAACCTATTATATGAATTCAAGCAACCAAACTACTAAAGTCAATCGCTGTCATATCAAGCCATAAAGCTATTAGTTTATTAAAAAATAGATGTCAAGCTTTCTTAGCCCATGTCACGGATTTAAACAAAAATACGTCAGATTTGAATGATATTTTTATTGTTAATAAATTTCTTGACATATTCCCTGAAGAACTTCCTGGCCTACCCCCGGAGCGTGAAATTGAATTTTGTATCGACCTTGAACCCGGTAAAAAACCCATTTCTAAAGCCCCATATCGAATGGCTCCTATTGAACTTTAGGAGTTAAAGACCCAACTGCAGGAATTGTTAGACATCGGTTTCATTCATCCTAGTACGTCTCCTTGGGGTGCTCGTGTTCTATTCGCAAAGAAGAAAGATGGAAGTATGCGACTTTGTATTGACTATCGAAAGTTGAATCATGTCATAATCAAAAATAGGTATGCGTTGCCTCGCATTGATGACCTTTTTGACCAGTTACAAGGCGCCAAATTCTTTTCAAAGATCGATCTTCGTTCCAGATATCATCAGTTAAAGATTAAAACTGATGACATTCTAAAGACTGCTTTCAGAACTCGGTACAGGCATTATGAATTCCTAGTCATGTCCTTTGGATTGACTAATGCTCCTATCGCCTTCATGGATATGATGAACTGAGTATTCAAGGAATATTTGGATAATTTTGTGGTCATCTTTATTGATGGCATCCTCATATACTCCAAAAGCCGTGAAGATCACGAGCAACACTTAAGGCTGATACTCTAAAAGCTCCGTGAAAATAAGTTATATGCCAAGTTGAAGAAATGCGAGTTCTGGCTTGAGGAAGTAGCATTCCTTGGGCACATGATATCAAATCACGGAATATCTGTTGACCCGACAAAGATTGAAGCCATTCAAAGCTGGGAACAACCTAAGTCGGTGACTGAAGTACGTAGCTTTGTGGGCTTAACTGGTTATTATCAGAGATTCGTGGAAGGATTTTCTCGAATCGCTACTCCATTAACTCAACTGACTCGAAAAGATACAAAATTTGGTTGGAGCGAGGAATGTGAGAAGAGTTTTTAAGAACTCAAGAGGAGGCTCATTTCAGCACCTGTTCTGACAATACCATCTGGTTCGGAGGGATTTGTCATCTACAGCGATGCTTCAGGCAGAGAGTTAGGATGTGTTCTCATGCAACATGGGAAAGTCATAGCCTATGCATCATAAAAACTCAAAGAATATTTGAGAAATTATCCTACTCATGATCTAGAGTTGACAACAGTCGTTTTTGCGCTAAAGATTTGGAGACATTACCTGTATGGGGAGAAAGTGGAGATCTATACGGATCATAAAAGCCTCAAATATTTCTTCACCCAAAAAGAACTCAACATGCGGCAACGACGTTAGCTCGAGCTGTTGAAAGATTATGATCATACCATTCAATACCATCCTGAAAAAGAGAATGTGGTAGCTGACGCATTGAGTAGAAGATCATATGTGGGTACGAGTGCGATATTGTCAACGTAAAGGCCCATTTAGTGTGACTTACAAAGGATGGTGATAAAGATAAAGACTCCAGGGACCTGTAGATGTCGGGATTTTTATTTGTCTCTTTTCGTTACCTATTTTTTTGTGTTCTCATTTTATGTGAGATTTGTTTGAAAAAATAAGTAAAAAAGGTTCGACATGTGTAATGTCAACGATTGGACTATAAGAGTCGCTGGTTGGTTTTTTAACTAGTTGTACCAACACAACCGAGAAAAGGTTTGCACATTGACCCAGTGATGTGACACTGCTAAACAGGTCTGTGAAACCAAGATTCATTTAGGGTTCGGGGACTTGCTTATGCGGAGGGAAGGTGTTAGGCACCCCCCGACATCCGTGTTGCCACAGTGACCGCCACTTTTCAAGAAACTATTATCTGAATGTGTTTGTGTGTGTATGTGTGGGTCAATGTGCTATTTTTTGGAAGTAGTGCTATGCCTCGTTTGCACCTATATACAAAGGGTTTGAATTTATGTAAAAATTCAGTTTTAAACAAGATATAGCAGTGATGTTTTAGAAAAGAGGTTTTTCAAACCCTGTGCTCAATAGTAATTGAGGCCTTTGATACTTCCATTTTATTCCGTATTCGGCTGGATTAATTTTATTTTACAGATGCGAGGCATCTGTATGAAAATAATGTACAAAAGGTGCTGAACTCCTCGTGGGTATGAAAACCATCTGAGGTAATTCAGACATCGCAGATAAATTTATAAGCTGCTTACAGCTGAAAAGGTCCATCACGAGAACCGAATCTAGATTCAGTGGACTGAATCTGTGATCACATGATTCCTAGGCTCACATGATACCGTAATTGATATAAATGCAGTAAGCAGGTATATATATATATATATATATATAAAAACCGTATATATATATATATATATATATATATATATATATATATATATATATATTATATATATATACAGACATGATCAGCAACCACGAAGCACCTCCATGGGGGATCAGAAATGTAAATAAAGTTGTAAAAGCTATCAACCGCCACGGAGGAAACTCCAGGCGGGACGAAATGTACAGAAAGCAGTAAAAACGGTCAATCACCACGAAGTAAACTCCAGGTGGGACGAAATGTGAATATATATATATATATATATATATATATATATATATATATATATATATATAAGCGATAAATGCACCGGATATAAAATCCAGGCTCATCGGACAAAGTCCGACAACAGTTAATATATATAAGTATATATAAATTAAAGCAATAAACGCACCGGATGTAAAATTCAAGCTCATCGAACAAAGTCCGACAATAGTTAATGTGTATATATATATATATATATATATATATATATATATATATATATATATATATATATATATATATACACAAAAGCAAGTAACCACTCCAGACCGAAGTCTAGGCTCAATCAAGGCATAACTCGATAATGTTAGTCCATATATATATATATATATACAAACTGAAATAAAATCACGAACCGAAGTCCGGGCAAACAAACGCAACACGACTCTCAACTTAAAAAAGGGTGTGTGCAAAGATGGAGAGAAAAGCTTTAAAGTGTGTAAGAAGGCTTACAGCTTACAGTGGGCTGCCAAAGAAGACTTCTATATCTTTAAAGTAGATAAACACTAGCTTTTATAGGTACAAAAATAGCTATATATGAGCTCACATGTGTTTAAAATGGGAAAGCACTCAGTATATTGCAAGTACGGAGCAAATTGGACAGGGCTTCCTCGCACTTTCTCTTCTTAAAATGGCCACCCCAAGCCCTCTATTTATAGAGGGTGGAGCCGCTGTCGACGTCGGGATTTTTAGATATCCCTTTCCGTTACTTGTTCTTTGGTGTTCTCATTTTAGGTGAGATTTGTTTGAAAAAACAAGTGAAAAAGGTCTGACATGTATAATGTCGACGATTGGACTATAAGAGTCGCCAATTGGTTTTTTAAATGGTTGTACCAACACAACCGAGAAAAGGTTTGCACATTGACCCAGTGATGTGACACTGCTATACGGGTCGGTGAAACCGAGATTCAATTAGGGTCCGGGGACTTGGTTATTCGGGGGGAAGGTGTTAGGCACCCCCCTACATCCGTGTTACCACGGTGACCGCCTCTTTTCAAGATACTATTATCTGAATGTGTGTGTGTGTGTGTGGGTCAATGTGCTATTATTTGAAAGTGGTACGAGGCCTCGTTCGCACCTATATACACAGGGTTTGAATTTGTATGAAAATTCAATTTTAAGCAGAATATGGCAGTGATATTTTATAAAGAAGGTTTTTCAAACCCCGATGCTCAACAGTAATTGAGGCCTTTTGCCACTCCCATTTTATTCCATATTCGGCTTGATTCATTTTATTTGACAGATGTGAAGCATCCGTACGAAAACAATGTATAACATAACTCCGACTTCCTCGTGGGTGTGGAAATCATCTGAGGAAATTCAGATACCGCAGAATAATTTACAAGCTACTTACAGCTGAAAATGTCCGTCACGGGAACCGAATCTAGATCCCATGGGATGAATCTGTGATCACATGATTCCTAGGCTCACATGATACTGCAATTTGTATGAAAGCAGTAAGCAGGTATATATATAAAAGCCGTAAATATATATATACAGACATGATCACCAACCACGAGATAGCTCCATGGGGGATCAGAAATGTAAATAAAGCTGTTAAAAGCTATCAACCGTCACGGAGGAAACTCCAGGCGGGACGAAATGTAGATAAAGCTGTAAAAACGGTCAACCACCACGAAGTAAACTCCAGGTGGGACGAAATGTATATATATATATATATATATATATATATATATATATATAAGAATGTAAACGCACCGGATATAAAATCCAGGCTCACCGAACAGAGTTCGATAGCAGTTCATATATAAAAGTATATATATAAAAGCGAGTAAACGCACAGGATATAAAATCCAGGCTCATCGAATGGAGTTTGATCACAGTTTATATATATATATATATATATATATATATATATATATATATATATATATATATATATATATATATAAGAAAGCAATTAAACGCACCAAATCGAAGTTTAGGCTCATCGAACAAAGTCCGACACACAGTTAATATATATAAGTATATATATTAAAGCAATAAACGCTCCAGACCGAAGTCTAGGCTCAATCGAGGCATAACTCGATAATGTTAGTCAATATATATAAATATAAATATATATATATATATAATATATATATACAGGCTGGAAGGAAACCACGGACCGAAGTCCGGGCAAAAGTAAGCAACACGACTCTTAACGTGTAGAAGGGTGTGTGCAAAATGAAGAGAAAGACTTGTTGTTGCGTAGATGTGTTGAGACGACTTGGCGTGGCATCGTGTTGGTCAGATGACGATGTTTCCCCTTACCGGTGTTATTGTCGAGTTGGGTTGATAAAGCAGACGTTGCTCAGCTTTGCTGGGATTGGACTGCTACAATTGGTTGAAAGTCCTCATGGTCATCTTTGAGGTGTGTCTGTCTTCCCGATGTCATCGCCGGGCTGATACAGTGTATCTCGTTTGTGAGCGTCGAGATTGAAGCTGGTCGCACTTGTAACAAGCATTTCCGGGGTTATTGCCGAAATTGCTTTCCTTGGGGCTATCACCAAGGTTGGAGTGTGACGCCCCCAAAATAGGTATACATCACCCATCTTGAGTCGTTAGATACAAGGTACAGAATTCAAATACAACTGTTGTGTACAATATGACAAAGCATAAACTGTGAGTTTGAATACAAATATTGTCTACTAGAGAGTATCCATACTCAAAAGGAGTCCTTATTACATTTATTAACACACTATTACATAGAATAGTGAGGACTACTAACTAATACTATCATTCGGACCATCACTCCGTTCCCCGACTTGTCCCAGCTACGTTCTCATTTCCTGAAGAGAATAGTGAAAGAAAGGGTGAGCTCAACTAGCCCAGTAAGAAATATTATGACTAAGATAATATAGAATAAATTATCGTTTGCCTTCAACAGTGTTAAACTGATACAATATAACAAACATCAAGTTTAACTGCAACGGAACAAGCAATCCATTAAAAGAGTCAAGTAGAAAATAAACTCTACTATCTTTTATGATTTAAAAGGTTTTTCAACACTGTTATCGCTGGGACTCAGCTTAATAAAATAATCCACATCATCGAATCACCCATGCACTACGGCCAAGGATATTCTTTAGTATCACGACCACAATTGTCCATGCACTACGGGCCAAGAATATTTGTGTATTCATTAATGGTCATGATAATGCCAACAACTGTCCATCAATGCACTACGGGCCAATGAGGACTTTTTACACATCATTTGTAATATTACGGTCATGATTATACCGAATGATCCCTGGTCATAATCATACCAAGTCCATCTATGCACTACAGGCCACGGATGACTTTCAACATTTTATAAACATGAGGATGATGACAATGACATAAGAATTCAATAAAATAAGTTCAAGAATTAATTTATTCAGGAACTAATAACGTCCAAATTGTCAACATGATACTGCTTTGTGGAGTAAAATTTAAGAATACTCAAAAGAATATTTCCACGAAAAGATACTGGAGGAAGCGCAAATATCAAAGATATTCCACTAATTTCATGGAGTATAGAAGTCAAAGTTTTAACCAAATGAGTATAATAAAGAATGGAATAACAAAAGAAATCACCATGCATGCGATAGACCACATAGACAGGTTATTCCAATAGAATAATAAATAATGGAACCAGGTCCGGCGTAAAACGCACAGATAGGATATTCCAACAGAATAATAATAAAGACGGAACCAGGTCTGGTGTAAAACACACAGACATGATGTTCCAATAGAATAATAGAAGAATATCACCAAGTATAGGGTAGACCGCATATACAGGTTATTCCAACAGAATAATAAGCAATGGAATAACAACAGTTCTCTTCATGAATAAGAAAGAATAACACCCCTTACCGTTTTAAAGAAGAACTGAAATAAGGAAGTAGTTAAGTAGCAGAATACTTTTCTTCTTCTCTCTCTCTATAGTTTCTCTCTCTAGAGTTCAGTGAATTCATAAGAAATAATGAATGAATGAGCTGCTATTTATAGAAAAATGGAATGCATAGTAACTAATCCATGAACGGTCCAGATTGATTACTTTAATCTGACGGTCCATATTTAAAGAAAAATCTTTTAAATAAAATATAATTTATTCTATTTATAGAATAACTTTAATAAAGTATTCTGTTTTATATAAAAAGATGTTTCTGTTTTATTACGTTAATAATACGAATAAAACAAAACTTCATTGTCGCTAAATAATTCATATTATTAATTGACAATAATTGAATTAAACTGAGTGACTTCTCACATAGGCATTAATAATCAATACCGTGTGCTACTATGCAACCACACGTATTACTGTACTTTTACTATCGAGTAGTTCAACAGTATCAACGGTAAAACTTCCGCCATTATTTTTTAATAAAATATTTTTGTCGTTTTCTTAATCCGACAATAATTTCACTGTGGGGTCCACCAATGATTGTGCCGTTGTACGAATATTCCCTGTTAAAACGAATATTCCCCGACCAATCGAATATTATATAACAACTTGCATACTTTGCAAAATTTATAAATATTACTCACAACTAGAACATTATATCAAATTTACTTCATAATATTCAAAAATGATATTTATAGAAATTCATCTTTATTTATAAAAGTTGGGGTCTTACAACATCCCATTCTTATGAAATTTCGCCCTCGAAATTAGGGTACGTACCTGTTATGTCGAAGAGGTAAGGATACCTTGATTTCATTTTAGATTCTAACTCCCAAGTTATTTCCTCAACATCGTGGTTTCTACATAAAACTTTGACTTGAGGTATAACCTTGGTGCGTAGAATATGTTCCTTCATATCCAAGATTTAAACAGAAACCTCTTCATACGTCAAATCTTCCGCTATTTCGTCCAATTCCAACTCAATAATGTGGTTCGGGTCTTTCACATATTTACATAACATGGATATGTGAAAAACGTTATGAACACGAGACATACTTGGCGGTAAAGCGAGTCTATAAGCCACAGTTCCTACTCGATCGAGGATTAAAAATGGCCCGATGAATCGAGGATTGAGCTTTCCTCTCTTTCCAAATCTCGTAACTCCTTTCCATGGAGCAACACGTAAGAACACATGATCTCCTATATCAAATTCCACGTCCTTTCGATGAAGATCAGCATAACTCTTTTGTCGATCTTGTGAGGTTTTTATACGTTATCGGATCATTTGAATCTTTTCTTTAGTCATACGTACCAACTCCGGTCCCAACAACGTTGTTTCACCCACCTCATCCCAGTATACTGGAAAACGACACTTTCTTCCATACAACGCTTCGAATGGAGCCATGCCAATACTTGCTTGATAACTGTTGTTGTAGGAAAACTCCACCAATGATAAGAACTTGTCCCAACTTCCCTTGAAGTCAAGGACACAGAGTCTTAATAAATCTTCCAGAGTTTGAACAGTCCTCTCTGATTGTTCGTCCGTCTGAGGATGATATGCCGAACTAAATCGTAAATCCGTGCCCATAGCTTTTTGCAAACTAACCCAAAATCGTGAAGTGAATCTTGGGTCTCGATCAGAAACTATGGATACTGGCATACCATGCAGTCTTACAATCTCGTTTATGTACATACAAGCAAGATGTTCAAGTGTATAAGTTTCTCGTATCGGTAAGAAATGAGCAGACATGGTCAATCTATCAACAATGACCCAAATCGCATCAATACCTTGAGAAACCCTAGAAAAACCGGTAACGAAATCCATGGTAATGTGCTCCCACTTCCATTCTGGAATTTCAAGTGGTTGCAATAGACCTTTTGGTACTTGATGCTCCGCTTTAACTTGTTGACAAGTTAGACACCTTGAGATAAACAACGATATCTCTCTCTTCATATTGCTCCACCAAAATGTATGACGAAGATCATGATACATTTTGGTACTCCCAGGATGGATTGCAAACGGTGTATTATGTGCCTCCATCATGATTTTATGCTTTAAATCAGGGTCGCTAGGATCACAAAGTCTGGAGTTGACTCAAAGTATTCTTTCTTCATCGATTCTTGCTTCTGGCATGACACCTTCTTGCACTTTCTTCCTCATACGCATCAGCTCCAGGTCTGTAGCTTGAGCAGCTTTAACTTTATCAATTAACATCGGTTCTACTCGTATATTCGCCATCATCACATGGGTCCCTGAAGTATTTAACTCTATCTCCATCCTTTGCAAGTCACACAAAATGGGCTTTTGTGTTGTCAATATTGCACTCGTACCCGCATATGATCTTCTACTCAATGCGTCAGCTACCACGTTCGCTTTTCCAGGATGGTATTGGATGGTATGATCATAATCTTTCAATAGCTCAAGCCAACGTCGTTGTTGCATGTTGAGTTCCTTTTGAGTGAAGAAATATTTGAGGCTTTTATGATCCGTAAAGATCTCCACCTTCTCCCCATACAAGTAATGCCTCCAAATTTTAAGCGCAAAGACAACAGCTGTCAACTCTAGATCATGAGTAGGATAATTCCTCTCATATTCCTTGAGTTGTCTTGATGCATAGGCTATGACTTTTCTATTTTGCATGAGAACGCATCCCAACCCTTTGCTCGAAGCATCACTGTAGATGACAAATCCCTCCGAGCCAGATGGTATTGTTAGAACAGGTGCTGAAATGAGTCTCCTCTTAAGTTCTTGAAAACTCTTCTCACATTCTTCGCTCCAACCGAACTTTATATCTTTTCGAGTCAGCTAAGTTAATGGAGTAGCGATTCGAGAAAATCCTTCCATGAATCTCCGATAATAACCCGCTAAACCAAGAAAGCTACATACTTCGGTCACTGATTTAGGTTGCTCCCAGCTTTGAATTGCTTCAATCTTTGCCGAGTCAACAGATATTCCATGTCTTGATACCACGTGCCCAAGGAATGCTACTTCCTCAAGCCAGAACTCGCATTTCTTCAACTTAGCATAAAGCTTGTATTCACGAAGCTTTTGGAGTACCAGCCTCAAGTGTTGCTCATGATCTTCACGACTTTTGGAATAAATAAGGATATCATCAATAAAGATGACCACAAAGTGATCCAAATATTCCTTGAATACCCGATTCATCATATCCATGAAGGCAGCAGGAGCATTAGTTAATCCAAAGGACGTGACTAGAAATTCATAATGCCCGTACCGAGTGTTGAAGGCAGTCTTTAGAATATCCTCAGTTCTGACCTTCAGCTGATGATTTCCAGAACGAAGATCGATCTTTGAAAAGAATTGTGCTCCTTGCAACTGGTCAAACAGGTCATCAATACGTGATAATGGGTACCTGTTTTTGATGGTGACATGATTCAACTCCCGATAATCAATACAAAGTCGCATACTTCCATCTTTCTTCTTCACGAATAGAACATGAGCACCCCAAGGAGAAGTACTAGGACGAATAAAGCCAATGTCTAACAATTCCTGCAGTTGGATCTTTAACTCCTGAAGTTCAATAGGAGCCATTCGATATGGGACTTTGGAAATGGGTTTTGTACCGGGTTCAAGGTCGATACAAAATTTAATTTCACACTCTGGGGGTAGGCCAGGAAGTTCTTCAGGGAATACGTCAGGGAATTTATTAACAATAGAAATATCATTCAAAACTGACGTATTTTTATTTAGATCCGTGATATGAGCTAAGAAAGCTTGACATCCGTTTTTCAATAAACGAATAGCTTTATGGCTTGAGATGACATTGATTGATTTTAATGGTTTGGTCGCTTGAATTCGCATAATAGGTTGATTAGGAATATGGAAACTAATAACCTTATGAAAATAATCAATTTTAGCATGATGAGTAGTTAACCAATCAATCCCTAGAATCACGTCAAATGCAAGTATTTTTAATGAAATAAGATCGACAGGTAATGTGAAGGTACCGATTTGAACCAAATAAGACTTATAAACCGTGGATGTAATGAAGGTTTCTCCCAATGGAGTTTTCACAGATAAGTCAAAGTCTAATTTCTCCAGAGTCAAATTTAATCGTTGAGCGCAAGTAGGAGAAATAAAAGAATGGGTAGAACCGGTATCAAATAAAGTATAGACTTCGCTAGAGTTTATGATAAGCTTACCCGTGATGACCTCATTTGGGTTCCTTGCTTTCTGGGAGGTCACAACAAACGCTCTCCCTTGCACTACCGGCTTTGACTTTTCTGGGACGGCCTTTGGTGCCTCCATCCTAGCTGAACTTGTTTTCGGTAAACGACAAAATCGAGCTAAATGACATTCTCTTCCATAATTATAACATGCTTTGCACGGCATCGCACAGTTTGGACTAATGTGTCCCTCCCCTCCGCATTTGAAGCATATGATAGGTGATCGTTCTCCTTCCTTAACAACGAGTGTTGGTGCTGACGTCTTTCCATCGTTGTTGAATCTCCTCTTCTTGAAATGTCCATTCTTATTGTTTTGGCCCTGATTACCACCGAAGTGGTTACCATTTCTGGCCTGTTGATTTCCTCCACGCTTGTTGTCACCTCTTCGATGACTGCTCTCACTAGTATTATCATTTTGTCGGCTGCTCTCTTTTGGTTGTGTTGACTCGTTATCGCGCTCCACTAACTGAGCCCTATTCACAACATCTGAATACAAACACAGTTTATGAGAAATAAGATACTGACGTATCTCTGGCTTCAAACCTCTTAAAAACATTCGCGTCATTCTCTCTTCATTATCCACCAAGTGGGACGCAAACCGGGACAACTCGGCAAACTTGGCTTCGTACTGCGACACGGTCATATTATTCTGCTCCAACTTGATGAACTCTACCTCTTTTTTGTGACGAATACTTTTGGAAAAGTATTTGTCATTGAACAGCTCTTGGAACTTCTCCCAAGACATCTTCAGTGCAGCAGGTTGAGTACGCTTTACCGATTCCCACCAGTAATCTGCCTTTCCTCGCAACATAAAGGTGGCAAAGGGAACCTTTTGCTCCTCGGCGCATCCCAAGACATCAAATATCTTGGTGATCTGCTTTATCCATGTCTCCACCTTAAGTGATTTTGGCTCTCCAATAAACTCCGGTGGTCCCAGCTCCTTAAACTGTTTAGCGGTGACCGTCCGAGAGTTTTCAGTGTTTCCACCTACATTTTGGACATGAGCCACTCTCGCCTGCTGTTGCATGAACTGCATAAAGTTTCTGAACATTTCATCATTTATCATTTGGTCAGTGTTGTTGTTTGCATGAGAATTGTCGCCTTCCTGATGCACATTATCCCGATTATTGATATATGGTGAATCAACGGTCGCCTGTGCTCCATTGCTATTCTCAACATTCTCGGATGTCATTTTTAGATACTGCCACAAAACAAAAGTTAATTGATATGTCATATATTATCCCTATATTCTAACCGACCAATTAAATATCATGCAAATAAACTTAGGTAGGTCATACTAGCGAAGGAATTCCCCGTCTCTCCCCTCCTAGTTATATTCTCACATCTTAGCCACGGATCATATCCCTAAGCTCTGATACCAACTGCGACGCCCCCAAAATAGGTATACATCACCCATCTTGAGTCGTCAGATACAAGGTACAAAATTCAAATACAACTGTCGTGTACAATATGATAAAGCATAAACTGTGAGTTTGAATACAAATATTGTCTACTAGAGAGTATTCATACTCAAAAGGAGTCCTCATTACATTTATTAACACACTATTACATAGAATAATGAAGACTACTAACTAATACTATCATTCGGACCATCACTCTGTTCCCCGACTTGTCCCAGCTACGTTCTCATTTCCTGAAGAGAATAGTGAAAGAAAGGGTGAGCTCAACTAGCCCAGTAAGAAATATTATGACTAAGATAATGCAGAATAAATTATCGTTAGCCTTCAACAGTGTTAAACTGATACAATATAGCAAACATCAAGTTTAACTGCAGCGGAACAAGCAATCCATTAAAAGAGTCAAGTAGAAAATAAACTCTACTATCTTTTATGATTTAAAATATTTTTCAACACTGTTATCGCTGGGACTCAGCTTAATAAAATAATCCACATCATCGAATCACCCATGCACTACGGCCAAGGATATTCTTTAGTATCACGACCACAATTATTCATGCACTACGGGCCAAGAATATTTGTGTATTCATTAATGGTCATGATCATGCCAACAACTGTCCATCAATGCACTATGGGCTAATGAGGACTTTTTTCACATCATTTGTAATATTACGGTCATGATTATACCGAATGATCCCTGGTCATAATCATACCAAGTCCATCTATGCACTACAGGCCACAGATGACTTTCAACATTTTATAAACATGAGGATGATGACAATGACATAAGAATTCAATAAAAAAAGTTCAAGAATTAATTTATTCAGGAACTAATAATGTCCAAATTGTCAACATGACACTGCTTTGTGGAGTAAAATTCAAGAATACTCAGAAGAATATTTTTATGAAAAGATACTGGAGGAAGCGCAAATATCAAAGATATTCCACTAATTTCATGGAGTATAGAAGTCAAAGTTTTAACCAAATGAGTATAATAAAGAATGGAATAACAAAAGAAATCACCATGCATGCGATAGACCGCACAGATAGGTTATTCCAACAGAATAATAAATAATGGAACCAGGTCCGGCGTAAAACGCACAGACAGGATATTCCAACAGAATAATAATAAAGACGGAACCAGGTTCGGTGTAAAACACACAGACAAGATGTTCCAACAGAATAATAATAAAGACGGAACCAGGTCCAGTGTAAAACACACAGACAGGATGTTCCAACAGAATAATAATAAAGACGGAACCAGGTCCGGTGTAAAACACACAGACAGGATGTTCCAATAGAATAATAGAAGAATGTCACCAAGTATAGGGTAGACCGCGTATACAGGTTATTCCAACAGAATAATAAGCAATGGAATAACAACAGTTCTCTTCATGAATAAGAAAGAATAACACCCCTTACCGTTTTAAAGAAGAACTGAAATAAGGAAGTAGTTAAGTAGCAGAATACTTTTCTTCTCTCTCTTTATAGTTTCTCTCTAGAGTTCAGTGAATTCGTAAGAAAAAATGAAGGAATGAGCTGCTATTTATAGAAAAATAGAATGCATAGTAACTAATCCATGAACGGTTCAGATTGATTACTTTAATCTGACAGTCCATATTTAAAGAAAAATCTTTTAAATAAAATATAATATATTCTATTTATAGAATAACTTTAATAAAGTATTTTGTTTTATATAAAAAGATATTTCTGTTTTATTACGTTAATAATACGAATAAAACAAAACTTCATTATCACTAAATAATTCATATTATTAATTGACAATAATTGAATTAAACTGAGTGACTTCTCACATAGGCATTAATAATCAATACCGTGTGCTACTATGCAACCACACGTATTACTGTACTTTTACTACCGAGTAGTTCAACAGTATCAACGGTAAAACTCCGCTGTTATTTTTTAATAAAATATTTTTGTCGTTTTCTCAATCCGACAATAATTTCGCTGTGGGGTCCACCAATGATTGTGTCGTTGTACGAATATTCCCTGTTAAAACGTATATTCTCCTACCAATCGAATATTATATAACAACTTGCGTACTTTATAAAATTTATAAATATTACCCACAACTAGAACATTATATCAAATTAACTCCATAATATTCAAAAATGATATTTATAGAAATTCATCTTTATTTATAAAAGTTGGGGTCTTACATGGAGGCTATTCCTATGGTTGGGACTGAGACTGGATACCTCGGGGTTATTTCCAAGATTAATCATCTTCTCCGGTGTGTGTTCCGGTATGTATCTGCATGCCTCGGGGTTATATCCGAGGTTGGAATGATTACTCCCAGATTGCGATCCGGGGTTGATGCTGAACTTCCGGTAGTATCCGGTACAGATTTGGATTGTCTTTCAGGGTTCTCTCTTAAAAGACGACTGTCCTGCTGTACCGTTGGTGACAGTAGTATAGAAAATTTCAAGTGTCTACAGATGCCCCTCTTTATCATACTCATGCATGGCGATGCATGGGTAGGATAAAGAATCCTAGACACTTGAAACGCAACACGATGAACATGATACTATGGATAGCAACATGATGTAGATGTGTGATGCATGTGTACGGGGTTGTAGCCCAACACGCTAGGGATGATTGCTGGCTCCCTGTTGCTTCAACTGGGGACTGGCAATGATGACTAGATTTGATGTATAATATGAGTCTGTCAGGATGTTGATGTTGGAGTTATCATCAAATTCCTGGATAAGGACTGGATCCTACAGAGGTACCTCTTATGTGTAAGAGATCTGTGGGGATAAAGCTTGATCTGTTTGAGGATGTGTATAACATATTCCATCATCCATCCTCCTTGATGACCATCTCCTGGTTTGTATCGTCAGGACATGTCAGGGTTCTGTTGGAGTTACTGTCAACAGCAAATGCTGTCAGGGATGCCTGACCTTCATTGACGTGTATTTCACCGACATGTGAATCAACGGCTGAAAAATCCTGTGGGATATACTGTCAAGGTTGCTTGACTTCTGTTGTCGTGTAGATCAATGGAGCATTGCGTTGTGACCCCCACCGGGGAATATGGGTAATCGGGTGGTAAGAACCCCGAATGGCTCCAGAGCTCTGATAGGTCTAACCTTCTATCGATTGGAATGATGTAAAGGTTGCTTGACCTTCGTTGATGTGTGTGTCAACGGCTTGAATGCACGTGGTAATCCCTTGCCGTGAATTCACGTTGCAAACCCCTCGGGAGATCTACTGGGGACGTATGCATTGATCGAACAACTGTGTATGCTCTGATGATGTCAAGGCTGCTTGACCTTCATTGATATGGGTGTCAACGGATGAACATGCGTTGTAACCCCTGCCGGGGATCTACGTTGTAACCCCCGTCGGGGAATCACGTTGTAACCCCCGTCGGGGACTCAATGATGATGATCCTGAGAAAGCGGCATTGGACCTGTGTACAGTATTGCCGAGCTTGATTGAGATCATTTGATATCACTGTTATAGTGTACCCTGTGTGGGCAAATACCAATATGTGATGTACTGATTCAAAGTCTCATCAGAAAAGACCAGGATTGTATGCAGTTTTGCTCAATCGCGTGGTGTTTTTATTCTCGATTTGACCTTTTTAATTCGTGAGACCTCCTTTGTAACTCGAACTGGACCGAGCCAAAGGGACAGGACCCACATGGGGGTGCCGCAGGTGTACCTGCTGCAGCCGTAGATAGGCCTGCGGCCAGGCGTGGATCATATATCCATCAGCTAGCAGCATTCATAAGTCACTTTCAACTTGTTTCGCTTAGAGAAAACCGCGAGCCATCTTCAGATCCGCTGAGTTCGGGCTGCTTTCTGCAAATTCTGTCACCGTGCAAGTGTTCCACACTATCCTGGTAACGTATGCCTGTATTTTCTCTAGTTTCTGTCCGTCAGATTGTGAGTTATCGCACGAAATGCATCTAAACACATAGTAGTGGTTATGTATGCACAAATGACTTGATAAAAAATATTCAACATAGCAAATGTTAGTATTAAACCATGCTGAACATAATGATGTGAAAAAATTTGACTTTTGAGACAGTCAAATTGGCACCTTTTTCTGCTATTTTTTGTCCTATTTGAGGTCCGATGAGCAAAAGGTATAAAGGCAAAATACTCCTAGCATTGAGGTTAGCCTTATGCATGATGCTTTAGATTTTTAATGCATATATTTTGTATATGACTTTGGGGCAGGTGTGCTACTGAATGGCCACCTAAACATGCTTGAGTGCATGTGGATAGTCCTATTTTCAAAGGGGACTATGGCAAAAAATTTCAAAATGTAGGCATTGGGTAGTCATGCTTTTTAACTCTATTGTTTGTTAAAGTAAATGCATGCATGCATATAATCATAAATGCATTAGAGAAAGCTCCAGGTCAGGAAATACCACACCCTTTCTGAAGTGATTTGGAGACTTGTTGTCCAGATATTATGGATCCGGATCAGCCGAGCAGTTCCTATAGGACCGCTTCTGGCGTACGGAGGAGGGCTTCTGAAGTGCCGCGTCCCCGTTCTGTCAAACAGCCTCGTCGGTTGGTGGAGGCTGTGATCCGTCCTGTCCAGGCAGATGTTTCGGACGTTGAGGACGAGGATGTGGATATTGAGGACCCCGCTCCTGCTGTACCTGTCCCTCGTAGGGAGCTTCAAAGCATTCAGGTGGCGAACCCAGAGTTACTGGGTGATTTGGGCAGACATCCATCGATGTACTTACATGCTAACGAGGTATGGCGTTAGACTTTGCTTTTCCTTCTTTCTTATTGATGAGGATTAAAGGGTTCTGACGTAGATTTGCATTTCATGTAGGTTCCAGGTTTTACACAGCCTCGAGGGAACTGGTTTAGCATCCACTCCATGTACCAGGCGCTTCATCCTGATTATAGAGCAGTAGTGCATGAGTGGAGATTTGGGGCATTCTTCTCCATCCTTCCCCGTCGTTGTCCCTAGGGTTACCTCAGGGCATTGTCTGAGCGGTGGTTTCACCAGACTCAGTCACTCCACCTGCTAGGTTGCGAGGTAATAATGACGCCGATGGATTGGCAATTTATCACTGGCGTGGAGTTTGGAGGGGAGCCAGTGCCTTACATGGCGAATATTACCCCTACTGCCGTCAGATCATTGTTAGGAGTTTCGGCGACGGCGCTCAAAGGCAGGACCGTCGGTTCAGGTCCTTTGAGTGTGGATGCTGTGAGCGGGCTATTGAGTGAACCCATGCCTGATGATGTCAGGATCAGGGATCGCGTTCTGCGGCGATTGTTCCTGATGATCATTCGAGGCTGCTTCATAGCAGATAACTCTTACACGGTATCTTTTTCTTTGGTCAGCGCTACGCGTGACGTGGACCGTATTGGAGAGTAGGATTGGGACTCCTATACCTTTGCCTATTTCCTCCGAGGCATGCGTATGCGCTCACAGGGTTTGACCGAGGCTTGGCTAGGATTTTACCCATTTTTGCTGGTGAGTATTTCTCTTGTCTTTTCCCATTTATAGGTTAAGAGTGTTTACTGATAGCAGATGTCTTGCCATTGTGTTGGCAGTTTTGGGCCTATGAGAGGCTTCCATGTTTGCGTCCCGTGAGTGTGTTAGGTTTAGATACCTATCCAAGAGGACGAAGATGGCATCATTCGATTCTGCCCGAGGTCCCTGTAGCGGAGGGATTCACTCATTGACGTATGCAGTTGGAGTTGCTGACGGCCGATACCATCATCTGGCTTCCCTATTCTGGGGAACACTTGACAGTGAGTTTTGAGGATGGATACCCGATTGGGGTCGAGTATTTGATTTCCACCAGGAGAGTTCCACTCTTCACAGATGGCGGTTAGGAGCTCTATCTAGGAGAGCGTGCTATCAGGGGCACCATAGGGGAGATTCGTATACCGATCCTGCCTCTTATCAGGCGTCACTGGCCTATATCGCAGTCACCCGCCATTGATATCCCGTTGTTGGGTGTTGACGGATTTGCATTATCAGAGGGTCCATGTACTCAGGAGATATTCCAACGTTGGTGGCTTCCTCGTACTATTGGAGCCCAGTCTCGTGCCACACAGTTTATGGGGGACATGGTTCTTGGATCATTGATGATGACAGATTGGATAGCTTGTGTCCGAGCTCCGACTCATTTGACCCAGATTGATGATTTGACCCGTCAGCTAGATAGGGCACATATATTTATTCGGCATTTGGGCAGAGATCCAGCAGAGGCGGATTCATTTGTTCCTTCCTGCTCAGGCGCTAGCCCCTCGAATGGCCCATTTGGTTTTGCCGGCGCAGATCCTCCTCTTTATAGGCCTTGTATTCCTGTTGATAGAGATCCAGTAACTCAGGAGGAGTTACATCAGGTGGACAGGATTGATGATGTGGATATCGACACCGTTATCTTCTTCTGATGTGTTCTCGTTATATCTTTTGATAGGCCTCTGTTAGATATTGGGTGGTTGTTCCCCATTCTCGCTATATCTTTTGATAGGCCTCTGTTAGTAATAGGGCGTCTGTGCCCCATTTCCCTGTATTTCTAGCTATACAGAGCTGATGTATTAGATGATGATATACTTAGGAATGTATGCACAGTCTTTTCAATTCCCTATATCATATTGTCATCTATTATCTATTATACATGTATCATGTTATGCATATGTATGTATTTCCAGAGATATTCGGCATTGACCCCTGGATGGTCTTATGACACGGCCCTCACAGATGTCTTCCTCGACAGTTAGCCGTATAGATCATACCCCACCGTTAGTGGTGGCATCGGGTATGCAATCGTGGTATGATAGTATGTCACCACCAGACAGGGTGACCGTAGATATGTTACTACAGCATACCATAACTCTTTTGGCATTTCAGGTTCCTGCAGGATTCGTAGATGGGATGCTAGAGCATTGGCGATCTGACAGGCAGGTATTCCGCTTTGGCACCCATGAGTTGACTCCTACTCTAGAGGAGTATGCACGTTTGACGATGCTGCCCTTGGACAGACCTTGCGTGCATATGGCTCTGGGAGACATGAGTAGACGATTCATGACTCTCACAGGATTGAGGCGCAGAGTAGTGCAGGATGAGCTGACATCTGGCCATGTGATCTCTCAGCATTTTCTGTACGACAGATTTGGCTCAGAGGACAGTTACTCACGACATTTCGGGGATTTCACCGCACCGGAGAATCATTGGCGTCTAGCCAGAGTTGACGTACTGATGCTATGTGTACTATCATATGTGTACATGCCGCGGTATATGGATGAGATAGATATAGGCGTTATCATGGCCGTGAGAGCACTCAGGGAGGGTCATACCATTGTGCCTATGATCTTGGCAGAGACTCTGCGGTCAGCATCCTACTGCAGTACTTATCCATTAGGAGTGTTTACTGGGAGCTCAGTCCTTCTGTATGTGTGGTTCATGTCACACTTGAGACCGATTGGTACCCTTAGACGCATGGATATTGGTTTACCCACGATGTGGCCATGTCATACTCTTTTCAGCCCGATCAGAGTGTATAGATGGTCAGTCCTGGTCCGCATTTTTGGAAGACATTAGAGACCCATTTAGCATATTGTTGTGCTCAGGGCTTAGCTCACCATACAGCTTTATTACTCATGCTCCGGGCATGGATTTCCTCCCTCTGGCCGGCTTGAGGGGTGTGACTACTTATCACCCATTGGCCGTGATGTTGCAGTTCGACCAGTTTCAGGATTTTCATCCTTTCACAGGGGCGACAGGTCAGCGTTCAGCTGCTCGATACCTCTCAGCCGAGGACTGATCTCGTGTATACGCTTGTTGGGACCATCGTGAGGTAGCTGCTTTTTCAGTGAACAGTTCAGGTTATTCCGCAGAGTATTCCGCATGGATAGAGACGGAGGTTTTATCGGCTGCAGCAGTATCTGCAGTACCGGATAGCGACGCAGAGGGTGTGGAGCCTGTGGAGGACATTGATACCCACTTCGAGGAGGAGCCCGCTGCTAGGTTGCCAGCATTTATTCCGGATTCTCCTAGTACCAACATTGTTGCGATTCAGCACTCGGCACAGTACTTAGAGCAGAGTCTTCAGCTGATGACCTTTGAGAGAGATCAGGTTCGATCTATGATGTCGACTGCTCTGGATGTGAGGGAGGTCGCTCTGTTGGAGAGAGATGAGGCCTTAGCTCGCAGGGATGCCGCTATTGTTGAGCGGGATGAGGCCAGATTAGCCAGAGATGCAATGATAGTTGAGCGGGATAGTGCCATATATGCCCGGGATGTAGCCGTCACAGACAGTGTTGCAGCGAGGTCCCTTACCACTGACATAATCGCAGAGATGAGCACATATATTGATGAGCATATAGTCATCATGCAGACGGCTTCTGATCTATTGGGTCGTATGGATACTCTCACATAGGAGATCACAGCTTTACCTCCTTCTTCTAAGAGGGATGCTATGTTGGGCTTGCAAACTCGCGTGTATCCTGACTCATAGATTAGCTTGTACTTACCTGCACTGACTAGCTTAGTCATTTTGTCATGTACAGTTTACATCATGTATATCAAACAACATTATATATGACATGGAAATATATTTTTGGATCACTTCCCTTTTAGATATGCCTTGCTATTTGTTTGATATTTTGCCCGCTGCTTCAGGGCTTGTGATCTTGATGTATTCTGAATTCCTCCTGGGTGGATGGACATTGAGCTGTCTCTGGATAGTTCAGAATGGATCATCGATCTGTGTATCCCTACCATCTTTTGGTGTCTTGGGACAGGTTTCTGTATGGAAATATGGAGAGGAGTGTGGCTTTCCTCTCTGAGATTGACCGCACCACAGATGGTCGCCAGCACTTCTATTCAGGAGAAGCCTAGTTAATTCCATCTTTTATGGATTGGGGTTACTCTTCAAGGTATGACCGCAGCTTAGATGGTCGCCGAATCTCCTATTTGGGAGGAGAGGTTGGGTAATTCCATCCCTTTGGTCTGAAGCCGAATGAAGCGTAGTGGATTGATGTTTGATCCCAGTACCAACTGACAAAGGTTTGTGTTTTGGTAGGGGGTGAGACCGCACCA
The DNA here is from genome assembly GCA_016801055.1 of Panax notoginseng. Taxonomy (NCBI): domain Eukaryota; kingdom Viridiplantae; phylum Streptophyta; class Magnoliopsida; order Apiales; family Araliaceae; genus Panax; species Panax notoginseng. Next base: position 171,964,810 of record CM029019.1, read on the forward strand.
TGAATGGCTGCCTACGTACTCCTATTGAAGAGGAGATCAGGTCTGCGTAGTTCGAACCTGGTGTAAGAGGTTCAACGCTGTATGTGGCAGAAATGGTGTAGGAATATTTTTGTTGTTTTTTTTATTGCTACCGGGACATATGAAATGGTTGCCTACGTACTCCTATTGAAGAGGAGATCAGGTCGACGTAGTTCACCCCTCAGGGCGAGAAGAGAAAGCGTAATCCCATGTGCAGGTCAGAGTGTGGGGATGAGAAAGTTTAATCCTAAGTTGAGGATAAACTGCAGAGGAAAAGTTTGATCCCAGGTATGGGTAGCCAAACTATAAACGCAAGAGGTTCGATCCACGATGGGATGACCTAAGTTGTATGAACGCAAAGGAAAGCCAGGCTGCTGGCTTGAAAAGTATGTTTCCCTGAGGGGCAAAGTGCAGAAAAGTTGCATGTGATAAAGGGTTAAAGAACCAGAATGACTGGTGATCTGATGGTTTGACACCAGGGTGTTTTCCAGTTACTTCAGACATAGTACCGTTTCACTGCGTCTGAGTTGATGAGTTGTGGAAATTCATCACCGTCCATTTCTTGCAATCTAAGAGCGCCTCCTGTCAATACTTCTTTGACAATAAACGGGCCTTCCCAGTTAGGAGCGAATTTTCCCTTAGCCTGATCTTGGTTGTCAAGGATCTTCTTCAAAACCAAGTCATGTCGTTTAAACTGCCATAGCCGGACTTTTTTGTTGTAGGATCGGGCGATCCTTTGCTAATATAACTGACCACGGAAGATAGCCGCGGTTCGCCTTTCTTCTATTAGAGACAATTGGTGATACCTGTCTTGTACCCATTGATCTTCGTCCAGCTGAGCGTCTATCAACACTCTGAGAGATTTCATTTCAACTTCTATGGGGAGCACTGGTTCCATCCCATAGGTTAGTGCGTAGGGGGTTGCCCTAGTTGAAGTACGCATGGATGTTCTGTAGGCTAACAGAGTCAGAGGCAATACATCAGGCCAATCTTTGTGGTTGACGGACATCTTTTGCATAATCTTCTTGATGTTTTTGTTAGCTGCCTCAACAGCACCGTTCATCTTTGGACGATAGATGACAGAGTTGAGATGTTTGATGTGGAATTTACTGCATAATTCCTTCATTATTTGGTTGTTGAAGTTCTTAGCATTGTCTGACACAATCACCTCTGGTTGTCCATATCGACAAACAACATTATTTCTGATGAAAGCAATGATGACTTCTTTAGTGACCCTGGGGAAGGAGGTTGCTTCTACCCACTTGGTGAAGTAGTCGATCATGGTGAATATAAACCGATGTCCATTACTGGCCTTAGGTTCAATGGGCCCGATAGCGTCCATTCTCCACATTGAGAAGGGCCAAGGTGAACTCATATTGTGGAGTTCCCGTGGAGGGGCGTGTATAGCATTCCCATGAATCTGGCACTGATAGCATCTCTTGACATGGTCATAGAAATTAGCTTTGAGAGATAGCCAATAATGTCCCGTTCTGAGGATTTTCTTGACAAGGAGGGGGCCACTTATGTGGGGGCCACAGACTCCGCCATGGATTTCATCCATGTGCCTCTGGGCTTGATCTTTGTCTAAACACCGGAGGAGGCCTAATCCTATATCTCTTTTGCAGAGCGCATCTCCACTCAGGTAGAATTTCATTGCAAGTCGATGGATCCGCCTTTTCTCAGTCGGGCTTGCCTCAGTGGGTGTAGATCCATCTCGCAAATATTCCTTGATATGATGATACCAAGGCTGTGGGATGGGAGGTAACTCATCTGGTACTTCTCCAACATAATTCCCATAGGCTGGGGCCTTGTTCAGAGAAATTGTGATGCTTGGGAATTGCTCCTTGTCTGATATATGAACCAAGGAGGCCAAAGTTGCTAATGCGTCCGCAAAGTCATTCCTAATACGAGGAACATGTAGAAAGGAGATTTCTTCGAACTCCAAAACCATCTTTAAAACCTGTCGATGGTAAGGCAGCAAATGTAGTTCCTTGGTTTGATAGATTCCGGTGGATTGTCGGATTACCAACTCCGAATCTCCAAGGACAATTAACCGTCTGATGCCCATTGAACGGGCAAGTTTTAGCCCCATGAGACAGCCTTCATACTCAGCCATATTACTGGTGCTGTCAAACTGTAATTTGACGGCGACGGGATACTGCTCCCCCGTATCATATACTAGAACTTCTCCAGCTCCATAACCTTCCATATTAACAGCTCCATCAAAATACATTTTCCATGATTGGCGCGTATCGTATTGATGGTGTGGCTGCACTGTCATTACTCCTTCATCAGGGAAATATGTTTCTAAGGGTTTGAAATCTCCTGAAGGTGCGGCGGCCAGTTGATCCGCGATTCCTTGACCTTTGATGGACTTTTGAGTCACATATACGATGTCAAATTGTTGTAGGATCAACTGCCATTTGGACAGCCGACAATTTAATATGGGTTTGTTGAACACGTACTTGAGAGGATCCACGCGGGATATAAGATGGGTTGTGTGACCATGGAGGTAATGATGTAACCTCATGGAAGCCCATGCTAAAGCACAACACGTCTTTTCGATCAGAGTGTACTTGTGTTCACTGCTGCTGAACCTTTTATTGAGATAATAGATAGCTCGTTCTTGGCCTCTATCGTCCTTCTGTCCCAGCATGCAGCCCATGGCATTGTCACTTATGGACAGGTACATAAACAGGGGAACATCATTCCTGGGTGGTACCAACACAAGAGCTTTGACTAGTTGTTTCTTGATTGTAAGGAAGGCATTCTGACATTCCTCATTCCATTTCATGGAAGAGTTCTTCCTTAACAGCTTGTAGATTGGCTCACAGGTTGCTGTGAGTTGGGAGATAAATCTGCTAATGAAATTGATTCTTCCCAAAAATCTCCGTATTTCCTTTTCTGTCTGAGGAAATGGCATTTCTGTGATGGCTTGGATTTTGGCAGGATCCAGCTCAATCCCTTTGTGGCTGACTAGAAATCCTAGCAATTTGCCTGATTTAACGCCAAAGGCGCACTTGGCTGGATTCAACTTCAAGTTGTACTTACGCAACCTGTTGAATAGCTTTCTAAGAAGGTCTATATGGTGATCCTCCTTTCGGGACTTGACAATGATGTCATCCACGTAGATCTCAATCTCTTTATGCATTAAGTCGTGGAAAAGAGCCATCATAGCTCGTTGATAGGTAGCTCCGGCATTGATGAGGCCGAATGACAACCGTCTATAACAAAAAGTACCCCAAGGAGTGATGAAGGTAGTCTTCTCACGATCTTCCTCGGCAACCATAATTTGATGATACCCTGCAAAGCAATCAGCAAAGGAGTACATGTCGTATTGCGCAGTATTATCATTGAGAATGTGGATAAATGGCACCGAAAAGCTGTCTTTTAGGCAAGTTTTATTCAAGTCTCGGTAATCCACGCAAACTCGCACCTTCCCTCCAGGTTTAGGCACGGGCACGATATTGGATATCCACTCAGGATATGTAGACACCATGATGATGCCAGCCTGAAATTGTTTCACAATTTCCTCTTTCACCTTTAAACTCCACTCAGGTTTCAATCGCCTGAGTTTTTGTTTGACTGGCTTAAATTTCTCTTTAATGGGAAGGCGATGAAGGACAATGTCAGTGGACAAACCCACCATGTCTTCATGAGACCATGCAAACACATCCTGGAATTGGGTTAATAATGTAACCATGTCATTCCGTTGGTTTGGGGTAAGGTCTGAACCAATCTGGATTAACTTAGGGCTTTCTAAGGTTCTGAGATTGAAAGAAGTGGTTTGATCAAGGTTGGGTTTAGGTGTATCTTTGACCCATTCTTGAATTTTCGGAGGCACCTCAATGTCATCCTGTGTATCCATCAAAGCTGAATTCATCTCTACATCGAAGGTACCATCCCTGTGTAGGAGAGGCATCGTATCAGCAAGTACAGGCACATCTAAATTCAAAGTCCTGAAACAAAATATGCTTTCACTTAGTATATATGAAACGTGTTTGATCACACACAGTGTTAGCATATACTGGCAAAATAAACTGCTAATACTGTACAGAAAAGTAAGCAGTTATTATATCTACAGGGCATAAAGAACTTCTGCCCGCTTTACCCTTGACGACCAATGCAAGGAATGTTGTTCCAATTGGCAAGAGCAAAGTTCGGGTGAACCGCAGTGATGGAGGGACTGTCATCATCCTCCATGTCCTGAATGATGGCCATTATGTCTGGGCAATCATCGTCTGGGGTGTATCGGTTGGTATGTTCATCATGGACGATGATACGCATGCCCGACATTATTCGGACAACGTTCTCCTTGATTCTCCGCTCCTCTTCTTCGATTACGGGATCTGGAATAACGATTTTCTTTTCCTCCACCGGTTTCAGCTTAGGAAATAACATAGCCATGACATTGGCTGGCACCTTTACAGGAGGTTGTGCGGACTCAACACTTGAAGGCGAAGATAAACGCCACATAGTGGAAGCTGAAGGAACCTGTGGATGTTTATGAAGGTTCCTGTGACTAGAGCTGGCCGAATAGCCTAGTCCAGCTGTTCTAATGTGCTTGGTTAAACGAATAGGGTACTTGATACCCTGACAAACTTTACCCAACCCTTGTCCTGGTTTATGACCCAATGACATCATTTCTTAAGTGGCTGACATCACTTCGGCAGAAATCTGGGGTTCGGGCAGTGGTGCTCCAATAGCATGGTATTGGGTATTGCTTATTTCCAAAGTATGAAAACTGATTGGTTCAACATCCACATTAGCATTGATGACCGGTAAATCCCCGTGTTGAGGACACTCTGGTTCAGCGTTGACCGTGACCAGGCTGTTGTTGACAATATATTTTAATTATTGATGAAGGGTGGAGGGGACTGCCCCAGCCATGTGGATCCATGGTAGTCCCAAGAGCAAGTTGTATCCCGACTCTATCTTGAGCACATGGAAGGATACGTAGAATGTATGAGGACCAATCTCAATTGGCAGCTCAATTACTCCAACTGAATTTCGCCGGGCTCCATCAAATGCTTTGATGATAGTATGGCTACTCCGAATTCGATTGGGATTGATATTCATCTTCACCAAGGTAGCGTAGGGACAGATATTTAGGGAGGACCCTCCATCTATTAAAACTCCAGCCACCATATATCCGGAGGACAAGACTGCAATGTGTAACGGTTTGCAATGACCGGTCCCTTCGGATGGTATGTCGTCATCAGTGAAGGATATCACATTGTGGTTGAAAATATGATTAACCAGATGTTGAACCTTTTCCGTGTCAACTGATGTAGGGAGATAGGCTTCTTCTAAAGCCTTTAACAAGATCTTCCGGTGATTCTCGGAAGTTAGGACCAAGTCCAGAATTGATATCTTTTGTGGAGCTTCTTTCAAGCTTAAAACCACTATAGCTTCATTGTGACCCATGGCGCGGAGAAATTTTTCAATCTTCTCCGTGGGTATTTTCCCCTTTGATTTGATGGTATGCTTCATCACCCGTTGGGGAAGATACAGTGGATTTTCCTTCGACACTACAGCAGTTGTATGTGAAGTGGATCCTTCACCCTCTCCATAATTCCACAGAACTTTATGCAAGCTAACAATAGGATATTGTGCTCTGCACGGCAAGTTGATTGGCTCGGGAGCGGCCACTTTCAAAGGATTGTTGCTTCCTTTAAGTTGAATTATTGGCATGACGAGTGATTGATCAGCTTCAGTAGATATGACGGCTACCACACTCTTCCATTTAGTGGGACCTGCATTTTTACTTGCACTTAATACAGTATCGTCATCTGCCAGACGCAGTACGCCACTGTCAATTAAATTTTGAATAAGGTGGCAAAGTGCCCAGCATTCCTCTGTGCTGTGACCACGAGACTGGGAGTGATATTGACATATTCCCTCAGAGTTGTACCGTCCAGAACGGGGGTTAATTGGAGGTAGCAGGGAACTGATCCTTCCTTCATTGATTAACATATGAAGTATTTCCTCCATAGGTTGACCCAAATAGGTGAACTCCCTTTTGTTAGCGAAATCCCGACGGGCTTTGGCATTTGCTCTCTTCGTCACTTTGTCTTCCAGTATTTCGTTTTCTAAAAGGGACGAGGGAATATTTATAACAATAGGCAGGAGACTGGCATGCTCCTGGCTGACTAGCTGGCGAGTTACTTGATGCTGGTAAGTCACCAGTTCCGCCAATTGCTCAATTTGTTTGCAGAGAGCTTTCATTTTTCGTTCCATTGTGAACTGAAACTTAGCATAATCCCATCTGTTATCACCGTCTTTGATGGTTTGGGAAGAATCACAGCTAAAGTTGGAACTCTGTCCACTGCTCCAATTAATCATGTTGACCTCTTCTTCTTTGTGTTGAGAAAGAGGGTTGTCTTGAACGTTAGGTTGATCTGGTTTAGTGACCACGACCTCACCTTTGTCTATCAGGTCCTGGATTTTGTGTTTCAAGGCCCAACAATCTTGAGTATCATGTCCAGGTGGCCCGGCATGATAAGCACATTTCCGAGCAGCATTAAAACCCCTTCCATTTGGGTTGGCTGGTGGAAGTAGATGTGTAATCTTCTTTTGTGTTGTCAAAAGATTAAGGATATTCTCGAGGGTATCCCCTAAGGGTGTGAATACTCGAGGGCGTTTGGCTTCTCCACCTTTTGGTATTGGAGGTTTTACAGACTGTTCTGGAAAGGGAGTATAGTTTCTCCTCTGAACAGGCATATTTTGACTGCCTTTTTGACCCTGTAGTATCAGGGAAACATCTTCCTCTTTCTTTTTATGGACCCTCCTGGGGTTGTTCCCATAATTTCCAGACTGGATGTGATCAACAACAGCTTTGAGTGCAGCTAGGTCTTGAATCTTTCCGGATTTCAATCCCATCTCAATCATCTCCCCATGTTTGACCATTTTAGAAAATGGTTTGCCGATGCCGGCTAACACTCTCTCATAGAAGGAAGCTTCTTGTATGTCTATGAAGGTCATGACCATCTCTGATTCGGTCATGGAAGGACTAACTTGGGCAGTCAGGCGTCTCCACCTCTGGGCATACTCTCTGAAAGACTCGTTAGACTATTTTTTGATCTTGGTAATTTAGTACCGATCAGGAGCCATTTGAGTTTGAAAGCTGTATTGAGTGAGGAAGGCATGTGCTAGCTCTTCCCAGCTGTGGATTTTGGAGTTGTCTAATCTTGTCTACCATGAACGGGCTTCTCCAGTTAGACTCTTTTGGAACAATTGCATTCTGAGTTTTTCATCCTCTGCATAAGATCCCAGTTCTCCAATAAATACCTTTAAGTGTGTATAAGGATCTCCTAACCCGTCATATTTTTCAAAGTCAGGAGTTTTAAACTTTTCTAGATAATGAACACTAGGAAAAATACATAGATCAGCATATGAAACACTTCCGTGTGATCCAATTCCTTTGATCGTACGAAGGGACTCTTCCACCTGGAGGACTTTCTTTTTGATGTCACCAGTGTCTGGATCTCCAGTGGGATGGGTAGCATCAGGAATTTTGTTAATTGCATCAGGAATTTTGTTAGTTGCATCCAACTGTAATTCAGGTATTGTAATGACCGGGATTCCTCCTTGTGCGGAAGACTCAGCATGTACGAGTATTTTCTGACCCTGTGTAGACTGGTGTAATTCTTTGAGTAGAACAGCCAAATCTGTAATTTGTTTGCTTAATCCGTCGAATTCTTTGCGAGAGACTGGATTAAGTTCAGTCTGGTCGGATGATGACATAATTGACTGTAGGCCTGTTGCCTTTTTGGACTTTGAACGGGTAGTAGGCCCGATTGACTCCCTGCGAAAGATTTGCATAGTTTAGTCCTTAGGGAAGGTGAATATTAATATGCAATGTGATGAGTCCATTTTAGGAATTTTATCCTGTAAAAATGGATGTCAGCTGTTTGTAGGATGTATGTATATATATACACATTCCTTCATATTTCTCATTACATGGGGATAGATATGGCATGAAATTGTGAAATTGAAATGAGAGCATGAAGAGACTTTCCTCCGTTTTGGGTTTAGCAGAGGCTGACCTATCTTAGGTTACTCTCGCGGCTTTTTGGCATGAAGGTTCCCAAATCATCGCAATCTACTTGACGGGAAGTTAATCCGGTCTTTCAACTGGAGTGAATTTGGGTAGTGCCTTTCCTGAGCCTCGGAGAATCAGGCTTCTCACGAGTCCAGTAATCAAACACCGACGGGATAGCCTCCTGGTGGAGGGACCACACACAACATACATTCACATACATCGCGTCTCACCGTATGAAATGATGACATGTGCGAAGCACTAATATCATGAGCAGATTATAGTGCGAGGCACTAACATCACAGGCAGTTTATAGTGCGAGGCACTAACATCACAGGCAGTTTATAGTGCGAGGCACTAATTAAACAAGACATGCATTCGTACACATTCATCCAATGTAAATGCAATATCCACACACAAGCAGATAACAATTTTGAAAAGATTGAAATAGCTGCTTAAGTCCTCTAACTGGAGTCCCCAGCAGAGTCGCCACCTGTCGACGTCGGGATTTTTAGATGTCCTTTTCCGTTACTTGTTCTTTGGTGTTCTCATTTTAGGTGAGATTTGTTTGAAAAAACAAGTGAAAAAGGTCCGACATGTATAATGTCGACGATTGGACTATAAAAGTCGCCAGTTGGTTTTTTAAATGGTTGTACCAACACAACCGAGAAAAGGTTTGTACATTGACCCAGTGATGTGACAATGCTATACGGGTCGGTGAAACCGAGATTCAATTAGGGTCCGGGGACTTGGTTATGCGGGGGGAAGGTGTTAGGCACCCCCTGACATCCGTGTTACCACGGTGACCGCCTCTTTTCAAGAAACTATTATCTGAATGTGTGTGTGTGGGTCAATGTGCTATTATTTGAAAGTGGTACGAGGCCTCGTTCGCACCTATATACACAGGGTTTGAATTTGTATGAAAATTCAATTTTAAGCATAATATGGCAGTGATGTTTTATAAAGAAGGTTTTTCAAACCCCGATGCTCAACAGTAATTGAGGCCTTTTGCCACTCCCATTTTATTCCATATTCGGCTTGATTCATTTTATTTGACAGATGAGAAGCATCCGTACGAAAATAATGTATAACATAACTCCGACTTCCTCGTGGGTGTGAAAACCATATAAGGAAATTCAGATACCGCAGAATAATTTACAAGCTGCTTACAGCTGAAAATGTCCATCATGGGAACCGAATCTAGATCCAATGGGATGAATCTGTGATCACATGATTCCTAGGCTCACATGATACTGCAATTTGTATGAAAGCAGTAAGCAGGTATATATATAAAAGTCGTAAATATATATATATACATACATGATCACCAACCACGAGGTAGCTCCATAGGGGATCAGAAATGTAAATAAAGCTGTTAAAAGCTATCAACCGTCACGGAGGAAACTCCAGGCGGGACGAAATGTAGATAAAGCTGTAAAAACGGTCAACCACCACGAAGTAAACCCCAGGTGGGACGAAATGTAAATACATATATATATATATATATATATATATATATATATATATATAAAAGCATGTAAACGCACCGGATATAAAATCCAGGCTCACCGAACAGAGTTCGATAGCAGTTCATATATATAAGTATATATATAAAAGCGAGTAAACGCACCGGATGTAAAATCCAGGCTCATCGAACGGAGTTCGATCACAGTTTATATATATAAGTATATATATATATAAGAAAGAAATTAAACGCACCAAACCGAAGTTTAGGCTCATCGAACAAAGTCCGACACACAGTTAATATATATAAATATATATATTAAAGCAATAAACGCTCCAGACCGAAGTCTAGGCTCAATCGAGGCATAACTCGATAATGTTAGTCAATATATATAAATATATATATATATATATATATATATAATATATATATATATACAGACTGGAAGGAAACCACGGACCGAAGTCCGGGCAAAAGTAAGCAACACGACTCTCAACGTGTAGAAGGGTGTGTGCAAAGATGAAAAGAAAGACTCTAAAGTATGTGAGAAGGCTTACAGCTGACTGCTAGAAAAGGCTTCTATATCTTTAGAATGGGTAAACACTGGCTTTTATAGGTACAAAAGAGGGCTGTATATGAGCTCACGGGTGTTTAAAGTGGGAAAGTACACTGTATGGCAAGTGTAGAGCGAATTCTACAGGGTTTCCCGTCTTTTTTCTCTTAAAAATCAGCACCCCAAGCCCTCTATTTATAGACCAAAGCTACCGCAGGTGTACCAGAGGTGGGTCGGGTCGGCCCGGTTTGGTCGGGTCGGGTCGTCTCAAAGTACGTGCAAGCGGGCACTGTAATGTCCACTCGGTTTTTCTGAAGTGCAATTCGGGCATCCGTTTGAGGTATACAGGACCTATTTCGGACCGCCATTGTCGAGAGTTTGTACGATGGCATGGGATTAGAGTTTATACGAAGTCTTTGAAGATGGGACGATGCCCTCCGGTCTTCAAGCTTCAACTTTCATCCTTTACCCCGCACAATAGCAACTCGGGATTGGTTAGCCTTGTGGGTCGTTGTTGCGTAGATGTGTTGAGACGACTTGGCGTGGCATCGTGTTGGTCAGATGACGATGTTTCCCCTTACCGGTGTTATTGCCGGGTTGGGTTGATAAAGCAGACGTTGCTTAACTTCGCTGGCATTGGACTGCTGCAATTGGTTGAAAGTCCTCATGGTCATCTTTGAGGTGTGTCTGTCTTCCCGATGTCATCGTCGGGCTGATACAGTGTATCTCGTTTGTGAGCGTCGAGATTGAAGCTGATCGCACTTATAACAAGCATTTCTGGGGTTATTGCCGAAATTGCTTTCCTTGGGTCTATCACCAAGGTTGGAGGGTATTCCCATGGTTGGGACTGAGACTGGATACCTCGGGGTTATCTCTGAGATTAATCGTCTTCTCCGGTGTGTGTTCTGGTATTGATCTGCATGCCTCGGGGTTATATCTGAGGTTGGTATGATTACTCCCAGATTGCGATCTGGGGTTGATGCTGAACTTCCGGTAGTATCCGGTACGGATTTGGATTATCTTTTAGGGTTCTCTCTTAAAAGACAACTTTGTCCTGCTGCAACGTTGGTGACAGTAGTACAGAAAATTTTGAGTGTCTACAACCGCAGGTGTACCAGAGGCTACCCGGGTTACCTCGGGTTTTGCGGGTCGTGTCGTCTCGTAGTACGTGCACGCGGGCAACGTGATGTCCACTCAAACTTTCAGAATTGCAATCCGGGCATCCGACTGAGGTATATAAGACCTATTTTGGACCGCCGTTATTGAAAGTTAAGCAATAACATGGGATTAGAGGTTGTACAAAGTCATGAAGATGGGACGATGCCCTCCGGTCTTCAACTTTAAATTTTATCCGTTATCCAGCGTAATAGTCACTCGGGATTGGTTCTTCTGAGCTTTTGTGGGACATTGCTGTGTAGAAATGTACGTCTGAAATGTTAAGACGACGTGATGTGGCGTCATGGTGGCGAGATGACGACTTAGCCCCTTACCGGGGTTATCTCCGATTTGGGCTGATAAAGCAGACGTTGCTCAGGGTTATCTCTGAGATTGGACTGCTGCAATGGTTAAAGGTCCTCAGTGTCATCTCTGAGGTGTGTCTGTCCTCCCGGTGTTATATTTGGGTTGGTACTGAGTATCTCGTTGTGAGCGCTGAGATTGAAACTGCTTGCATTTGAAACAAGCATTTTCGGGGTTATCACCGGAACTGCATTCCTTAGGGTTATCGCCAAGGTTGGTAGCTATTCCCACGGTTGGGACTGAGACTGGATACCTCGGGGTTATCTCTGAGATTAATCGGTCTTCTCCTGTGTGTGTTCCGGTATTGGATCTGCATGCCTCGGGGTTATCTCTGACGTTGGATTTGTTACTCCCGGTGTGTACTCCGGGGTTAATGCTGAACTTTCGATAGTATCCAGACTAGATATGAACTGTCTTCCAGGGTTCCCTCTTGAAAGATGAATCTGTCCTCCTGCAATGTTAGTGACAGGTGTACAGAAAATTTCGATTGTCTACAGATGCCCCTCTTTATCATATTCATGCAATGCGATGCATAAGTGGGATAAAGAATCCTAGACACTTGAAATGCAACAAGATAAACATGACGCAATATGGAGAAATATGATGCAAGTGTATGATGCATATGTATTACTTTCCAACAAGCTGGGGATGATTACCGGCTCCCTGTTGCTTCTGCCAGGGATTGGCAATGATGACCAGATTGGATGTACATGATCCAAATCTTTGAGGATGTTGACGTTAGGGCTATCACCAAAGTCCTTAATCCTAGATACAGACTTGATTCCGAAGAATTCCCTCTTATGTGTAAAAGATCTGTAGGGATAAAGCTTTGTCTGTTTGAGGATGTGTATAACATATTCTGTCATCAATCCTCGTTGACCTCTCCTGGTTTGTATCGCCAGAGTATGTCACTGTTCTGTTGGTTTTACTGCCAACAACAAATGTTGTCAGGGTTGCCTGACCTTCGTTGACGTGTGAACCAACGGTTGACCACGCGTTGTAACCCCCACCGGGGATACATCTGATCCTCTGTTGACGTGTATATCAATGGATGAACTCCCTGTTGGGGATAAATGCCAAGGCTGCTTGGACTTTGTTGATGTGTGTATCAACTAATGAAATCATCGGATGATTTTTGATGCGACGTTGGGTTTACTTGCCAACGGCTGAACTGATATCAAGGTTGCGTGACCTTCATTGATATGTGTATCAATGGCAAATATGCGTAGTAGCCCCTGTCGGGGACTGACGTTGTAACCCTCGTCGGGGACTGACATTGTAACCCCCGTCGGGGACTGACGTTGTAACCCCCGTCGGGGACTGATGTTGGTCTTTAGGGTAATGACCAGGAGCTGGCGGCATTGGACCTGCGCAAGGTATTGCCGAATGTATTTTGTAACAACATAGATCATTGGCATAGTATACCTCATGCTCAGGCGAATACTAATGAGTGATGTACAGACTCAAGGTTCTATTTGAGAAGACCAGGATTATAGGCTATTCTGCTCAATCGCGTAGCGTTCTTATTCCTGATTTGACCTTTTCAGTATGTGAAAACTCCTTTGCAACTCAAACTGGACCGAGCCGGAGGGATGGGGCCCACATAGGGGTGCCGCAGGTACACCTGCTTCAGCCGCAGATGGACCTGCGGCCAACCGTGGATACTAATATCCTGCAGGTTGGTCTCACAAGTCACTTTCAACTTGTATTGCGAAGAAAATTCTGAGAACCTCCTTCAGATCTGCTGAGTTCGGACGTCTTTCTTCAAATTCTGTGATCGTACAAGTGTTCTACACTGTCCTGGTAACGTATGTATGTACTTTTTTCCAATTTTTATCCGTTGAAAAATGACTTATCATATGAAATGCATCTAAACACATAGTAGTGATTATGTATACACAAATGTCTTGATAAAAAATATTCATTATAGTAAATGTTAGTGTTAAACCATGCTGAACATAATGATGTGAAAAAATTTGACTTTTGAGACAGTCAAATTGGCACCTTTTCTGCTATTTTTATCCTATTTGAGGACATTTAAGCATAAGGTAAGAAGGCAAAGTACTCCTAGCATTGAGGTTAACCTTATGTGTTGAAGATTGCATATAGTATGTATATGACTGTGGGCAGGTGTGCTATTGAATGGCAACCTAATCATGCCTATGTGCATATGGATAGTCCTATTTACAAAGGAGACTATGGCAAAATTTTCCAAAATGTAGGCATTGGGTAGTCATGCATTTTAACTCTATTGTATGTTAAAGTAAATGCATGCATGCATGTAGTCATAAGATGCATTTAGAAAAGCTCCTGGTTAGAAAATACCACACCCTTTCTGAGGTGATTTGGAGACTTGTTGTCCAGATATTATGGATCCGGATCAGCCGAGTAGTTCCCGTAGGACCACTTCTGGTGTACGAAGGAGGGCTTCTGAAGTTCCTCGACCCCGTTCCGTTAGACAGCCTCGTCGATTGGTGGAGGCGGTGATACGTCCAATCTGGGTTGATGTGCTTAACGTCGAGGACGAAGAGGAGGATGTTCCGGTTGCGGACCCCGCTCCTGCTACACATGTTCCACGTAGGGACCTCCCGAGTATTTAGGTGGCAAACCCAGAGCTTCTGGGTGACTTGAGTCGACATCCCTCGATGTATTTGCATGCTAACGAGGTATTACGTGAGAACTTGATCTTCCTTCTTTCCTATTTGATGAGGATTAAAGGGTCTTGATGTTGATCTGCATTGTATGCAGGTTCCTGGCTTTACACAACCTCGAGGGAATTGGTTCAGCATACACTCCATGTATCAGGCTCTTCATCCCGACTATAGAGCAGTAGTGCATAACTGGGGATTCGGAGCATTCTTCTCCATCCTTCCCCGGCATTGTCCCTGGGATTACCTCAGGGCATTGTCTGAGCGGTGGTTCCACCAGACTCAGTCACTCTATTTACTGGACTGCGAGGTGATGATGACGCCGATGGATTGGCGATTTATCACAGGTATGGAGTTTGGAGGGGCGCCAGTGCCTTGTATGGAGGATATTAACCCTATTGCCGTTAGATCCTTATTAGGAGTTCCGGTGGAAGCGCTCATGGGCAGGACTGTCCATGCAGGTCCTTTGAGCGTAGATGCTATGAGTGGGCTATTGAGCGAGTCCATGCCAGATGATGTTAGAGTCAGGGATCGCATTCTTCGGCGATTGTTTCTGATGATCATTAGGGGCTGCTTCATAGCAGATAACTCTTCCACGGTGTCGTTCACTTTGATCAGCGCCACACGTCATGTGGACCGTATTAGAGAGTATGATTGGGGTTCCTACACCTTCGCCTATTTCCTCAAGGGCATGCGTATGCGCTCACAGGGTTTGACGGAGGCTTGGCTAGGATTTTACCCATTTCTGCTGGCGAGTATTTCTCTTGTCATTTACCATGTATAGGTTAAGAGTGTTAACTGACAGCAGATGTTTTACCGTTGTATTGGCAGTTTTGGGCCTATGAGAGGCTCCCATGCTTGCGTCCGGTGAGTGTGTTAGGATTAGATACCTACCCACGAGGACGACGATGACATCAGTCTATATTGATGGAGGTCCCTGTAGCTGAGGGTTTCACTCACTACCGCTTGCAGCTGGAGTTGTTGACAGCTAACATTATCACATGGATTCCTTATTCTGGGGAACATTTGGCCATCGGTTTTGAGGATGGGTACCCGACTAGAGTCAAGTACGTGATTTCCACCAGGAGAGTTTCTCTCTTCACGGATGGAGGCTAGGAGCTCTATTTAGGAGAACGTGCTATTAGGAGCACCACAGGGGAGATTCGTATACCGATCTTGCCTCCTGTCAGGCGTTATTGGCCTGTGTCGCAGTCACCTGTCATTGATATCCCATTATTGGGTGTTGACGGTTTTACATTATCAGAGGGTCCCTGTACTCAGGATGTATTCCAGCGTTGGTGGTTCCCTCGAACTATTGGAGCCCAGACCCGTGCCACTCAGTTCATGGGGGATATGGTTCCAGGATCCATGATGATGACGGATTGGCTAGCCTGTGTCCGAGATCCGACTCATGTGACATAGATTAACAGTTTGACCCGGCAGTTGGACCAGGCACATATTTGTATCCGGTATTTGGACAGAGATCCAGCAGAGGAAGATTTGTTTGATCCTTCTAGCTCAGGCGCTGGCCCCTCAGATGACCCATTTGGTTTTGTCGGCGCAGATCCTCCTCTATATAGGCCTGACATCCCTGTTGATAGAGATCCAGTGACTCAGGAGGAGTTACATCAGGTGGACAGGATTGATGATGTGGACATCGACACCATTGTCCTCTTCTGATGTGTATTCTCGTTATTTCTTTTGATATGCCTCTGTTAGCTATTGGGTGGTTGTGCCCCATTCTCGCTATATCTTTTAATATGCCTCTGTTAGTAGTAGAGCGTCTGTGCCCCATTTCCCTATATTTGTAGCTGTACAGAGATGATGTATTAGATGATGATATACTTAAGAATGTATGTATAGTTTTTCCATTCCATATATCATATTGCCATCTATTATCTGTAATGCATGTATCATGTTATGCATATGTATGTATGTCCAGAGATATTCAGCATTGACCCCTGGATGGTCTTATGACACGGCCCGTGCAGATGTCTTCTTCGACAGTTAGTCGTATTGATCATACCCCACCATTATTGGTGGTATCTGGTATGTGATCGTGGCATGATAGCATGTCACCATCAGACAGGGTGACCGTAGATCATTTATTGCAGCATACTATGACCCTGTTGATGTTTCAGGTTCCCACAGGATTCGTGGATGGCATGCTGGAGCACTGGGTATCGGAGAGAGGCAGGTTTTTCGATTTGGGACCCAGGAGTTGACTCCCACTCTGGATGAGTATGCATGGTTGACGATGCTGCCACTGGACAGACCTTACGTGCATATGGCTTTGGGGGACATGAGTCAACGGTTCATGACCCTCACTGGATTGAGGCGTAGAGTAGTGCAGGATGAGTTGACATCTGGCCACGTTATAACCCAGCATTTTTTGTTTGACAGATTTGGCTATGAGGATAGTTATAGATGATATTCCGGGGATTTCATCACACCGGAAGCTCATTAGCATCTGGCCAGGGTTGATGTACTGCTATTGTGCATACTGTCATATGTCTTTATGCCACTGTATATGGACGAGTTGGACATAGGAGTTATCATGGCGGTGAGAGCTCTTAGGGAGGGTCGTACCATCATACCTATGATTATAGTCGAGACATTGAGGTCAGCTACATACTGCTGCACTTATCAGACAGGAGTATTTACGGACAGTTCGGTCATGTTATACGTGTGGTTTATATCACATCTGAGACTGATTAGCACTTTTAGACATAATGGATATTGCTTCACCCATGATATATCCATGTCATATTCATTTCAGCTAGCGAAATGTATGAATGCTACATCTTAGTCCGCTTTCTTAGCTAAGATCGAAGACCCGTTTAGTATATTGCCATGTTCAGGGCTCAGCTCACCTTACAGCTTCATTACTCATGCTCCAGGCATGGATTACATCCCTCTGGCTAGTTTGAGGGGTATGACTACTTACCATCCACTGGCCGTGATGTCGCAGTTTGACCAGTTTTAGGATTTTTATCCTTTTGAGGGGGCGCTAGGTCAGCGTTCAGCTTCTCGCTATCTTTCAGCAGAGGACCAATCCCGTGTGTATGCTTGTTGGGATCAGCGCGAGATAGCTGCTTTCTCTAATAGTCATCTAGGTTATTCTGCAGAGTATTCTGCATGGATGGAGATAGAGACTGCACTGGTTGAGGTAGTATCCATATTGCCGAGTATTGACTCAGATGGTGGAGAGCCCATGAAGGACATTGATTCTCACACCGAGGAGGAGTTAGGTGCCAGGTTGCCAGCATCTCTTTTAGATTCTCCCAGTACCAGCACTGTCGTGATTCAGCATTTAACACAGTACTTTGAGCAGCGTCTTCATCTGATGACCTTTGAGAGAGATCAGGCTCGATCTTTGATGTTGACTGCCCTTGATGAGAGAGACGCAGCTCTGTTAGAGAGAGACGAGGCATTGGCTCGTAGAGATACCGTTGTTGTTGAGCAGGATGAGGCCAGATCAGCCAGAGATGTAATGATAGTTGAGCGGGATAGTGCCATATTTGCCCGGGATGTAGCCGTCACAGATAGTAGTACTGTAGTGAGGTCCCTTACCACTGGCATGATCGCAAAGATGAGCACGTACATGGATGAGCATATGGTCACCATGCAAATGGCTGGAAATCTATTGTGTCGTATGGATATCCTCATACAGGAGACCACAACTTTTCCTCCTTCTTCGAAGAGGGATGCCATGTTGGGCTTGTTAGCTCGCATATACACCGATTTGTAGATGGGCTTCTATTTTCCTGCACAGACTAGCTTAGCCATTTTGTCATATACAGTTTACATTGTGTATATCAAACAGCATTATATATAGTAGGGAAATATATTTTTGATCACTTTCCTTTTAGATATGCTCTGATATCTGCTTGATAGTTGCCTAATTCTTCAGGGCTTATGATCTTGATGTATTTTGAATTCCTCCTTGCTGGATGGACATTGAGTTGTCTCTGAATAATTCAGAATGGATCATGGATCTTTATGTATCCCTACCATCTTTCCGATGTTTTGGGACTGGTTTCTGTACGGAAATGTGGAGAGGAGTGTGGCTTTCCTCTCTGAGATTAATCGCACCACAGATGGTCGCCAGTACCCCTATTTAGGAGGAGCCTAGTTAATTCCATCTCTTATGGATTGGTGTTGCTCTTTGAGGACCAACCGCAGCTTAAATGGTCTCTGAATCTCCTATTTATGAGGAGAGGTTGGGTAATTCCATCCCTTTGGTTTGAAGCCAATGAAATGTGGTAGATTGAAGTTTGATCCCAGTACCATTGACAAAGGTTTGTGTTTTGGTAGGGGGTTAGACCGAACCATGAATGGCTGCCTATGTACTCCTATTGAAGAAGAGATCAGGTCTGCGTAGTTCGAACCTGGTGTAAGAGGTTCAACGCTGTTTGTGAAAGGCAGATGGGTGTAGAAACTTTATTGATGAAGAAGATTGTAGAAGTGTTTTTGTGGTTTTTGTTTTTTTTTAGAAAAGGGTGGAAATGTTTTTGTTGTTTTTTGTTTATTGCGACCGGGCCATATAGAATATGGTTGTCTACGTACTCCGGTGTATCAAGGAGATCAGGTCGACGTAGTTCACCCCTTAGGGTGAGTTGAAAAGCGTGATCCCATGTGCAGGTCAGAATGCGGGGAAGAGAAAGTTTAATCCTAGGTTGAGGATAAACTGTAGGTGTGAAAAGTTTGATCCCATGTATGGGTAGCCAAACTGCAAACGCGAGAGGTTCAATCCATGGTGGGATGACCTAAGTTGTATCAGCGCAGAGAAGCCAGACTGCTGGCTTGAAAGGTATGTTTCCCTGAGGGGCAAAGTATGTTAAAAAGTTGTATGTGGTAAAGGGTTAAAGAACCGAAATGACTGATGATCTGATGATCCAACACCAGGATGTTTGCTTGATGGTAACTTTAGACATGGTACTGTTTCACGGTGTCCGAGTTGATAAGCTGTAGAAATTCATCGTCGTCCATTTCTTGTAATCTGAGAGCACCTCCTGTCAATACTTCCTTGACAACAAACGGGCCTTCCCAGTTAGGAGCGAATTTTCTCTTGGATTGATCTTGGTTGTCAATGATCTTCTTCAAAACCAAGTCATGTTATTTAAACTGCCGTAGCCGGACTTTTCTATTGTAGGATCTGGCGATCCTTTGTTGATATAACTGACCATGGAAGATAGCCGCGGTTCGCCTTTCGTCTATCAGAGACAATTGGTGATACCTGTCTTGTACCCATTGGTCTTCATCCAGCTGAGCGTCTACCAACACTCTAAGGGATTCCATTTCTACTTCTATGGGGAGTACTGCTTCCATCCCATAGGTTAATGCGTAGGGGGTTGCCCCAGTCGAAGTGCGCATTGATGTTCTGTAGGCTAACAAAGTAAGAGGCAATAAGCCAGGCCATCCTTTGTGATTGGCGGACATCTTTTGCATGATCTTCTTGATGTTTTTGTTAGCCGCTTCAACAACACCATTCATCTTTGGACGGTAGATGACAGAGTTAAGATGTTGGATGTGGAATTTACTGCATAATTCCTCCATCATTTTGTTGTTGAGGTTCTTACCATTGTCTGATACAATTACCTCGAGTTGTCCATATCGACAAATGACATTATTTCTTATGAAGGTAATGATGACTTCTTTGGTAACCCTGGGGAAGGAGGCTGCTTCTACCCACTTGGTAAAGTAGTCAATCATGGTGAAGATGAATCGATGTCCATTACTAGCTTTAGGCTCAATGGGCCCAATCACGTCCATTCCCCACATTGAGAAGGGCCAAGGAGAACTCATATTGTGGAGTTCCCTTAGAGGGGCGTGGATAGCATTCCCATGAATCTGGCATTGATAACATCTCCTAACATGGTCATCGCAGTCAGCTTTGAGAGATAGCCAATAATGTCCAGTCCTGAGGATCTTTTTGACAAGGAGGGGGCCACTTATGTGTGGGCCACAGATTCCACCATGGATCTCATCCATGAGTCTCTAAGCTTGATCCTTATCCAGGCATCTGAGGAGACCTAGTCTTGCATCTCTCTTGTAGAATGCATCTCCGCTCAGGTAAAATTTCATAGCAAGTCGATGGATCCGCCTCTTCTCAGTAGGGCTCGCCTCAGCGGGTGTAGATCCATCTCGTAGGTACTCCTTGATATGCTGATACCAAGGATATTGGATGGGAGGTAGCTCATCCGATACTTCTCCAACGTAGTTCCCATAAGTCGGTGCTTTGTGTAGGGCAATTGTGACTCTTGGCAAATGTCCCTTGTCAGAGATGTGTATCAAGGAGGCCAAAGTTGCTAATGCATCCGCAAAATCATTCCTATTACGAGGAATATATAGAAAGGAGATTTCTTCGAACTCCAAAGCTATCTTCAAAACCTGCCGATGGTAAGGCAGCAAATATAGCTCTTTGGTTTGATAGATTCCAGTGGATTGTCTGACCACCAACTCCGAATCTCCAAAGACAGTTAACCGTCTGATGCCCATTGAATGGGCAAGTTTTAGCCCCGCGAGACAGCCTTTATACTCAGCTATATTGTTGGTGCTGATAAACTGTAATTTGACGGGGACGGGATACTGCTTCCCCGTACCGGATACTAGAACTGCTCTAGGTCCAGAACCTTCCGTATTAATAGCTCCATCAAAATACACCTTCCATGCTTGGAGTGTATTGTACTGATGGTGTTGCTGAACTGTCATGACCCCTTCATCAGGGAAGTATGTCTCCAACGGTTTGAAATCCCCTGTAGATGAAGCGGCTAGTTGATCCGCAATCCCTTGACCTTTAATGGACTTTTGAGTCACGTAGACGATGTCAAATTGTTGTAGGATCAACTACCATCTGGACAGTCGACAATTTAACATGGGCTTGCTGAACACGTATTTGAGAGGATCCACGCGGGATATGAGATGGGTTGTGTGACCATGGAGGTAATGCTGTAACCTCATGGAAGCCCATGCTAAAGCACAACAAGTCCTCTCAATCAGAGTGTACTTGTGTTCACTGCTGCTGAATCTTTTGCTGAGGTAATAGATATCTCGTTCTTGGCCTCTATCATCTTTCTGTCCCAGCATGCAGCCCATGGCATTGTCACTTACGGACAGGTACATGAACAGAGGAGCATCATCTCTGGGTGGTACCAAAACGGGAGCTTTGACTAGCTGTTCTTTGATTGTAAGGAAGACTTTCTGGCACTAGTCGTTCCATTTCATGGAGGAGTTCTTCCTTAACAGCTTGAAGATTGGCTCACAGGTTGCTGTGAGTTGAGAAATGAACTTGCTAATGAAGTTGATTCTTCTTATAAATCCCTGTATTTCCTTCTCTATCTGAGGAATGGACATTTTCGTAATGGCTTGGATTTTGGTAGGATCCAGCTCAATCCCTTTATGGCTGACTAGAAATCCTATCAACTTGCCTGATTTAACGCCAAAGGCGCACTTGACTGGATTCAACTTCAAGTTGTACTTGCGCAACCTGTTGAATAGCTTTTTGAGATGGTCTAAGTGGTCATCCTCCTTCTGGGATTTGACAATGATGTCATCCACGTAGATCTCTATCTCTTTGTGCATTAAGTCGTGGAAGAGAGCCATCATAGCTCTTTGATAGGTAGCTCAGGCATTGATGAGGCCGAATGACAACCGTCTATAGCAAAAGGTTCCCCAAGGAGTGATGAAAGCAGTTTTCTCATGATCTTCCTCAACAACCATGATCTGATGGTACCCCGTAAAGCAGTCAACAAAGGAGTACATGTTGTATTGAGCAGTATTGTCAATGAGAATGTGGATGAATGGCACAGCAAAGCTATATTTAAGGCAAGCTTTGTTCAAATCCCTATAATCCACACAAACTCGCACCTTTCCTCTAGGTTTAGGCACGGGCACGATGTTGGATATCCACTCAGGATATGTAGACACCATGATGATGCCAGCTTGAAATTGTTTCACAATTTCTTCTTTCACCTTTAAACTCCACTCAGGTTTCAATCGCCTAAGCTTCTGCTTGACTAGCTTGAATCCCTCTTTAATGGGAAGGCGATGAAGAGTAATGTCAGTGGACAAACCCACCATGTCTTCATGAGACCATGCAAACACATCCTGGAAATAGGTTAGTAGCTTAACCATGTCATTTCGCTGGTTTGGGGTAAGGTCTGAACCAATCTGGATTAACTTAGGGCTTTCTAAGGTTCCAAGATTGAAGGAAGTGGTTTGATCAAGGTTGAGTTTAGGTTTGTCTTTGACCCATTCTTAAATTTCTGGGGGCACCTCAATGTCCTCATGTATTTCCATCAAGACTGAATTCATCTATACATCAAAGGTACAATCCTTATAGAGAAGAGGCACCGTATCAGCAAGTACAGGCACATCTAAATTTAGGGTCCTGAAACAAAATATGCTTTCACTTAGTATATATAAAACGTTTTGATCGTACACAGTGTTAGCATGTACTGACAAAATAAACTGCTAATATTGTACAGAAAGATAAGCAGTTATGATATCTACAGGGCAGAAAGAGTTTCTGCCCGCTTTACCCTTGTCGACCAATGCAAGGAATGCTGCTCCAATTGGCAAGGATAAAGTCCAGGTGGACTGCATTGATAGAGGAGTTATTATCATCCTCCTCTTCCCAAATGATGGCCAATACGTTTGGGCAATCATCGTCTGGGGTGTATCTGTTTGTATGCTCATCATGGACGATGATGTGTATACCCGACATTATCCGGACAACGTTTTGCTTAATTCTTTGTTTCTCTTCTTCCACTGCGGGATTGGGAACAAAGATTTCTTTTGCTTTGAACAGCACTGGCTTGGGAAATAGCATAGCCATCAAGTTAGTTGGCACCTTTACAGGAGGTTGTGCGGACTCAAAGTTTGAAGGCGAAGATAAACGCCTTGTGGTTGAAGCTGAAGGAATCTGAGGATGCTTATGAGGATTCCTCTGACTAGAACTGGCAGAATAGCCTAGTCCAGCTGTCCCAGTTTGCCTGGCTACTTGAATGGGGTATTTAATACCTTGGTGATCATTACCCAGCCCTTGTCCTGGCTGATAACCCAAGGAAATCATTTCCTGAGTAGCCGACATTACTTCGGCAGAGATCTTGGGTACGGGCAATGTCGTTCCAATAGCATGGTACTGAGTATTGCTCACTTCCAAGGCATAAAAACTTACTGGCTCAACATCTGTATTAGTGTTGATAAATGGCATGTCCCCATGTTAAGAACACTCCGGTTCAGCGTTGATCGTGACTAGGCTATTGTTGATAATGTATTTCAGTTACTGATGAAGGGTGGAGGGGACTACCCCAGCCATATGAATCCACGGTCTTCCCAAGAGCAAGTTGTATCCCGAATCTATCTTGAGCACGTGGAAAGATACGCAGAATGTATGGGGACCAATTTCGATTGGCAACTCAATTACTCCGACCGAATTTCGGCGGGCTCCGTCAAAAGCTTTGATGACCGTATGGCTACCCCGGATTCGGTTGAGATTAACATTCATCTTCAACAATGTGGCGTGTGGACAGATATTTAGAGATGAGCCTCCATCTATCAATACTCCAGCCAGCATATATCCGGAGGATAAGACCGTAATATGTAATGACTTGCAGTGACCGGTCCCTTCGAGCGGTATATCGTCATCAGTGAAGGATATCACATTGTTGTTGAAAATGTGATCAACCAAGTGTTGAAACTTTTCTGTATCCACTGATTCTGGTAGATAGGCTTCTTCTAAAACCTTCAATAAGATCTTCCGCTGATCCTCGGAAGTTAGTACTAAGTCCAAAATTGAAATCTGGTGTGGAGCTTCTCTCAAGCTTAGAACCACCTTGGCTTCGTGATGACCCATAGTGCGGAGGAATTTTTTAATCTTCTTCATGGGTATTTTCCCCTTTGATTTGATGGTAGATTTCATCACCCGTTGGGGAAGATACAGTGGATTTTCCTTCGATACTGTAGCAGTTGTATGTGAGGTGGATCCTTCACCTTCTCCATAATTCCACGGAACTGTGTGCAAGCTAATAATAAGATATTGTGCTTTGTATGGTAAGTTGATTGGCTCGGGAGCGGCCACTTTCAAAGGATTGTTATTTCCTCTGAGTTGAATTGTTGGTATAGTGAGTGGCTTGATATTGTCATCAGCCTCTGCAGAGATAACTGTTATAAATCCCTTCCACTTAGTAGGACAGATATTCTCACTCCCACGTAGCACAGTATCATTGTCTGCTAGTTGCAGGACACCGCTGTCAATGAGATTCTGGATAAGGTGGTGGAGTGCCCAGCATTCTTCTGTTCTGTGACCGCGAGAATGGGAGTGATATTGACATACTCCATCAGAATTGTACCGTCCTGAACGGGGGTTGATTGGAGGTAGAAGGGAATTGATCTTTCTTTCATTAATTAGCATCTGAAGGATTTCCACCATGGGTTGGCCCAGATGTGTGAATTCCCTTATGTTGGCAAAATCACGATGAGATTTGGCATTCGCTCTCTTTTCCACTTTGTCCTCCAAAGTTTCACTTTCTGAAGGTGACGAAGGAATATTCCTGACAAGAGGAAGGAGACTAGCATACTCCTGGCTTACTAATTGGCGTGTAACTTGATGCTGGTAGGTCACCAGTTCTGCCAATTGATTGATCTGTTTGCATAGAGCTTTCATCTTACGTTCCATTGTGAATTGGAACTTGGCATAATCCCATTTGTCAACACCGTCTTTGGTTGTTTGAGATGACTTGCCACTGAAATTGGAACTCTGCCCGTTGCTCCAATTTATCATGTTGACCTCTTCCTCTTTGTGTTGAGGAAGAGGGTTGTATTGAATGTGAGGTTGATCTGGTTTGGTAGCCACGATTTCCCCATTGTCTATCAAGTCTTGGATCTTGTGTTTCAAGGCCCAACAATCTTGAGTATCATGTTCAGGTGCCCCGGCATGATATGCACATTTCTTAGCAGCATTGAAACCCCGTCCATTAGGGCTGGCTGGTGGAAGAAGATGCGTGATTTTCTTCTGTGTTGTCAGAAGAGTAAGAATGTTCTCGAGGGAGTCCTCTAAAGGTGTGAACACTCGAGGCCGTTTGACTTCTCCACCTTTTGGAAATGGAGGATTTGAAGACTTAGCTTGAAAGGGAGTGTAACTTCTCCTTTGAACAGGCATGTTCTGATTGCCTTTTTGACCCTGCAGTATCAGGGAAACATCTTCCTCTTTCTTTTAATGGACCCTCCGGGGGTTATTTCCATAATTTTCGGACTGGATGTACTCAGCAACAGCTTTAAGGGCAGCTAGGTCTTGAATCTTTCCTAACTTCAATCCCATCTCAGCCATCTCCCCGTGTTTGATCATTTCAGAAAATGGTTTACCGATGCCAGCTAACACTCTTTCATAGAAAGGAGCTTCTTGTATGTCTATGAAGGTCATGACCATTTCTGATTCTGTCATGGAAGGAATAACTTGGGCAGCTAGGCGTCTCCACCTTTGAGCATACCCTCTGAAAGATTCATTAGATTGTTTCTTGACCTTGGTAATCTGATATCGGTCAGGAGCCATTTGAGACTGAAAGCTATATTGAGTGAGGAAAGCGTGTGCTAGCTCTTCCCAGCTATGGATCTTGGAGTTGTCTAATCTGGTATACCATGAGCGAGCTTCTCCAGTCAGACTTTTCTGGAACAGCTGCATTCTGAGCTTCTCATCCTCCGCATAAGATCCAAGTTCTCCAATGAATACCTTCAAATGGGTATAAGGATCTCCTAACCCGTCATATTTTTTGAAGTTAGGAGTTTTAAACTTTTCCGGATAATAAACACCAGGGAATATACAAAGGTCAGCATATGAAACACTCCCATGTGCTCCAATTCCTTTGATAGCGCGAAGGGTCTCTTCCATCTGAAGAACTTTCTTTTTGATGTCACCGGTGTCTGGATCTCTTGTGAGATGGGTGTCATCATGAATTTTGTTGGTCGTATCCAACTGCAGTTCAGGTATTGTAACGACCTGGGATCCCCCTTGTGTAGAGGATTCAGTATGTATGGGTATTTGTGGACCCTGTGTAGATTGTTGTAGTTCTTTAAGCAGAACAGCCAAATCTATAATTTGTTTGCTTAATCTGTCAAATTCCTTGCGAGAAACTGGATTAAGGTCAGTCTGGTCGGATGACGACATAATTGGCTGTAGGCCCGCGGCCTTTTTGGATTTTGACCGAGTAGTAGGTCCGATGGATTCCCTGCAAAAGACTTGCATAGTTTAGTCTTTAGGGAATGTAAATTAACATGCTATATGATGTGTTCGTTTTAGGAATTTTATCCTGCAAAAACGAATGTTAGTTGTACACAATAGCATGTCAATTTTAAACATGTGTGTATACACGTTTCTTCATATCTCTCATTACATGAATATGGCATGAATATTGTAAGTAATGCAAAAGCATGAAGAGACTTTCCTCCGTGTTGGGTTTATCAGAGGCTGACCTATCTTAGGTTACTCTCGCGGCTTTTTGGCATGAAGGTTCCCAAATCATCGCAATTTACTCGACGAGAATTAAATCCAGTCTTTCAACTGGAGCGAATTTGGGTGGTGCCTTTCCTGAGCCACGTGGAATTAGTCTTCCTACGAGTCCAGTAATCAAACACCGACGGGATAGCCTCCTGATGGAGGGACCACACAACATACATTCACATATATAGCGTCTCACTGTATGACAATGATGACATGTGTGAAGCACTAATATCACAAGCAGATATGGTGTGAAGCACTAAGTGCAATAAGGAAATGCATTCGTACACATT
The DNA here is from genome assembly GCA_016801055.1 of Panax notoginseng. Classification (NCBI taxonomy): domain Eukaryota; kingdom Viridiplantae; phylum Streptophyta; class Magnoliopsida; order Apiales; family Araliaceae; genus Panax; species Panax notoginseng. Next base: position 171,991,842 of record CM029019.1, read on the forward strand.
CATCATAAATGTAAATGTAACATCCACACACAAGCAGATAATAGTTTTGAAAAGATTGTAGTAGCGGCTTAAGTCCTCTTACTGGAGTCCCCAGCAGAGTCGCCACCTGTCGACGTCGGGATTTTTATTTGTCCATTTTCGTTACCTATTTTTTTGTGTTCTCATTTTATATGAGATTTGTTTGAAAAAACAAGTGAAAAAGGTCCGACATGTGTAATGTCGACGATTGGACTATAAGAGTCGCCGGTTGGTTTTTTAACTGGTTGTACCAACACAACCGAGAAAAGGTTTGCACATTGACCCAGTGATGTGACACTGCTAAACGGGTCTGTGAAACCGAGATTCATTTAGGGTCCAGGGACTTGCTTATGAGGAGGAAAGGTGTTAGGCACCCCCCGACATCCGTGTTGCCACGGTGACCGTCACTTTTCAAGAAACTATTATCTGAATGTGTGTGTGTATGGGTCAATGTGTTGTTTTTTGGAAGTAGTGCTATGCCTCGTTTGCACCCATATACAAAGGGTTTGAATTTATGTAAAAATTCAGTTTTAAACAAGATATAGCAGTGATGTTTTAGAAAAGAGGTTTTTCAAACCCTGTGCTCAATAGTAATTGAGGCCTTTGATATTTCCATTTTATTCCGTATTCGGCTGGAATAATTTTATTTTACAGATGCAAGGCATCTGTATGAAAATAATGTACAAAAGGTGTTGAACTCCTCGTGGGTATGAAAACCATCTGAGGTAATTCAGACATCGCAAATAAATTTACAAGCTGCTTACAGCTGAAAAGGTCCATCACGGGAACCGAATCTAGATTCAGTGGACTGAATCTGTGATCACATGATTCCTAGGCTCACATGATGCGGCAATTGATATAAATACAGTAAGCAGGTATATATATAAAAGCCGTAATTATATATATACAGACATGATCACTAACCACGAAGCACCTCCATGGGGGATCAGAAATGTAAATAAAGTTGTAAAAGCTATCAACCGCCGCGGAGGAAACTCCAGGCGGGACGAAATGTACAGAAAACAGTAAAAACGGTCAACCACCACGAAGTAAACTCCGGGTGGGACGAAATGTGAATATATATATATAAGCGATAAATGCACCGGATATAAAATCCAGGCTCATCGGACAAAGTTCAATAACAGTTAATATATATAAGTATATATATATATATATATATATATATATATATTAACTGTTGTTGGACTTTGTTCGATGAGCCTGAATTTTACATCCGGTGCGTTTATTGCTTTAATATATATATATATATATATATATATATATATATATATATATATATATATATATTAAAGCATTAAACGCTCCAGACCAAATTCTAGGCTCATCGAACAAAGTTCGACACGCAATTCATATATATAAATGTATATATATATATATATATACAAAAGTAAGTAAATGCTCCAGACCGAAGTCTAGGCTCAATCGAGGCATAACTCGATAATGTTAGTCCATATATATAAATATAAATATATATGTATATACAAACTGAAATAAAACCACGGACCGAAGTCCGGGCAAACAAACGCAAAGAAGGCTTACAGTGGGCTGCCAAAGAAGACTTCTATATCTTTAAAGTAGATAAACACTAGCTTTTGTAGGTACAAAAATAGCTATATGTGAGCTCATAGGTGTTTAAAATGGGAAAGCACTCAATATATTGCAAGTACGGAGCAAATTAGACAGTGCTTCTTCGCTCTTTTTCTTCTTAAAATGACCACCCCAAGCCCTCTATTTATAGAGGGTGGAGCTATAGGTGTACCTGCGGCTGGAGCCGCAGGTGTACCAGAGGCTACCCAGGTTGCCCCGGGTTTTGCGGGTCTCATCGTCTCGTAGTACGTGTACGCGGGCAACGTGATGTCCACTCGAACAACGTGATGTCCACTCGAACTTTCAGAATTGCAATCCGGGCATCCGACTGAGGTATATAGGACCTATTTCGGACCGCCGTTGTCGAGAGTTACGCAATGACATGGGATTAGAGGTTGTACGAAGTCATGAAGATGGGACGATGCCCTCCGATCTTCAACTTCAAATTCTATTCGTTATCCTGCGCAATAGTCACTCGGGATTGGTTCTTCTGAGTTTTTGTGGGATATTGCTGTGTAGAAATTTATATCTGAAATGTTGAGACGACGTGATGTGGCGTCATGGTGGTGAGATGACGACTTAGCCCCTCACCGGGGTTATCTCCGATTTAGGCTGATAAAGCAGACATTGCTCAGGGTTATCTCTAAGATTGGACTGCTGCAATGGTTGAAGATCCTCAGTGTCATCTCTGAGGTGTGCCTGAAAGTAGTATGCATAAAAGCCAATCATGTTTGAACATAAAGCATATGCTTTGTAACAATCTTATTCATTTATTAATACAATGTATTAATTTATTAAAGGCTTTTACTTATCTACATGATGTTGTTTTATAATATGTGATAAACCCATAGTTTTTAAGCAATGCTTTTAGAATAATGATGATGATCATTCTAATGAGATCTAAATTCTTAGAAAGCTTAAAACTAAAATAGTTCCCAATCGTTGGATTACTAAATTGGGGATTAGTGAATCCGGATATATTGGTACATACGTTGCTTGCTCATTGGATGAAGATGATTGATCTCATGATCATTTGTGTGGAGACACTAAAGCAAGTATGTAGATGCTTATTAGAGAATAAGTTTATTGAACGTGGCTCACTAAGGAATACCTAATGGAATTTTACTTGCCTGCCAATAGGAATTCCTGTAGTGATAGTAGTACAAGTGATCCTTGGACTTGAGATCATCATAGTATCTTGTGTATGATGAGTTATACTTTGACTTATTTCTTAAGACCCTTAGGGTACATCAAAGGGTATGTTTGGGTATAATAAGTTGTACATAGAGATAATGTATGATCAATAAAGAATCTACCACTTCTAGTAAAAGAAGAGAAATGTCCTATGTGATTCGATAAATGACAACATAGTAGTCCTTAGCCAAGGCAGAATGAAATTAGAAAGGAGTTTCTAATTTGTATTATTTGGGGTTGTGCATTTAAGAGTCGAAATACATATAATTAAATAAAATAAGACTTGACAGTAATTCCATGTCTTATATTTAATTGGGACATTGTATGGTGGAAGGATTGAATTGTACGGTAACTATTTACTCAAAGGTTCTTTTATGATTAATGTTGAAATCTATATTATCTGGAAAATCGTTGATCGCTAGGGAGGCTTATCCCTATTGTAGAATAAATATTATTTATTTAAATAAATTAATAGTTTAATTTATTTATTTAAATAAGATTAGAATTGTTTTAATTGATTTATTCACAACCGATTTAATATGGAGAACCTAAAGGGTCACACCATAAAAGGAAGAATAATTATTTAAGAAGTTAATGGCATAATCGTAATAATATATTAAGTATATTTAATTTAATCTTTGGTGATAGAATAAATTAAATAGCTTAATATTTATTATTTAATATTTTAGAAATATTAAATATAAATTAATAAGAGGAGTCTTATTAATATTATAATTATTATTATTATTTTAATTTCTAAAAGAGTTTAGGAATTAATTTAATATATGTACTCTCATTTATTCCTAATAGGATTAGGAAGAAAAATTAGTTAAAGGAGTTTAATTAATCATCCCTAATAAGATTAGGGAGCCCATTTAATTAAAAGAGTTTAATTAAATAAATAATACCTTATTTTTAATAGGGTTACTTGATATCTTTATAAGAGGAGTCTTATATCAGATATCAAACATACGTTATTCCAATTGTTGGAGAGTACGCTCCTTTTCTATAGAGATAGAAAAAACTAGGGTTTTGCCAAACACCCATCTTCTAGGATCTTTCTTCTTCCTTGGTGGATCACCTTTAGAGGCCAAACACTTGGGTGGCTAACGTTGATCAAAGGAAGGAACCAAACCCGGTGGATTCAAGTTGGACACGAAAAGGATTTGGAGGTGAACTTGTACCTGAAGAAGTTCGGATCTTCAAGGGTATGATTCTCGTCCTTTATTTTTCGTTTAATTAATAATTGTGCATAAAGGATGATCTGGGTATATGGTTTGTAAAATTTTAAACTCTGATTTTTACACGTTTCCGCTATTTTGTGCAATTTGATTGCGTTCATGAATATTACAAACCTAACAGTGGCATCAGAGCCAAACCTTTATGCGAATTATTAATTATTTTAATTTGATATGTATATTAATATGTGTTTAGAACAATTTAATGAGGCATAATTTGTTGTATAAAATTTATTTAAAAAAAAACTTGAAACCTGTTAAAAGGGAACGTGGTCGGTTAGCATTACATGTATATATAATAGTTATATGGTATTATATATAATCTTGTTATATGATAATAATCATATAAGTTATCATATATATATATATACATATATATATATATATATATATATATATATATATATATATAGATGTTAAGATGACCCTGGTGATTAAAACAAAAACGTGGCCCAGGATATGTATGTTAGTAGTCAATTTTCATATATATTCTTACATACGGATTAAACATGTGCTGGAATATATCATTTAGTATATAAATATACTAAATGTATGGATTCGCATGCCTTAAAGATTCATGTAATTCACGTTTTTTATATTATATTATATATATATATATATATATATATAATATATATTCTTAATAATTTTATAATTAAAATAAAATGTTTATTTTAATAATAAAATAATTTTTTTTATTTTAATCTTAAAATAAAAAGGTTTATTTTAATTTTAAAATTGAATTTCATACTAACTAATTAGAGTTGGAATTGAATTTCATGATAACTAATTAGAGTTGAAATTGGATTTCATGTTTTCTTAAATAAAGGAGTTTATTTAGATATGAAATAAGATTTCATATTATTCAAAATAAAAGTGTTTATTTGTGAATAGGAAAGAGAATCCTAATTTCCTTAAATAAAGGAGTTTATTTAGATATGGAATAAAATTTCATATTATTCAAAATAAAGGAGTTTATTTGTGAATAGGAAAGAGAATACGTGTTTCCTTTAATAAAGGAGTTTTTTTTTACTTGGAATTGGATTCCATAATTAATTAAAATAAAGGAGTTTATTATGATTAATGATTTTGATTAAAATAAAATAGTTTATTTTATTCAAAATTAGATAAATTAAAATAAAATAGTTTTATTTTGATTTAATTTTGGATTAAAATAAAGGAGTTTATTTTAATTCAAAATTAAATTTTATACTAACTAAATTTGCCCATTAAATGATATCAATATATATATTGAATGTTTATTATTCATGAGATGAATATTATTTATTGATGCATATGGTGATGTGTATGATAATAAATGGGATTGATTATGGACTATTGACCAATGTGATTGGATTTTATTTTAGTTGGATGCATGAATGTATGAGCTTTATTAAATGGAGTCTGCGTACCTCGTCTTCTCTAATTTTTCTTAATGTAAATTCTATCTTCCTCCTATGTACTTCCCCTTGACTGCTGATCAAGGTTTCTATTTATTTTAAAATAGTTTTGTAATATGAATAGTTAGAATTAATTTTGAAGAATTGGAGATCAAGGAGCGCTTGAAGACCCGTTTGTAATGGAGTCCGGGTTTAAATGTAATAGTTATATTTAAATATTAATTCTTGCACCCCTAGGGTTTGACCTTTTGGTTCACTTGGTGGCTCTAGTGAACCAAACTAGAATAAAAGTCCATAATCAATTCGGGTAGAATATAGTATTCTATATGTGCATGCTTATACTATATATATATTATATATTATGCAAACATGATTCGCATGTTCATTAATATGACACGTATTTTATATATATATATATATATATATATATATATATATATATATGTGTGTGTGTGTGTGTGTGTGTGTGTGTGTGTGTGTGTGTGTGTGTGTGTGTGTGTGCATGCGCGCTAAACAAGATGAGACAAATTAATAACAAATCCCTCAAATATTTTATATTAAGTTGTAACGTTCAAAGATATTTAGAATATCGAACGTCGCTTTCTAGCATGATAGAAACAATAGAGTATTGAATATTTAATATTAGTTTGTTGTGCACACACAAGGCAAGTATTAAATATTTAAGATGTTATTTTTATTACATATGATGTTTATAAGGAATTGAACATTACTGCTTTGTTGTGCACACACAAGGGCTGTAGTTTTCTCTTCACTTATATGGAAATGTTGGGTCTGACTTAACTTAAATCATTTTAGTTCGGTTGTGCACACACTTGACCATTATGATTTAAGAGGCAAAATACAAGGAGTTACATAGTTGATGTAATTGACAAGAGTTATCTACCTATTTATTTATATATAGTTTGCTGTGTTACCACAAGGCTATATACATTTGAAATGAGATCCTTATTCTCACTAGCAAATCTTTAGTTAGATTTTGCCGAACTATATATATTGAGGGTAATATAGTTTGAAGAAAATAGTGGGAGATACCAATTTAAAACAAGACCTAAATTAATTTGGTAATTAATAAAAGAATGTAAGCTAAAATGTTGTTAATTACAAATTCATTTATAGAATTTTACAATGTCTAAATTACTATCTCTGCGAAGCATATTAGATGTTATTTAATCGGACCGTATTAAACGGATTGGTTAAGGAATTTGAGAATAGTTCTCATGGCTGAAAAGCTATCTTATGTCCTTAATACATCTATCCCTGCATTGGTTGCAGACAATGCCTCAGAGGAAGAGATTACTACTTTTAGAAAGTGACAAGATGATGCACAGTTGACTCAATGCATCATGCCCGCATCCATGAGTAACGAGCTTCAGCGTCAGCATGAAACTATGGATGCTCCTACTATATTCCTGCACATCAAGTAGTTGATGGTGAGAAAAGTAGGACTAATAGATATCAGATATCTAAGGAGCTCTTCCAATCTAGAATAACCGATGACACTACAGTACAGACATAAGTCTTTAACATAATCAATTTGATTGATCAATTAGGACAACATGTTTTGTCATGGATGGAGAGTTGAGCCAAGATTTGATCTTGCACTCACTCCCGGACTCTTTTTCACAATTTTTGTGAATTTTTCATATGAACAAGCTAGATATCAGCCTCGCTGATTTGCTTAACATGTTGAAAAATGTTAAGAGTCACTTTTCAACCAAGACAGACTATGTCTTACTGGTAGGGGCCAAAGGATCTTTTGAAAAGAAGAACTATTCAAATAAGGTAAACAGAAAGGCGTAAACAAAGGATAATAAGAACAAAACTGATATGGATAGTAAATGAGTTTGCTTCCACTACAATAAGCCTGGACACTGGAAAGAAACTGCAAGAAGCATCTTGCAGAGGCTAACCAAAGAAGCTTAGTGAAGTTTCGGTTATAAATACAAATTTGTTCATGATTTAAAATAATTTTCCTTTAAGTCAAGGTTCTACTTGGGTATTGGATACCGACTTTGGTTGTCATAAATATAGATTTATGAAGGAACCAAGCAAAAGTAGAAAGCTAAATAAAGATAAGTAATCCTATGTGTGGGAAATGAAGCAAAGGTTGCTGCATTAGCCATAGAAACTTATAGTTTAGCATTGCCTACGGGCAAACCTATTAAGTCAATAAGTTGTTATTGTATTCCGGTTATCATCAGAAATATTATTTCTATTTTGTTGTTGGACAATGAAATCTTTGGTATTATAATTAAAGAACAATTGTTGTTCTATTTATAATAATAATATTTTTTATAGAACTGGAATATTACTTAATGGATTTTGTATACTTGACTTACATGAAAATAATTTTACAAATTGAACAAACTAGTATAAGAAAAGGAGATGATCATTCAAAGAGTTGAATGTGTGTATTTGGTGAAATACAAGTGTGAATTATTTGAAAGGTTCAAAGAATTCAGAAGTGAAACAAATTGGCAAAATATTAAAATTCTTTCATTAGATCAAGGAATAAATACTTGTGCAATAAGTTTCTAGATCATCTCAAATGGTTTTCTCATAATGGACGCCTCTTGATACGCAATAATTGATTGATGTATCTGAAAGGAAAATTCATACCTTGTTGGACATGGTACGATCCATAATAATTTTACCGCCATTCCAGTATCCCTCTGGGGTCATGCCCTAGAAATGGCTACATATCTACGAAAAGGTAACCTCAAAATCTGGCCTCAAGACTCCATAAAAGTTATGGACAGGGAGGATTCCTAATCTTAAGTATGTTAAGATAAGGGGTTGTCCAACTTATATGAAAAGGTTTCAAAGGATAAGCTTGGGACGAAATTTGACAAGTACAGATTTGTGGGACATCCTAAAGTAAGTTTAGGGCATATGTTCTATAATCCTACTTAGCAAAAGGTGTTTATTACGAAACACGATGTCTTCTAAGATAAAAATATTTATCATTGAAGGGGTTAGTGGGAGGATAATAGATCTTGAAGAGTTCAAGAACCACAAAATACTATAAGTCAAATAAGAGGAACCTGTAGATAAACCTATTGTACCACAACCGAATCATAAATCTGGAATAGTACTGAACATTCCTGGGAGGTATGGATTCATCATGGATGATGATGATGAGGTACGTATCATAGAAGGTGATGATCTAGTTACTTACGATGAGGTAAGAGTTCTAGTGTGTACAAAAGGGTCAGTGGGAGCATCGTGAAATTTCTAGTATTATATGATGATATACTACGGATGAGGAATAACATACCAATGCTACAATCAGTAAAGATAAAGTTGTCTAAACATTCCTCCATGAATAATTTGGGAAGAGTATCTTAATTGGGGATGCAAATCTATATAGATAGATTTAAAAGGATGCTCGGCTTAACCCAAGGAACATATATTCATTTGATGCTAAAGTCGTTTAGCATGGCAAACTCCAAGAGATATCTCATGTTGATGAGACATGGAGTGTATCTCTCTTAATAGTCCCCAAAGACTCCAAAAAGAGAGATTGCATGAGTAATTATCATGTATGCAATGAAAGGTACGAGACGTGATGTTGATCAGTCATATTCTGGAGAAGTTCACTGTGAGACAGTGAAAAATATCTTAAAGTACTTAACCGACACTAAGGATGTGATCAGATTTATGGTGAGTTTGAATTAAAACTAGAGGGCTTAACAGACTCAAGTTTTTCAGACAGGCCAAGACGACAGAAAATCCACTTTAAGGTAAAGGGTTACCTTGAACAGTGGTGCAGTGAATTGGAAAGGTTCCAAACAGTAAAGAGTTGCTGGTTTAGTGATGAAGACAAAGTAAGTAGCTATAAATGAAGCTGCAAGTTGATTGTTTGGATAAAAGTTCATTACAGAACTAGGAATAGTTTTTAAGTCTCATCTTGGATCTAAACATGTGTTGTGGCACTTTCATTTGATTATAGGAATCATTGAAAGATGGGAAATCATTATAGAGATAGTGGACTCTCAAGAACAACATTACATATCCATTTACTGAAGCTTATCCAACAGCAGGATAATCGTCACTTAGAGAAGAAGAGTATGAGATACCATGACGATTGACTTTAGTGCAAGTGGGAGATTGAAAGTAGTATGCATAAAAGCCAATCATGTTTGATGATAAAGCATATACTTTGTAACAATCTTATTCATTTATTAATACAAGGTATTAATTTATTAAATGCTTTTAATTATGTACATGATGTTGTTTTATAATATGTGATAAACCCATAGTTTTTAAGCAATACTTTTAGAATAATGATGATGATCATTCTAATGAGATCTAAATTCTTAGAAAGCTTAAAACTAAAATAGTTCCCAATCGTTGGATTACTAAATTGGGGATTAGTGAATCCGGATAGATTGGTACATACGTTGCTTGCTCATTGGATGAGGATGATTGATCTCATGATCATTTGTGTGGAGACACTAAAGCAAGTATGTAGGTGCTTATTAGAGAATAAGTTCACTGAACGTGGCTCGCTAAGGAATACCTAATAGAATTTTACTTGCCTGCCAATAGGAATTCCTGTAGTGATAGTAGTACAAGTGATCCTTGGACTTGAGATCATCATAGTATCTTGTGTATGATGAGTTATACTTTGACTTATTCCTTAAGACCCTTAGGGTATATCAAAGGATATGCTTGGGTATAATAAGTTGTACATGGAGATAATGTATGATCAATAAAAAATCTACCACTTCTAGTAAAAGAAGAGAAATGTCCTATGTGATTCGATAAATGACAACCCAGTAGTCCTTGGCCAAGGCAGAATGAAATTAGAAAGGAGTTTCTAATTTACATTATTTGGGGTTGTGCATTTAAGAGTCGAAATACATATAATTAAATAAAATAAGACTTGACAGTAATTCCATGTCTTATATTTAATTGGGACATTGTATAGTGGAAGGATTGAATTGTACGGTAACTATTTACTCAAAGGTTCTTTTATGATTAATGTTGAAATCTATATTATCTGGAAAGTCGTTGATCGCTAGGGAGGCTTATCCCTATTGTAGAATAAATATTATTTATTTAAATAAATTAATAGTTTAATTTATTTATTTAAATAAGATTAGAATTGTTCTAATTGATTTATTCACAACTGATTTAATATGGAGAACCTAAAGGGTCACACCATAAAAGGAAGAATAATTATTTAAGAAGTTAATGGCATAATCATAATAATATATTAAGTATATTTAATTTAATCTTTGGTGATAGAATAAATTAAATAGCTTAATATTTATTATTTAATATTTTAGAAATATTAAATATAAATTAATAAGAGGAGTCTTATTAATATTATAATTATTATTATTATTTTAATTTCTAAAAGAGTTTAGGAATTAATTTAATATATGTACTCTCATTTATTCCTAATAGGATTAGGAAGAAAAATTAGTTAAAGGAGTTTAATTAATCATCTCTAATAAGATTAGGGAGCCCATTTAATTAAAAGAGTTTAATTAAATAAATAATACCTTATTTTTAATAGGGTTACTTGATATCTTTATAAGAGGAGTCTTATATCAGATATCAAACATACGTTATTCCAATTGTTGGAGAGTACGCTCCTTTTCTATAGAGATAGAAAAAACTAGGGTTTTGCCAAACACCCATCTTCTAGGATCTTTCTTCTTCCTTGGTGGATCACCTCTAGAGGCCAAACACTTGGGTGGCTAACGTTGATCAAAGAAATGAATCAAACCCGGTGGATTCAAGTTGGACACGAAAAGGATTTGGAGGTGAACTTGTACCTGAGGAAGCTCGGATCTTCAAGGGTATGATTCTCTTCCTTTATTTTTCGTTTAATTAATAATTGTGCATAAAGGATGATCCGGGTATATGGTTTGTAAAATTTTAAACTCTGATTTTTACACGTTTCCGCTATTTTGTGCAATTTGATTGCGTTCATGAATATTACAAACCTAACAGTGCTTATCCTCTCCGTGTTATATCCGGGTTGGTACTGAGTATCTCGTTGTGAGCACCGAGATTGAAGCTGCTTGTATTTGAAACAAGTATTTTCGGGGTTATCACCGGAACTACATTCCTTGGGGTTATCGCCATGGTTGGTAGCTATTCCCACGGTTGGGACTGAGACTGAATACCTCGGGGTTATTTCTGAGATTAATCGATCTTCTCCGGTATGTGTTCTGGTATTGGATCTGCATGCCTCGGGGTTATCTCTGAGGTTGGATTTGTTACTCCCAGTGTGTACTCCGGGGTTGATGCTGAACTTTCGGTAGTATCCGGACTGGATGTGAACTGTCTTCCAGGGTTCCCTCTTGAAAGACGAATCTGTCCTCCTGCAATGTTAGTGACAGATGTACAGAAAATTTCGAGTGTCTATAGGACCCACGTGATGGTGGCAAATATACGAGTAGAACCGACTTTAATCGATAAAGTTAAAGTTGCTCAAGCTACGGACCTGGAGCTGATGCGTATGAAGAAGAAAGTGCAAGAAGGTGCTATTCTGAAAGCAAGAATCAATGAAGAAGGAATACTTCGAGTCAACTCCAGACTTTGTGTTCCTAACGATTCTGACTTGAAGTATAAAATCATGATGGAGGCACACAACACACCGTTTGTAATCCATCTTGGGAGTACCAAAATGTATCGTGATCTTCGACATACATTTTGGTAGAGCAATATTAAGAGAGAGATAGTGGAGTTTATCTCAAGGTGTTTAACGTGTCAACGAGTCAAGGCGGAGCATCAAGTTCCAAAAGATCTATTGCAACCACTTGAAATTCTAGAATGGAAGTGGGAGCACATTACCATGGATTTTATTACTGGTCTTCCCAAGGTTTCTCAAAGCATAGATGCAATTTGGGTCATTGTTGATAGATTGACTAAGTCTGCTCATTTCTTACCTATACGAGAAACTTATACACTTGAACGTCTTGCTCGTATATACATAAATGAGATTGTAAGACTGCATGGTATGCCAGTATCCATGGTTTTAGATCGAGACACAAGATTCACTTCACGGTTTTGGGTCAGTTTGTAGAAAGCTATAGGCACGGATTTGAGATTCAGTTCAGTATATCTTCCTCAGTCAGACGGACAGTCAGAGAGGACTATTCAAACTCTTGAGGATCTATTAAGACTCTGTGTCCTTGACTTCAAGGGAAGTTGGGATAAGTTCTTGCCATTGGTAGAATTTTCATACAATAACAGTTATCAAGCAAGTATTGGCATGGCTCCATTCGAGGCATTGTATGGACACAAGTGTCGTTCTCCAGTATACTGGGACGAGGTGGGTGAAGCAACGTTATTAGGACAGGAACTGGTACGCATGACTACGAAATAGATTCAAATGATCCGGCAACGTATAAAAACCTCACAAGATCAACAAAAGAGTTATGTTGATCTTCATCGGAAGGACGTGGAATTCAATGTTGGAGAACATGTGTTGTTACGTGTTGCGCCATAGAAGGGAGTTACAAGATTTGGAAAGAGAGGAAAGCTCAATCCTCGATTCATTGGCCCATTCAAAATCCTCGATCTAGTAGGAACTGTGGCTTATAGACTCGCTTTACCGCCAAGTATGTCTCGCATTGATAACGTTTTTCACATATCCATGTTACGTAAATATGTGGAAGACTCAAACCACATTATTAAGTTAGAACCGGATGAAATAGCGGAAGATTTAACGTATGAAGAGGTACCTATTAAAATCTTAGATAAAAAGGAACATATTCTACGCTATAAGGTTATACCTCAAGTCAAAGTTCTTTTGTGGAGAAACCACGATGTTGAGGAAATGACCTGGGAGTTAGAATCTGAAATGAAATCAAGGTATCCTCACCTCTTCGACATACCAGGTACGTACCCTAATTTCGAGGACGAAATTTCATAAGAAGGGGAGGTTGTAAGACCCCAATTTTCATAAATAAATATTAATTTTCTCGAAATATCATTTTTAATATTATGGTGTGGATTTGTTATAATATTATAGTTGTGGGTAATATGTTAGGTTTGTAATATTTATGAACGCAATCAAATTGCACAAAATAAGCGAAAACGTGGAAAATCAGAGTTTAAAAATTTTACAAACCATATACCCAGATCATCCTTTATGCACAATTATTAATTAAACGAAAAGATAAAGAATAAAAATCATACCCTTAAAGGTCGAGCTTCTTCAGGTACAAGTTCACCTCCAAATCCTTTCGCGTTTAACTTGAATCCACCGGGTTTGGTTCCTTCCTTTGATCAACGTTAGCCACCCAAGTGTTTGGCCTCTAGAAGTGATCCACCAAGGAAGAAGAAAAATTTAAGAAGATGGGTGTTTGACAAAACCCTAGTTTTTCTATCTCTCATAGAAAAAGAGCGTACTCTACAGCTATTGGAATTACATATGTTGTGAAAAAATCAACAACAACATTCCACCCATAAAAAGACTCCTCTTATTTATAGATGTGGGCAACCCTCCTTAACAATTAAGAAATTGGATTTTATTTTAATTAATTAAACTCCTTTAATTAATTAGGCTCCCAATCTTATTAGGAATAATTATTTAAACTCTTTTAATTAATTAGCCTCCTAATCTTATTAGGCCTCCTAATCTTATTAGGATATATGAGAGTACTTTTATTAATTAATTCCCAAACTCATTTAGGAATTAAATAATAATAATAATAAAACTCCTCTTATTAATTTATATTTAATATTTCTAAAATATTAAATAATAAATATTAAGCTATTTAATTTATTCAATCACCATAGATTAAATTAAATATACTTAACTTATTATTATAATTATGCCATTAACTTCTTAAATAATTATTCTTCCTTTTATGGTGTGACCCTTTAGGTTCTCCATATTAAACATATTAAACCGGTTGTGAATAAATCAATTAGAACAATTCTAATCTTATTTAAATAAATAAATTAAAATATTAATTTATTTAAATAAATAATATTTATTCTACAATAGGGATAAGCCTCCCTAGCGTTTAACGACTTTCCAGATAATATAGATTTCAAGATTAATCATAAAAGAACCTTTGAGTAAATAGTTACTGTACAATTCAATCCTTCCACCATACAATGTCCCAATTAAATATAAGACATGGAATTACTGTCAAGTCTTATTTTATTTAATTATATGTATTTCGATTGTAAGACCCCAACTTTTATAAATAAAGATGAATTTTCTATAAATATCATTTTTGAATATTATGGAGTTAATTTGATATAATGTTATAGTTCTGGGTAATATTTATAAATTTTGCAAAGTACGCAAGTTGTTATATAATATTCGATTGGTCGGGGAATATTCGTTTTAACAGGAAATATTCGTACAACGGCACAATCATTGGTGAACCCCACAACGGAATTATTGTCGGATTGAGAAAACGATAAAAATATTTTATTAAAAATAACGGCGGAAGTTTTACCATTGATACTGTTGAACTACTCGGTAGTAAAAGTACAGTAATACGTGTGGTTGCATAGTAGCACACGGTATTGATTATTAATGCTTATGTGAGAAGTCACTCAGTTTGATTCAATTATTGTCAGTTAATAATATGAATTATTTAGCGATAATGACGTTTTGTTTTATTCGTATTATTAACGTAATAAAACAGAAACATCTTTTTATATAAAACAGAATACTTTATTAAAGTTATTCTATAAATAGAATATATTATATTTTATTTAAAAGATTTTTCTTTAAATATGGACCGTCAGATTAAAGTAATCAATCTGGACCGTTCATGGATTAGTTACTATGCATTCTATTTTTCTATAAATAGCAGCTCATTCCCTCATTATTTCTTACGAATTCACTAAACTCTAGAGAGAGAAACTATAGAGAGAGAGAGAAGAAGAGTATTCTGCTACTTAACTACTTCTTTATTTCAGCTCTTCTTTAAAACGGTAAGGGGTGTTATTCTTTCTTATTCATGAAGAGAACTGTTGTTATTTCATTTCTTATTATTATGTTAGAATAACCTGTATACGCGGTCTACCCTATACTTGGTGACATTCTTTTGTTATTCTGTTGAAACATCCTGTCTGTGTATTTTACACCGGACCTGGTTCCGTCTTTATTATTATTCTGTTGGAACATCCTGTCTGTGTGTTTTACACCGGACCTGGTTCCGTCTTTATTATTATTTTGTTGGAACATCCTGTCTGTGTGTTTTACACCGGACCTGGTTCCGTCTTTATTATTATTCTGTTGGAATATCCTGTCTATGCGTTTTACGCCGGACCTGGTTCCATTATTTATTATTCTGTTGGAATAACCTGTCTGTGCGGTCTATCACATGCATGGTGATTTCTTTTGTTATTCTATTCTTTATTATACTCAGTTGGTTAAGTTTTGACTTCTATACTTCATGAAATTTGTGGAATATCCTTTATAATTGCGGTTCATCCAGTATCTTTTCATGAAAATATTCTTCTAAGCATTCTTAAATTTTACTCCACAAAACAATATCATGTTGACAATTTGGACGTTGTTAATTCTTTGATAAATTAATTCTTGAACTTGTTTTATTGAATTCTTATATCATTGTCATCATCCTTTTGTTTATAAAATGTTGAAAGTCATCTGTGGCCTATAGTGCATAGATGGACTTAGTATGATTATGACCAGGGATTATTCGGTATAATCATGACCGTAATGTTACAAATAATATGGTAAAAGTTCTCATTGGCCCGTAGTGCATTGATGAACAGTTGTTGGCATGATCATGACCATTAATGAATACACGAATATCCTTGGCCGTGGTGCAGGGGTGATTCGATGATGTGGATTATTTTATTAAGCTGAGTCCCAGCGATAACAGTGTTGAAAAACCTTTTAAATCATAGAAGATAGTAGATTTTATTTTCTACTTGACTCTTTTAATAGATTGCTTGTTCCGCTGCAGTTAAACTTGATGTCTATTATATTTTATCAGTTTAACATTGTTGAAGGCTAATGATAATTTATTCTGCATTATCTTAGTCATAATATTTCTTACTGGGCTAGTTGAGCTCATCCTTTCTTTCACTGTTCTCTTCAGAAAATGAGAACGTAGCTGGGGCAAGTCGGGGAACGGAGTGATGGTCCGAATGATAGTATTAGTTAGTAGTCCTCACTATTCAATGTAATAGTGTGTTAATAAATGTAATGAGGACTCCTTTTGAATATGAATACTCTCTAGAAGATAATATTTATATTCAAACTCACAGTTTATGTTTTGTCGTATTGTACACGACAGTTATATTAGTAAGATGTATTTGTATTATGTACTATGTATCTGACGACCCAAGATGGGTGATGTATACCTAATTTTGAGGGCGTCACATCGATCCTTAAATGCATAACTCCAAATAATACAAATTAGAAACTCCTTTCTAATTTCATTCTGTCTTGGCCAAGGACTACTGGATTGTCATTTATCGAATCACATTGGACATTTCTCTTCTTTTACTAGAAGTGGTAGATTCTTTATTGATCATATATTATCTCCATGTACAAATTATTATACCCAAGCATACCCTTTGATATACCCTAAGGGTCTTAAGGAATAAGTCAAAGTATAACTCATCATACACAAGATACTATGATGATCTCAAGTCCAAGGATCACTTGTACTACTATCACTACAGGAATTCCTATTAACAAGCAAGTAAAACTCCATTAGGTAATCCTTAGCGAGCCACGTTCAGTGAACTTATTCTCTAATAAGCACCTACATACTTACTTTAGTGTCTCCACACAAATTGATCATGAGATCAATCATCCTTATTCAATGAGCAAGCAACGTATGTACCAATCTATCTGAATTCACTAATCCCCAATTTAGTAATCCAACGATTAGGAACTATTTTAGTTTTAAGCTTTCTAAGAATTTAGATCTCATTAGAATGATCATCATCATTATTCTGAAAGCATTGCTTAAAATTATGGGTTTATCACATATTATAAAATAGCATCATGTAGATAATTAAAAGCCTTTAATAAATTAATACTTTTTATTAATAAACGAATAAGATTGTTACAAAGTATATGTTTTATCATAAAACATGATTGGCTTGTGTGCATACTACTTTCATAATATTTATAAATTTTGCAAAGCATGCAAGTTGTCATAAAATATTCGATTGGTCGGGGAATATTAGTTTTAACAGGAAATATTCGTACGACGGCACAATCATTGGTGGACCCCACAACAGAATTATTGTCGGAATTAGAAAACAACAGAAATATCTTTTTATGAAAATAACGGCGGAAGTTTTACCGTTAACTATTGAAATACCCGGTGATAAAAGCACAGTAATACGTGTGATTGCATATTAGCACACGGTATATATTATTGATGCTTACGTGAGAAGTCACTCAGTTTTATTCAATTATTGCTACAGTAATTGTTGTATAGTATCTCACGTTATTTGATTCAATTATTATTAATATTTTATATTATTAAATCAATAATTGAGAAGACAAGTTATTCATATTATTATCTGCATAATTAACAATGTCTAGAAAATTCTGTCGAGAAAAGGGGTTTGGTCACCTAATTGCGCGCCAATAGGGAAAAATCCTTATCGGAAAGCCCCCTCTTTTCTGAGAATGATCTGGTTGTTAATATTGCGAGCTATAATAATGATGAATAAATGTTGTTAAAAATATTGAGAAAATTTTTATGAAGTATTTGTTGTAAATTTTGGCGTATTATCTGGACCCCTATTTGCTCTTTTTTCAAAATAATCGGTAGAAGATTCTTCAGTATTTATATATATAATATTTATGTGTGAGTGTGATGTGTGTGAAAGTGACATGTGGGGTGGGGCCCACATATGGGAAGAAGAGTATGTGGGGGGGAAGAAAAGTTTGGCACGGGTGGGGAGTTTTTTCTTATAACATGTGTTTATATATATAATTATATTATAAAGTTTTGTTTTACTTGAATATTATATTCTTAATTTTTTTTTTAAAAGACGTCTGTGAATTGCAGGATTTCAGCCCGTGAATTTTCAAATGTTGCATCCGTGAAAAAATTTTAACAGTGCCCCTTCCATTCTCCTATAAATAGGATGCTTAGTTAGAATTGAAAATCATACCAGAAACAGATAATTCTTCTTCTATAATATTGAGCGTATTTCTTTCGAGTTTTAGGAAGCTTTGAATGTAGAAAATAGTAAAAATTTTCTTCGAGAATATCTCCGCTAAACCAGTTGGAATACTTGTCTTTTTAAGATAAGGGATATTATTTTTGTTCAGTATTCGTAAGAAATAATATTTTCTTCCATACTCCGTAGTATGTAAGTAATATTATTTCGTTTCAGATTCCGAATTTTATACTCATTTTTGTTAAGTTTTGGCTTCTATACTCCATGAAATTAGTAGAATATCCTTAAAATTTGCGCTTCATCCAATATCTTTTCATGGAAATATTATTCTGAGCATTCTTGATAAGTTTTAACTTTTTCATGCCGGAGTATTATTCACAGGGTACTATTCCTAAAGTACTATTCACGAGGTACGGCTCACTCAATTATTATTCACCTGGGGTACTATTCATGATAAAAATTGATTTCGTTTCGATCCAAATCACTTTTGATACAATACTACTCTTGAATTTTACTCCATAAAGTAGTATCATGTTGACAATTTGGACCTTTTTGAATTCGGAATAAATAAAATTATAAATCTTTAAAAATTTATCATTTACTTTCATTTAATTGGATTCTTATATCATTGTCATCATCCTTATGCTTATATTGGTATGAAAGTCATCTTTGGCGCGTAGTGCATAGATGGACTATTGATCGGTATGATTTTGACCAGGGATCATTCGGTATAATCATGACCTGTAATGTTATAAATGATGTGGTAAAAGTCCTCATTGGCCCGTAGTGCATTGATGGACAGTTGCTGGTATGATCATGACCATTGATGATTACACGAATATCATTTACTCGTAGTGCATGTATAATTCGTGGGCGTGATACTAATGAATATCCTTGGCCCGTAGTGCAGAGATAATTCGATGATGTGGATTATTTATTAAGCTGAGTCTCAGCGATAAAATTGATGATAAACTTTTTAAATCATAGAAGATAGTAGATATCATGCTCTACTTGACTCTTCTAATGGATTGCTTAATCCGCTGCAGTTAAACTTGATGTTTATTATATTTTATCAGTTTAACACTGTTGAAGGCTAACGATAATTTATTCTGCATTATCTTAGTCATAATATTTTTTACTAGGCTAGTTGTGCTCACCCTTTTGCTTTCATTGTTCTCTTCAGGAAATAAGAACGTAACCAAAACTAGTCGGGGAATGGAGTGATGGTCCGATGTTGGTGGTTGTAATAGTCCTCACTATTTTATAAAATAGTGTGATAATAATTGTAATGAGGACTTCATTTGAGTTTGAATACTGTCTACTAGACAATATTCATGTAAAAACACTCAGCTACGTTTTTGTCGTATTGTATAATAAAGTTTGCATTTAAATCTTGTACCATGTATTTGGCGACTTAGAATAGGTGATGTTTACCTATTTTGGGGGCGTCACAAATTTAGTCTTAAATTGAACGTGTGTGTATGTATATATATATACATATATATATATATATATATATATATATATATATATTTCTTTTATTTGTTTGATATTCCTTTTTATTTTTAAGCTTTCAGGTAATGGACGATCATTGTTATCAATGGCCTTTTGAGAGGATGGCACAACCAAGATCGGAAGAAGAACTTGAGCGATTGCAAGATCAAATTATAAATCTCTTGAGGTTTTATAACAATCTTGAGTGTTAGTCCACTCAGAATGCCTACTGTCAGGAACGAGCTAACAATGAACTGACTTACTATCATCCGGACTGTCCGGGTTGTCCAAACTCTTGGGACTACAATCAAAAGCAATATCATAATCCAAATTTTTCCTATCAGACAGAATTTGAATATCAGTCTCCGCCGCAATATAAGGCGACATCTCAAACTGATGAGCGCCCTTCTATATTCTTAAAACGAGAAGAAGATAGAAAGCTTGAAGATCTCCTTACCAACTTTATAGAGAGAAATGAGGTTCGAATGGCGAACCAAGACTCCTCATTGCAGAGCCTCGAGAGTCAATTGTGACAACTCGTCAATGCCATCACAAATCCACTGCAAGGCAATCTACCAGTAATAACTAATCACAACGATGAAGTTGTATAGCATTGCACGGTGGATACGCAAGGAGAAGGCGATGAGTCTCACAAAGTTGCTGAGGGAGATGTCAAAGTGCCTATTGACCAACCTGTGGAGTCTGAAGAAGCAGAAGAGAGAATAATGAGTGGTTCTATTGTCAAAACTAATGAAAAGTTGGAAATCACGCTCACTGTTGTTGAAACCCTAGAGGGCCCATTAGAGCACATTGAACGATTTCAGTTTGATGAGAAAGGCAAATTAGTGGATAATTCAAGTGGTGAACGATTCTTCGTGCCAATGGGTGAAGTGAAGTTTAGGGATGGCCAATCATCCATGTCTGCCATGAACATCAAGGAATTGACAAATAGGCGGCATGAAATGGTCATCTTCGCATATGAGCTAGATTGAACGGCAGTGAAAGAGTCGGGCCGACGACTTTAATACAAGCGCTTGGTGGGGAGGCAACTCCATCTCAGTATCAATTTCTCTACTTTTCTTTGCTTCTGTCTAATTTTATAGTGCATCTCTTCTATATTATTCGTTATCATAGATTTCAATATGTTTATTAATATAATGTTTTATCTAGTATACATGTTTATGTGTATATAGTAGTTAGAGTTAAACTAGTTATTTGTGGGTTTTAATAGTTTTTGTGTGCCTTTGTAGTTGTGTTAGCTTATCCTTGACTTGGCATATGCAGGAAAACCAGGTAGAAAACTCTTATGTAGGGTCGGCGCTGCAGCGCCAGAATTTGCACCCGGGTTCATTTCCCCAATCTTCATCTCGCGCTGCAGCACCAAGAAATAAATCACACCTCGCGCTGCAGCGCCACAAAATTCTACATCCTACTGGAAAGTGGCGCTGCAGTGCTAAAGTTTGTACTTCAAGCCGCGCTGCAGTGCCATCACCCAACCCAACCTACTGGAAAAACGAGTTACAGCGCCATCTTTTTACCTGTAACCGGCGCTGCAGCGCCACTTAAAAATCCAGTGTTGAGAGTCAGTGCTACAGCGCCTCTCAACGAAGAAAATCCAGCGCTGCAGCGCCATCAGCGAATTTTTATTTTTTAAAATAGACAGAAGTCGAAAAGGGGAGGCCATTTAGCAGTCTTCTCTCGATAGATCTCGACAGCTGAAGCAACCTAAACTATACGCCTCACTTCCTCAAACCCTAGCCTTCGATCGAATCATACATCCCAACCAAAAAACCCCAATTCTAGTGCATAACAAGAGTTAAGGTCAGAAATCAAGCTAGGGTTCTCCACTCAAGGTAATTGGGGATCTCATTCTATTAGAAATTGATTTTGAATAAGTTGTC
The DNA here is from genome assembly GCA_016801055.1 of Panax notoginseng. Taxonomy (NCBI): domain Eukaryota; kingdom Viridiplantae; phylum Streptophyta; class Magnoliopsida; order Apiales; family Araliaceae; genus Panax; species Panax notoginseng. The sequence goes on from CM029019.1 coordinate 172,013,829, forward strand.
TTCTGAAGAACTATTTGGCTTGCACATTTTTGTTTATCTGTGTGAGTGTTTTTCCATTAACAGAAATCTGGTTAGAGCCCGGGACAACATGGAAAACCAATGACACAACTGGTGAGAAGACTAGTTTCCCGCATCATACACTCAGTAGTTATGGGAAGGCGTGGTATAGTTTTGTGATTGCCAATATGATCCCTACTCGCCACCTTAGCGACGCGACTAAGGATCGAGCGATCCTATTATTCGCCATTGTCACGGGTCTGGATGTGGATATCGGAGTTCTCATTCAGGAATCCATCCTGAAAGGCGATTAAGAGTACCACTTCTGGGGGACATCTGCATCCATCCTTGATCACCAGATTATGCAAGCGGACAGGTGATGAGTGGGATTTATACCCGCGAATTGGATACTTTATGGCTTAAATAATTGCCTGATCTTCGTAGATTTTATATAGTTTTATATTATTTTAGTATTATTTTGCTCAACCGATGTATTGCAGGGCTTTACAGGACTTTTCTAGCCTTCAAGGGGCATAATGGTCAGTTTTCATATACTCACGCCGTGGCGCCAAAGCCCAGCTTTAAACTCGCGCCGCAGCGCCACCCCCTAGTCCATGCTGATAATTGTTGTTGGCCATTGTCTCTACCAACTGATAAGCCTCATCAAAATTCTTCGCCATGATTGCTCCACCTGCTGCTGCATCAATACTGGCTCGTGTGGTCGCATGAAACCCGTCACAAAATATCCCAACTGCATCCGCTGTGGAATTTCGTGATGCGGACATTTACGGAGCATATCCTTAAATCTTTCCCAGGCCTCATATAAAGTTTCAGAGTCAAACTGGGCAAAAGTGTGAATATCGTTCCGTAGTTTTGCCGACTTTGCTGATGGGAAAAACTTAGCTAGGAATTTTTGAGCTAAGTCGTCCCAAGCGGTGATCGAACCAGGCGGCAATGAGTGTAACCAAGTTCAAGCTTTGTCCTTCAATGTAAAAGGAAACAACCTCAACCTTATGGCTTCTTCTGAAACATTGTTGAATTTGAAGGTGTCGCAAATTTCCAAGAAACTCAAGATGTGTTCATTCGGATCATCCTTCGAACTACCCAAAACTGAACGGCATTTTGTAGCATCTGTATCGTTCCTGGTTTTATCTTGAAACTGTTTGCATTAATTGCCGGCCTCCGAATTCTGGACTGTATATATGTAACTGTCGGCATGGCATAATCCCTGAGTGATTTTTGTTCTTCCTCTGCCATTACTACCGGAATTTTTTGGGCCGCCAGATCTTCTTCCAAGGGTATAACCTTACTAGTCAACCGTACTTTCCGGAACTTCCTTTCGATATCGTCTGCGTAAGGAAAAAGTTCCTTTTTGGCCTTTGATCTAGTGTGCATACACTTACAAAGAATTCCTGCAAACACAAGAAGAAAAAAATAAGTAACTAACGTTTAAATTAAGACCGAATTGATTATAACTAATATGGAATTAATATTAATAAAGAAGTTCCCAACAACGGCACCAAAAACTTATTGATCGATTTCGCAATCAAAACATACGTGCAAGTGTACATGGTCAACAAGTAATAAAGTGGTAAAATTAAGTGTCGGACCCACAGAGAATTCTAATCAATAAACTCCAACTACTACTACTATACCATTTCAATTTTATTTAAACAACTGCAATTTGTGATTTTTCTAACTACGAAAGCTAAATTAAATTAAAACTAAACTACTCAAGGAATTAATTCAAATAAATAAAGGTTAAGACTGCAATATCCCCAATTTATGTACTACAAACCAATTATCCAATTAACCCAATCATTACGCCGCCTGAATTGTTAACAGGAATTCTAGTTGTTAAAAGCCCTTTCCCAAGTGAACAGATAACTTTGATTCAATTCAATTAATCCTGCGATATTCCTATGCAAAATAATTAAATTAAACATGTTAAGTTCCAATTCCTAATTTGTTACATGCAGTGAAAAGATATTCCAATTAAATTCACAACCCTAATTATTTATCACATGTAAATAATTAAGCATACATGTCATCATGTTCAGTTCCAACCCCAACTTTCATCTTCCGAATCCTTCTAGAGTAACACAGTAATTATTGGTGAAATAATTAATCAATACGCACAAAACATTATAAACAATTGACCTAGACATAAATAATTGGAATAAATTGAATAATTAATTCATAGACATAAAAGGTTCAATTTGTAGTCTTAATAAAAGAATTAGTTCATAACGAAAAGTAAAACCAACAATCCCATGAAAATCACCTTAAAAGAATTACACAATTAAAAATAAAGAAGAAGAAGAAACTCTAAAAGAAAACCCTCCACGCTTCAATCTTTAATTGGAATTCTTTCCCACAATTCTCTGATGAAAAACTTGAGTCTTCAACTATGATAGTTAGTTCTTCAATTTTTATCTATTTCCTCCTTAAATACTCCCCCTCTTCTAATCAAATCCTAATGCTAGTCAACTTCTGATTCCCATACACGCGCCTTGTCCACGCCAGGTCAAGCCTCAGCGCCCCGGCGCTGAGGGTAGTACAACTTAGAGCGCCCCAGCGCTGATCTTTGATTTAGTTATGGTTATGCCATTATCATACTAGAATTCCCTGATTCGTCCCTGCTCCATCTCAATTTACAAAATAACCACAAAACACAATAAAAACTCTTCTAAAAGACCCGAGAGCAACAATAATTTAAGCCTGAACATATCCAATTCATGGGTATATTACCCATTCATCAAATACCCCCAAACTTAAATCGTTGCTTATCCTCATGCAACAAAACACAATGCAATAAAGAAAAACTAAATATACCATGCAAATGCAAATATAACTATCTACATGTTTATAATTCCAGCAGCCAAACAGAACAAAGTATACTCATCAGGCCTCAGAAAAATCACAATAACATGCCAGTACATCATATCAAGATAGATCAATAATATCCCAACAATCATCAAATCTAAACCTGTTATTACTGATATCGCGCGTGTGTGCTTAACAACCATGCTAACTGATGAAAAGCAAAATGAGAAACATAATAGATTTCTTGGAAGACATCATACAGTATAAACTCAAGAACTCCAAAAACAAACTAGATCTGGCTAAAATCAAACAATTACCAAAGTCTTATGCTTTATTTTTTAATTTTTTTTCTAACGGGTGCATTTTGCACTTTTTCCCGTTTTATTCATTTTTATTTCCCATGACTGTGCAATGTTTCATTCCATTAGGCTACCAATGCTACCCCTTAGTGAGCTTTTGACCAACGACTCCCAGACCATTAAGACCTTAGGGCGCTAGGTGTAGGGACACTCCCTCGGGCTTACTTACTCAAGTAACAAAGGCCCCGAAACAAAACTAGCCACGGATTTTTTTTTAAAGCTTATATACCCCAAATATTCTCCCCAAACTTAAATTCATGTCTAACTTTAGCCATCACTATCTATTCTTATTATTCTTTCATTCGATTGGCATTATCCTTTAGACATCCATTATCTATCCATTTATACTTAATCAGCCAACATGGTCATTTCTTAACAAGTGCTATCCTGATAATATCAGTTTCAAACAGATAAAGATTTAAATCACATCAAGAAATCACATCACATGCTTAACAATCCTTACTAGACTTGTTTATGTAATTTCAGTTTCATCATTGGCCCCAAATATACTTAAACTATTTAACAGCTGGAATTATGTGAAATCCTAAATGTAACACCTAACTAAAAAGTTAACATCAAGTTTAACAAACAAACTAAAACATACTCACAAACTACTATAAACATGCCACCTAAAAATGCAAATAAAACTAACTACCCCCAAACTTAGAAAGAGCAATGTCCTCATGCGAAAAATATAGCAATTTAAATAGAGGACTTCCATGACGAGCTTATTCCTCGGGCGCATCGTCCTCGTCATCGCTCATCTCTTGATCAGAAGGGGGAAATACAGGCAGAATAGGAGCAGTAGGGAAATGGCTAAGATCAACTCCAGGGTACAGCTGAACATACATAGCAGTCTGGGCTTTGAAGTAGTCAACTATAAACTTGTAAATCACATCTTGGTGTTCAGACAGACGAACATTTTGGGCTTCGAGATTGTAAAACCAACCATCTATTTCTCGCTAAACCGCATCGAGAACGACACCACGCTGAGCCGTACAAGAGGGACCATAAGTAAGTGGAGCAGGAGCTTGTGGAGCTGCAGCTTGAGGAATTATAAAGCCCAATCCACGTGGGTGATTTGCACCACCTATCCACACTCGGTACCTAATTATCATTTTATGGTCCAAAACTGGCATTGGGGGCTGAATCATTTCATCCGACTTCCATTTGACCCCAAACTTAGAACATAAAGCACAAATGAGAGAAGGATGGGGTAACCCTCCCGTGGTACCTCCTCGTCCAGCTCTCAGAATTGACTGCTGAATAATTAGGCCGACATCCATCTTCATTCCTTGAATTATCGAATAAAGCAACACGACCCTTTCCTTGGTGACATGGCTAACACGTGTGCATGGCATTTATTTTGCGCAGATGAAGGCATACCAAGCTTTTCCATATAGGCTGAGGCGCGAATACAGAAAAGTCATGCTGCCACGTTCATGCATTGTCCATGTGGTGCTCGATTGACAAAGCTCGCGGATTATCACTTCATAGTCTGGTCCTTGGCTCACAAAACTAGCATATTCATTGTGGTGACCCTCCAAAGGCAGCTGGTAACAACCGTTGATGTCCTCTTTGCCAAATTCAACTGTTTTGCCTCTCACATACACTCTATAGTGGGAGTGCTCTGAAACGTTGGCATAGAACTCTTTAACGACTGCAATCACTGTCGGGTCAGGTTGTTCGATGAGTGTGAACCAATTCCTTTCAGAAATCATGACCGCTATGTTCCCATCCTTGGATTGGTCAGGCCGTAAACCGCGTTCTGGAATGAGAGAGCGTGTGGCCATCCGATTGTAGCGTTCTTGGGTCGTGGCACTCACGAAACGACAGCTGTCAAATTTTTAGGGTGTCGAGGCGGACCCAGAACCTTCTCCTCGTTGACGCTTTGAAGCCATTTGAGTAATCTGAAAGTGAAAACACATACACGTATTAGAATTTGGGCACAAATAGGACACGGTGGCACGTAACCATATCACGACCTCCAGACTTCAAAGTAGGATAACTTTATGTAACATGGTTGGGGGTGTAGTTAGGCACACAGGAGCATGAAAGTACACAATTGAAACCGATTAGCCTCATTTATCCAAAACATATTCAACTAGTACATATGCATTATATTCAACTAGTAAACATATCATTCATTAGTCAGTGCATGTGTAGATTTGCTAGAACACTAACCATAAAAGTGTGGGAATTCGGGAAAGAAACCATGAACATCAGCCCAAAATTCTGTGATATACTATTCGACTCAGGTATGTGAGAAGGAAAGTGCAAGCATGTGATGAAAGTCATTGGTAAGCATGGTTAGGGACGAAATTCACAATAACAGTTACTTAAGCAATTTAACGAACACCTTATGGGCATATAGTATATCACATACAGCACAAATTATAGGCATAGCAGACAGAGCCCTACTCGGATCAACAAATGTAATCACAGTGATATAATCGAAACAACCAAACCTGACGGTATGACAAGCGGTAGAGGAGATCAAGTTAGAGTAGAACTCACCTTAGCAACAAAAATATTAGATCAAGTCGAGTAGAACGAACGAGAAAGTGAACAAGGCGGGATATAGCACTACTCGATTAGCCCAAATAAAAAAATAAAGAAGTAGTTATCATAAAAATATGTGAAGTGTCTTAATCGTGGGAAGAGGTTTAAAGGGTGAACAAATGGAAACTGAATAGACTTAGAACTGCAGTTGGACTCTTAAATCAAATCCCAGTGCTAGGGCACTTGGTGTTAGCGTGTATCGAGTGTCGGGGCGCTAATCGCCAATGTATGGGAATAGCCTTTAGCGTCGGGGCGCTGTCTAATAGTCTATTCATAGCGTCGGGGCGCTGTTGTGCAGTAAGTTCAAGAGACCCTCAGTGCCGGGGCGCTGTCAGCCTGTGCAAAGTGAGCGCCGGGGCGCTATATGCTCATGAAAGACACTGTTGTGCAGTACGAGGGCGCGGTTGGCATGTGAATGGGGAGCGCTGGGGCGCTGCCCTCTAGCCCTTTATTCAGTTGATCTGCTGGCATAGCAACTTGAGCAAATATTTTCCTAACATTCAATAAACAAGCAATTCACTACTATTAGTGTTATATTAAAATATCATATTACTAACTTGAACGAATTGAAATACTGAAAAACAAAAAAAAATATAATATAAACTAAGCAAAACAAAATAAAATCAAACTCTTGTGGTGGCCTCCCCATAGCGCTTTGTTTATAGTCGTCAGCCCGACTTTGCTGGGTTGCTCAAGTGTCCACTGGATCAAAGAGGTGTATCGCCGTAGGTTAGCGATCGATGGATCCACTCCAATATTGCTTAAATCGTTGGTCGTTTAGCTTGAAGGTTCGCTTCGAATTAGGTTTCTAGACTTCAACATTCCCGTTTGGAGCAATAGATATAACCACGAACGGCCCTGACTAACTAGATTTCAATTTCCCAGGAAATAAACGCAGTCTAGAGTTGAAAAGCAATACTTATTGTCCCGGTTCGAACTTCCGATCAATGATTTTTTTATCGTGCCAGGTTTTGACTTTCTCTTTGTACAGTTTGGCATTCTCATAAGCATTATGCCAGAATTCGTCCATCTCATTGAGCTGTAATAATCTTCTCTCACCAGCTGCTTGTAGGTCGAAGTTTAACTTCTGAATGGCCCAGTATGTACTATGTTCTAATTCAACCGGGAGATGACACGCCTTTCTGTAGACCATCCTGTAAGGTGACATGCCGATAGGGTTCTTGTAAGTTGTTCGATATGCCCATAAGGCATCATCTAATCGCATGGCCCAATCTTTTCGTGACGGATTGACCACCTTCTCCAAGATTCGCTTAACTTCCCGATTTGAGACTTCCGCTTGACCATTGGTTTAGGGATGGTACGCGGCTACAATCTTATGTCAGACCACATACTTTGTAAGTAATTTAGTGAATTGCTTATTACAGAAGTGAGTTCCCTCATCACTAATTATCGCTCTTAGCGTCCCAAATCATGTGAAAATATTTTTCTTCAAGAACCGTAGTACCACTTTGGCATCATTAGTTGGTAAGGCTGCAGCTTCTACCCATTTTGAAACATAGTCTACCGCCAACAAAATGTACTGATTATTGAAGGATGATGGGAAAGGTCCCATGAAGTCGATTCCCCACACATCAAATAACTCAACCTCCAAAATGGTGTTAAGCGGCATTTCATTGCGTTTGGAGATATTTCCTACTCGTTGACAACGATCACACTTTAACACGTATAGATACGCGTCTTTAAACAGGGAAGGCCAGAAAAATCCCGACTGCAACACTTTAGCTGCTATCCTATCACCCGCGTAGCGACCTCCGTAATTCGATGAGTGACAATGACCTAATATGCTATCCATCTCCTCATGTGGCACACATCGTCTAATCATTTGATCCGCACAAGTCTTGAACAGAAACAGTTCTTCCCAAAAGTATTGTCGAACATCGTGGAGGAACTTTTTTCGTTGTTGCGAGTTCAAATCTAGAGGTAACACATTACTAACCAGATAATTCACGTAATCTGCATACCATGGCACTGTCGTTGTTACTTGAAGAATTTGTTCATCGGGAAACATCTCATTGATCATGACTTCGTCTTTTTACTGAACCTCTGCATTTTTTAATCACGAAAGATGATCCGCCACCTGATTTTCGGTGCCTTTTCTATCTCTGATCTCCAAATCAAATTCTTGTAGCAAAAGCACCCACCGTATTAATAGTGGTTTGGCATCTTTCTTCTCAATCAAATATTTAATAGCGGAATGATCAGTGTAGACGATTATCTTGGTCCCTATTAGATATGCTTTGAACTTGTCGAAGGCAAACACAACCGCAAGTAATTCTTTTTTCGTGGTAGTGTAGTTCAACTGAGCATCCGTCAACGTCTTGCTGGAGTATTAAATAGTGTGAAAAATTTTATCACGACGTTGTCCCAATACTACTCCCACTGCATAGTCACTGGCATCACACATCAACTTAAACAGTAAAGTCCAGTCGGGAGCCACTATGATTGGGGCTGAGACCAATTTCTTCTTCAATATTTCAAAAGCATCGACGCACAACTGATCCATCTAAAACGGCATCTTTCTCCAAGAGGGAACATAAGGGTTTCGAAATTTTGGAAAAATCTTTAATAAAGCGTCTATAGAAATCCACATGTCCCAAGAAGCTCCGTATTCCCTTCACAGATGTTAGAGGAGGTAGTTTCTCAATCATCTCAATTTTGGCTTTATCAACCTCTAGCCCTGCTACGGAAACCTTATGCCCCAAAATTATCCCCTCTTACACCATGAAGTGACACTTTTCCCAGTTAAGGACTAGATTTGTCTCCACACAACGCTTCAACACTAAAACCAAATTCTTCAAGCATAAGTCGAAACTATCACTAAATACGGAGAAGTCATCCATGAACACTTCCAAGTTATATTCTACCATATCTGAGAAGATGGCCATCATGCACCATTGAAAAGTTATTGGTGCATTGCATAAGCCAAAAGATATACGCCGGAATGCAAACGTACCATAAGGGCATGTGAACGTGGTTTTTTCTTGATCTTTCGGCGCTATGACAATCTAATTGTATCCAAAATATCCATCCAACAGACAGTAAAACTGATGTCCCGCCAACCTATCCAGCATCTGATCAATGAACGGCAAGGGAAAGTGATCCTTGCGTGTGGCTTTATTTAGTTTACGGTAATCCATACATACTTTCCAGCCTGTAATTGTTCTACTGGGGATGAGTTCATTTGATTCATTCTTCACTACCGTCATTCCCCCTTTCTTGGTACGCACTGTACAGGACTTACCCATGAACTGTCCGAGATTCGATAGATAATACCTGCATCCAACCATTTTATGATCTCTTTTTTCACCACCTCCTTCATAATGGGATTTAGCCTTCTTTGTTGCTCAATGGTTGGTTTTGCTCCCTCTTCCAATAAGATCTTGTGCATATAAAACGTCGGACTAATTCCCCGAATATCAGTTATAGTCCATCCAATTGCTGTTTTGAACTCTCGTAATACCCTTAACAGTTTCTCTTTTTGAGTGTCATTCAGATCCGTCGATACAATAACTGGTAGGGTTTTAGATTTTCCCAAATAGGCATACTGCAAATGAGACGATAGAGGTTTTAAATCCAACACTGGTGGCTCTTCTATCGATGGCTTACACTTTTTCTCTCCCATTTTGGTCCGATCAAGGGTGTCGAATGGTTGTTTGAACTTCCTGGAAGCTGGTACTGCATCTAACCATTTGACATACCCTATTTCATCCTCAATGTCGTAGTCGTCCATCCCGATTAAAACAGATTCTAATGGATCGTCAGAATAATTACCGCTGAGTTTGTGCTTTACTATTTCTTCCATGACATCTACTCGCAGACATTCACCCTCGTCTTTCGGAAATCTCATTGACTTGAATACATTAAAGGTTACCTCTTGGTCTTCAACTCTCATTATTAGTTCACCTTTTTGTACGTCAATCAAAGTTCTCCCCATGGCTAAGAATGGTCGCCCGAGAATGATGGAAATTTCCCTGTCTACTTCACTATCCAATATAACAAAATCCGCCGGGAAGATAAATTTATCAACTTTTACTAAAACGTCTTCCACAATACCTCTAGGATATATAACTGGTCGATCAGCCAATTGCAAACTGATATTCGTCAGTTTTGGTGCCTTGAGTCCAAATTGGCTATAAACGGATAGCGGCATCAAGTTTATACTGGCCCCCAAATCACACAACGCTCTTCCCGAAAATTGATTACCAATCTCGCATGGAATAGTAAAACTACCTGGATCTTTTAACTTCGGTGGTAATTTATTCTGGATAATTGCGCTGCACTCTTCGGTTAGTGCCACTATTTCAAACTCTTCCAATTTTCTCTTCTTCGACAAAACCTCTTTCATGAACTTGGCGTAACTCGGCATCTGTTCCAAGGCTTCTGCAAAGGGTATGTTGATATGCAGCTTTTTGAAAATATCCAAAAATCTTGAAAACTGCTTATCTAACTTTGATTTCTAAAACCTCTGTGGATATGGTATGGGAGGCATTGTAAGATTTTGTGCAGGTGCTTTCTTCTCTAACTCCTTATCCTGTCGATTTTCGTTTTTTGAGACTTCCTCTTTTCCCAAAGTTTATGTGTCCATCTTTTCCTTATCCTAGAGTGTCTCTTGCAGAATTTTTCCACTTCGTAAGGTCACAGCCTTGCAATGTTCATCTCTGCCCGGATTCATCTCTGTATCACTGAGGAGTGTTCCATGTGGACGGCTATTCAACGCATGTGCTATCTGCCCCATCTGATTTTCCAAATTCTTGATCGAAACAACTTGACTTTTCACATTCATATCTACCTGACTCAATAACTTGTCTTGCTCACTCATCCTCTTGTCGGTAGCTACAATAAATTTCGCCAACGCTTCTTCAAAATTTATTTTCCTCTTTGGATGTTGTTGAGTCTGATTCTGAAATCCAGGTGGGTTTTGCGGTCTAGGAGCTTGAGCTTGATTATTGCTCCAAGAAAATCCCGGATGATTTCTCCACCCCGGGTTATATGCATTCTGATTTTCATATTGTTGTGCTGGCCTATTATAACTTCCCACGAACTGAGACGATTCAACACTGATGGCACATTGATCTGTAGCATGACTCCCAGCAAATAACTCACAAACCATTGCAACTTGCGGTACTGACGGTGGACCCCATGTCTCAATCATCTTAGTTAATGCGGACACCTGTGTTGTCAACGCTGTCACTGTATCTAATTCGAACTTTCCTGGTGTTTTCGGAGGATTAGACCTTGTCATTGGCCACTAATAATTGTTGTTGGCCATTGTCTCTAGCAACTGATAAGCCTCATCAAAATTCTTCGCCATGATTGCTCCACCTGCTGCTGCATCAATACTGGCTCGTGTGGTCGCATAAAACCCGTCACAAAATATCCCAACCTACATCCACTGTGGAATTTCGCGATGTGGACATTTACGGAGCATATCCTTAAATCTTTCCCAGGCCTCATATAAAGTTTTAGAGTCAAACTGGGCAAAAGTGTGAATATCGTTTCGTAGTTTTGTCGACATTGCTGGTGGGAAAAACTTAGCTAGGATTTTTTGAGCTAAGTCGTCCTAAGCGGTGATTGAACCAGGCGGCAATGAGTGTAACCAACTTCGAGCTTTGTCCTTCAATGTAAACGAAAATAACCTCAACCTTATGGCTTCTTCTGAAACATTATTGAATTTAAAGGTGTCGCAAAATTCCAAGAAACTCAAGATGTGCTCATTCGGATCATCCGTCGAACTACCCCCAAACTGAACGGCATTTTGTAGCATATGTATCGTTCCCGGTTTGATCTCGAAACTATTTGCATTAATTGCCGACCTCCGAATACTGGACTGTATATCTGTTACTGTCGGCATGGCATAATCCCTGAGTGATTTTTGTTCTTCCTCTGCCATGACTACCGGAATTTCTTGGGCCGCCAGATCTTCTTCCAAGGGTATAACCTCACTAGTCAACCGTACTTTTTGGAACTTCCTTTCTATATCGTCTGCGTAAGGAAAAAGTTCCTTTTTGGCCTTTGTTCTAGTGTGCATACACTTACAAAGAATTCCTGCAAACACAAGAAGAAAAAAATAAGTAACTAACGTTTAAATTAAGACCGAATTGATTATAATTAATATGGAATTAATATTAATAAAGAAGTCCTCAACAACAGCGCCAAAAACTTGTTGATCAATTTCGCAATCAAAACATACGTGCAAGTGTACACGGTCAACAAGTAATAAAGTGGTAAAATTAAGTGCCGAATCCACAGAGAATTCTAATTAATAAACTCCAACTACTAGTACTATACCAATTCAATTTTATTTAAACAACTGCAATTTGTGATTTTTTAACTACGAAAGCTAAATTAAATTAAAACTAGACTACTCAAGGAATTAATTCAAATAAATATAGATTAAGACTACAATATCCCCAATTTATGTACTACAAACCAATTATCCAATTAACCCAATCATTACGCCACCAGAATTGTTAACAGGAATTCTATTTGTTAAAAGCCCTTTCCCAAGTGAACAGATAACTTTGATTCAATTCAATTAATCCTGTGATATTCCTATGCAAAATAATTAAATTAAACTCGTTAAGTTTCAATTCCCAATTTTTTACATGCAGTGAAAAGATATTCCAATTAAATTCAAAACCCTAATTATTTATCACATGCAAATAATTAAGCATACATGTCATCATGTCCAGTTTCAACCCTAACTTTCATCTTCCGAATCCTTCTAGAGTAACATAGTAATTATTGACCAAATAATTAATCAATACGTACAAAACATGATAAACAATTCACCTAGACATAAATAATTGAAATAAATTGAATAATTAATTCATAGACATAAAAGGTTCAATTTGTAGTCTTAATAAAAGAATTAGTTCATAACGAAAAGTAAAACCAACAATCCCATGAAAATCATCTTGAAAGAATTACACAATTAAAAATAAAGAAGAAGAAGAAACTCTAAAAGAAAACCCTCGACGCTTCAATCTTCAATTGGAATTCTTTCCCACAATTCTCTGATGAAAAACTTGATTCTTCAACTATGATAGTTAGTTCTTCAATTTTTATCTATTTCCTCCTTAAATACTCCCCCTCTTCTAATCAAATCCTAATGCTAGTCAACTTCTGATTCCCATGCACGCGCCTTGTCCACGCCAGGTCAAGCCTCAACGCCCAGGCGCTGAGGGTAGTACAACTTAGAGTGGCCCGACGCTGATCTTTGATTTATTTACGGTTATGCCATTATCATACTAGAATTCCCCGATTCGTCCCTGCTCCATCTCAATCTACAAAATAACCACAAAACACATTAAAAACTCTTCTAAAAGACCCAAGAGCAACAATAATTTAAGCATGAACATATCCAATTCATGGGTATTTACCCATTCATCAGTTGTCTTCTGAAGAACTATTTGGCTTGCACATTTTTGTTTATCTGTGTGGGTGTTTTTCTATTAACAGAAATCTGGTTAGAGCCCGGGACAACATGGAAAACCAATGACACAACGGGTGAGAAGACTAGTTTCCCTCATCATGCACTCAGTCACTATGGGAAGGCGTGATATAGTTTTGTGAGTGCCAATATGATCCCTACTCGCCACCTTAGCGACGCAACTAAAGATCGAGTGATCCTATTATTCGCTATTGTCACGGGTCTGGATGTGGGTATCGGAGTTCTCATTCAGGAATCCATCCTGAAAAGCGATTAAGAGTACAACTTCTGGGGGACATCTGCATCCATCCTTGATCACCAGATTATGCAAGCGAGTAGGTGATGAGTGGGATTTATACCCGCGAATCGAATACTTTATGGCTTAAATAATTGCCTGATCTTCGTAAATTTTATATAGTTTTATATTATTTTAGTATTATTTTGCTCAACCGATGTATTGCAGGGCTTATAGGACTTTTCTAGCCTTCAAGGGGCATAATGGTCATTTTTCATATACTCGCGCCACGGCGCCAAAGCCCAACTTTAAACTCGCGCCGAAGCGCCACCCCCTGGTCCACGCTGATGTCATCATGACACTGCAGCGCCACAGTTCCTTCTTGGACTCGCGCTGTAGCGCGACCTCCGGTCTTTTTAATGCTTATGTGGCACCGCAGCGCCACCATAGGCTTTATTGTTCGCGCCGCAACGCGACCTCCGGTGCCCAAGCAGAGAAGGCTTGCTTTTGACCTAGCAAAAGAGGGAAACTGATATATATATATATATATATATATATATATATATTAAAGGGAAGCTTCTGCAATACGGATGGGATATTGTTTATCATATAATCGGATAGCTTAGCTTAGGATAGTTTAGTTTTCTCTCCTCTTTTGTAATTTCTTTCTCTTTCTCTTAGATAATGTCTGTAAATATAGATTAAGTAGATTAGGGAGAAGTCTGGATTTTCTTGGAGCAGCAAGAGTACTGAGCTACACGGATTGGAGAGCTTAAGAGGAGCAAAATGCTTGGAGACTGAAGAATCTCGACAACGTTTATTCTTATCCATTTATTTCCTATGATTTTGTATTCCATTAATGTTGTCTTTATTGCTACTTATATTTTGCTCAATAGCTATGAACTGAATACTTGCTCTAAGGTTATAATGGAACCCTTTGTTAATTAAATTGATTGTCTTATCTCTTTGGTTGGCACCATATGGTTTGGTTTAATATATTCATGCTTAATGATTCTTGCTAAGACATTAGTGATGATTTTGGTAATTTACATGATATTGAAAGAAGGATTATAGATTTACACCTAAATATATTGGCATGTGATTATGGGTTTCGACTGCATAAGTTGTGTATAGAATAGACATATATCTGTTCGCCACGTGCGACCTAATAGAGAACTTATGCTTAAATCCTTGTTAGGTTAATTCGCATAGACATGTGTAGGATTATCACCTAGTTTGGGCGTTTTTTTCTGTTCTATTCCCTAGTGGGTGGATCTGGAGAGGATATGTTTGTGCATACCTTGACAGAGGTGTATGAGCACCTGTGTGTTCTCGGTCGACAAATTGTCGTGACCATTAAGACCAAAGAGAGAAGGGCAGGAAGTTTGATGAAGCATAGCACGCCAGGTGTTCGACAGAATGCCTGTGTGGGGTGAAGTTGTGACCTTAGCTTGTAGTGCCTACGATTCCATTCGTTATCCATTTACTTGCTTTGCTAATTAGTTATAACTAGATTTACCACACTTCTATTAGTTTGCTGTTCGAATAAGACTTAAGCGATACAAAGTCGGTATTTGGCAAATATTAGTGATAGTTTCTCGTGGGTTCGACACTTTTCTTATCACTGTATTACTTGTTAGACCGCATATACTTGCGCGTGTTTAGTGATCGATTTTTCGACCAATAAGTTTTTGGCGCCATTACCGGGGAACTATTATTCTAATATTGTCCAATATTGATTTAAATCAATTTAGTCTTAATTTGAACGTATATATATTTTTCTTTTATTTGTTTGATCTTCTTTTTTTAACTTTTAAGTTTACAGGTTATGGACGATCAATGTTATCTATGGCCTTATGAGAGGATGGCACAACCAAGCTTGAAAGAAGGACTCAAGCACTTGCAAGATCAAATTGCAAATCTCTTGAGCTTTTCTGACAATCTTGAGTGTCAGCCCACTCAGACTGCCTATCGTCAGGAACGAGATGACATTAAACCGATTCCCTATCATCAAAACTGTCAGGGTTATCCAAACTCTTGGGACTATAGTCAAAAGCAATATCATGATCCAAATTACTTCTATCTGAATCAAGTTAAATATCAGTCTCTACCGCAATATGAGGTGACGTCTCGACCCAATGAGAGCTTTTCTGAGTACTCAACACGAGAAAAAGAGAACAGGCTTGAAGAGCTCCTTACCAACTTTATTGAGAGAAATGAGGTTCGGATGGCAAGCCAAGAAGCCGCATTGCAAAGCCTCGAAAATCAATTGGGACAACTTGTCAATGCCATCACCAATCTACCGCAAGGCAATCTACCAGTCATAATTGATCTCAACGGTGAAAAAGTAGAGCACTACATGGTGGATGCGCAAGGAGAAGGCGATGAGTCTCGCACAGTTGTTGAGGGGGACATCATGGTGCAAACTATCCAACCGGTGGAGTCTGAAGTTGGAGAAAAGAGGATCAACAGTGGGTGCACTGTCAAGAGGAATCAACAATTAGAAACCACACTCATGACTGTGGAAACCCTGGAGGGCCCGCTAGCGCACAAAGAACGTTTTCAACTTTATGAACAAGGCGAATTAGTGGATAATTCCAGTGGTGAAAGATTCTTCGTGCCAATGAGTGAAGAAAACGGGGATGATCAATCATCCATGTCTGCCAAAAATTTAAAGGAATTGACGAATAGGCAGCATGAAATGGTCATTTTTGCTTATGAGCCGGATTGAGCGGCATTGGTATAGTCAAGCCGATGACTTTAAAACAAGTGTTTAGTGGGGAGGCACCCCCATCTCAGTATCAATTTTATCTATTTTGTTTTTCTTTACTTATGTCTAGTTTACTATGTGTTTTCTCCTTTTAGTTTGTTGACATTGCTGTCAGTTTAATTGTACTGAAATGTCTTACCTCATACGCATTGTTTTTGTGGCTGCATAAGGTAGACAGCATGTTTTTCGCTTGTGTTGCTACTGTATATTTGGTAGAATAATTAAGCTAATTATCATATGGATTATTATAGGTAGATATAGTTGTTAATATGGTGACTAATACATGGCTTAGTTTGTGCAGGGAAAAAAACTCATATATAACACTGGCGCCGCAGCGCCTGCATATACACTAGACTTCGCGTCGCAGCGCTATGCTCAATATCCAAAATTTTCTATCTCGTGCCACAGCGCCCGAGAATAAAGAAGGCCTCGCGCCGCAGCGCCATCAACGAGTGTTGCCTACTGTAATCTCGCGTCGCGGCGCCAGCATTGCACACATGACTCACGTCGCAGCGCCAAGAGTGAAGCCAACCTACTGTTAACTCGCGTCGCGGCGCCAAGCAATGAAGGAATACCCGCACCGCAGCGCCGGTAGAGAAAATTTATTTTAAAAAAATAGTTTTAAACCAGCAGTTTAGGCCACTCTCCCCTCATATCTCGACAGACATCGACAGCCCAAGCAACCCATCAGTCCTTTCACTCCAAAAAGTCCTAGCATCGATCGATTTCTCATCTCAACCCACCATAACAACCGAGAGCCTCCATCAATTGCTTGTCAGAGTTAAAGCCCACACGATTACCTACTCAAGGTAATTTTAGATTTCGTTCATTTAGAAAAGTACTTTGCTCAAATTGTTGGGATTGCACACTTCTTGTTTATTTGGGTGATTTCCACTGATGGAAATTTGGTTAGAGCATTCACAAACAAAGGGCTATCCAGTTGGGTTTTAGGAGCGCATGCAAGGTGTTCACTAATTTGACTGAGAGAGATTTTGACTGTTTGGGGGCTGTTTGACATTGGGGATTATTCTAGCCTAAGTTAGAGGGAGTTTGGAATTGAGCCTTCTGTTTTTGACAAACCAATCACTGAAATCTGACATGGCTTCAAAAAGGCAACACCTGAGCGTCGGCGGTTCCTCATCCACAGCACCAACGGCTTGGAACAACACCAAGTTCATCAACGAAGAGGCCTGGAAAAGGTATAAAAGCTCTTTTGTCGAGCGAAATTTGATTCCTGAGTGGGGTTTGAGGCCGGACAAAAAGGATGGCAAGTTGGTGGCCATGATTGTAGCTCGCCAGTGGATTCACTTCACAAGACCCCTTGAATCAGCCATTGTATCTGTGGTCATAGAGTTCTATGCAAATGCTAGTCCCGAAGGCCCTGCTGTTGTCCAAGTTAAGGGGCAGTCAGTGGCGTTTGGAAGCCAAGCCATTAATGCTCTATTCGCGACGCCCAACTTTGAGGGTAAGGACTATATGGAGCTGGGACTCCACAGCTATGACCTCGAGGATATTATTAGAAGGCTCTGCAAGCCTGGGACTACATGGAAGAAAAATGACTTCACGGGTGAGAGGACCAGTTTCCCGCACACTGCACTGAGTCGCTATGGGAAGGCATGGTTCAGCTTTATTTGTGCTAACATGATCCCGACTCGTCACCTGAGCGACGTGACTAAAGACAGAGCGATCCTTTTATTCACCATTGTCGCGGGCCTGAACATTGACATCGGAGTTCTCATACATGAGTCCATTATGAAGGCGATAAAGAGCACCACTGCTTCGGGACTTTCACATCCATCCTTGATCACCTTGCTGTGCAAGAGAGCAAGTATCCATTGGGGGCCAGAAGAGATAGTTTTACCGCCCATGTCCGTCATTGACCATCAGACCATCTCACGTTTCAACGTGTGGGACGAGGTAGTTTCTCATATCAGAGGCGAAAGGTACGGGCCACCTACTAAGCCACCTCCTCCTACAGCGAAGCCCGTGCCATCGCAGCCACCAGACGCAGGCCCAACTTCACAGGGACTACTGGCGGAGATCATGGCATCCTTCACCCTGCTGCATCAGAAACACGACACCGAAGCTCAGAGGCAGCAGAGGCGCATTGCAGTAGTGGCCCAGAGGTAGGACATAGCTATGCAGTTTCAGGCTGAGCTGGTCAACACGATGCAGAGCATATACACCGTGTATAGTGGCGAGGATGTTGAGTTCACGCCATTCTAGTTCCCAGAGCCTTCTGTCTTTCCACCATACCCTCCACCATCACCGCCCACCGAAGCTGATGAGGACGATGTCGTTGCTGAGTGACCAAACTTCAGGGAAGCCCTCTTGTATAGATTGATATATGTTTAGAAATGAGGGCATTGCTCACCTTAAGTTTTGGGGTGTTAGGGCTTATTATCTTTTTATTTCTGTCTACTGCCATGTTAGGTTGCTATATTTAGTACTTTGCTTATGTTTTTATCAGTATTGTGGTGCGGTCGTTTTGAACAGCGGGATTATGTTTTGGATTTTTATTATTATGGATGCCATGAACTATGTTTGGTTATTATTTATTAATGCTTTGATTATTATTAGCATGCTTGTGGTTTATAGCCATCTTTTTGGGGCTTATACAGATTTTTTTATGCTTGTGCCATGTTGCTGGCCTTATTACCCTATTTTGAGCTGTTATTAAGCGAAGGTGGTATATTTATCATTAATTTTTTATTGTGGCTAATGACAAGCGTCAAGTAATTATGTCTATCTCTTAGAGTCGTGTCAAACATGTGTGAGCTAGGGGTTTGTTCAATCGATAAGTTTAGACTGTTATTGATCCGTCCTTCTTAGCAAGCACCGACTAACTGTGTTAACTAGTTATTTTTCGAATTTAGTTCGCGTGTTTATTGCTTTGAGAGTTTGTTCACTCTTATAAACTTTCATTTTTGCAAGGTAATAAAAGATTTAGACGTTTATACAGTTTTGGATCTTGGATTCTGGCATGTTGACATATATATAAAAAAAAGTAACATGAGAATAAAATGAAAAGAAGATTGAATATCGAAAGTCTTGCGGTGGGTCGAGATGGAGCGTGAAACGCACTCGCCCATAAAACGCAGGACCGATGTTGAGATGGAGCATAAAATGCACTCGCCGAATAATCTTTGGATTTTGTAAAGTCTCATTTGGTTTATGTTGATTACGCGGCCTTTGCTGCTCGAGTTATTAGATTCATAGGGGTGTTCTACACCTAGTGCCCTAAAGTCGTCTGGCTTGGGAGTCACTTATCAAAAGCTCATTAATGGGTAGTTCTGAATAGTCTAAGGTAATTAAGGACTATCCGAGTCAGATTTTACTGTCTTCATGCTAGAGTCTTTTGATCCTTTCTTGCACTTGCGTCTTATTCTTAGTGCTTGTTGAATGTTTAAGTTGCGGAGTGTGCATACTGGTATTAACAATCGACTGTGCGATCTTATTTGAGCTATGATTAGTTAGGACGGTTGGTCTCCACACACACACATAGAATGGATCGAATACAATCTTATGCTTGAAATTGAATGAACATTTACTCATACCTGTGTTTGCCCTGTTCTCTAGGAGTAGCTATAATCAAGCTTAGAAGCCATGATACTAGTATACAGTTTTATTTTTCTTTCTCGTGTGTTACTATTGTTAGTTTTGTGTTAAATAGTTTACTCGAGGACAAGCAAAGACGTAAGTTTGGGGGTATTTGATGAGTGAGATTTATACCCGCGAATCAGATACTTTATGGCTTAAATAATTGCCTGATCTTCGTAGATTTTATATAGTTTTATATTATTTTAGTATTATTTTGCTCAACCGATGTATTGCAGGGCTTTACAGAACTTTTCTAGCCTTCAAGGGCCATAATGGTCATTTTTTATATACTCGCACCGCAGTGCCAAAGCCTAGCTTTAAACTCGCGCCGCATCGCCACCCCCTGGTCTATGCTGATGTCATCATGGCGCTACAGCACCACAGTTCCTTCTTGGACTCGCGCTGCAGCGCGACCTCCGGTCTTTTTAATGCTGATGTGGCGCCACAGCGCCACCATATGCTTTATTGCCTGCGTCGCAGCGCGACCTCCGGTGCCCAGGCAGAGAAGGCTTACTTTTGACCTAGCAAAAGAGGGAAACTGATATATATATATATATATATATATATATATCAAAGGGAAGCCTCTGCAATACGGATGGGATATCGTATATCATATAATCGGATAGCTTAGCTTAGGATAGTTTAGTTTTCTCTCCTCTTTTGTAATTTCTTTCTCTTTCTCTTAGATAATGTCTGTAAATATAGATTAGGTAGATTAGGGGGAAGTCTGAATTTCCTTGGAGCAGCAATAACACTGAGCTACACGGATTGGAGAGCTTGAGAGGAGCGAAATGCTTGGAGACTGAAGAACCTCGACAGAGTTTATTCTTATCAATTTATTTCCTTTGATTTTGTAGTCCATTAATGTTGTCTTTATTGCTACTTATATTTTGCTCAATAGCTATGAACTGAATATTTGCTCTAAGGTTATAATGGAACCCTTTGTTAATTAAATTGACTGTCTTATCTCTTTGGTTGGCAACATATGGTTTGGTTTAATATATTCATGCTTGTTAAACCGTGTATACTTGCCCGTGTTTAGTGATCGGTTTTTCGACCAACAACAGGTATTCAGTGAGGGCCAGAAGAGATAGCTTTGCCGCCCATGTCCGTCATCGACCATCAAGTCATCTCACGCTTCAATGTATGGGATAGGGCGGCCTCGCATGTCAGAGGTGAGGGGTACGGGCCACCTATTGAGTCGCCTCCTACTTCAGAGGCCGGGACATCTCAGCCACCAGAGTTAGGCTCGTCTTCATAAGGACCATTGGCAGAGATTCTAGCATCCTTGAGCCTCCTACATCAGAACTAAAACCTAGTTTCTCAGAGGCACCAGAGGCACATAGCAGCGGTTGCCCAGAGGCAAGACATCATGATGTAGTATCAAGCTGAACTAGTTAACACTATGCAGAACATCTACACATCTTATAGTGGCGAGGATGCCGATTTCACGCCATTCTAGTTCCCGATTACTTCCAATTTTATTCTAGAAGCGGTTTTATTTAATTTTATTTAAGATGCAAAGCATCCTTGATGGCATTGATATTATTATCTACAAGGATCGGGCTCCTTGTGGGCATGAATGCCAGCGAAGTGAGACCGAGCACCCACATAAATGGTTTTCACTACAATGGGGCCTTAAATCCATATACCATTTTAAGGCCTAAGATTACATGTACAATGGATTGCAAGCTGGTTGTACAATGTAAACAAGTCCATCATTGGAATCGGATCTAGATCCATTGATTGGATATTCAACCATATGGTTCCTATGCTCACATAATATCATTTAAAGCTTGCAAGATGTGTATTTAAACGTAATATATATATATATATATATATATATATATATATTACATAACTTCATTAAACAAGTGATTTATCAATTAAATCCTTGCACGTGAGTAACAAAACTTCCCGTTCCCTCTAGATATAGATCTAGGGTCACGTGGTTGATAAATATTTATAAAACTAGAAAATAAACTAGATCTGCCTGGATCCAAGCTAATCTAGCTCAAGGGTTCATGTTTTACAACTTTTGAACCAGTTAAAAGTTAGATCTGGATAGATCTAGTCAATATACTTTAAATATTAACTATTTACACAAAAATGAACGATTAAAAGCTAGATCTAACCAAAACCAAACAAGATCTATATGTATATATAACACTTATATATATAGTAAAGTAGTAAATGAGCACAAATATAAGAGATCTTACGTATTTACGTGAGTTTTGCAAATGAACGGCTGAAAGCTTCCAAAAACTCGATTTCAACCGGTTAAAAGTTGATATAACGAAGTTTATATGTATATAAAAGTTTATAACTGAGATTTACAGAGTTTGAGATGAAGAAACGCTCGCTTTCTCTCTCTAGAAATTGAATTTCTCTCTCTAAAACCTCATTCTCTCTCTAAAATGAGTTGGGGGTTTGATATTTAAAGACCTGCCCAACCGCAGGTAAACCTACGACAAGGCCTGGTAGGCTCGCCTCCTCAAAATTTGTTCCTTTGATCGCTGTGACGTCTGCTGAAACATTTATATCTTGCAATCCGGGAATCCTATGGAGATGTGTCATACCATTCCTGAAAGTTCTTTCCGAGAGATACACAATGACACCGGGCTTGCACTTTTTTAAATCAGGGAAGATGGGTCCATGGCCAGAATAGCATCTTCAAGTCTTTGAAAGCTGTTACTCTATCTTGTCATGTGCAGTTTGCACTCAGGATTGCTGCGGTGGCTCTTGCGACCTTATCCATAACTGGATGATAATTGTTTATGTTGTGTTGTCAACATTACATCTTTGCGGTGGCTCTTGCGACCTCATTTCTTGGAAGGGTAAGAAACAACCCACATTCTCTAGGTCCTCAGCCGAAGCATAATACAGGGCTAGGCCTGATGTGTGTTGTGAGGTTACATGGTTGGTTAGTTTATTAAAAGAGTTTGGCCTCACCTCTGTTACTCCAATTCCTCTCTTTTGTGACAACAAGTCTGCTCTGTACATAACATCTAATCTTGTTTTTCATGATCATACTAAACATATCGAGATTGATTGTCATCTTGTTCGTGAGAAGCTTCAAAAGGGAGTTATTACAACACATCATCTTTTGTCTGAAGAACAACCAACTGATCTATTTACCAAATCTCTGTCCAGTGAGCAACTTCAGCATCTACAATCCAAGTTGGGAGTTTGTAATTTATTTCAAACTCACAACTTGAGGGAGGATGTTAAGGATACTAATGTCATTATACACAATGACATTAATGTAATAAGTAATTAAGTACTAGTTATGTTGTGTTAAAATATAAAGTAATGTACTGTATGTAACTATCAGATTAAACAATATACTTTACAATGAATTCTTTTTGACTCTCTGTTTAGCTGTTATTCATATTATAACAAAGTCCTTGTACAATCATAACATCATTAAGGATTTTACAAAACTTACTGGTACAAAAATATATTAATCATCAAATCATATATTTAATAATTCATTAGATCAACTAAATAAAATCAACCTAACATATTTGATCTTTGTATTCTAAGTCTTTATACAATCATAACATCACTAAAAACTTTACAAAACTTTTTGATACAAATATACATTAATCACATTTATCATCCAATCAAATATGGGGACTCTAACATATAGTTATAAATTCTATTTTGGGGTTGTCTAATATTTTAACTCTCATGATTTGTCTATGTTACAACAATTAAGATTTTTTAGTTGTAATATAATCGTTTGTTTGGTATGTCAATCATTATAAATTGTGTTAAGCATATTATTGATCAAATATGCAAGGATAACCATAATTTGATGAACTTGAATATATCACTTATATATTTTTTTTCTTCTTAAAAACATATATTTTAAAACTAAAATAAGTAAACTTAGACAACATCAATACATTTTATGTGTGATGGTGCTTTTACTAAAATCTTAAATCTAGTACTCCATTCGTTCCTTAATATAAGACTTTTTAGAGTTGTGTACAAGTATTAAGAAAATAATTGTATAACATTAAATATAATATCAAATATCTATATTGCCCTTGTATTGGAAAAAGAGATTGTTATTTATTGGGCAAAAAATAGTGAGAGAACTAAAGTTACATTTAATACTGGGATAATATTGGAAACTAAGTAATTAATGCTTACTTAAAATTCTAAAACGTCATATATTAATAGACAAAAAAACTTCACTAAAACGTTTTATATTAAGGAACGAAAGGAGTACTTGTCAACTTTATTATCACAATTTCATTATGCTATCATTATTAAATATACATTCAATAGTTTTGTAGAATAATATAAAAAAATATTCATAATATTTGTAAAAATTCAAATTTCACTCTTTTTATGAAACTATGTATATTAGTTTATTAGATTTTTTGAACATTATTAGAGAAACTGAGTAAGTGAGTATAGATAATTAACATAGCATCATATTTAAGTGTTTAAGAAACACTTTGTATAAATATATAAAAAATATTAATAATATTTAACAAAATTATAGACAGATAAAAAGAAGAAAAATAAAAAGCGGATGAATCTCTTACGCACTATCACAATACGGGCATACGGCCACTGGTTGCCTGATTTCAATTCAACACCTGAACCCTTCTACTTACACACTATCTACTTATATCTTATACATAAATTTATTTATATAGAGAGAGATTGTAGAGAGAGAGAGAGAAAGGGGAAATGGAGGTAGAGCTGGAGCCAAGGGTGAAACCTTTGCCCTACAAAGTGAAGGGCATGTCTCGAGAATCTCCTTCTCAAAAGGGCGCACATATTCTAGACACAGACCTTCGGAGTCATTGGTCTACTGGCACAAATACCAAGGAGTGGATTCTGCTTGAACTCGATGTATGTATGCAATTTAATTCAGCTGCTGATGGGTCGATTTCTTTTTATGATTAGCATGATGGGTCGAATTTGTTATCTGGGATTTATTCAATTTTCTCTTCTGGGTGGTTTGAATGTTGGGTTTTGGTTGACGTTTGACCAATTAGTAACATTTGCTCAAGTAAATGTGAATTTGTTTGTTTTAGTTTCTTCTTTTATTTAGTCTCTATGTGTACATTTTAAGAACAGTTGTTATTTTCACATTTAAAATAACAATATTGAGATTGATAAGTAATTTTTAGTTAACTCTACGAATGAGACTGTAATTGTGGGACACAAAAATTGTAAAAAAGATTCATTTTTGGACAGATTGTCTCAATATATGCACGGGTTAAGTCATAATTTACATGGAGAGGATTGTGCTTGAATTGAGTGGTAGTATTAAGTAGAGATACGGCAACATGTAACGCTGAACTTATGTACCTTATTCCAAGTAGTAGTAAGGATTATAATTATTAATTGGAATCTAGCGAGTTTCATGATATAGGAGAATTTGATGAATGGGTTTCCCTTAGAAAAGTTGGTTGTAAAAGTCAAAAAAGCAATGCTGTGGTTCAGAAAGTTTACTTTTTTAAATAACTTGCAGGGTAGGATTCTTGTTGGAAAAAAGAATTTAATGCATACTTCTAGGATGTGTTAATTACTAGATAATGTCTGAGTAGGTAATCTGTAGTTGCCAATTCTGGATTTTTATTCATTGTTGAAGATAAAAAGGTTTAGTGTTATTATCTCCTCGTTTCAGTTGGTTGATCTGAGTTGTCTCTTATTGTGCTTTTCTACCTTCACCTTTATTTAGGAATCCGAAGGCATTCTCTATTAACTAGCATGATACCCCTGTTGTGGACCTTACCTATTTTTAGATGAAAAAGAGGCAGATTTTTTTTGAGAGATTTGGTGATTGTTCTTGGAGACAGCTTCCCTCCTCTAGGCGCTTTGGAGAAGCCCCAGCTACAAACTTTCTGTGGGTGTTATGTAACATAAAAGAACAGCTTAACTATTTTTTACTCGAGGAAGAGGGCTGATATTATTTTTCAGTATATGTATTTGTCTTTTGGCTATCCAAGTTTTTGGCTTTGTTGTTTTCCTTCAACCTGGCTTATGAAGGCTAACATATTGCTGGAGTTTTTTTCTTCCCCTTTCTTTCTGTGATAGAACATGAGTTGTACTTGAATCTTTGGAAGGAGGTCCAGAAGTAAGTCTACTTTGTCTTTAAATAGACTATTTAGTTTGAAGCTCATGGAGAGATTTTTTTGTTCAAAAGGTTCTTATGAAGTTGTGCTGTGTGCATTCCTGGGATAACTTTTATTTTTCATTTTCATTTTATTTTTTAAATTATATAATTTCACCGTCAAACTTGTATTATATATAAGCTAAAATGTAAGGTTTATATGGGCTGGAAGAATGGTTATATACTTATATTTCTTTTTATAGGTCTTTCTTACACGACTAAGAAGCTCGATACAGGTCAGTCATGCGCACGGTTCAAAGTTGCGGTAGTTGTCTATGTTTCTAAAGGTATTTTTTGGCTCGGTATCGTCTTCTGACGAGATACACCGTTACACTAGTTAAGAGCTTCAATTTTTTTAAAGAAAATAATGAAAAAATTCTAAACAATAAGAACAAGAAGATGGACCAATTAAGTTCACAAAAAAACTATCTAGTACACATAGAACTGTCCTAGTGATAAAACAGACATCTCACAAATGTGTCTAATGCTACATTACATAAAATTGAATAGTAAATTATGAAGAAATTTTCAAGTTATACTTAACTAGTACTAATTAATATGTATAAAATATGTATTTTTTTTAATTTCCAAGTAAAGTGGCTGCAATTTTTTAAGCTCTAGTTAACCTAGGTACTTATAACATGCATAACTATTTTTTTGCTAAGTAGTTTAAATATAATTTTATAAGTTGTAGTTAACATGAACGCTAGTTTTATTTTATTTTTTAGTACCAATTTAGGTGCTAGTGAAAATGTTCTAGGTAATTTTTTTTTGTATTTGGCATTTCTCCCTTTTACGCTGAAATTTCTCTGCTATTTGGTCCAAAACCATTCCGCTACGATGATGCGTTGAAATTTCCTTGAAACATATCCTTTACGTGAATAATCACTGATTATTCGACTTGTATCAAGGTTTCGGTCTCGGTCTGATACGTCGAAATATTGGCCGATACGTCGAAACTTTGAACCATGGTCATGCGTGAATACGAAAATTCTGCAAATCTCAAAATATAGGGATTCGGGTGCGGGGGAATCGACAATTATTTTATTATCAAATATGTATATATTTATGTGTCTACTTATATATATAGGATAAAACATTCAAAAAAATAGTCACTATAAGAGAAAAACAAAAAAAATCCAACAAACAATATAACAAAAATAATCAATTTCTAAAAGGCGCTAGGTGGGAGGCAGACGACCAGGGGGTCTAGGCGAGATTTTTTATTTTAAGTCAATTTTAATATTTTATCTTACATTTATTCAAACAAAACAATAATGTAAAGAAAAACAATTTATAATAAAGACATTTGCTTAAAGCTCAAACACATATCTTTAACGTATTAGTTTTATTCATAAACAAGATTGCTATTAAATAATAAAATTTAAAATTTCAAGAATTCAATTCAATATTAAAACTTAAGAAACTAAACATAAATTTAAGAATTATATTGAATTAAACTAAATATTACAAATGTATCGTCATTTATATAATTTAAAATTGGTACAAGTTTAAAAAATTACAACTATAATAAAATTATCCATTTTGACTAGATCTTGTTTACTTCTTGTTTTGATATGATATGCTACAACCTGTTTTATGAATATGGTAAATCAGTAGAAAAATAAATATATCAAGATTTAGTTTGGGTAATTATTAAAAAAAAAAACTCTCTGCTTAGCGTCGCCTTACCCGCCTAGGCCCCGCCTAATTTCTTGGAGGAATTTTTTGGCCTAGGTGAGGCGCTAGGGGGCCTAGCACCTAGGCGGACGTTTTTTAGAACACTGAAAATAATCATAGATAATACAAAACACATAAGTTATAAAGGAGGAGAGAATCCCTAAAGCGTCCCCAAGAATCGGAGCATCTAGTGCGGGAATACTTCAGTTCACCGGGGTAACGAATAATATTTGCTTCGTAGTTACACGAGTGTGTTCTTGTGGCACACTCTAATAAATACTATATATTTATTCCAAATGATAAAGAAATAAAATGAGTAACTTGGTGATCTGGGTCTTCTTTATCAACAACCTGTGCCTAAGTGTAAGAGTTGAGCTTGCAAAAGTTGCAGGAAATGGTGATGTTATTGCATGAGAATCAGGTTTTAATTTACCCATTTAATTTGGCAAGTGTATGTCTGTATGTGTTATACACTAGTAGCTGTGGCACACACTAGGTGTATGCGCTTTTTCTTATCTGTTTTATCTGACTTAGTTGGTTTTGTTTCTTCTCCGAGATCTGTTAAATTTAATTAGTTATGGGTAGTTGTTGTTTGATGGTCAGGTCAGTTTGTGTTTGGTTATGGGTTTGCTTATGTCTGTTTATCTGCTGAATGTTGATATTTTTGTATTGTGGTGATTTTACTTCTGAAGGTTTTTATACGTAATTTTATTTTTAGTTTTGAGTTTCTGTATTCCTAAGTTTCTAATCTACTAGGGAATCTTGAAGCTCTTTTATGTGACTTCCAGTTTAGACTGCTAGGTGCTTAATTTTCGTATTTTTAATTTCTTTTTATAAGTGTTAGGTGCTTAGAAATTTGTGTAAAGCTCAGGTAATTCGTACTCTATTGAGCGTGTACATATGGGGTTCATTTTCAGCCTAATCCAACTAGTTTAGGATAAAAGGCGGCGTTGAGGATTCACATGCTTTTGAGCTTCCATCGCTTTAGATAATTTCTGAAGATTTGTCTGTCTTTGGGAATCTCAAGGGTTCATCAATACTATGATATCTGTCACTTGAATTTAAAGTTCAATTCGTTGTTGTAATCGACAGTAAAAAATGTGGAGAGCTTCTATTGATTCAAGTTGAACTTTCAAAAGAATTCTCGTGGTGTAGGTTCTGTTGTCTCTGTCTTACTAGTGCATGTACACACTTAGTTAAACTCTTCTTTTACATTTCAATTCCACTGTTTTTTAGAACCAATCTATTTGAATATTTTATCAATCTCTAAACCATCAATTTACTTTGCATTTCAACTCTTGAAGACTTGAACATTACAAATTCATGTTGTCTTTCATCATCGGGCTTTAATAATGCTTATAGTGGATAGTGTCATCCAAGTCCATTAGCCTGACCTTGTAAAA
Organism: Panax notoginseng; assembly: GCA_016801055.1. NCBI lineage: Eukaryota > Viridiplantae > Streptophyta > Magnoliopsida > Apiales > Araliaceae > Panax > Panax notoginseng. The sequence continues at coordinate 172,042,856 of CM029019.1, forward strand.
GTTTTTATATGATCCCCGGAAAATTTAAATGTGCCCAAGGAGTCGCATTTGACAATTGAGACACTATGGAATGACAGTGAAGTATATTCATTAAAGAATGCCCCATACTAGCTTAGATAGTCTGTATTGTCATCTGGGGCACAGGTTATGTGATTATGTCTTGCATTAAAATAATATACGGCCTTCTTGTTGAGCTAAAGTATCTATTACTAAATATACTGTATATCTGTGTCATGGTGAAATGACTATATACTAACCTATGAAAAATTAAAAAATAAAACCCAGGACTCTAAAAATTTTTGTACATCACACATCAGTATTTAAGGTTGGTTTATCAATACAAACGTCACTTTTAATTTACCTATTTGGTATCAAAGCTACACTTTGTTTTTGTGATAGCTATGACTTGCATATATTGTCTATGGGTGCTACTAATTAAACCCCCTTACATTTATGTTAATATTGTTCTCTCAATGGTTGAACACTTGCATGGATTACAAGTTTCTTTAATATGATGAACCATTTCATATAGTTGACCATGAAGACTTTTTTAATCCTATTGGGAGTTGTATGGTGATTATTCACGAGTTATTCTTGTTATCTTGCACACTTATTTTACTGATCAAATGTTACAATTATATTTTTTGTTTCTTCTTTTTAATAATGACTTGTTTGCAGGAACCTTGTCTACTATCACATATAAGGATTTATAATAAGTCTGTTTTGGAATGGGAAATCTCAGTTGGCTTGCGTTACAAGGTTAGGAAGTGAACACTACCATAACATTTTCACAATTTTAATTATTTCGTTCTCTTCATTTTAACTCCCATACATAATACTTGTTGATTTTCATTCAGGCATTTACACTTCGTTTCTCTTTCCAGAGATAGAAAAAATATGTTTTATTTGTATAAAAGCAAGTAAAATTTGCTTGTAGTATTTTCCCTAAGTGCTATGCTGTTGCATGTTTACCTGGAAGCTGAATCTTGCATAATTGGTCTTGCAATTTGCATTGTTTATGTAATGACTTGATCCTCTTCCACAGCCAGAGACATTTGTGAAAGTTCGTCCACGTTGTGAAGCACCTCGTCGCGACATGATGTATCCTATGAACTACACTCCCTGCCGCTATGTGAGAATCTCTTGTTTGAGAGGGAATCCCATAGCTATTTTCTTCATTCAGGTGGGCTTTAAAAGTTCTTCTATACCTTTTGATTTTAGATTACAGAATCATTTCACTGTTGGATATATCTTTTATTTTAGTGTTATACATACAAAATACATAACTAACTGAAAGGACTAGTCCTTTTTTTTTCTTCTTCTTCCAGAGTATGAGAAATCCTTACTCCCTTAGAATTGTTATAATCTCATCATGTAAGAATTCTCATATGGTGATTCCTTGTATTTTTGGTTTAGGGGAGTTTCCCAATCTTCTAATTTTTAAATTTTCGTTCATCAAACTATTTTGTTGTCAGTGGTATTTATAAATGCCACCATCCACATAATAGTTTGGTGAACCATGGATTTCTAAAATGGGGGTAATTCTTTTGTCATTTGCTTTGGTTGACCCTTGGCTGCAGTATATTTTGTGTCGTCGTCAATTATTGTGTGTGGACAGTGTTTCATCTAGGCCATTCAATCTTGTTTTGGACAGCCCTAGATGGGTTGGATGGATAATGCCTCCTATCCAACTCTGGCTATGAATCATTCACACCTCCCCCCCATATATATATATATAATATGTCCCCCCTTGATGAGTATATGCCGTATATCTCTTTTTGACTAATTTCAGTTCGCACTTGCATGTTTCTTAATTGCTTGCAGTTGATTGGGGTAACGGTTACTGGTCTTGAACCGGAGTTTCAACCGGTTGTTACTTACTTGTTGCCGCACATAATATCGCAGAAATTAGATGCTCATGATATGCATCTTCAGGTGAAATATATATAATATCAATTGCTGGCACACTTATTTTCTTGTAGCTCCATATATTTTTGCACATTTGCCTTCTGATACCTTTTACATTGAAGTTACTACAAGACATGTCAAACCGGTTGACCGTGTTCCTTCCACAACTGGAGGTCTATTTCTTTAACTCAAGAATGAATTATAAGAGTTCCTTTAGCACCATCTTCTGCCATCTTTTTACTTAAATTTTGACTGTGCGAATTCATGATGTGCAGGCTGAGCTAAATAGCTTTTCAGATGCTGCAGAGCCTAATATACGTTTTCTTGCTATGCTTGCTGGTCCACTTTACCCGATTCTTCACATTGTAAATGAGAGGTTCGTACAAGAGTATTTTTTTATAATGGAAGTGTGTCTTTCAAATTAACTGCAAAGTTTGGTTGAATTGCCTTGGTGATCCTGCTTAAAGTGCATTAGTATATGTAACACTTTTGTGGCATATTAGACTCAGAGGGATGTTAAAATTTTATTTTTTTGAGGAAATTTTATTTGTTTCCCTTTCTGAGGTACTTTTTCGCTTCGTTGGGGTTGTGCAGTATCGAGGCTTTTTGTGGTCGTTTTATTTCAGATCTATACGGAGACTGGAGAGCCGCAAGTGTTTTGTTTTTGTTTTTTTTACAGTTGTACATTTTTGTCTCCCCTTCTCTTATAATATTCTCTCTTGCTATCGGCATACTATTTTCCTATCTAAAAAAGAAACTGAGAGCCTTTCTTTGAGATTTCTGTTTGATCCAATGATATTGTGAAAGAAAGAAACATAATCTTTTAGTTATTATTTATAGTCTATTATTTTTTAAATTGTTTATTTTATTATCTAACCTCAACCCTACAAGAACTAGGCCCGTACAGGCTATTGGGACTTGGCCTGTATCATATGTGGCTATATATAAGGCCTTTAAAGGCTATTAGAAAGATCTTCAACTAGATAGTAATTTTTCCATTGTGTCCCTGACTGGATTTGAATTTTGTACACGAGGGGTAACTACTAGTTATTTGTGTTCACACAATGGGATTTTTTTTAATGCACAATATTGTTCTAATGTTGCAGAGAAACTGCTAGGTTAGCAGGCAGTAGTTCCGACTCTGAAGCTTCTAAGAGCAGTCATCCCTCATCGGCTTTACTTGTTTCCTCTAATTTTGAGGTAGCTGCTGCTCTTTGTTGTCCTTTATTTTTTCATGCATACTTTTTTGCTTTTGGTTTGATGTTAATAATTATAGCCTAGCTACCCCCCTTCTGAGCTGTTTATTGCATGTGGGTGTAGCTTAACTGAGGCTGGTTTAATTTCATTCTCATCTCTATGTATCTCTATTTCTATTTATACAAGTATGCATGTGTGTGTGTATATATATATATATATTTTCACACACACATATATATGTACGTGTATGTGTGTGTGCGTGTGCGCGTGTATGTGTGTACATACATGATTTTCTGTTTTTTCAGTTTTATGTAATAAGGAAATATTGCTTGATGCAGTAAAATGTTTGTGCTGCCAAGTGTCTTCAATGCAAGTTTAAGTCTGGGGGAAGCCCTTTTATGAAAATATTATCCAAGTGCCAGTGCATGTATTTTTTCCTTTGTTTAGCCTGCAGCTAACAAACAAAGATTTTATGCAAATTTAGAAGCACGGTTGTTGAAAGCATCATAATTTAAATGGAACAGTTACTGTTTCCATTTTCACCTACTCCCTCTGTTCCAAAATGAGTTAATTGATATTTTGGTTATTGTATTTATATTTTGGTTACTGAAACTTTTTTTGTTCATTCGCATTATCTAACTAACAAAAATATTTCAAATTAGTGATTTTATAATTTTCCATTTAAAAAATAGACGGCAGTGCTGATTTGGTTAATATTGGACCAGTGTCGGGTGAGTCATTAACTATATGGCCCACATTTAGATTAAAAAAGGAATAAGATGATGATATGGATTAAAAACAAAAATATTCTTTTCTCTATCTTCCCCCTCCCATTCCCCGTATCTTCTTCCTTCTCACAGCATCTCACCACCGGCATCAGCCCTTCGACTCCATCAGTATCACCATCTTTATATTTAAATCAAAGAGATCCATCATGTTGTTTTGAATATCAAAAGGTAAAATTACTTGGCCCCTTCATGTTTAAGATCTGTTACAGGTGACAAGCCAAACATCAAATTGGTTGTGATCATTAGGACCATTGTTGCAGCAGTAACGACTAGATCTTGAGGCAGAGTTTGTGGGGGGAGATTATGGTGTTTGCAGACAGTGAATTTCACAACAAATAGAGGAAAGGAGATTTTTTTGAGGGAAATTTTTGGACATGGGTTTCTTTCTGATTTGGGTTTTGATCCTTTGATGGGTCAATTGATTTCTTATTATTTAGGAATCTGATTTTGGGTTTTAATCAAATCATGTTCGTGCTTATTATTTAGCAAATAAGATTCGGTTGTTTGACGAATTTAAGGTTCTTCGTTATCTGTTCATGTGTAGCCGGTTCTCATGGAACTTTGGCAGGTGACTGTTGTCGCGGTGGGCAGCTGCTGGGGTTTGAACTCCTTGTGCTCTGTTTCCTGTGGATATAGCCGGCCTCCATTGCACTCTCCAGTCGGGCTTTGAAGCTTGTTATACACGAGTTGGTTGTGCGCGTGTGTAGGGGCGTAGTTGTTCTGCACACCTTATTAAAACATCACAGATCCATCTGTCAAATGTCGTTAGCCACATAAGCTTTCCATTAAAATTTTGGACGGAAAATTATAAAATCACTAGTTTGAAATATTTTTGTTAGTTCAATAATGCAAATGTAATAAAAAAAAGTTTCTAGTAATCAAAATGAAAATCGATTCTTAGTACAGTAACCAAATAATCAATTAACCCCGTTCCAAATTATAAGATCAATATTGACTTTTGAAAAGTCAATTTTAAACATTTTTAAACTTGAGATGAATTCATTTAGTAGTTGTCAATACAATTATGAATATCATAAACTACCTAAAAAGTACTTAGTTATAAGATTTATTGTTTTGAAAACTTAAATGAATCATGTCAATTTTAAATTTGAAAATGTCTCAAATTGACTTTTTGAAAGTCTCTTATAACGTGGAACGGAATGAGTATTATTTTTATTAGTGTTAATTTAAGTGGAGTCTGATTCTGACAAAGTAAACTCAGTTACATGGGTCTCTATATATATTTTTTTGTGTTAAGGAAATTTAGTCTGTACATTCTTTTCTTGTGTTCGGTCTGCCAAATTTCTCAAGTGAAGTTTGGAACTACTGCTTATTCACTGGGTATAGGGTAAATTTTGACTTCTCTCTATCTTTTCACCCTTTGTTGTTAATACTTGATTAACTTTTTATACTTCTTTGTCCCATAAACTGAGGTGTATAAATTTATATTAATTTTTTATGTAATTTTTGTAATTGTGCTGTTCTTTGATTTTAGGAGCTTTCTTGTATTGCAGTCGGTGTTTTATTTACTGCTCCATATTTTTTTTAGGTGGGGTTTTTAACGTACAAATAGTTTCATAAATTAATCTGTTAATCAAGATTGTGCAAGTAATCATATTTTTATATTCCCATCCTCAGCCAAGGAGATATCGCACTGCATCACCTATTTTGTTACCCACATCCAGTTCGATAGTGTTCCGTCCAGATGCGATCTTGGTGTTGCTAAGGAAGGCTTATAAGGATTCTAATCTTGGAACTGTTTGCAGAATGGTAATATGTGCTTTATATTTGTTTATTGAGTGAATAGAATTATATATATATATATATATATATATATATATATTTTAATGTATATATATTTATATATAGTTTATACATATATTTTTTTGATTAGAAAATGTAAAAGAAACAATACTATAGATATTCAGAGTATGAGATTTTTTCCAGCATGAATAATGTCATATGGATGCTCAATCTCTCACCTGTTCGATATCTATTTAATTTATTGCAGGCTTCTAGAATACTACTGAAGTTCGTAGAGCCCATTGCAGTGCAAAAATCATCTGTTCCCTCTGACGCCACCCCATTTGTTTTTGATGAGGCATCAATATCTGAACCAGCTAGTCCTGTTCGTGTAGTTGATTACTCAAACTTGTTTGGAGAGGAGTTCCAGATACCAGATGATCATTGGGACTCTAGCTATCTTAATGTCTTAGATATTAGGGCGGTGGAAGAAGGAGTTTTGCATGTTCTCTATTCTTGTGCATCACAGGTGGGCCAATGTCAGAATTGTCCCTGCAGGAACTAAATCTTACTCATAGACATGCTCCTTTTCTGCCTTCTTCACCAATATAATCTTTGATTGTACCTGTGTTACAGCCTTTGTTCTGCAGCAAGTTGGCGGATAGCACTTCTGACTTTTGGGCAGCATTGCCACTTGTACAAGCATTACTTCCAGGTTGTTTTTTCAGTCGCGCTTTTCAGGATAACTGCTAAATACTAGTGTTTAGGGAATTTGAGTCTTCATTCTCTTTGAATTCGTTTTACAATTGATAGATTAAGACCTTCTTGATTGATCCTTGCAAAACAGAATGATGGCTGCTCTCATTTCTACGTATTAATACCTATACTCATAGTTAATAATTCTATTACTATAAACTTTTGCTTCCAGTAGAAGCAATTCACATTCTTCGCAGCACTGCTGTTTGTAGTTTCTAATAGTTACATAATTTGAAAAACTTGATAAGTGCTCCTTATGTTGTGTTGTAGCACTTCGTCCTAATGTCAGTAGCCCTGATCAAGTTGATGATAATTTCACTCCGTGGAAACAACCCTTTGTACAACATGCCTTATCACAGGTTGTACTCTGTTTTTAAATTTATGCCAGTTTTTACTGTTGGATAGAGATTTTTCTGAGCTTTGTGGTCATATTGCAGATTGTGGCGGCATCATCTTCAGCAGTTTATCATCCCCTGCTTCGAGGGTGCGCAGGTTACTTGTCATCGTTTTCACCATCACATGTTGGTCACTTATGCTTACCTTTCCGCTTCACATTTTCCTTTGAGAAATTTAACTGCTTTGTCTTGATCAATACCTGAAGTTTGTGTACATTACCAAGAAAATCACATATTGTGTCAGATATAATTGCAAGGTTAATTAACCTTGCACATTACTAAATTGTAATAAAATACGTCTGGAGTCTTTGAACAATAAATGTCAAATGATTTGTTCCATGTAGCTTAAACATGTATCCTTTGTTACTTGCAAAGTTACATAGAATATTATATACTTGTTATTAGAATTGTATGTGTAAGATAAATTATTATCTTCATATCTTGTTCTTGTGAATGTATTGCATCTATTTCTGTTGTATCTATCTATAGATCACATGTTGCAATTCTTTTTCCTTTTATTTTGATAAGTAAAAAATATATTATTAACAGCTGCCAAAGTGGGGACAGAACCCATATTCAAACCCACAAAAAATTAGCCATACAATAAGAAAAAGCCGATACCAAACGGAGCAGACCTCCTGAATCCCTAACCAAAATCCCAACCGTTGTACACATATCCTGCCAAGATCTACAAAAATCTATTTCAGTCTAATATCATCTCGGTCATAAAAAACGTGATCAAAGACCTAGAAAATCCTCCTAAACCCCAAAAAACATTTAACTCAGCATCATACCACTGATTTTGCATACTGGAAGTGCCACCCTCAGAAGTAAGCTTCTATTTTGTTCCCTCCACATTTCCCGCATCAAGCATAATGCATATGGGACCCACATCCCATTTCTTCCCACAAAATTTTCCTTCGCTTAGATTTCTGAAGCTTGTATCTTACCCATGAATTATATGGAAATAGAATGTCAGGTTATTAAATAAATGGTGCGATAGTATGAAAACCCTCATGGTTTTCTTTGGGAACTTAACTTTCTAATAATATGACATTCTTCACAGGCTAAGGCTGCATGTGTCCTCATTGATCTGTGCTCTAGTGTGCTCGCACCATGGATGGCTCAAGTGATTGCAAAGGTTGTACAAATTATTGCCGTCTGTCCTACTGTACTTTTGGATACACCTTTGTTTGATTCTATGTGGAAACCTCCTCACTTTTGGACCTATTCTAATACAGGTGGACCTGACTCTGGAGCTTCTGGAAGATCTTTTGGGTGTAATCCAAGTATATTACACTTGTTATGCACTTTACAAATCCTTGATATAATGCTTCAATGTTTTTTTTTCAAAAGCTTATTGTAGTCTACAGTTTCAAGAATAAGTTTCCATGGATCAGATCAGTTTGTGTTTGCAGTCAGTTATATTCTCATTTCTGCATTACCTGGTGTAAATATATTACATGCTAATATGAATGGTTTACAGCAGCACTCTGGAAGGCCAGAGGAATCTCTAAGATGCGACCTATGCTGCTGATATTCTATCTTAATTTAATGTCTTATAGATCCCTTAAGAACAGTATGGTTATAAATTGACGATTTTATATTACTTCCATGTGCGCTTCCATATAACTACTACTCTTTCACCGGGCTACATAGCATTCAGTCCCAACTCGTAGGCAACATCTTAGTTGTCCAATTTAATGCTAACATCTTAGTTTATCTTAAATGCCTTATCGTTGTGTAATGTTTTTTTAGGGTGCTCGTCATTCGTTAACTCGTGCTCGTGCTGCCCTCAAATATATTGTGTTGGCTCTATCTGGGCATATGGATGATATTATGGCAAGATATAAGGTATTTACACCATGCATTGGCCTTTTTCATTCTTCTATTTTGTAAGGTTACCAGTAGCAAGTTTTCTGTGCAAAGAAGCCTACCAAACTTTCCCAGGGAGTGGACCGCTAGGTTTTAAACTTGGGCTCCATTTCTTTCAAGGTTTTTTTCCCCCTGAAAACATTTTTTAAGATGTCGTTTTAGTGAAACTGGTACTTTTTTTGATGTCTGGTTGACAAACATGGGACTGAGTCCATTAGCAAATAATCCACAATCCAAAGAAATGTTTATATATGTTTCAGTGTTCCATCATACGCGATCAATAAAAAGGAACATCTTTTCACTGCAAATCACTGAGAGATATTCATGCCTCAACATGCTTCTTTTGATACCAATTTTGTTGTGTAGAAAGCAATACTCAATTTTTTGTTTATAATTCCCTTGATAATTTCATCTCAATTACATTGGTTTGTGTTTGTATACACAAGTATATTTATGGTAATCTCTAATTACAGCTATCTATACACAATAATTATGGGATATGCCTAACTATAATTATGGAAACCATATCATATCTTTTAACACTCCCCCTCAAGTTGGTGTATAGATACACCAACTTGAAATACAATGGATGAAACATCTTAGTACTAAGACCCTTAGTCAAAGTATCAGCAAGCTGATGCTCTGTTTTGACAAAAGGTAAGCAAATAAGACTACTAGTTAACTTTTATTTAATGAAGTGTCTGTGGATCTCAATGTGCTTTGTTTGGGTCTTTTGCAATACTAATAGCTGCCTTATTATCACAAAATAGCTGCATAGCCCTTTTAGTTGTAATACCCAAATTTTCTAGCAAGGTTCGAAGTCACATTAGTTCAAATATACCCAAGGCTATAGCTCGATATTCGGCTTCAGCATTGGATCTTGCCACCACAGATTGTTTCTTACTGCGCCAAGTAACGAGATTGCCTCCAACAAATAAACAGTAACCCGAAGTAGAACGACGATCCTCTATAGAGTCAACCCAATCTGAGTCGGAAAACGCTTCAACTCTCATATGACCATGTGGTGCGAACAATAAGTCTTTTCCGGGAGTAGACTTGAGATACCTCAGAATTCTGTAGATAGTTTCCATATGACAATGTCGAGGATCATGCATATACTGACTCACTATTCCCACATCACAGGTCTAATATGAGAAAGGTATATCAATCGTCCCACCAAACGTTGATATCTTTCTTTTATCAACCGTAGGTCCTGTGCCACCTATTAGATGATGATTGACTTCAATAGGAGAATCAACAGGCTTACATCCCAACATGCCAGTTTCTGTTAAAAGATCAAGTACATATTTCCTTTGAGATAGAAAAATTCTACTGGAAGATCTTGCAACTTCAATACCAAGGAAATATTTCAAAGGACCAATATCTTTGATCTCAAATTCTTTGGTCAGATTTGCCTTGAGATTAACTATCTCTTCTCTATCATCTCCTGTCACCACAATGTCATCAACATAAACAATAAGAATGGTAGTCTTCCCTTTTATCTGTTCGACAAATAAAGTATGATCTGCTCGACGTTGCTTGTACTCAAATCTTATCATTGTTTTGTAGATTTTACCAAACTAGGCTCTAGGAGATTGCTTCAAACCATATAAAGCTTTTCGCATCTTAAAACCTTACCATTGGTGGCTGATGAAGTAAAACCAGGGGGTATTTCCATGTATACTTCCTCCTCCAAGTTATCATGAAGGAACACATTTTTCACATCTAATTGTTGAAGATCCCAACCGAAGTTTGCTACACATGAGATTATAGTACGAACAGAGTTCATCTTCGCCACTGGAGCAAATGTCTCCTGGTAATCAATCTCATGAGTCTGAGTATACCCTTTTGCAACTATCTGGTTTCTGTTTGAATGTATATACCCATTTGCAACCAACTAGTTTTTTTCTTTAAGGAAGAGTAACTAGTTCCAATGTATCATTCTTTTTCAGGATATTCATCTCTTCAATCATATCATGTTTCCAATTCTCATCACTAATTACTTTTCTCCACCCTTGAGGAACAAATATTGAAGATAGGGAAGAAATAAAGGAGTGGTAGGATGCTAATCCCTTTTCTAAGAGCAATAGGAATGTCAGTATTATCAGAAGAACAAGTAAGATTAGGATTTTCACCATTAGTATTATCAAGGCTAAGTTCTGAGCAGGGTTGGTGTAGTGGTGCAGAAATGACGATTTTATTCTTGCCTCTTTGAACATAAATCCTAAACTCAGACTCATTATGTCTAGCATATTGTAATTGTGACTACCCCTGTGAAGATGTATCAGAAACAACAATAGGAGCAGGGGAGGAATTTATAGGATAAGTTGATATAGTACTTTTAATACCAGCCTCAAGGGGAAACTTCTCCTCAGCAATAACATCCTCCCCCTGAGGAGAAGGTGAGGAAGAATAAAAAGGTTCCGACTCCCAAAACGTGACATCACGAGTGACAAAAACTGTGTGAAGGAGGGTGATAACATTTGTAACCTTTTTGGGTGGGAGAATACCTAATGAAAATACACCTAAGAGTTTTGAGATCTAGTTTTCCCCGAGTGGGAGATTTATCATGGACATAACACACAACCAAAAACTCGAGGCCAAAGAGAAGGACTTGTTGTGTGTTGGAGGAAAGAAATAGGACATCTGTTCCCAAGAATTGTAGAGGGAAGCCGATTTATAGGAAATGCAGCAGTTAGAACGACATCTCCCCATAGAAATTTATAGAAATTTAGACGTGTTCATAGTGAACATAAGAGTGCGTGCTATCTCTAGTAAGTGTTTGCTTTTTTTTTCTGCCATCCCATTTTGTTATGTGGTTTTGACACATGAGGTTTGAAGTATGATGCCATGTTGAGAGAGATAGGATGCAAAAGTATTATTATTACTATATTCCCGACCATTATCGCTATGGAGAATCTTGACTTTAGTTTCAAATTGGGTTTGAATCATATGAAAATTTTGAAAACAATTAAACACCTCATTTTTGGAATGAAGAAGATAAATCCAAGTTGTACAAGAATATCAATCAATAAAAGTAACAAACCATCTATGACTAGAACGGAAGACGACTCGAGAGGGTCTCCACACATTAGTATGTATAACAGCAAAAGGTTCAAAATGTCGACTGTTAATAGCAAAATAAATAGAACGTTTGTGTTTACCTAATTCACACGATTCACACGAAAATTGATTTTGGTGACACTGTTTAATTAAAGAGGGAAATAAAGATTCTAGCACTGATAAAAGAGAATGTCCTAAACGTCGATGTCATTTATGAAGAGAAGTCGGGTTAGATTTAGAAGTAGATTGAAGAGCCTGAGTAGCAGTCCCATATGTAATTAGAGGCATGTTAGACGTGGGAACATCCAAATATTATAGACCACCAACTGCACTACCACTGCCAATCTTCTGTCCCGTCACCAATTCCTGAAAAATACAATGAGTTAGGAAAAAGATGACTGAGCAATGTAAGAATTTGGTAAGGCGTTGGACAAATAATAAGTTTGCGGTAAATGAACGGATATGAAGAGCAAATGATAATGTTAATGAAGGAGTACAAATTACTGAACCATTCCCGAAGATGGGAGAAAAAGAACCATCAGCTACTCGAACCTTGTTTTTTTTCAGAACAAGGCGTGTATGAGGTAAAGAGATTGAAGGACCCAGTTATATGCTCTGAAGCACCCGTGTCAATGATCCAACTAAGGCAAGTAGATGAGACAATAAGAGCACAGGAGTTTATACCTAATTATGCACAATGAGAAATAGTACCTGCACTATTTCGAATCAACTGCCCTTTATTTGTTTCAGTAGTACTAACACTATTAATGGAACTAGATTCTGTCATGATGAGGCAATAGGAGCAACAAGAATATTCAAGGAAATATCAACAAGGATAATATAAAGGCTCAAAAAATGGCAGAGAGTAATTCTAGTAAACCAAAGTAGTGCAATTAATTGTACTACACTTTAAAACTCACTCTTATGTTAGCCACTTCAATTAGCAACAAAGAAGCTTATATGTCAGAGAGTGCAGACTGTTCAGTACAGTAAGCAATCAAACATTCTATCAGAAAACTAGTACAGAAGCTTTGAAGAACTAACAGTAAGCACCACATGGCCACACGAACTAACAGTAAGCTCAACACCAAGCAAATCTTAATTTCACTCTATAAGACCATTGTAGATGGCAACAGGAGAGAGAAACGACCACCCTGGAAGAAACCGAGACTTTTTACCAATGATGGCGCGTGGCGTCAGCAGCAGGCGCGTGGGTAAATGGGTGTCGGAGAATTTTTTTTGGTGGTGGTCGCCTCAATAGCAACTGATCTTTCTAGGCTAGGTTTATGAAGAAAAATACGAGTAGCGAGATAGTTTCTGTTAATGGAACATAGCTTCTGTTAATGAGTAGCAGCGAGATAGCTTTGTTAATGGAACATAGCTTTGATACCATGTAGAAAGCAATACTCAGAATTTTTTGTTTATAATTCCCTTGATAATTTCATCTCAATTATATCGGTTTATATACATAAGTATATTTATGGTAATCTCTTGTACACAATAATTATGGGATATGACTCACTATAATTGAATCCATATCATATCTTCTAAAATGTTTGAATGAGAGGGCTCCCCATATAAACGAGTAAATTTTCACCATGTTATCTATAGAATCTAATGAATTCAAAATCAGATTATAGAAGAATCAAATTCTCATTGTGAATTCTATTTACACAAAAAGTCAAAAAATTTGCAGGCCTACACACCTAGGGAGGGGAGGGGAGGGGAGGGGAGGGAACACATGAGATTACAGATATAGGGGTATTTTGTATGAAATTGAAATAGAAATTGATGAACGAAAGGTGAAGTAGAGAAGTATTTTAAATTTTTTCAAGAAAAAAGTGAGATGGAAGAGTGTTCTGATGTTAATTTTTTTCGTTACCAGATTAGATGTGGGTATTTCCTGAATAGACATGTTAATGTGATGAATAGAGTTGAAGGACAGAATGAGAAGCGAGAAAAAAGAAAAGGGGAGAGAAAAGAGTCTTGCTATTAAAAGAGAGAGAGAGAGAGAGAGAGTTCAGAGCTGGCTTTTTGTGGAAAACAACTTAACGACCTCAAATCAGTAAGTTGTTCTCCTTAAATTTGGTATGATTTTCTTATGACTCGTATATCATTTGTTGTTGACCATGTTGTGTAACATTTTCAGTGTTCTAAAAGTCGCTAGTCGGTCCCAGGTCGGTTGGTTACCGACTAGAGACTAGGGGTTTAGTCGGGGAATAATCAGCTAGTCGGATTTTTAATTATTTTTTTAAAATATATATTTTCCTTCCTCCTTCATAAGTTATGAGTAAGTAGAATAACATAAGTAACACAAATCATCAAATAAAAACATGGAAACTAAGTAAAACCAAATAGTTTGACACTCTAAGTTCAAAACCAATTAACCAAATGAAACTAAGTAACACAAAATCAATAGTCAATCACTCCTCTTCTCCATATCACTCCAAGACTTGCTCTCCATCGGACTCAAACTCATAATCCTCATCTTCCTCTTCGTTGTCATCATTTTCCAACATAAACTCGTCTTCATTTAGTTCTCGAACATTTATACCACTTCTTCTAGGTAGAAGGACCCCATCCGCTCCCATTTTTTCCGATTTTCCCCGACTTGTTCCGATTTTTCCTGACTTGTTCCGATTTTCCCCGATTTGTTCCGATTTTTTGATTTATTCCGACTGGACGACTTTCCCGACTAGTCGCCGACTGGAGTCCGACTAAGTCGGCCAGCGACTAAATCAAAGGACTAGGCCCTAGTCGAATCGTTGAGGCTCCGACCCCGACTTAGTCGCCGACTTTTCGAACACTGAACATTTCAAAAACGAAAATGCAGAAAAATCCTTTTATGAGAAACAAATGGATCCTTAATGATGCAATTGTGTTCTTTCTTGGAATTTTGTGTTGTTGCATCTCATTAGCTTATATTTATAACTGGAGATATTAATTGAACCAAAACAACATATTTTGTTGAATTGTCAGATCTGATTTGTCCTAACCTATTTAATCTGTGTGATTTCAGGAGGTTAAGCATCGGATTCTCTTTCTTGTCGAGATGTTGGAACCCTTTCTTGATCCAGCTATAACCCCCTTAAAGAGCATGATAGCCTTTGGAAACGTATCTCAGATCTATCTTGAAAAACAGGAAAACACTTGTGCAATTGCACTCAATGTGATTCGCACAGCAGTAAGAAAGTCTGCTGTTCTTCCATCCTTGGAATCTGAATGGAGGCGTGGATCAGTTGCCCCTAGGTCATTTAACTTGCATCATAGTTTTGTGTATATTGCCTGAAGTTTCTTGACACGGAGTGTTTTTAAGTGATCTTTGCTTCTAATATATACGGTTCGGTTAGCAAATACAGAGATACCTACTTTTAAGGGTTGGATAGTAAGTATTCACGTAGATTATCTGGCTCGCTTGATCATAAATCATCTGTGGCTTGCGACCATCCATGTAGAATTTAACATCATATGCAGACCTGTAAGGATAAGATTCATGTTTGGAACTAATTGAAATATGACCCATTTGGAGTAGCTAATTACCAGTTCCCTATATATTTATGGCTAAGATGTAGTGTATATGAAAATTTATCAAGTCTGACTTGCTTATCAAAAAAATAATATAAAATTATTAAGTCAGACATTGGCTTTTGTATTACTTGAATCAAAAATCCATTACGGTCATGTGAAGTTCTACGTTGATTATTTATTATAATATTTATAAACTTGAGAAATCATTAGTCAATTTTATCCAATTTTGTCATAATATAATCGAGTTTTTAAGTGATACCCTTGCAATATGACAAATCAGTAACGACTCTATGTTTATCTTGCAGTGTACTTCTTTCAATCTTGGAACCTCACATGCAATTACCTCCTGATATCGATCTTCGCAAGTTTTTTGTCTCTGAGCCTTTAGAGCCACAAGCATCAAATGCCCCACCTCTTTCTTCTGGCCTTAGCAATGGAGGAGTTTCTGCAAAATTGAATAGCCAAGATGACGCTGATGGAAAAGCAGATGTTTCTGATACTTCAAAGATTGACATTTTTGATGATGTCAGTCTTGTTTTTGCCCCTCCTGAACTTAGGAGCACAACACTTACAAATGTTTGTGGCAGCCCCGATAAGAGGAGCTTAGATTTGAGCCATTCCAATGTGGGCATAGAGGAAAAACATGTAATTGAGAAAAATGTAAACCGCCAGTTTCACAACAGTATAGGTTTGGATACCGATTATGCTATTGAACATTCTGACTTGCATGCAGATTATCTACAACTTATGTCCTATCGCGACTCTGAGTTGTGGGCTTCTGAGTTTAGGCATTTGGCTTTTGATTTGCACTCTCAGAATGAGAGTACTCCTGAGAGTCATTCTGCTGCTATTGATGCTTTACTTTTGGCAGCAGAATGTTATGTCAATCCTTTCTTTCTGATGTCTTTCAAACAATCTGCAAAGGTCAATCAAACGACAGATAATTGTAGGATCAATGGAAAATATGAATTTGCAGATCTCAGAAGGGTTCTGGAAGAGAGCCACAACAACTTGGAAACCATATCTCATCTTGAAAGGAAAAGGGACACAATTGTTCTTCAGATATTACTTGAGGCTGCCAAATTAGACATAGAATATGGGGGGACATTATCAGATGGGGAACCCTGTTCATCAGGTACTGAAGGAAATGAAGAAGTTATAAACTTGTCAGAGCATGATAATTTATATGTTGATGCCATCACCTTGGTTCGACAGAATCAAGAATTGTTGTGCAACTTTCTTATACAGCGTTTGCTACGGGAGAAAAATTCCACGCATGAAGTGCTCATGCAGAGTCTTGTATTCTTGTTGCACTCAGCTACTAAGCTGTTCTGTACGCCTGAAAACGTAATTGATATCACATTAGAATCTGCTGAGTTCTTCAATGGGCTGCTGATGTCTTTTTATTATCAGTTCAAAGAAGGGAATTTGCAGTTGGATCCAATTAAGGTACATGAGGTACAACGTCGTTGGGTGCTTCTCCAAAGGCTGGTAATTGCTTCAAGCGGTGATGAAGAAGGGCTAGATAAATCAATCAGTATGAACAATGGTTTTCAGTTTGCGAACCTGATTCCTCCTTCTGCCTGGATACAGAGAATACCTACATTTTCTTCTTCTTCCTCTCCTCTGGTTCGGTTTCTTGGTTGGATGGCAGTATCTCGTAATGCCAAAGTGTATCAGAAGGAGAGGCTGTTCCTTGCTTCAGATCTGTCACAGCTGATGTACTTGTTGTCAATTTTTTCAGATGAACTTGCAGTAGTAGATAACATTGTTAATCAAAAAGATGAAAACATGAATATTAAACAACAAGGACTTAAACAACATATAGGTACTGACAAAGGACTCAAACTTCCAGGTCAACAATATGAAGATCAATCTTTTCGAGTCATGCACCCTGATATTAGTCAGGTCTTTCCTAATATGAGGAAACATTTTGAATCATTTGGAGAAATCATATTGGAGGCAGTTGGATTGCAATTGAGATCTCTGTCCTCTAGTGTTGTTCCAGATTTGTTGTGTTGGTTTTCTGATTTATGTTCGTGGCCTTTTCTTCAAAAAGATAAGGACATGCTTTCTTCTGCACATAATTCTGATATATTCAAAGGTTTTGTTGGAAAGAATGCAAGAGCAATCATCCTATACGTACTAGAAGCTATTGTGATTGAACACATGGAAGCTATGGTGCCTGAAGTACCTAGAGTTGTACAAGTACTGGTATCCCTGTGTCAGACCTCATACTGTGATGTGGCATTTCTTGAGTCGATATTGGGATTGTTAAATCCAATTATAACGTATTCTTTACATAAGGTGTCTGATGAGGAAAAACTATTGATTGATGATTCATGTCTTAATTTTGAATCGTTATGCTTTGATGAACTTTTCTGTAATCTTAGATCCAACAATGACGATCAGGAAAATTCAGCAAAAAGTGAATTCAGCAGGCCACTAACAATTTTTATATTGGGCTCTGTTTTTCCTGACTTGACCTTCAATCGTAAAAGGGAAATCTTACAGTCCTTGATCTTCTGGGCTGATTTCGCTGCTTTTGAGCCGACAACTTCTTTTCATGACTACATATGTGCGTTTCAGACTATTATGGAGAGTTGTAAACTTTTGCTAGTTGAAACTTTAAGAATATGGGGCGTCATTCCACTTAAGATGCCTCTACATTCTGATACAAGCATTTGTGCACCCTCTGATGATACCTCTGAATCACATTCATGGTTTCTAAACGATGTTTGCAATAATAGCAGTTTTTCAACTTCTGTGTATGAGAAAGTGGAAAACAACTATGATGATGCTGGTATAGTGAATCGAAGGGTATGTCATTTATCAGTTGAGGAAGCTATAAGTTTTTCGGAAGACTTAGAGGATCTCATTTCCAATCTTAATCCTACTATTGAGCTCTGTTCGAAACTTCACTATCAGCTGGCTAAGAACCTGACACTCACATCAACACAGTGTTTTATGTACTCAAGATGCTTATCCTCAATTGCAGAAAATGTTTCCATTTCTGCAGGTGTTGAAAAGGAGAATGTCCTTCCATCTGACTTGACTGATAATTTCCCAGTTCATTGGAGAATAAGTCTTGAAGGACTAGCTGAAATGATTGTGGTGCTTCTAGAAACCCGTTGCTGGGAGGTAGCATCTATAATGCTCGACTGTGTACTTGGAATGCCTCTGTGCTTTTGTTTGGATAATGTTATCGGTTCCATATGTTCTGCAATAAAGACCCTTTCATGCAGTGCACCGAAAATTGCTTGGCGGTTGCAGACAGATAAGTGGTTGTCATCCTTACTCGCGAGAGGTATCCATAGCCATCATGAAAGTGAAATTCCATTGGTCGATTTGCTATCTGCAATGCTTGGTCATCCTGAACCAGAGCAACGCTTTATTGCACTCAACCACTTGGGGAAACTTGTATGTCGAGATGTAGATGGCGGGACAGCATTTTTGCCTTCTTCTACTTACAATAAGTTAACTCTACCTAAATTAGTTATTTCCAGTTGTCATGCAATATCATCCCCTCTTATTTCAAGTACATGGGATCGGGTAGTTGTGGTAGCATCATCTGACAAGTCATTACCTTTAAGAACTCGTGCAATAGCGCTTCTTGTAAGCTATGTTCCATTTGCTGAGCGGCATCAGCTGCAATCTCTTCTCACCGCAGCCGATCGCATCCTTCATGGTTTAACAAATCTTGCACACCCAACGTGTGAAGGGCCATTGATACAAATTTCATTAGCACTCATTGCCAGTGTTTGCCTCTATTCTCCAGCTGAAGATATTTCTTTGATTCCTCAGATTGTTTGGACAAATATTGAGACTTTAGGGAAGTTAGAAACTGGTATGGTTAATTTCTCTCCGTAATAATAAAAATAATTCTAAAACAATATGAAACACATGTTATAAATTTTTCCTCATTCTTTGTTCTTGTAAATTGTTTGTAGAAAGGAGGATAGGTGATCTTGAGAAAAAGGCCTGCCAAGCTTTATGTAGATTGAAAGATGAAGGAGATGACGCTAAAGAGGTAATTGGGATGCAGCTTCATTCTTGATATTATATTTTACTAGGACAGAGAATATCTAGACCTAGGAGACTTGCACTAAGAAATTATTATTAATAACTTTTTCTAGGTTATTGTTTTTAGCACAATGAAATATTTCTTTTATATACATTGACCTTGTACTGTTTAACTGAATTGGTATTTTGCATCTAAGATCCTGAAAGAAGTGTTTTCTTCAAGTTCTCCTAGACAAGTGGACCCAGATTTTGGAAGTACACGTGAATCAATTCTTCAGGTAAGAAATATTACTTAATTCACATGGATGAGTTAAGCTATGGATATTTCTACTTTTTAAGAGTTCTTAGTTCAAGAAAAAGCATAAGACTTTCTTGCTTCCAATGAATTTGGGGTGTTTTATATTGAACGCCTTAGTACTATTTAACTGAATGTGTTAGTGCTTGTAGATGCATTGTAAGTCTGACATCTGTACTTGATCAGATGTCTTGATCGAGAGCATTATATGCATGCTTCATGTATTAACAAAGTTATCACAGGAGAGTAAAGTTCAACCGTACTTGGTACGTTAGCCTTGTGAAAAATTGTTTTGATCAATAGATGAGTTGTCCGTATCATAGTTATCATAGACCTTATTTGAGTGTCTTGTTTGTATCAGAAATGTTCACTACCAGCCCTTACGTAAGTAATGAAGTTTTTGGTTGTGTTCTGTTGCAGGAAGTCTTTGGTAGTTACCCCAGGGTGTATATGTCTATATGATATGGGCCAAATGATGTGTATACGCGCACGTGCACGTGCACACGTACTATCACACATTTATATTTGGAGGATGGTTGGGTCCGTTCAACTGTGGCTATGGATCTTTTCTGATATATATAAATATATTTAGTTATAAGTAAAATTTTACTCGAATAGACGTGGTATCTAGCGAGATGATATATTGATAGGGCACTAGCTAAATTGCCATAAAAGGAAGCGTATTAATTGGGAATAGATATGACTTGGCTTTGATGGATAGTGGAATGGAAGAAAAACATGTGGACCTCTGCTTTTGTGATTATGCATCACATCAGAACATGTCTGGTGGAGTCATTTTTCTTTCTTTTGTGTTGTCCTCCGCTTTGACTGCCTTTTGGGGGTATTTCTTTGTTCATCTTTGTAGGGATTGGAGAGTTTCTCTTTCTTGGCAGTTTTCTTCAGGGTGGGTGAACTCCTTGTCCCCCATCTGCTCTTTTTCTCTATAGTCATCTAATAATTTTATATTTCCTAAAAAGAAAAAAGCACGTGTCTGGTCACTAGTGGAATTTGGGAAGTTAGGAGGGGGTTTTCTATTCCTGGACATACCTGTGTAATTTGAGCATACATGAAATTTCGCCCTAGTGACTTTGCCAGCAGCCCAGCACGTGCATGTGCTATTTTTTCTTTTAAAATTCTTTTATCTTAGTTTATTTCTAACTTATAATGACTAATTCTGTAAAAATTCTACAACTCTACCAGGAAATTTCAAAAAATTGTATGAATAATGATGTGATACGATCAGAATGTAGGAAAAATTGTATGAATGGTGGTGTGATAGGATCAACTCTATCTTTGTTTGCTTATTTGCGTCTTAGTGTATCCCTTTTATATTTCGACGGAAAAAAAATCCTTAATAGCGAATGTAAGATGTCTTCCTTCTCTTCTGTTCCAGTTCTATGGTAACATAATTAAAAATATAAATGAAAATGAATGAATGGATTTTTAAATCCTTTTTCTTTTCTTGTTTCTGGTTTGTCTCTGTGATATAATATTCTGGAATTTATATCCTTTTCCTGGTGTATTTCATCTGTGTTGTCCATAAGTTTTAGTTGGCCTATGTTGCGCTTCATTTTCAAGTTAATAGTTCATTTTCTGTGGGCAGGTTCTTGCCAATTTAACTTCTGTGCAGTCATACTTCAATTTCTTCTCGAAGAAAACTGAAGAAAAGGTTATGGTAAGACTTGATATCAATGTTAATATTTTTGTTATTGTTGATTTTCTTAATCAAGTGAGTTGCTTGAATGGATCATAGGAACTTGAGGAGGCTGAAATGGAAATGGACCTTATCCAGAAAGAACTGGGGCTACAGGAGTCATCTAAACATCCCAAAGATTCACATCAGCATTCTGTTCTTCCTAGTAATTATTTCCGTCTCTAAAGTTGGCAAATCCAAATTTTATAGTACATCAGAATTTGTTTTTTATAAGCTGATAGCTATCATACCACTTTGTGTCATGCAGATACTGTAAATGATGATAACCGTCTTCAGCAAATCAGAGATGGCATCCAATCCTTGTATGCATATCTTCAGTTGTTAATTACAACTAGAGAGGACTCCATTTCTCAGTATCTAACTTTTTTATAATTACTATCATATATTACCTCCTGGCAAAATATAGCAGCATTTTCTTTTGCATTTTGCATTGATTTTTTCGAATGGAGGAAGATCTTATCATTGCTCGTCATAAAGAATTGGACTGTCCAGAAGCACTTAGCTTAGCTAGAACAGAACATCTATAAGTTTCATTACCTTTGTTCTGACCTTGAGCCTCCAAATTAAATTTATTTGAAATTACTTTTTTTTTAGTAAGTTTTTTTTAATAAGTATTCAAAGAACCTTACCTTTGGTTTAGAACACTTTCTTAGCACTGGTGATAGGTTCATAAATATTATGTTATTAGTTCAATTTTTTGCTTCTCAATATTCCAAATGCTCAGGTTTTCCAGAGCTGATTTGTGTTTTGTTTATATATATATATATATATATATATATATATATATATATATATATATGAATTTTTCTTTATTAACAGAGAAAAGTCGAAACTCAAAGAAGAGATAATAGCCCGCAGGCAAAAAAAGCTACTTGTGAGACGTGCCCGCCAAAAATATTTAGAAGAGGCAGCTGTACGAGAAGCAGAACTTCTTCAGCAACTAGATAGGTTTCACCTCCGATTTCCTCATCTTATGCCCCTAATTGTGTAATAGTAATTTCATGGATATAATTACTGAATGATCTTAGTAATACCCCTCCTGTGTGCTAGAGAGAGGACAACTGAAGTTGAAAGGGAGATTGAAAGACAACGGTTGCTGGAACTTGAGCGTGCTAAAACCAGAGAACTTCATCACAATCTTGATATGGAGAAAGAAAAGCAAACTCAGGCAAGATGAAAAGATCATGATTGATCCTCATTTCAGTCCATTTAGATTACCAAACTCGGTTGTGTATTTCCACCAATTATATATGGCTAAAAATTGCCAATATCTGGTTTGTCCAAGACCTTTATGCATGTTTTTCTGTTTTATGGTTTGAAAGTACACCCTTTCTCGAGGTTTTGGTACACAAACAATGCAGAACCTCCATGATAGTGGATTAGTGGTCCTGCTTATTTGTCCCAAACATGATAAGCAAGATTGGCTTACACATTATATATTTAACATATACATACGTATATATGTTATCACATAGACAAATCCATATAATGCATACAACAAGAGATTTTTTTTACTCACTGAAAAGGCGAGATATATTCCTTAGAAATGGAAATATCGCAATTTTATAGATGCACTTAAACTATCATATGCATAGGTATTTATAATTTTATTGTTTGTTGCATTATATTGATGACTTTTGTGATTTCGCTAATGTGTTTAGATATACTTGCATGCTGGGGATCAGCTTGTACACTAATTGATAACATACTATGCCAATAGGGTCTTGTTTTGACCCCTGCTCTAGATTGAGCATTCAACCTAGTCACTATTTTTAAGTGCAATGTTTTTTTCTTTTCTATTCCATTATATTATCATGAAGACCTGTGCTCAAGCATTCCTTCGAGATGGGTGCTTATTAGTTACAGTTACTATACATCTGTTTTAATTTTTTGTAAGTTTCTATCTTCCATGATAAATACTCTGCCAATTCAGATAATTTCTAAACGAGGTTGTTTTGAATGGGGAAGTATAATGATTATACTCCAGAATATTGGAGATTTATATTGGAACATATTTTAATATTTTTATTCTATTACTGTTTGCATAGCTTCGAAGTTGTCAAATTGGAATCAATAAACCATTTATTACATTTGGGGTCATTAGAATATTGGTTAAGATAATTTAATGTTTATTTTACTGTAGAGAGAACTCCAACGGGAGCTAGAGCAAGCAGAATCTGGACTCCGCCCATCAAGACGGGAATTTCCTTCCTCCACTCAGAACAGGTAAACATTATTTATCAAAATGACATCTTTGCCAAGAATACTTGGACGTTTTTGACACAGGAAATACATTTAACTAAACTTTTTGAAGTTTTTTTCTAGTCTTACCGTCGATTATAGAATTTTCCACTCGAAATAATCGAAATAATGTCGGACCTCGTGCAGCCGGCCTCGAGAAAGATACCGTGAAAGAGAAAACGGAAGATCAGGCAACGAAGGCAGCTTAAGATCAAGTAGTGGCAGCTTGCAACCAGAGTCAGGGATGCCAACAGTTGTTTTATCCGGATCTCGGCAATTTTCAGGCCAACACCCAACCATTCTTCAACCACGAGACCGTCAAGATGAAGGTGGCAGCAGTTACGAAGAAAATTTTGACGGAAGTAGGGACTCGGGTGACACTGGGAGTGTTGGGGATCCGGACCTAGTAGCAGCACTTGAAGGACAGCCTGGTGGCTTTGGTTCTTCTCAAAGGCATGGGTCTAGGGGGAGCAAGTCTAGGCAGATCATGGAGCGGAGAGAACGTGATGGTAGACGTGAAGGAAAATGGGAGAGAAAACACTAGCAAATTCATTTATATGAAATCAAATATATGTTGTAATGTTTTAAAAAATTGGTTATATGCTTAGAAAAAGTGTTTTAGCTCGCTAGGAAATTTATGTGTTGGCTTTTGGTGCATTACTTTGTATTACCCAGTAAGAAAAATAATAATAAAAGAAAAAAGATTAAAATTAACACTTTAATATATTTATTTTGATATTTATAAAAATATACATGTCAATATATTTTGAAGACTTTGTGTTGATTCGTTTTAATTTGACATGTGCGTAATAGAACCCTGTGTTGTAATTTTGTCGTATGTGTTGCGACATTGTATCATTGTTAGAATATACCGTAAGGTATACCTGAGATATAACTACCTTTGGGGGTACTTCTTGTGTCATGACAGTCCATAGCGACTTCATTTTGTGCTCCGGTGGGAGTTGACATGATAATTTTGTTGTGGAAGGTGTATGGGTCGGTCATGATTTGTTGTTTTGATGTGGAATGGTGATGTTTGTGTCAAAAACGTCTTTCGATTTTGTATGCATCTGGATTTAGCCGGTCTGATGTATGTTATGCATGTGTGAAATTATTTTGACTTGCTTGTGTGATAATATATATTTGTTTTGAATTCAGTATGAAGTAACACCCAGTCATGTGATTCAGCTTATTATTTCGTTGTGTTAGTTTTGTTCGTTTCAGTTCAGTTTAGTTAATTGAGTTATTTATTTCAATTCATTATTTTTTGCACTTTATATACATATTGGACATTTAGTTCATACTGTGTTTTTCTTTCTGACAAGTAATCAGAAGGATCAAGGGCAAGTATGATGAGAGTTCTCTTCTATCTAAGTGATTTAGATATTTTGTCTAGGTTGTGATACTTTGATTTGTGTTATGGAGTTATTTTGTTATTGAAGTTGTAATATATATCTTAGATTGTGGTTAGAGCTGTTTGACATTTATTATGATTTTTCTTGTGGTATTTATTGGTTATGAATACTATTTTTTTGTGGTTTAGAGTCTCGTTATAATTTTGTTAGTTGTATTTTTTGTGTAACCTCTCAATTTTATGAACGGGGGTGTTTCAACCTTACTCCATAATGGAGTAAAATGCAAATGTGGCACATGAATTTTAGGTGTTTTGGGTATTATGTTGACTTGTATGCGTAGCACACGTGCTTAAACTCAATTAAAGTGTTTGAGATTTTGGCTATGAGACCAGCCGAGTACCACGGACCTAGCTACTTAGATTACCCAAGGAATAAATTATATATTAAATCAATTGATTTCCCCAACAGAATATTAAAAAAGACAAACCTATCTTTCTCTTTCACAATTTTCACTTTACTCTTTACGCTTTCAGGTGCTTTCTCCCATCCTCTCAGCTACACAGATAGAGAAATTAGAGTTACATCCTCAATTTGAGGGTTTGTACCGGTGCCATAATTAGTGATAATTGACGGATCTGAAAGAATATTTGAAGATGGTGTAAGTCTCTATTTAAGTATTTTTCAGATCGATAGATTTAGGGTTTGCTAAATTGAGAGTAAAAATTATGCAAAATTGAGGAGAACATTCCAAATTATGGCATCTTGATCATCTCAAAAACTATCAACATCATCTTTTGCGTATAAAAGCCGTCATCTCAAAAATCTGTGAAGAATGAAAATGGAAAATCTACTTAAAGAAAATAGCAACCTAAAGGTTGGGGATAGTTCAATATCTACTGGAGTCAGTGAAATTTCATCACTTAAGTATTGTGGGTGTGGGATACGAGTAAGAATTTGTACCTCTTCAAAGGAAAAATTGTAGGGAGGAAATTTTATGGTTATTCAAATTGTGGTGTAAGTTCTTGTATTTACCATGGCATACTTTTTTTTTATCATTTACACAAATTGTAATCTTTATAATTGTGTGTTTAATTTTGTACAGACACAATCATTTTGTGGGGGTTTTCAATGGATTGACTCTATCAACATGTTGGTAGATGTTGAGAATTGTTAGGGTCTGTTGAATTTGAAGAACCCTGAAATTAAACTACAGATTATGAATGACAAAGCTCATGACTTGGAAGTGCAAGTATCCAAAATGAAAAAAAAGAAAGTCAAATTGAAGAATGATTTGAAGTGTTTAAAAGAAGAAATAAGGAATTTAGAAATAAGGGAGAAGTGGTTGATACTTGTAATTTGAGTGTTTTTTGTTTTGTTTTTGAGCATGTTAAAAAACATGTTTTAGCTGTATGGATGTTTGGAAAATTTTGAGAAACACTTGTGACATTGGAATGAATGTTGTTATTTATTTTCAATGTATGCTATTTTAATTTCAATGTATGATATTTTAATATTTGCGTATTGTAAGAGTACAATTTGTGACACCCCCAAAATAGGTATACACAACCCATTTTGAGTCGCCAAATACATGGTACAGAATTCAAATACAAACTTAATTATACAACTGTCGTGTAAAATACGACAAAACATAGGTGAGAGTTTTAACACGAATATTATCTCGTAGACAATATTCAAACTCAAATGGAGTCATCATTACAATTGTGACACCCCCAAATCCTAGTACTTTATTTCCTCAAGACTTGGTGTTCACTTAATCAAAACGTTCATTTCTAACTACTCAATCACAATAAAATTGAATAATAAAAACCTGCCCATACAGGATTAAACTTAAATAAAAATATCCCAGGTTATCTAACCTTTAATTACAAACATTCAAATGCGGAATTTAAAATCTATTACATCACATCATATTTAAAAGTCTGTTATCATAATGATAAAGATAAAATTACAAGTCTTCATCACTTGTACATTTTTCCCTTTCCTTTAGTAGACGAAGGTTCACCTACCTTTTCTTCTTTAACTGCAATGAGTTTATAAATATGCAAGAGTGAGCAAAACAATTTCTCACTGGATATAATATGGAATCAACAGGAGTATAACAATAAGAATTGTCGAAATAGGCTTATCAAAAGTGAATAGTACTCTATCAATAATAATCAGACTGAAATCCCAAAATATGAAAAATATACATCACTGAGGGTCGTAAGACCATGAACTACGTCCACAGTTGCAAGTAATCTTTCAACTCCAACTTAAATAAAAATATCCCAGGTTATCTAACCTTTAATTACAAACATTCAAATGCGGAATTTAAAATCTATTACATCACATCATATTTAAAAGTCTGTTATCATAATGATAAAGATAAAATTACAAGTCTTCATCACTTGTATATTTTTCCCTTTCCTTTAGTAGACGAAGGTTCACCTACCTTTTCTTCTTTAACTGCAATGAGTTTATAAATATGCAAGAGTGAGCAAAACAATTGCTCACTGGATATAATATGGAATCAACAGGAGTATAACAATAAGAATTGTCGAAATAGGCTTATCAAAAGTGAATAGTACTCTATCAATAATAATCAGACTGAAATCCCAAAATATGAAAAATATACATCACTGAGGGTCGTAAGACCATGAACTACGTCCACAGTTGCAAGTAATCTTTCAACTCCAACTTTAATAGTCATAAGACTATAAGGACCTCGTACCTAGGGGGATCAGCCCTTCGTACAATGTATTGTGCACAACCATTTCAACGCTAAGCGTAAACCTCTATTAAAAGAGTTGTTCATCTCAGTATTTAGAATACAAGTCCGCACCAAAGTAAGTTTGGTTTGGATAAGCTTTCAAGGAAATTTGGAATTCAACGAACATCAACTAAGGAGTAGTTGAATAAAACCAATAACACTATACTATAGAATAATCGTGATTGAATCAATCATAGTAGACTAAAGTCATGCTTTAGGAATAATCTAATAGCATACAATTTGAATAACTATAGCATACCTTACTTGAACAATAGTACGCCAAGGTTAATTAGAATTGAATACTAAGCATGCATAGCAATTTGAACGATAGAAATGTTCGACATTAGTATATATAGTTGTGCATGCTAAACCACAAGTTAAATACGAGAATAACTCGCTCCAGAATCACTTACATCATTATATTGTAATCGAATTGAAAACAGTACTTGAATTAACAAGATAATAGATTAGAAAACTTGCTCAATTATAAAAATAGAGTTAAAGAACTTACCTTGCATGTAGATTAAACCGAATCAATACGAATCACAATATCTTATAAACGTATGTCATCATGACATAGTTAGCCATTACCACTTTACAAACATAACTAAGTACGTTCATCATTTAAAATTGGATTTTTAATCATATAACCAAGTTATAACACAAGTTAGTCTTTAATAACATAATTATTCATAGTATAGAAATACTAAAATCAACATTTTATAGTCATACTATCATCACATAATGTTTCTTAAAATTTCGTGTACAA
The DNA here is from genome assembly GCA_016801055.1 of Panax notoginseng. Lineage (NCBI taxonomy): Eukaryota > Viridiplantae > Streptophyta > Magnoliopsida > Apiales > Araliaceae > Panax > Panax notoginseng. The sequence continues at coordinate 172,071,276 of CM029019.1, forward strand.
AAAGTACACTGTCAGACCATTCTGTTAACTTGCGCTGCGGCGCCACAATTTACACTGTGGTTCGCACTGCGGCACTGAGTTGGCACTGCGGCTCGGGTCACAGGCTATTGGTTGGCGCTGTGGTGTGAGATTTGTACTGCTGGGCCGCGCTGCGGCGCCAGACTCTAGAATCTGGGAACCAAGCTCGGCAACAGTATGAACAAAAGTCAAATTGGCCTAAAAGCTCGAATCTAATAGACTGATTAACATGTAATACACGTATAGAATTCATATAAACATATTGTGAAGACTTCTAACATGTTTCTACTCATAAAATAACATAAACATCAAAGTTACAACACCCAATTTCAATGTTTTTTTGGCAAAAACTCTATTGTTGATATTTTTTTATGAAAATCAACACTGTGATTTTGTTTTTCAATCAAAACAGAAATTTCAAAACATCATAGTTATGATTTTACATACTCTATCAATTTCCATAATCGACTTATCAATTTAACAACTAATTAAACCTTAATTCTATTTTAAACTAAGCCATGTTCATATATATATTTTCATGTAAACACTGTAATATACTTTCTTCCACAAAACACATACATACATGAATTACTATATCTATAATCATATATAAACTCATGGAATAACCTTATAATTAATAATCATACAAAACTTATATACATAACAACAATTTATCTTTTGAAAAAAAATTCACAGAGAACTTTTTGGGAAGAGGAAAACTAAACTTTTAAAGAGAAAGGTTAAGCTCCTACCTTTGATTAAGAAGATGATGGCTACTTTTGATTATCAATTCATTTTCTCCAATTCCTTTATCAAAACCTGTTAGGATTTCTCTCAATTTCTCTCTAGTTTTCTTCTTCTTCTTCTCTTTTTCTTCACTGAGTCTTTCTTCCTAACTCTAACTACGTATAATAATATAACGTATATAGTAATAATAGATATATTAAATTATTAAAAACTTTTGAAAATCAAAAGCCATAAGGCTTGTTTGGCTAACCACTAAAAATATAACCCATTAATCCTTATGCCTTGTTTGGTAAAACACAATTATATTAAAGACTTAATATGCAATAAGACTTGTTTGGCCAAAACTAAATTACACTCTTTTAATTTATTTTAACAACTCCTTTATAGCAAGGTTATTAGTCACACTTTTATTTAATTAATAAATCAATTAAAATATTAATCTATTAAATTACTTTAGCACATAATTTAATATCACATAACTATAATTTCTTTTATAATTATAATTTTATTTAACCAACTAATATTTTAAATTATAATTTCCCATTTAAAATATTATAATTTATTTAAATCACTATAAGCTCTCTAGCTTACTTATTAAACTCAATTATTATATAATCTCATAACAATTAATTTTCTTATCTCCTTAATTATTTATTCAACAAATAAATAACTAAATCACATCAACTCAATTTGCCATATAATTCAATAAATATTTAATATTGCAAATAAATATTTAATATTTAATTATTTATTCAACAAATAAATAACTACACCACATAAACTCAAATTGAACAATTATTTATTCAACAATAAACATATCCATTAAATACTTATATAAATCAATAAATATTTAATATTACATTTTAATATTCTGAAATGTTACATCATTCCCTCCTTACAAGGATTCTGTCCTCAGAATCACAACTGAAACAAATCATTCGTTACATTCTTCCCTACTTACAAAGATTCTGTCCCCAGAATCGAAGACACAGATTAAACAAATAACTTAGGGTACTCTTTCAACATTTTCTCTTCGAGTTCCTACGTAGCTTCTTCAGCATTGTGGTTCCTCCATATCACCTTCACAGAAGGTATCACTTTATTCCTGAGCACTTGTTCTTTCCTGTCGACTATCTGGATAGGAATCTCTTCATAAGACAAATCTTTCTCGAACTGCAACGGTTCATACTCGATCACATGTTTGTAATCGGGTTTATATGGTCGTAACACAGAAATATGAAAAATATTGTGAATGTTTTCCAACTCTGGAGGTAGAGCTATCTCGTAAGCTACCTCTCCAACTCTTCGTAGCACCTCGAAGGGTCCAATAAACCTCGGGCTTAGCTTTCCCTTTTTACCGAAATGAATTTTCCTTTTCCAGGGAGAAACTTTTAAAAATACAAAACTTCCTACGTCGAATGCACGATCTTGTCTGTGTTGATCAGCATACTTTTTTTGTCTGTCTTGGGCTGCTACTAGTCTTGTCATGAGTTTAATAACGTCAGCAGTTTGTTGTACCAGTTCTGGTCCTAACAGTTGGCGTTCACCGACCTCATCCCAGCACAGTGGAGTTCTGCACTTTCTGCCGTACAATGCCTCGTAAGGTGGCATGCCGATGCTCGCGTGGTAACTGTTGTTGTAAGCAAATTCCACTAACGGTAATTGTTCTTCCCAGCTTCCTTTAAAGTCCATGACACATGCTCTCAGCATATCTTCCAATGTCTGAATTGTTCGTTCGCTTTAGCCATCTGTTTGTGGATGATAAGCCGTACTCATTCGTAACTGTGTCCCAATGCTTTCTTGTAGTCTCTTCCAGAAATTTGATGTGAATCGCGGATCTTTATCGGACACAATTGATACTGGCACTCCGTGCCTCAAAACGATCTCCTTAATGTACAATCTTGCCAACTGATCAAGATTGAATCTAATCTTTATTGGTAAAAAGTGCGCTGATTTCGTCAGTCTGTCCACTATTACCCAAATTGCATCACATCCTCTCTGAGTAGTTGGAAGACCCACCACAAAATCTATCGTGATGTGTTCCCATTTCCATTCTGGTATTTCCAACGGTTGAAGTAATCCGCTGGGTCTTTGATGTTCGGCTTTTACTCTCTGACATGTCAAGCACTTCGCTACGCATTCTGCAACGTCCCTTTTCATATCCGGCCACTAAAAATGCCGACGCAAGTCTTGATACATTTTCGTGCTTCCTGGATGAATTGAATATTTTGAGCTATGAGTTTCGGTCAAAATTTCTTCTTTCAGCTCTGGTGTTGCTGGAACCCAGATTCTTCCCTTGAATCGTAGTAGCCCTTCGGTATCGACCTTGTATTTCGTACCGCTTCCATCAACCATATTCTCCTTTATCTTTCCACATTCTTCATCTTGTAACTAGGCGTTCTTCACCTTGTCCAGTAAAGTTGGACCTGCTTCTAATTGAAATAGTTGTTTGTCAGATTCTTTTGGAAATTTGATTTCCAACTCCAGTTTTGTCATTGATGAAATGAGGTCCTCCTGAGTTGTTATCAGCATCAACTTTTCCCGACCTTTCCTGCTTAACGCATCTGCAACCACATTCGCTTTGCCCGGATGATAAAAGATCTCACAATCGTAATCCTTTATCAATTCCATCCACCTTCTCTGACGCATGTTCAAATTCTTCTGAGTGAAAATATACTTCAGACTTTTGTGGTCTGTGTAGATCTCACATTTCTCTCCATAAAGATAGTGCCTCCATATCTTCAGAGTAAATACAACTGCAGCCAATTCCAAATCATGAGTCGGATATCCTTTCTCATAATCCTTCAGTTATCTTGATGCATACGCAATAACTTTGCCGTTCTGCATAAGAACATAACCCAACCCTTTGTGTGAGGCATCACTATACACCACAAAATTTCCTGTATTGTCTGGTAATGTCAACACAGGTTCTACACTTAGCTTCTTCTTCAAATCTTGAAAACTTTCTTCACATTTCTCCGTCCACACAAATTTTACAGCTTTCCTTGTCAAATTTGTTAACGGAGTGGCTATCTTAGAAAAATCTTGAATAAAACCAGCTAGTCCCAAGAAACTCCTCACTTATGACGGTGTTCTTGGTTGTTCCCAATTGATTACAACTTCCACTTTTGACGAATCCACTAAAATACCATCTTTATCAATAACATGACCCAAAAATTGTACACGATCGAGCCAAAATTCGCACTTAGAAAATTTTACGTACAACTTTTCCTTTCTTAGTGTTTCCAATGTCAAACGTAAGTGTTCCACGTGTTCTTCTTGAGTCGTGGAAAACACTAGAATGTCGTTGATGAATACCACTACAAACTTGTCTAGGAATAGTTTAAACACCCTGTTCATCAGATCCATGAACGCAGCAGGGGCATTGGTTAAACCAAAAGACAACACCAGAAACTCGTAATGTCCATACCGAGTTTTGAATGCCGTTCGTGGTATATCCTCCTTCCTTACTTTCAACTGGTGATACCCACTTCTCAAATCTATTTTAGAAAAGTATTTGGCACCCTTCAATTGGTCAAACAAGTCATCTATTCTTGGCAACATGTATTTGTTTTTAATAGTGACTTTGTTTAACTCCCTGTAATCAATGCAAAGATGCATTGATCCATCCTTCTTCTTAACGAATAACACTGGCGCTCCCCACGGCGATACACTTGGTTGAATATATTTCTTGTCTAGCAGCTCTTGCAACTGTACCATCAGTTCCTTCATTTCTACCGGAGCCATTCTGTACGGGGCCTTCGATATTGGTGCTGTTCCCGGCGCCAAGTCGATCATGAACTCAATTTCTCTGTCAGGCGGAAGTCCTGGCAAATCCTTTGGAAACACATCTTCGAATTCCCTCACTACTGGTATTTCTTCTATTTTCACACCCTTCTTCTGAGTATCGACTATGTAAGCTAAATAGCCCACACAACCTTGACTCAACAATTTCTTGGCCTGCATAGTCGTCAGACATTTCATTTGTCTAGGCGACTTGCTACCATAAAATACTACCTTTGACGGAGTCATAAGGTTTACACACTTCTTGTGACAATCGATTGCTGCTTCATATTTGAACAGGCAATCCATTCCCAAAATTACATCAAACTCCCCGAGTTTAATTGGAATTAAATCTACCAACAAGATATTCTCCTTAATGTTCACCCTACAGTTCTTGTATACGAATCTAACAGGGATTATTTCCTTATTCGCAATTTCTATGTTCAAAGGAAAATTTAGTTCTTCTATAGGCAATTCTAACCTCTTAGCAAACTCATCAGATATAAACGAGCAAGTAGCACCCGAATTAAATAATACATATGCATCAATATCATTGATTGGGATAATACCTGACACCACATCTTTTGATTGCACAGCATCTTGCACAGTCATGTTGAAGGTTCTGGCTGTGGGTTTGTTTGATGCTGCAGGTCCTGCAATGGCCCATGTACTTCCTTTGTTACCTCCACTGCTTCTGGTTTTCACTCCCTCCTTCTTCTTAGGGCACTCACGAGCAAAGTGATCCTTGGATCTGCACATGAAGCACACATTCTTCTTCGGTTGAGTGTAATTTGGGGCGATGTGACCCTCCTGGCCATAATTGTAGCAAACTCGTTTCCCCATCAAGCACGCACCCTTGTGAAATTTCCCGCATGTCGCACATGCTTCAAACTTTTTGTTTTGCTGGTTTCCAGTACCCATGATTCCATTCCACCTCCTCTTCAAGTTGTTGTTGTTGTTGTTGTTGTTGTTGTTTCCACTGTTACCAGCTCCATTCTTAATCTCATTCTCATTCTTCTTTTGTTCCTGATTGAACTTTGTCACTGCCTCGCCTCCACCTTTAGCGAGTACTGCTTTCTCCATCACCGCTGCAAATGTCTTCAATTGGAACAGGGAAACCCTACTGTACAGCCAGGGCTCCAGTCCCTGTTCGAACCTTTTCGCCTAACACTCGTCTGTGCTGACCTGATATGGCGCAAACCTCGCCAATTCTTTGAATTTTACGGCATACTCAGATACTGTCATCGATCCCTACTTCAACTCCAAAAATTGTACTTCCAGCTGACTCTTCAAACTCTATGAAAAATAGGTCTCAAAAAATAGCTCCTTGAACCTATCCCAGGTCATCACTCCTGGCCCTTCCCGAGTTTTATTGGCCTACCACCAATAACTAGCTTCTGTTTTCAACATAAATGTTGCGAAAGCAGTCTTCTGGTCATCCCCTACCCTAGCGACATCTAACACTTTTTCTATCTCCATAATCCAGGTTTGTGCTTCGACTGGATTCATGGACCCACGGAATTCAGGTGGTCCAACCGCCTTGAAATCCTTAAACGTTGTACCATGGTTTTGTGGTTGATTCTGCAACGCTCCTGTCAGTAGTGTCACTAGATGTTGAACGGGGTTACCGTTAACATTGTCGTTATTGTTGGTTCCTTCAGTGGTTCTTTGTCGTGTTGGTTGACGTCTGGGAGGCATTTTCTGTTAGAACAAAACATCTATTAGACTATTACTCAGCTTCTTTAAGTATTTTCTAGTTAACTAGCCTCCATAACAGAAATAACCACATAACACATAACACTTTGAATAAAATAATAACTTTTATTTATTCAATACCTTTTCAAAAACATAAAACAATAGCATCTCTGCTATCTACATTACTTTCCTGAACTACAAAAGTTTTAGGACAACATCATAGTCATATCCCACACTCATCGTACTACAGCTACGATGTTCTATTAAGATACTTCTTAGCCCTATCACGTTCCTCCTCCATGACTCGAAACATAGTTCTGCGATCCAACACGTATGATGGTAGCGTCTCGAACTGAATCGGATATCCCATGACCCGATCTTGAGCTCGATAAATTGCAGTGTTAAATACTTTATCCATCTCTTCCATCTTCATCCTTTTCGCCTGCGCGTCTCTTGCTGCTAATCTGGTTCGTTGAAAAGCTTCCTCGTATGCATCTTCAGCTCTTGCCCTCTTAGCAGCTTCTTCTCTCATCTTGCTCTTCAGTTCCGCAACCATCTCGATCAATCGTTCTTTTTCTCCTCCGGTCTGTACTAGTTTCTCCTCGGCGTTTGTCAGTCGTTCCTCATGATCCTGGATCTCGCCGTCTTTCTGCGTCATTACAGTCTGTTGTTCAGCTACTACCTCCTGTAACTCCTCAACTATATCCTGAAGTTCCACGTTACGGTCATGCACCTCATCATATATACGGCTCCTTTCCTCCTCGTCCTCGTCATCCTCATCCTCCTGTGGTAACTCAACGGGATCCTCCTCGTCTGTCTCCACCTCATCATCCTCATCCTCAACTACTGTGACCAACGGGGCTGACTCCCGTGGCAATAGTTGTTCCCAAACTACCTGAATGTCACGAGGCTCCTCCTCTATAGGCATTTGAGGTCCCTCCTCCCTAGCCTGACTGAACTCTTCGACATTAGTCATCCTGACAACAAAGTTTTAAAGTTTTAATTATTAATCATTACTACTCGACACTCACGAGCACATAAGTTATAAACACATAAACACATAAATGTTTTATTACTTCTTTCTTAAAACTCGATAAGAGTTATCTCCACTATCTTTTCAAAGGTTACCTCCTAAGGCTTTTTCTCCCACCTAAGGTTCATAACCTAAAGCTCTGATACCAACCTGTGACACCCCCAAATCCTGGTACTTTATTTTCTCAAGACTTGGCGTTCACTTAATCAAAACGTTCATTTCTAACTACCCAATCATAATAAAATTGAATAATAAAAACCTGCCCATACAGGATTAAACTTAAATAAAAATATCCCAGGTTATCTAACCTTTAATTACAAACATTCAAATGCGGAATTTAAAATCTATTACATCACATCATATTTAAAAGTCTGTTATCATAATGATAAAGATAAAATTACAAGTCTTCATCACTTGTACATTTTTCCCTTTCCTTTAGTAGACGAAGGTTCACCTACCTTTTCTTCTTTAACTGCAATGAGTTTATAAATATGCAAGAGTGAGCAAAACAATTGCTCACTGGATATAATATGGAATCAACAGGAGTATAACAATAAGAATTGTCGAAATAGGCTCATCAAAAGTGAATAGTACTCTATCAATAATAATCAGACTGAAATCCTTAAATATGGAAAATATACATCATTGAGGGTCGTAAGACCATGAACTACGTCCACAGTTGCAAGTAATCTTTCAACTCCAACTTTAATAGTCATAAGACTATAAGGACCTCGTACCTAGGGGGATCAACCCTTCGTACAATGTATTGTGCACAACCATTTCAACGCTAAGCGTAAACCTCTATTAAAAGAGTTGTTCATCTCAGTATTTAGAATACAAGTCCGCACCAAAGTAAGTTTGGTTTGGATAAGCTTTCAAGGAAATTTGGAATTCAACGAACATCAACTAAGGAGTAGTTGAATAAAACCAATAACACTATACTATAGAATAATCGTGATTGAATCAATCATAGTAGACTAAAGTCATGCTTTAGGAATAATCTAATAGCATACAATTTGAATAACTATAGCATACCTTACTTGAACAATAGTAAGCCAAGGTTAATTAGAATTGAATACTAAGCATGCATAGCAATTTTAACGATAGAAATGTTCGACATTAGTATATATAGTTGTGCATGCTAAACCACAAGTTAAATACGAGAATAACTCGCTCCAGAATCACTTACATCATTATATTGTAATCGAATTGAAAACAGTACTTGAATTAACAAGATAATAGATTAGAAAACTTGCTCAATTATAAAAATAGAGTTAAAGAACTTGCCTTGCATGTAGATTAAACCGAATCAATACGAATCACAATATCTTATAAACGTATGTCATCATGACATAGTTAGCCATTACCACTTTACAAACATAACTAAGTACGTTCATCATTTAAAATTGGATTTTTAATCATATAACCAAGTTATAACACAAGTTAGTCTTTAATAACATAATTATTCATAGTATAGAAATACTAAAATCAACATTTTATAGTCCTACTATCATCACATAATGTTTCTTAAAATTTCGTGTACAAAAAGTACACTGTCAGACCATTCTGTTAACTTGCGCTGCGGCGCCACAATTTACACTGTGGTTCGCGCTGCGGCACTGAGTTGGCACTGCGGCTCGGGTCACAGGCTATTGGTTGGCGCTGTGGTGTGAGATTTGTACTGCTGGGCCGCGCTGCGGCGCCAGACTCTAGAATCTGGGGACCAAGCTCGGCAACAGTATGAACAAAAGTCAAATTGGCCTAAAAGCTCGAATCTAATAGACTGATTAACATGTAATACACGTATAGAATTCATATAAACATATTGTGAAGACTTCTAACATGTTTCTACTCATAAAATAACATAAACATCAAAGTTACAACACCCAATTTCAATATTTTTTTTGGCAAAAACTCTATTGTTGATATTTTTTTATGAAAATCAACACTGTGATTTTGTTTTTCAATCAAAACAGAAATTTCAAAACATCATAGTTATGATTTTACATACTCTATCAATTTCCATAATCGACTTATCAATTTAACAACTAATTAAACCTTAATTCTATTTTAAACTAAGCCATGTTCATATATATATTTTCATGTAAACACTGTAATATACTTTCTTCCACAAAACACATACATACATGAATTACTATATCTATAATCATATATAAACTCATGGAATAACCTTATAATCAATAATCATACAAAACTTATATACATAACAACAATTTATCTTTTGAAAAAAAATTCACAGAGAACTTTTTGGGAAGAGGAAAACTAAACTTTTAAAGAGAAAGGTTAAGCTCCTACCTTTGATTAAGAAGATGATGGCTACTTTTGATTATCAATTCATTTTCTCCAATTCCTTTATCAAAACCTGTTAGGATTTCTCTCAATTTCTCTCTAGTTTTCTTCTTCTTCTTCTCTTTTTCTTCACTGAGTCTTTCTTCCTAACTCTAACTACGTATAATAATATAACGTATATAGTAATAATAGATATATTAAATTATTAAAAACTTTTGAAAATCAAAAGCCATAAGGCTTGTTTGGCTAACCACTAAAAATATAACCCATTAATCCTTATGCCTTGTTTGGTAAAACACAATTATATTAAAGACTTAATATGCAATAAGACTTGTTTGGCCAAAACTAAATTACACTCTTTTAATTTATTTTAATAACTCCTTTATAGTAAGCTTATTAGTCACACTTTTATTTAATTAATAAATCAATTAAAACATTAATCTATTAAATTACTTTAGCACATAATTTAATATCACATAACTATAATTTCTTTTATAATTATAAATTTATTTAACCAACTAATATTTTAAATTATAATTTCCCATTTAAAATATTATAATTTATTTAAATCACTATAAGCTCTCTAGCTTACTTATTAAATTCAATTATTATATAATCTCATAACAATTAATTTTCTTATCTCCTTAATTATTTATTCAACAAATAAATAACTAAATCACATCAACTCAATTTGCCATATAATTCAATAAATATTTAATATTGTAAATAAATATTTAATATTTAATATTTAATTATTTATTCAACAAATAAATAACTACACCACATAAACTCAAACTGAACAATTATTTATTCAACAATAAATATATCCATTAAATACTTATATAAATCAATAAATATTTAATATTACATTTTAAAATTCTGAAATGTTACATCATTCCCTCCTTACAAGGATTCTGTCCTCAGAATCACAACTCAAACAAATCATTCGTTATATTCTTCCCTACTTACAAAGATTCTGTCCCCAGAATCGAAGACACAGATTAAACAAATAACTTAGGGTACTCTTTCAACATTTTCTCTGCGAGTTCCCGCGTAGCTTCTTCAGCACTGTGGTTCCTCCATATCACCTTCACAGAAAGTATCACTTTATTCTTGAGCACTTGTTCTTTCCTGTCGACTATCTGGATATGAATCTCTTCATAAGATAAATCTTTCTCTAACTGCAACGGTTCATACTCGATCACATGTTTGTAATCGGGTTTATATGGTCGTAACACCGAAATATGAAAAATATTGTTAATATTTTCCAACTCTGGAGGTAGAGCTATCTCGTAAGCCACCTCTCCAACTCTTCGTAGCACCTCGAAGGGTCCAATAAACCTCGGGCTTAGCTTTCCCTTTTTACCGAAACGAATTTTCCTTTTCCAAGGAGAAACTTTTAAAAATACAAAAGTTCCTACGTCGAATGCACGATCTTGTCTGTGTTGATCATCATACTTTTTCTGCCTGTCTTGGGCTGCTACTAGTCTTGTCATGAGTTTAATAACGTCATCAGTTTGTTGTACCAGTTCTGGTCCTAACAGTTGGCATTCACCAACCTCATCCCAGCACAGTGGAGTTCTGCACTTTCTGTCGTACAATGCCTCATAAGGTGGCATGCCGATGCTCGCGTGGTAACTGTTGTTGTAAGCAAATTCCACCAACGGTAATTGTTCTTCCCAGCTTCCTTTAAAGTCCATGACACATGCTCTCAGCATATCTTCCAATGTCTGAATTATTCGTTCGCTTTAGCCATCTGTTTGTGGATGATAAGCCGTACTCATTCGTAACTGTGTCCCCATGCATTCTTATAGTCTCTTCTAGAAATTTGATGTGAATCGTGGATCTCTATCGGACACAATTGATACTGGCACTCCGTGCCTCGAAACGATCTCCTTAATGTACAATCTTGCCAACTGATCAAGATTGAATCTAATCTTTATTGGTAAAAAGTGCGCTAATTTCGTCAGTCTGTCCACTATTACCCAAATTGCATCACATCCTCTCTGAGTAGTTGGAAGACCCACCACAAAATCCATCGTGATGTGTTCCCATTTCCATTCTGGTATTTCCAACGGTTGAAGTAATCCGCTGGGTCTTTGATGTTCGGCTTTTACTCTCTGACATGTCAAGCACTTCGCTACGCATTCTGCAACGTCGCTTTTCATATTCGGCCACTAAAAATGCCGATGCAAGTCTTGATACATTTTCGTGCTTCCTGGATGAATTTAATATTTTGAGCTACGAGCTTCGGTCAAAATTTCTTCTTTCAGCTCTGGTGTTGCTGGAACCCAGATTCTTCCCTCGAATCGTAGTAGCCCTTCGGTATCGACCTTGTATTTCGTACCGCTTCCATCAACCATATTCTCCTTTATCTTTCCACATTCTTCATCTTGTAACTGGGCGTTCTTCACCTTGTCCAGTAAAGTTGGACCTGCTTCTAATTGAAATAGTTGTTTGTCAGATTCTTTTGGAAATTTGATTTCCAACTCCAGTTTTGTCATTGATGAAATGAGCTCCTCCTGAGTTATTATCAGCATCAACTTTTCCCGACCTTTCCTGCTTAACGCATTTGCAACCACATTCGCTTTGCCCGGATGATAAAAGATCTCACAATCGTAATCCTTTATCAATTCCATTCACCTTCTCTGACGCATGTTCAAATTCTTCTGAGTAAAAATATACTTCAGACTTTTGTGGTCTGTGTAGATCTCACATTTCTCTCCATAAAGATAGTGCCTCCATATCTTCAGAGCAAATACAACTGCAGCCAATTCCAAATCATGTGTCGGATATCCTTTCTCATAATCCTTCAGTTATCTTGATGCATACGCAATAACTTTGCCGTTCTGCATAAGAACACAACCCAACCCTTTGTGTGAGGCATCACTATACACCACAAAATTTCCTGTATTGTCTGGTAATGTCAACACAGGTGCTACACTTAGCTTCTTCTTCAAATCTTGAAAACTTTCTTCACATTTCTCCGTCCACACGAATTTTACAGTTTTCCTTGTCAAATTTGTTAACGGAGTGGCTATCTTAGAAAAATCTTGAATAAATCTTCTATAATAACCAGCCAGTCCCAAGAAACTCCTCACTTCTGACGGTGTTCTTGGTTGTTCCCAATTGATTACAACTTCCACTTTTGATGGATCCACTAAAATATCATCTTTATCAATCACATGACCCAAAAATTGTACACGATCGAGCCAAAATTCGCACTTAGAAAATTTTACGTACAACTTTTCCTTTCTTAGTGTTTCCAATGTCAAACGTAAGTGTTCCACGTGTTCTTCTTGAGTCTTGGAAAACACTAGAATGTCGTTGATGAATACCACTACAAACTTGTCTAGGAATAGTTTAAACACCCTGTTCATCAGATCCATGAACGCAGCAGGGGCATTGGTTAAACTAAAAGACAACACCAGAAACTCGTAATGTCTATACCGAGTTCTGAATGCCGTTCGTGGTATATCCTCCTTCCTTACTTTCAACTGGTGATACCCACTTCTCAAATCTATTTTCGAAAAGTATTTGGCACCCTTCAATTGGTCAAACAAGTCATCTATTCTTGGCAACGGGTATTTGTTTTTAATAGTGACTTTGTTTAACTCCCTGTAATCAATGCAAAGACGCATTGATCCATCCTTCTTCTTAACGAATAACACTGGCGCTACCCACGGCGATACACTTGGTTGAATATATTTCTTGTCTAGCAACTCTTGTAACTGTACCATCAGTTCCTTCATTTCTACTGGAGCCATTTTGTACGGGACCTTCGATATTGGTGCATGTTCCCGGCGCCAAGTCGATCATGAACTTAATTTCTCTGTCAGGCAGAAGTCCTAGCAAATCCTCTGGAAACACGTCTTCGAATTCCCTCACTACAAGTATTTCTTCTATTTTCACACCCTTCTTCTGAGTATCGACTATGTAAGCTAAATAGCCCACACAACCTTGACTCAACAATTTCTTGGCCTGCATAGTCGTCAGACATTTCATTTGTCTAGGCGACTTGCTACCATAAAATACTACATTTGACGGAGTCATAAGGTTTACACACTTCTTGTGACAATTGATTGTTGCTTCATATTTGAACAGCCAATCCATTCCCAAAATTACATCAAACTCCCCGAGTTTAATTGGAATTAAATCTACTAACAAGATATTCTCCTTAATGTTCACCCTACAGTTCTTGTATACGAATCTAACAGGGATTATTTCCTTATTCGCAATTTCTATGTTCAAAGAAAAATTCAGTTCTTCTCTAGGAAATTCTAACCTCTTAGCAAACTCATCAGATATAAACGAGCAAGTAGCACCCGAATCAAATAATACATATGCATCAATATCATTGATTGGGATAATACCAGACACCACATCTTTTGATTGCACAACATCTTGCCCAGTCATGTTGAAGATTCTGACTGTGGGTTTATTTGATGCTGCAGGTCCTGCAATGGCCCATGTACTTCCATTGTTACCTCTACTGCTTCTGGTTGTCACTCCCTCCTTCTTCTTAGGGCACTCACGTGCAAAGTGATCCTTGGATCCGCACGTGAAGCATGCATTCTTCTTCGGTTGAGTGCAATTTAGGGCGATGTGACCCTCCTGGCCACAATTGTAGCAAACTCGTTTCCTCATCAAGCATGCACCCTTGTGAAATTTCCCGCATGTCTTACATGCTTCAAACTTTTTGTTTTGCTGGTTTCCAGTACCCATGATTCCATTCCACTTCCTCTTCAAGCTGTTGTTGTTGTTGTTGTTGTTGTTTTCACTGTTACCAGCTCCATTCTTAATCTCATTCTCATTCTTCTTCTTCTTTTGTTCCTGATTGAACTTTGTCACTGCCTCGCCTCCACCTTCAGCGAGTACTGCTTTCTCCATCACCGCTGCAAATGTCTTCAATTGGAACAGGGAAACCCTACTGTACAGCCAGGGCTCCAGTCCCTGTTCGAACCTTTTCGCCTAACACTCGTCTGTGCTGACCTGATATGGCGCAAACCTCGCCAATTCTTTGAATTTTACGGCATACTCAGATACTGTCATCGATCCCTACTTCAACTCCAAAAATTGTACTTCCAGCTGACTCTTCAAACTCTATGAAAAATAGGTCTCAAAAAATAGCTCCTTGAACCTATCCCAGGTCATCACTCCTGGCCCTTCCCGAGTTTTATTGGCCTACCACCAATAACTAGCTTCTGTTTTCAACATAAATGTTGCGAAAGCAGTCTTCTGGTCATCCCCTACCCTAGCGACATCTAACACTTTTTCTATCTCCATAATCCAGGTTTGTGCTTCGACTGGATTCATGGACCCACGGAATTCAGGTGGTCCAACCGCCTTGAAATCCTTAAACGTTGTACCATGGTTTTGTGGTTGATTCTGCAACGCTCCTGTCAGTAGTGTCACTAGATGTTGAACGGGGTTACCGTTAACATTGTCGTTATTGTTGGTTCCTTCAGTGGTTCTTTGTCGTGTTGGTTGACGTCTGGGAGGCATTTTCTGTTAGAACAAAACATCTATTAGACTATTACTCAGCTTCTTTAAGTATTTTCTAGTTAACTAGCCTCCATAACAGAAATAACCACATAACACATAACACTTTGAATAAAATAATAACTTTTATTTATTCAATACCTTTTCAAAAACATAAAACAATAGCATCTCTGCTATCTACATTACTTTCCTGAACTACAAAAGTTTTAGGACAACATCATAGTCATATCCCATAGGTTGCATAAGACTTGGGATTTACAATTTATTTAACCTTTCACTCATCGTACTACAGCTACGATGTTCTATTAAGATACTTCTTAGCCCTATCACGTTCCTCCTCCATGACTCGAAACATAGTTCTGCGATCCAACACGTATGATGGTAGCGTCTCGAACTGAATCGGATATCCCATGACCCGATCTTGAGCTCGATAAATTGCAGTGTTAAATACTTTATCCATCTCTTCCATCTTCATCCTTTTCGCCTGCGCGTCTCTTGCTGCTAATCTGGTTCGTTGAAAAGCTTCCTCGTATGCATCTTCAGCTCTTGCCCTCTTAGCAGCTTCTTCTCTCATCTTGCTCTTCAGTTCCGCAACCATCTCGATCAATCGTTCTTTTTCTCCTCCGGTCTGTACTAGTTTCTCCTCGGCGTTTGTCAGTCGTTCCTCACGATCCTGGATCTCGCCGTCTTTTTGCGTCATTACAGTCTGTTGTTCAGCTACTATCTCCTGTAACTCCTCAACTATATCCTGAAGTTCCACGTTACGGTCATGCACCTCATCATATATACGGCTCCTTTCCTCCTCGTCCTCGTCATCCTCATCCTCCTGTGGTAACTCAACGGGATCCTCCTCGTCTGTCTCCACCTCATCATCCTCATCCTCAACTACTGTGACCAACGGGGCTGACTCCCGTGGCAATAGTTGTTCCCAAACTACCTGAATGTCACGAGGCTCCTCCTCTATAGGCATTTGAGGTCCCTCCTCCCTAGCCTGACTGAACTCTTCGACATTAGTCATCCTGACAACAAAGTTTTAAAGTTTTAATTATTAATCATTACAACTCGACACTCACGAGCACATAAGTTATAAACACATAAACATATAAGTGTTTTATTACTTCTTTCTTAAAACTCGATAAGAGTTATCTCCACTATCTTTTCAAAAGTTACCTCCTAAGGCTTTTTCACCCACCTAAGGTTCATAACCTAAAGCTCTGATACCAACCTGTGACACCCCCAAATCCTGGTACTTTATTTCCTCAAGACTTGGTGTTCACTTAATCAAAACGTTCATTTCTAACTACCCAATCATAATAAAATTGAATAATAAAAACCTGCCCATACAGGATTAAACTTAAATAAAAATATCCCAGGTTATCTAACCTTTAATTACAAACATTCAAATGCAGAATTTAAAATCTATTACATCACATCATATTTAAAAGTCTGTTATCATAATGATAAAGATAAAATTACAAGTCTTCATCACTTGTACATTTTTCCCTTTCCTTTAGTAGACGAAGGTTCACCTACCTTTTCTTCTTTAACTGGAATTAGTTTATAAATATGCAAGAGTGAGCAAAACAATTGCTCACTGGATATAATATGGAATCAACAGGAGTATAACAATAAGAATTGTCGAAATAGGCTCATCAAAAGTGAATAGTACTCTATCAATAATAATCAGACTGAAATCCCAAAATATGGAAAATATACATCACTGAGGGTCATAAGACCATGAACTACGTCCACAGTTGCAAGTAATCTTTCAACTCCAACTTTAACAGTCATAAGACTATAAGAACCTCGTACCTAGGGGGATCAGCCCTTCGTACAATGTATTGTGGACAACTATTTCAACGCTAAGCGTAAACCTCTATTAAAAGAGTTGTTCATCTCAGTATTTAGAATACAAGTCCGCACCAAAGTAAATTTGGTTTGGATAAGCTTTCAAGGAAATTTGAAATTCAACGAACATCAACTAAGAAGTAGTTGAATAAAATAATTAACTTAATAACTTATACTAAAATTAATATAATAAAATAATTATTATAATTATTCTAAAAATCACTTCATATATTATTTAAATAATATATGACTATATATTCATGAAAAATAATTAATAAAATTATTTGTAAATATTTATGTAATAAATATATTTTTATTTACCACATAAATACACATACACATTATCTTGTACAAATCCTCATCCTTAAATAAATAAATAAAAAAAAATTTATACGTAAAATTTCTTATTTATTTATGTAGAAAATATCGGGTTGTTACATTCACCCTCCCTTATAAAGATTCCATCCCCGGAATCACCGTTTTAAAACCTATACATACACGGCACATAGCATACATAATCATTGCAAGTAGATCTCGATCAAGTTTGATCGAACTGATCTTTAACTATTCACACAAAGCTTGTCTTTCTGATTAAACGAAAAAATTTGTTTCTAAAAGAACTCAAATTCCTCCTCAAACTTTCTTTATAAAATAATTTACTATATATAGGAAAATCATGTATAAGAAAATAAAAGGCATACGAATAATACCTGGAGTTCCAATGCCAGATGCTGCCGTATCCTAAACCGTCATGTTGTAGACCCTCGTAGTAGATTTTGTTGGCTTGCTTGACGAAGTCGGTCCGGTGATTGCTAAAGTCCCACTGCCAGTGCCCATGTTCACACTTCCTGTCTCCACCCTTCTCTTCGGACAATCTTTCACCCTGTGCTCTGTCGATCCACAAATAAAATATCCACTATTCATCCTAGAATTAAAGCAGTTGGGAGAGATATGGCCCCCCTACCCGCACTTATAGCAAACAAATTTTCCTTTCAAACACTCCCCCGAGTGATTCTTCCCACATGTCTTACATGGCACTATCTGTTTCTTAACACCTTCCTGTTTCACTTGTACACTTGCAAAACTGCTTACATTCCTCTTGCTATCTCCACTTCTGCTCCCACTATTAACTCCTACTTTTCCAGCTCCTTCGGTCTTACCCTTATTCTTTCTCTCCTTATTGTAAACGCTCATGCCCTCACTTCCCTCCTCAGCTATGATCGCTTTCTCCATGAGTGCTGCAAATGTAGGAATTTGTAACACCGTCACTTTGTTGTAGAGCCAGGGTTTCAATCCCAGCTCAAACCTTCTCGATTTCCTAGCCTCCGTATCGACTTGATGCGGGGCAAACCTAGCTAAATCATTGAATTTGGCGGCGTATTCAGACACCGTCATATTCTCTTACTTCAACTCTAAAAATTTCACCTCCATCCTAGCCTGCATACTAGGGGAAAAATAATTCTCAAAAAACAAAGTTTTAACTCTATCCCATGTGACTAAACCTTCTCCTGCCCTTGCCTGATTTGCTTCCAACCAAAAGTTTGCCTCACACTTCATCATGTAAGTGGAAAAAGCAGTCTTCTGCCCTTCATCTACCCTAGCTACCACAAACGCTTTTTCAATTTCCTTAACCCAAGTTTGGGCTTCAACAGGGTCAGTTGTACCTTTGAATTTTGGTGGTCCTATAGCCTTAAAGTCTTTGAAGTTCGCTAAGCGGTTGTCCGGCTGGTTTCCAGCGACTGGTATTCCCTGTTGCATAGTCTGAGCTAACATGTTTGCAAATTGCTGCATTGGGTCTGCTTGATGTTGTCCTTCTACGTTGTTGACAGATTCTTCTGCCCTTTGATTTCGAGTTCGACGTCTTGGCGGCATTATCTGATTAAATAAAATCATAAATTTAACTTACATTCTAAACCTTATCATATAAGTTTAATATTCTAAACTTGTTTTATTTTTCAAACTTAGATTCATATTCATTCAACGAATATTTTACATAGCATAGCATATAATGCTTTAAACATCATTCATCCCTTTGTGACTACAAAAGTCGGGATTTACAGACTTAACCAACATAAAAGTTTTAGAATATTACATTACACAGACATACTAAGCACACATATTAAACACCTACATCACAATAGAACCTATACTACTTATTTATTATTCTTTTTTATTGGACAACTTTTCGCTTGATGACCTTCTATCCCATAGATAAAACATGCTCCTTTTTTGTAGTTAGGACAATACAGAGTAGTATGTCCCTCATAGCCGAAGAGATAACATATTCTTTTCCATTTCTTCTTATTGGATTTTCCTAAGTCATGGTCTTCTATCTTTCTTTTTCCCTTCTTGTCTGGAGCTGCACACGATGTGTTGCTTGTGGCTCCCATCTGACCAATTTGGATCTTAAGCTTATCTTATCCTTCCATTGTTTCTATTAACACTTGACGCAACTGACTATTCAACAGCTTTTCTATCTCCCACAGCCTTTCCAAAGAAGAAACCTTCTTCTTCAGATTCTGCATCTCTGTTGATGCTTGATCAGCTTCAACTTTAGTGTCTGAATCGCTATCCGTCAGCTCCACCATCTCCGGATCTGGTACTATATTTTCCACAATAACCACATCTTCTGAGTTATTTTCATTGTGAGCCTCTATGTCAGCTATCGGCTTCGATATTGGCTCCTTCTTTACGATCCGAGGGTAATCGAATCCTTTTTCACCTGACATCTACACACATAAATTATCCTGATTAGCATATTGTATATCCACACAGCAAATAAGAGTTTTATATAAGTTATCTTTTATTTGGTTTGACGATGAATTTATTCAATTTATCTTCTTTTCAAACTCTATATGAGTTATTTATATTTTCAACGTTTTTCTCTGTTCTAAGGTTATAGCCTAAGGTCTAGCCCACCTAAGATTTTTAACCCTATAGCTCTGATACCATGATGTGACGCCCACAAATTCGGGTACTTGAAACCCGAACTCAGTGCTTCACGATACCATTTCTATGAGCGAAATAATACTAATAATAATAACAATAATATAAAAGTTAAACTTAATTTACATAATTATCAGAGTCTAGCTCCCAAGTACGTAACCTTTAAACATTCATTACAACCCATGATAGATAATATATATCATAATTATCTTAATATAATATCAACTATTACACAAGATAACATTTGCATTCAATCAGCAACCTTTCCCTTTTTGCTTGGTCTTAGCAGAGCTCTCTGGTCGTTCACACTTAGCTGAAAATATTTAAATTAAGCAAGGATGAGTATTTGAGTGCCCAGCAAGTAATAACAATTATATATATATAAGCTGAAAGGATTTAAATGTTTTCTTTGTACTATTCTTCTACAACAAGTCAATAGTTGTGAAGTATTTTGAACCGATAAATATAACATAACAACTCTCTTTCAAATTTTTGAAACTACATATTAACTCTAACTGGGGTTATGGTGACATGCCATGAACATTGTTTTCATTATCGAAAAGGTTAAACAAAAATTCATCTGTAAACCGTCATAACTTACGGGCACGGGGGGTGATTAGCCCGTTATGCCCTGCATTGATCAATACTACATACAAGAACGAGGGTATCGTTCACTCTATCCGCCTTGAGCGCATAAATGTGTTCCCGTGTAGGGATGTTCATACTTGTCTGGGTTCTAAATAAAAGGTTTTATCTTGTTCAACAATATTCTATAATGCGACATATATATATATATATATATATATATATATATATATATATATATATATATATACGGGTAATTGACAAAGGTATATCAACATGTGATTAAATACAATGATTATCTAAGTGGAGACACTTGTATAACCATTTACAAAAATTAACGAACATAATATATATATCTGAATTACCATATACTAAAATGTTGATAAGCAATGAGCGTATATAATATAAGGTTAATAATCTGTACAGTAATAATATCATTCGTAAATATTCTTACTCATGTCCATTGCATAAAGAAAATGCAAAGGTAAGATACTTGCCTGAAGCGCTGCTTATAGTTTGTAATTTAGATTTATCGCTTATCTCACGACCTATCATTAATAAGATTGTTCGTTCTATTAGAACAACATACTATAACACATAGCACTGCTTATTGTAGTCAGCACATACCCTAATCACATTGGCACATAGATTTAACAACCATTGAATCACAAATAATCACTTATCTAATCACATTGTCTAAGTCCAGATCAATTTCTGAAACATGTCGGTGTACCGACAACTTTATCGGGTATTTATCGAGTCTAAGACTCTATCCTGTAACTTAATATCAGTCATATTATTTTTAAATGACTTACAATAATTTTAAAACATTTATTATGATTTATTATAAATTTTCAAACATTAAAATCATATTTAAATGATTTAAATACTAATCAATTCTATTATCATTAATATCTAATTAATATTAAACTATTAATGAAATCATTTCCAAAATATTAAAGTTATTTATAATAACTCAAAATATTTTTAAAGTATTAATATTACCCTTAAATAATTTTTAAAACATTTAAAATTATTTCTAAATAATTACCATTAATATTACTGTATTAATGTTTCATTTATCAAAATATTAAAAGTCATTAAGTATAACTTAAAATATTTTTAATTCATTTCTATCCCTTTTAAATGATTTTTAACTTAATAAAACTATTTTTAAACTATTTATTTAATATAATTATTAAATAAATTTACTATTTTTAATAATAAGTTAATAATCATTAATATTAAACTATTAATGAAATTATGCTTTAAATATTAAAAGTTATGTTTTATAACTTAAAATATCTTTAAACACTTTATTTTCATTTAAATGATTATTATAATATTAAAATCATTTTTAAACTAAATTATTTAATATAATTATTAAATAAATTTAATATCATTAATAATAATTAATTAATGAAATTTACCTTTAAATATTAAAAGTTATGTTTTATAACTTAAAATATTTTTAAATACCTTATTATTATTTAAAATGATTTTTAATATAATAAAATCATTTTTAATTAATTTATTTAATTCATTTAGAAAATAAATTAATTACCATTAATATCAATTTATTAATAAAATTTATCACAAAATATTAAAAGTCATTAAAAATAACTTAAAATATTTTCTTATATCATAATATAATTTTTAATAATTTTTCTAATATTAAAATCATTTTTAAATAATTTATTTAATATTATAATTAAATAAATTAAATACTTTTTATATTCCAAAAATATTAAATATTTATGAAAAATATTAAAAATAATTAAAAACTAATTTTTGGAATTTAAAATAATTTTTAATAATTTATTTTGTATTTTTAATAATTAAAAATTATTTTTTTTTCTATTTATTAATTAATTTCTGAAAAATAATATATTATCTTTCGCTAAAGACCACCTATAGCGACAAAACCGTCGCTATAGGTGTTCTTCATGTTTTTGGCCAAACCCAGAAAATCATACACAGCCTCGAGATGCCTTATTTAACCAAAAATTGTGAACTGTGTCATGTGTTTCTGGATATGCTATTGGTCAGATTGTGTAAAGCTAATGCAAGACTACAATATCCAATCAACAACCAAGATCATAGCACAAATAACCAACGAGATCAAAGCCTTGAAAGGGACTGTTAGACCTGTTCTTCATTTTCTGGGTTACCCAGAAATGAAGAACAGTTAGACCTGTTCATTTTGGGCTTCCACAACATGCAATACGTGTAACATTTAAGTGATGTAATGGATGCAGTGTGTAGCCAGCATGTAAGAGAGTATATCTATCCCAAAACATCAAAAAAATCACAACACAATCGAAAGATCCGGACCGGTCAAACCTCGTCAGACGTCATGATCATGCGTTTTCTGGGTTACCCAGAAAATGCATTTCATGAACGTCCGGCCTAGTTTGACCGCCCACTAAGATCTACCTGTTCGATATTTTAGTGATATAGTGCTATAATATTGTAGTACAAACAACAGACTATAACCTAGATACAAAGATCATTACATAACATCATAACACAGTCAGATCTAAGCCCACGAAGATCTTGTCAGAGCCTTCTGGGCATGATCTGGGTTTTCCAGAAATCCGATAGTCATGGTCGGTCAATGAGGTTTGACCGCCCATAACTTTCATTCTTTGCACGATCTGAGCTAACTTAAAGTTCCAGAATACAGATCACATGACATACTACAATTATCAACCTTCAAAACATAAAAAGACATAACAGATCAAGATCTACAAGGCCTGACATTAGGCTGTCAGACACGAAAATATTTTTTTTCCAGATTTCTTTAAAACTTAAATCTGAGCCTCTAGGTGTTATGGGTCTAACATCTAGCAACCCAGATCAACATTAGACAACATAAACAACATATTCTAACACTTAATCATAACATCTAACACAGATTTTGGACAGAAATTAAAGCTAGGGTTTTATACCTTTCTTTGATAAATTTCTGATTTTGTGTTACTGATTTGCTTATGGTGGACGTGGGGCTGTGTTTTGGGACTAATATAGCTTATATTTTCGGAGGTGAGAGTTTGAGAGAGTTTAGTTTGAGTGTTGTGAAAAATGTAAGTAACAAATGTTATTTCTCTCTCTTTCAATCTATATATAGAAGTGTATGGTGCATGTATGGCTGAAATGTGTGACTTGTTGCTGGCATTTTAAGCATGCGGGGTTGGTATGAGTTGGTTAACAACTCAACCTATTGTCAAAACCTACACATATTAGCCTCTTTAATGCACAAAAGGGCAAAATGGTCTTTACGCTTGCAATTTTAATGGAATAATTGTAATCTTGCCCAAACCCTTAGGGTTTGACCCTAAGATTTAGCACAAAGTATTTTTAGGATTTAGCAACAAGGGTTTGTACAAAAACTAAAATAATTTTAGTTTCTAAAATTTGAAAATTAAGATTTTTAATTAGATTATGTGAGTAATTATATTATATATGAACATTAGGGATTAGCATCACTAATCATAATTAACCAAGCCAAACTGGCAATTAGGGTTTAGGGTTTTAATAATTAAGGTTTCAAAAATACAATTAGGGTTTTATAAATATCAAATTAGGGTTTCAAGAAATTTATATTTCTATTTGTCAATTAGGGTTTACCTAATTAATCACAACATCATATAATACATATATAAAACAGTCTTGCACTCTAATTTGGATCTCAAATTAGGGTTTAACATTATTACTAGGGTTTTAAAATTAAACACCATAATTGACCAATAATCATCAATACGTACATACAGTACATATCTATAACACTGAAAAATTAAATTATAATTAATATTATATTATTATTCTTATACTTTGACAATAATCCAAAATTAGGGTTTGGATTCCATATCTGATTTATTATTCCAATTTAACCTTAATAATTAAGGTAAAATAATTAGCTAAATAACTTATACTAAAATTTATATAATAAAATAATTATTATAATTATTCTAAAAATCACTTCATATATTATTTAAATAATATATGACTATATATTCATGGAAAATAATTAATAAAAATATTTCTACTATAAAATTAATTATTATAAGAATGAACTTTATAATAATTAATAATTCTAAAATAAAATTATTTGTAAATATTTATGTAATAAATATATTTTTATTTACCACATAAATACACATAAACATTATCTTGTACAAATCCTCATCCTTAAATAAATAATAATAAAAAAAATTTATACGCAAAATTTCTTATTTATTTATGTAGAAAATATCGGGTTGTTACATTCACCCTCCCTTATAAAGATTCCGTCCCCGGAATCACCGTTTTAAAACCTATACATACACGGCACATAGCATACATAATCATTGCAAGTAGATCTCGATCAAGTTTGATCGAACTGATCTTTAACTATTCACACAAAGCTTGTCTTTCTGATTAAACGGAAAAATTTGTTTCTAAAAGAACTCGAATTCCTCCTAAAACTTTCTTTATAAAATAATTTACTATATATAGGAAAATCATGTATAAAAAAATAAAAGGCATACGAATAATACCTGGAGTTCCAGTGCCAGTTGCTGCCGTATCCTGAACCGTCATGTTGTAGACCCTCGCAGTAGATTTTATTGGCTTGCTTGACGAAGTCGGTCCGGTGATTGCTAAAGTCCCACTGCCAGTGCCCATGTTCACACTTCCTGTCTCCACCTTCCTCTTCTGACAATCTTTCACCCTGTGCTCTGTCGATCCACAAATAAAACATCCACTATTCATCCTAGGATTGGGGCAGTTGGGAGAGATATGGCCCTCCTGCCCGAACTTGTAGCAAACAAATTTTCCTTTTAAACACTTCCCCGAGTGATTCTTCCCACATGTCTTACATGGCACTATCTGTTTCTTAACAACTTCCTGTTTCACTTGTACACTTTCAAAACTGCTTACCTTCCTCTTGCTATCTCCACTTCTGCTCCCACTATTAACTCCTACTTTTCCAGCTCCTTCGGACTTACCCTTATTCTTCCTCTCCTTATTGTAAACGTTCATGGCCTCACTTCCCTCCTCAGCTATGATCGCTTTCTCCATGAGTGCTGCAAATGTAGGAATTTGCAACACCGCCACTTTGTTGTAGAGCCAGGGTTTCAATCCCAGCTCAAACCTTCTCGCTTTCCTAGCCTCCGTATCGACTTGATGCGGGGCAAACCTAGCTAAATCATTGAATTTGGCGGCGTATTCAGACACCGTCATATTCTCCTGCTTCAACTCTAAAAATTTCACCTCCATCCTAGCCTGCATACTAGGGGAAAAATAATTCTCGAAAAACAAAGTTTTAAATCTATCCCATGTGACTAAACCTTCTCCTGCCCTTGGCTGATTTGCTTCCCACCAAAAGTTTGCCTCACCCTTCATCATGTAAGTGTAAAAAGCAGTCTTCTGCCCTTCATCTACCCTAGCTACCACAAACGCTTTTTCAATTTTCTTAACCCAAGTTTGGGCTTCAACAGGGTCAGTTGTACCTTTGAATTCTGGTGGTCCTATAGCCTTAAAGTCTTTGAAGTTCGCTAAGCTGTTTTCCCACTGGTTTTCAGCGACTGGTATTCCCTGTTGCATAGCCTGAGCTAACATGTTTGCAAATTGCTGCATTGGGTCTGCTTGCTGTTGTCCTTCTACGTTGTTGACAGATTCTTCTGCCCTTTGATTTCGAGTTCGACGTCTTGGCGGCATTATCTGATTAAATAAAATCATAAATTTAACTTACATTCTAAACCTTATCATATAAGTTTAATATTCTAAACTTGTTTTATTTTTCAAACTTAGATTCATATTCATTCAACGAATATTTTACATAGCATAGCATATAATGCTTTAAACATCATTCATCCCTTTGTGACTACAAAAGTCGGGATTTACAGACTTGACCAACATAAAAGTTTTAGAATATTACATTACACAGACATACTAAGCACACATATTAAACACCTACATCACAATAGAACCTATACTACTTATTTATTATTCTTTTTCATTGGACAACTTTTCGCTTGATGACCTTCTATCCCACAGATAAAACATGCTCCTTTTTTGTAGTTAGGACAATACAGAGTAGTATGTCCCTCATAGCCGCAGAGATAACATATTCTTTTCCATTTCTTCTTATTGAATTTTCCTAAGTCACGGTCTTCTATCTTTCTTTTCCCCTTCTTGTCCGGAGCTGCACACGGTGTGTTGCTTGTGGCTCCCATCTGACCAATTTGGATCTTAAGCTTATCTTATCCTTCCATTGTTTCTATTAACGCTTGACGCAACTGACTATTCAACAGCTTTTCTATCTCCCACAGCCTTTCCAAAGAAGAAACCTTGTTCTTCAGATTCTACACCTCTGTTGATGCTTGATCAGCTTCAACTTTAGTGTCTGAATCGCTATCTGTCAGCTCCACCAACTCCGGATCTGGTACTATGTTTTCCACAATAACCACATCTTCTGAGTTATTTTCATTGTGAGCCTCTATGTTAGCTATCGGCTTCGATATTGGCTCCTTCTTTACGATCCGAGGGTAATCGAATCCTTTTTCACCTGACATCTACACACATAAATTATCCTGATTAGCATATTGTATATCCACACAGCAAATAAGAGTTTTATATAAGTTATCTTTTATTTGGTTTGACGATGAATTTATTCAATTTATCTTCTTTTCAAACTCTATATGAGTTATTTATATTTTTAACGTTTTCCTCTGTTCTAAGGTTATAGCCTAAGGTCTAGCCCACCTAAGATTTTTAACCCTATAGCTCGATACCATGATGTGACGCCCCCAAATTCGGGTACTTGAAACCCGAACTCAGTGCTTCACGATACCATTTCTATGAGCGAAATAATACTAATAATAATAACAATAATATAAAAGTTAAACTTAATTTACATAATTATCAGAGTCTAGCTCCCAAGTACGTAACCTTTAAACATTCATTACAACCCATGATAGATAATATATATCATAATTGTCTTAATATAATATCAACTATTACACAAGATAACATTTGCATTCAATCAGCAACCTTTCCCTTTTTGCTTGGTCTTAGCAGAGCTCTCTGGTCGTTCACACTTAGCTGAAAATATTTAAATTAAGCAAGGATGAGTATTTGAGTGCCCAGCAAGTAATAACAATTATATATATATATAAGCTGAAAGGATTTAAATGTTTTCTTTGTACTATTCTTCTACAACAAGTCAATAGTTGTGAAGTATTTTGAACCGATAAATATAACATAACAACTCTCTTTCAAATTTTTGAAACTACATATTGACTCTAACTGGGGTTATAGTGACATGCCATGAACATTGTTTTCATTATCGAAAAGGTTAAACAGAAATTCATCTGTAAACCATCATAACTTACGGGCACGGAGGGTGATCAGCCCGTTATGCCCTGCATTGATCAATACTACATACATGAACGAGGGTATCGTTCACTCTGTCCGTCTTGGGCGAATAAATATTTTCCCGTGTAGGGATGTTCATACTTGTCTGAGTTCTAAATCAAAGGTTTTATCTTGTTCAACAATATTCTATAATGCAATATATATATATATATATATATATATATATATATATATATATATATATATATATATATATATATATACGGGTAATATTAAAGTTATTTATAATAACTCAAAATATTTTTAAAGTATTAATATTACCCTTAAATAATTTTTAAAACATTTAAAATCATTTCTAAATAATTATCATTAATATTACTGTATTAATGTTTCATTTATCAAAATATTAAAAGTCATTAAGTATGACTTAAATTATTTTTAATTCATTTCTATCCCTTTTAAATGATTTTTAACTTAATAAAACTATTTTAAAACTATTTATTTAATATAATTATTAAATAAATTTACTATTTTTAATAATAAGTTAATAATCATTAATATTAAACTATTAATGAAATTATGCTTTAAATATTAAAAGTTATGTTTTATATCTTAAAATATCTTTAAACACTTTATTTTCATTTAAATAATTATTATAATATTAAAATCATTTTTAAACTAAATTATTTAATATAATTATTAAATAACTTTAATATCATTAATAATATTTAATTAATGAAATTTATTTTTAAATATTAAAAGTTATGTTTTATAACTTAAAATATTTTTAAATACCTTATTATTATTTAAAATGATTTTTAATATAATAAAATTATTTTTAATTAATTTATTTAATTCATTTAGTAAATAAATTAATTACCATTAATATCAATTTATTAATAAAATTTATTACAAAATATTAAAAGTCATTAAAAATAACTTAAAATATTTTCTTATATCATAATATAATTTTTAATGATTTTTCTAATATTAAAATCATTTTTAAATAATTTATTTAATATTATAATTAAATAAATTAAATACTTTTAATATTCTAAAAATATTAAATATTTATGAAATATATTAAAAATAATTAAAAACTAATTTTCAGAATTTAAAATAATTTTTAATAATTTATTTTGTATTTTTAATAAATAAAAACTATTTTTTTTCTATTTATTAAATAATTTCTGGAAAATAATATATTATCTGTCGCTAAAGACCACCTATAGCGACAGAACCGTCGCTATAGGTGTTCTTCATATTCTTGGCCAAACCCAGAAAATCATACACAGGCTCGAGATGCCTTGTTTGACCAAAAATTGTGAACTGTGTCATGTGTTTCTGGATATGCTATTGGTCAGATTGTGTAAAGCTAATGCAAGACTACAATATCCAATCAACAACCAAGATCATAACACACATAACCAATGAGATCAAAGCCTTGAAAGGGACTGTCAGACCTGTTCTTCATTTTCTGGGTTACCCAGAAATGAAGAAAAGTTAGACCTGTCCATTTTGGGCATCCACAACATGCAATACGTGTAACATTTAAGTGATGTAATGGATGCAGTGTGTAGCCAGGATGTAAGAGAGTATATCTATCCCAAAACATCAAAAAAATCACAACACAATCGAAAGATCCGGACCGGTAAAACCTCGTCAGACGTCATGATCATGCGTTTTCTGGGTTACCCAGAAAATGCATTTCATGAACGTCCGGCCTAGTTTGACCGCCCACTGAGATCTACCTGTTCAATATTTTAGTGATATAGTGCTATAATATTGTAGTACAAACAACAGACTATAACCTAGATACAAAGATCATTACATAACATCATAACACAGTCAGATCTAAGCCCACGAAGATCTTGTCAGAGCCTTCTGGGCATGATCTGGGTTTTCCAGAAATCCGATAGTCATGGTCGGTCAATGAGGTTTGACCACCCATAACTTTCATCCTGTGCACGGTCAATATTTTAGTGATATAGTGCACAGATCACATGACATACTACAATTATCAACCTTCAAAACATAAAAAGACATAACAGATCAAGATCTACAAGGCCTGACATTAGGCTGTCAGACACAAAAATATTTTTTTTCCAGATTTCTTTAAAACTTAAATCTGAGCCTCTAGGTGTTATGGGTCTAACATCTAGCAACCCAGATCAACATTAGACAACATAAACAACATATTCTAACACTTAATCATAACATCTAACACAGATTTTGGACAGAAATTAAAGCTAGGGTTTTATACCTTTCTTTGATAAATTTCTGATTTGGTGTTGCTGATTTGCTTATGGTGGACGTAAGGCTGTGTTTTGGGACTAATATAGCTTATATTTTCGGAGGTGAGAGTTTGAGAGAGTTTAGTTTGAGTGTTGTGAAAAATGTAAGTAACAAATGTTATTTCTCTCTCTTCCAATCTATATATAGAAGTGTATGGTGCATGTATGGCTGAAATGTGTGGCTTGTTGCTGGCATTTTAAGCATGTGGGGTTGGTATGAGTTGGTTAACAACTCAACCTATTGTAAAAACCTACACATATTAGCCTCTTTAATGCACAAAAGGGCAAAATGGTCTTTAGGCTTGCAATTTTAATGGCATAATTGTAATCTTGCCCAAACCCTTAGGGTTTGACCCTTAGGGTTTGATCCTTAGGGTTTAACCCTAAGATTTAGCACAAAATATTGGTGCTGTTCCCGGCGCCAAGTCGATCATGAACTCAATTTCTCTGTTAGGTGGAAGTCCTGGCAAATCCTCTGGAAACACGTCTTCGAATTCCCTCATTACTGGTATTTCTTCTATTTTCACACCCTTCTTCTGAGTATCGACTATGTAAGCTAAATAGCCCACACAACCTTGACTCAACAATTTCTTGGCCTGCATAGTCGTCAGACATTTCATTTGTCTAGGCGACTTGCTACCATAAAATACTACCTTTGACGGAGTCATAAGGTTTACACACTTCTTGTGACAATCGATTGCTGCTTCATATTTGAACAGCCAATCCATTCCCAAAATTACATCAAACTCCCCGAGTTTAATCGGAATTAAATCTACCAACAAGATATTCTCCTTAATGTTCACCCTACAGTTTTTGTATACGAATCTAACAGGGATTATTTCCTTATTCGCAATTTCTATGTTCAAAGGAAAATTCAGTTCTTCTCTAGGCAATTCTAACCTCTTAGCAAACTCATCAGATATAAACGAGCAAGTAGCACCCAAATCAAATAATACATATGCATTAATATCATTGATTGGGATAATACTTGACACCACATCTTTTGATTTCATAGCATCTTGCATAGTCATGTTGAAGGTTCTGGCTGTGGGTTTGTTTGATGCTGCAGGTCCTGCAATGGCCCATGTACTTCCATTGTTACCTCCACTGCTTCTGGTTGTCACTCCCTCCTTCTTTTTAGGGCACTCACGAGCAAAGTGATCCTTGGATCCGCACGTGAAGCACGCATTCTTCTTCGGTTGAGTGCAATTTTGGGCGATGTGACCCTCTTGGCCACAATTGTAGCAAACTCGTTTTCCCATCAAGCACGCACCCTTGTGAAATTTCCCGCTTGTCGCACATGCTTCAAACTTTTTGTTTTGCTGGTTTCCAGTACCCATGATTCCATTTCACTTCCTCTTCAAGCTATTGTTGTTGTTGTTGTTGTTGTTGTTTCCACTGTTACCAGCTCCATTCTTAATCTCATTCTCATTCTTCTTCTTCTTTTGTTCCTGATTGAACTTTGTCACTGCCTCGCCTCCACCTTCAGCGAGTACTGCTTTCTCCATCACCGCTGCAAATGTCTTCAATTGGAACAGGGAAACCCTACTGTACAGCCAGGGCTTCAGTCCCTATTCGAACCTTTTCGCCTTACACTCGTCTGTGCTGACCTGATATGGCGCAAACCTCGCCAATTCGTTGAATTTTGCGGCATACTCAGATACCGTCATCGATCCCTGCTTCAACTCCAAAAATTATACTTCCAGCTGACTCTTCAAACTCTCTGGAAAATAGGTATCAAAAAACAACTCCTTGAACCTATCCCAGGTCATCACTCCTGGCCTTTCCCGAGTTTTATTTGCCTGCCACCAATAATTAGCTTCTGCTTTCAACATAAATGTTGCGAAAACAGTCTTCTGGTCATCCCCTACCCTAGCGACATCTAACACTTTT
The DNA here is from genome assembly GCA_016801055.1 of Panax notoginseng. Lineage (NCBI taxonomy): Eukaryota > Viridiplantae > Streptophyta > Magnoliopsida > Apiales > Araliaceae > Panax > Panax notoginseng. Next base: position 172,103,289 of record CM029019.1, read on the forward strand.
TCTATCTCCATAATCCAGGTTTGTGCTTTGATTGGATTCATGGACCCACGGAATTCAGGTGGTCCAACCGCCTTGAAATCCTTAAACATTGTACCATGGTTTTGTGGTTGATTCTGTAACGCTCCTGTCAGTAGTGTCACTAGTTGTTGAACTGGGTTACCGTTAACATTGTCGTTATTGTTGGTTCCTTCAGTGGTTCTTTGTCGCGTTGGTTGACGTCTGGGAGGCATTTTCTGTTAGAACAAAACATCTATTAGACAATTACTCAGCTTCTTTAAGTATTTTCTAGTTAACTAGCCTCCATAACAGAAATAACCACATAACACATAACACTTTGAATAAAATAACAACTTTTATTTATTCAATACCTTTTCAAAAACATAAAACAATAGCATCTCTGCTATCTACATTACTTCCTGAACTACAAAAGTTTCAGGACAACATCATAGTCATATCCCATAGGTTGCATAAGAATTGGGATTTACAATTTATTTAACCTTTCACTCATCGTACTATAGGTACGATGTTCTATTAAGATACTTCTTAGCCCTATCACGTTCCTCCTCCATGACTCGAAACATAGTTCTGCGATCCAACACGTATGATGGTAGCGTCTCGAACTGAATCGGATATCCTATGACCCGATCTTGAGCTCGATTAATTGCAGTGTTAAATACTTTATCCATCTCTTCCATCTTCATCCTTTTCACCTGCGCGTCTCTTGTTGCTAATCTGGTTCGTTGAAAAGCTTCCTCGTATTCATCTTCAGCTCTTGCCCTCTTAGCAGCTTCTTCTCTCATCTTGCTCTTCAGTTCCGCAACCATCTCGATCAATCGTTCCTTTTCTCCTTCGGTCTGTACTAGTTTCTCCTCGGCGTTTGTCAGTCGTTCCTCACGATCCTGGATCTCGTCGTCTTTTTGCATCATTGCAGTCTGTTGTTCAGCTACTATCTCTAGCAACTCCTCAACTGTATCCTGAAGTTCCACGTTATGGTCATGCACCTCATCATATATACGGCCAGCTATCGAGTTAAGTGGAATCCTTTCCTCCTCGTCCTCCTCATCCTCATCCTCCTGTGGTAACTCAACGGGATCCTCCTCGTCTGTCTCCACCTCATCATCCTCATCCTCAACTACTGTGACCAACGGGGCTAACTCCCGTGGCAGTAGTTGTTCCCAAACTACCTGAATGTCGCGAGGCTCCTCCTCTATAGGCATTTGAGGTCCCTCCTCCCTAGCCTGATTGGACTCTCCGACATTAGTCATCCTGACAACAAAGTTTTAAAGTTTTAATTATTAATCATTACTACTCGACACTCACGAGCACATAAGTTATAAACACATAAGTGTTTTATTACTTCTTTCTTAAAACTTGATAAGAGTTATCTCCACTATCTTTTCAAAGGTTACCTCCTAAGGCTTTTTCCCCCACCTAAGGTTCATAACCTAAAGCTCTGATACCAACATGTGACACCCCCAAATCCTGGTACTTTATTTCCTCAAGACTTGGTGTTCACTTAATCAAAACGTTCATTTCTAACTACTCAATCATAATAAAATTGAATAATAAAAACCTGCCCATACAGGATCAAATAAAAATATCCCAGGTTATCTAACCTTTAATTATAAACATTCAAATGCGGAATTTAAAATCTATTACATCACATCATATTTAAAAGTCTGTTATCATAATGATAAAGATAAAATTACAAGTCTTCATCACTTGTACATTTTTCCCTTTCCTTTAGTAGACGAAGGTTCACCTACCTTTTCTTCTTTAACTGCAATGAGTTTATAAATATGCAAGAGTGAGCAAAACAATTGCTCACTGGATATAATATGGAATCAACAGGAGTATAACAATAAGAATTGTCGAAATAGGCTCATCAAAAGTGAATAGTACTCTATCAATAATAATCAGACTGAAATCCTTAAATATGGAAAATATACATCATTGAGGGTCGTAAGACCATGAACTACGTCCACAGTTGCAAGTAATCTTTCAACTCCAACTTTAATAGTCATAAGACTATAAGGACCTCGTACCTAGGGGGATCAGCCCTTCGTACAATGTATTGTGCACAACCATTTCAACGCTAAGCGTAAACCTCTATTAAAAGAGTTGTTCATCTCAGTATTTAGAATACAAGTCCGCACCAAAGTAAGTTTGGTTTGGATAAGCTTTCAAGGAAATTTGGAATTCAACGAACATCAACTAAGGAGTAGTTGAATAAAACCAATAACACTATACTATAGAATAATCGTGATTGAATCAATCATAGTAGACTAAAGTCATGCTTTAGGAATAATCTAATAGCATACAATTTGAATAACTATAGCATACCTTGCTTGAACAATACTAAGCCAAGGTTAATTAGAATTGAATACTAAGCATGCATAGCAATTTGAATGATAGAAATGTTCGACATTAGTATATATAGTTGTGCATGCTAAACCACAAGTTAAATACAAGAATAACTTGCTCCAGAATCACTTACATCATTATATTGTAATCGAATTGAAAACAGTACTTGAATTAACAAGATAATAGATTAGAAAACTTGCTCAATTATAAAAGAACTTGCCTTGCACGTAGATTAAATCGAATCAATACGAGTCACAATATCTTATAAACATATGTCATCATGACATAGTTAGCCATTACCACTTTACAAACATAACTAAGTACGTTCATCATTTAAAATTGGATTTTTAATCACATAACCAAGTTATAATACAAGTTAGTCTTTAATAACATAATTATTCATAGTATAGAAATACTAAAATCAACATTTTACAGTCCTACTATCATCACATAATGTTTCTTAAAATTTCGTGTACAAAAAGTACACTGTCAGACCATTCTGCTAACTCGCGCTGCGGCGCCACAGTTTACACTGTGGTTCGCACTGCGGCGCTGAGTTGGCGGTACGGCTCGGGTCACAGGCCATTGGTTGGCGCTGCGGCGTGGCGCCGGCGCTGCGGCGCGAGATTTATACTGCTGGGCCGCGCTGCGGCGCCAGACTCCAGAATCTGGCGACCAAGCTCGGCAACAGTATGAACAAAAGCCAAATTAGCCTAAAAGCTATAATCTAATAGACTGATTAACATGTAATACACGTATAGACTTCATATAAACATATTGTGAAGACTTCTAACATGTTTCTACTCATAAAATAACATAAACATCAAAGTTACAACACCCAATTTCAATGTTTTTTTGGCAAAAACTCCATTGTTGATATTTTTTATGAAAATCAACACTGTGATTTTGTTTTTCAATCAAAACAGATATTTCAAAACATCATAGTTATGATTTTACATACTCTATCAATTTCCATAATCGACTTATCAATTTAACAACTAATTAAACCTTAATTCTATTTTAAACTAAGCCATGTTCATATATATATTTTCATGTAAACATTGTAATATACTTTCTTCCACAAAACACATACATACATGAATTACTATATCAATAATCATATATAAACTCATGGAATAACCTTATAATCAATAATCATACAAAACTTATATACATAACAACAATTTATCTTCTGAAAAAAAATTCACAGAGAACTTTTTGGGAAGAGGAAAACTAAACTTTTAAAGAGAAAGGTTAAGCTCCTACCTTTGATTAAGAAGATGATGGCTACTTTTGATTATCAATTCCTTTTCTCCAATTCCTTTATCAAAACCTGTTAGGATTTCTCTCAATTTCTCTCTAGTTTTCTTCTTCTTCTTCTTCTCTTTTTCTTCACTGAGTCTTTCTTCCTAACTCTAACTACGTATAATAATATAACGTATATAGTAATAATAGATATATTAAATATATAATATAAAACTAACTTAACTGACATCACTTTAAAGCTTTTAAAAATCAAAAGTCATAAGGCTTGTTTGGCTAACCACTAAAAATATAACCCATTAATCCTTATGCCTTGTTTGGTAAAACACAATTATATTAAAGACTTAATATGCAATAATACTTGTTTGGCCAAAACTAAATTACACTCTTTTAATTTATTTTAATAACTCCTTTATAGCAAGGTTATTAGTCACACTTTTATTTAATTAATAAATTAATTAAAATATTAATCTATTAAATTACTTTAGCACATAATTTAATATCACATAACTATAATTTCTTTTATAATTATAATTTTATTTAACCAACTAATATTTTAAAGTACAATTTCTCATTTAAAATATTATAATTTATTTAAATCACTATAAGCTCTCTAGCTTACTTATTAAATTCAATTATTATATAATCTCATAACAATTAATTTTCTTATCTCCTTAATTATTTATTCAACAAATTAATAACTAAATCACATCAACTCAATTTGCCATATAATTCAATAAATATTTAATATTGCAAATATATATTTAATATTTAATATTTAATTATTTATTCAACAAATAAATAACTACACCACATAAACTCAAATTGAACAATTATTTATTCAACAATAAACATATCCATTAAATACGTATATAAATCAATAAATATTTAATATTACATTTTAAAATTCTGGAATGTTACAACAATTATTATCACACTATTTTATAGAATAGTGAGGACTACTATAGCCACTATCTCGGACCATCACTCCGTTCTCCGACAAGTCCCAGCTATATTCTCATTTTTTGAAGAGAACAATGAAAGAAAAGGGGGAGCTCAACTAGCCTAGTAAAGAATATTATGACTAAAATAATGCAGAATAAATTATCGTTAGCCTTAACGGTGTTAAACTGATAGAATACAATAGACAACAAATTTAACTGCAGCGGAATAAGCAATTCATTAGAAGAGTCAAGTAGAACATAATATCTACTATCTTCTATGATTTAAAAGTTCATCATTTATATGTTATCGCTGTAACACAGCTCAATAAATAATCCACATTATCGAATTATCCATGCATTACGGGCCAATGATATTCGTTAGTATCATATCCATGAATTATCCATGCACTACGAGCCAATGATATTTATTATTATTACATCCACGAATTATCCATGCACTACGGGCCAAGGATATTCGTTAGTATCACCAGTGGTCATGATCATGCCAACAACTGTTCATCAATGCACTACGGGCCAGTGAGGACTTTTACCATATCATTTGTAACATTACAGGTCATGATTATATCGATACATAATCATAATCATATCAATCAACAATTCATCTATGCACTACGGGCCAAAGATGACTTTCATCACAATATAACCATGAAGATGATGACAATGATATAAAAATTCAATTAAGTAAGAGCAATGATAAATTTTAATGATTTATAAATCAATTTATCTAGAGTTCAAGAATGTCCAAATTGTCAACATGATAACTGCTTTGTGGAGTAAAATTTAAGAATCATATTCATGTATCAAAATAATTTGGACAGAAAAAATCAATTTTTATCATGAATAGTACCCCGGGTGGATAGTACCCAAGTGAATAGTACCCCGACATGAAAAGATCAAAATTTAACAAGAATGTTCAGAAAAATATTCTTATGAAACAATACTAGATGAATCGCAAATTTCATATATATTCTACTAATTTTAAGGAGTATAGAAGCAATACTTATTAACATAAGTGTAGAATTAGAAATATGAAAAGAAATAATATTACTTACATACTACAGATTATGGAAGAAAATATTATTTCTTACGAATATTGAACAAAAATAATATCCCTTACCTTAAAAGGAGAGTACTTCTGAATGGTATAACGGGGATATTCTTGAAGAAAACTTGCACTATTTTATACACTCAAAGCTTCCTTATACTCAAAAGAAATACACTCAATATTATAGAAGAAGAATTCTATGATTCTGGTGTAATTTTCATTTTTAAATTAAGCATCCTATTTATAGGAGAATGGCATGATACTATTTAAGAAAATAATCACGGTCTGCACAGGAAAAAGAATTCACGGGAGCAATTTATCAGCACATTTTTGAGTCAACCAATGAGAGAGTGCCCTCCCATGAAGGTAACTAGCAAAGTGGGAGATGTAGACCAATGAGGGGGCACCCTCTTTTGATGGTAATTGAGTATGGGAGATATGGACCAATGAGAGGGCGACCTCATTCATAAGGCAGTGAACAGTAGCTGCATTATTTGAAAAGTTAGCCAATAATATCTTAACATACGGAAGAATGAACAAACACCAATTTAAAAGGATAATTGAACAAACATCTTCCACTCATCAATTATTATTCTTATGTAACATTTCAGAATTTTAATTGTAATATTAAATATTTATTGAATTATATAAATATTTAGTGGATGTGTTTATCGTTAAATAAATATTTGTTTAATTGATTTGATTTTTATTTGGTTAATCATTTGTAAATAAATAATTAACGAGTTAAGGAAATTATTAATATGTTGATATTTCAATTTGATGGTTAATTATTTGTATTGAGTTATGTGATTAAATGATTTATTTAATTAATTATTATTTGAATTAATTAAATTAAATATGAAAACTTGATTAAATAAAGTGTGACAAATAACTATATTATTAGGAGTTATTAAAATAAATTAAAATAGTTTTAATTTAGTTTTATCCAAACAAGGTTCAAAGATATTAATTCTTTAAAATTTAAAGGGTTTTGCCAAACAAGCCTTATGGCTTTTGGTATTTCTAATTTTGAATTTAAATAAAATAAATAAATTAAATTAAAATAATAAATATAATATATTTATACTATATATGTTATAACTGATAATTTAATTAGTAGCGTATTAAGGTTTTCAGTTTTTGGTTTTCTTATTACGCATTCTATTTTCCAAGTTTGAGAGTACTGGGTGTTGTGAGAGTTGAGAGAATTTGAGAGAGAATGATTTCAGAGCATTTGCAGAGTTTAGCAAAAGGGATTGCAAGCAATTTGAAGGTACTTCTTATACAACCTTAGTGTTATATATATATATATATATGGATTTTTCGGTAAGAATTTTCTCATGTTCTGTAAAATTAATTGTTAAATTATGGATTATATAGTTGGTAATTGAAATTGTATGTGTTTGCAATGATTAGAGTTATGTTTAAAACAAGAAATTCATGCTGATTTCGTTTGACAATAGTAGAAATTTTTGACAGTATATGTATTTTCATATGTTCATGAAAAGTATCAATTTTAGTGGCCAATTTGTATGTGAAACTGTAAATTGACGCTTGTATATGTTGGTTCATTGAGATACGAACATAATGCAATTTGAATAAGATGATTTGGCCAGGTATTGAATTCACAGTGATAATTTTTGGAAGAATATCAAAAAAATGGAGTTTTATATGAAAAACATGAAGATTGAGAAATTAAAATAGTTTTAGTTGATGTTAAATTTTTTTAATTGGTGGAATATGTTCACAAATATGTTTGTGATAGTTCTATACCATTTTTACATGTTATTAGTACTGTTTAGTGGGTGAAATTCGTGTTAGTTGGCTTAAGAAAATTGTTTTAACCATGTTCTACAAAACTGGAATCTGTGTGTCGCGCGGGCGCGCAGCCCTTTGGCCTGGGCGCGCAGCTGTCGCACGGGCGCGCCTCAACCCAGTATAAAACTGGCGCGGTCGCGCGAGTACCCTGCCACAGACAGTGAAGTCTGTTAATTATGCAGACTTTGGGCGTTCAATTTAACTTAGATTAATGATAGGTTAATGTGTCCACCATGTAACAACAAGGCTAAAACAGAGTAGTGTTATATGGATTATGAATTCAAAGTTGTAAAAGTGATTAGTAGGTTACGAACGCATTATGTGATAACTTAGTTATACAATGAATGTTAGATAGGTGTTGTGATGTTAACACTTGGGAATTCTAAAATATATATGGTAGCATAAGACTTGTGCTAAGATGATAAGTTTAGTTTGTATATGTTGTTGTATGTTAGCATATCTAATAGATAATGTGGTTCTAAACCAATGTGTAGGTGAACATTAGTTTAATATTGTAGCTTACGCTCGAGGCAAGTTTTTAAACTTTCTTTTTACATTGAGCAAGTATTCTAACTCTATTATCACATTGTGTAACTTTATTCATTTAAATTGAACAAGTTTCTTACTTTAATCTTTCATTAATCGAATCTTTGTATTCCTAATCATTATTTGAGCAAGCTAGCTTTGACGGTAACTTTGCTCGAACAAGTTTTGAATTCCAATATTTGCATTCTAACTTGTTTATTGTTAAACAAGTTCCTGTATTGTTCTTCATGTATTATGAATGCAATTTTCTCGAATTCTAGCTTCTAATGTTGAATTATCTTAGTTTATTTTCATATTGAGCAAACTTTATTTTCATCTTGCTATTACTTAATGTATATTTAATAATACCTAGTCCTAGCTTAAATTTTATTCAAGCAAGGTTTATTGTCATCCAATACTTATGCTTTGTGGTTGTTCTTAAGCATGAGTTCAATATATAGTTAATTCGCTTACACTTATTCATTGTTCCATATTATGATATTATTGATCAACTGTTGTGTTATCAAACACTATTGATTCAACTAGTCCTCTAGTTGATGTTCGTTAAACTTCAAATTACACTTGAAAGCTTATCCAAACCAAACTTTCTTTGGTGCGGACTTGTATTCTAAATACTGAGATGAACAACCCTATTAATAGGGGAAAAATGTATGTTTAGCGTTGAAATGTTTGTGCACAATACATTGTATGAAGGGCTGATCCCCCTAAGTACGAGGAGTCCTTATAGTCTTATGACTGTTAAAGTTGGAGTTGAAATATTACTCGCAACTGTGGACATAGTTCATGGTCTTATGACCCTCAGTTAGATATATTCCAGTTTTTGGATTCCAGTTTTTGATTATCATTATTAGAATACTATTCAGTTTTGATGAACCTATTGTTGGCAATTATTATTATTATTCTATTGATCTATTGTTATATCCAGTGAGCAATTGTTTTTCTCACCCTTGCATATTTATATACTCATTGCAGCTAAAGTTGAGAAGGTAGATGAGCCTTCAACTAGCAAAGGAAAGGAAAAAATGTACAAGTGATGCAAACTTGTAATTTTGTTACTGTGATGGCCATAGACTTTTTAATAATGATGTAATGTACTAATTTTATTTCCGCACTTGAATGATGTTTAAAGGTTAGACAACTTGAGATGTTTTTTTTAATTTAATGATGTAACCCTATTTAAAGGGAGGATTATGGTTTAAATATTAATCTATTTAGGATAGTATGAATGTATGGATAGTGAGTACCAAATCTTGTGAAAATGAAGTACCTAGATTTGGAGCTGTCACAAGTTGGTATCAAAACTTTAGGTTATGAACATTAGGTGGGGGAAAAGCCTTAGGAAGTAACCTTTGAAAAGATAGTGATGATAAACTCTTATCGAGTTGTTAAGGAAGAAGAAATAAAATACTTATGTGCTTATGTGATTATAACTTATGTACTCGTGAATGTCGAGTAGTAATGATTAGTAATTAAAACTTACAATTTGGTTGACAGGATGGCTAATATAGGAGGATCCAGTCAGGCTAGAAAGGAGGAGCCTCGAGATATACAGGTGGTTTGGGAACAACTACTGCCACGGGAAACAGTTTCGTTGGTCATAGTAGTTGAGCAGGAGAGAATACCTGATGAGGATGATGAGATAGAGACGGATGAGGAGGACCCTGTTGAGATGCCACACTCAGATGAGGAGAACGAGGAGGAAGAACTTCCACTTAACTCGATAGCTGCTCGTATGTACGATGAAGTCTACGATCGCAACATGAAACTTCAAGATACCGTCGAGGAGTTACAGGAGATAGTAGCTGAGCAACAGACCTCAATGGCACAGAAGGACGACGAGATCCAGGATCGAGAGGAACGTCTAAATAACGTTGAAGAGAAGTTGGTTCACACTGAAGGAGAAAACGAACGAATGACAGTGGAGATTACAGAACTGAAGAACAGGTTGAGGGAGGAATCAACAAAGAGGGCAAGAGCCGAAGACGCGTACGAGGAAGCTTATCAACGAGCCGAGATAGCAGGAAGAGACGCACAAGAAAAAAGGATGAAGATGGAGGAGATGAATAATGTATTCAACACCGTGATCAATCGAGCTCAAGATCGGGTCATGGGTTATCCTATTCAGTTCGAGACTCTGCCATCGTACGTGTTAGATCGTCGAACAATGTTTCGAATTATGGAAGAAGATACGGACTATCTTAGTAGGACATCGTAGGGAATGTGCCTGTGATGAGACTAATAAAATGTTAAGTAATATGTAAATTCTAAGTGTGATGTAACTTGTGGGATATGATAATGATGTTATCCTAGAACTTTAGTAGTTCTGGGAAGTAATGTAAATAGCAGTGATGCCATTGTTATGATGTTTTCAAAAAGATTATGAAGGAATAAAAGTTATTATTTTATTCAAAGTGTTCTGTGTTATGTGTTAATCTTTTATGATGTGCAACTTAAGTATATAATACTTAAAAAGTTGAATAGAATCTAATGGGTGTATCTTAACAGAAAATGCCTCCAAGATGCCAACCATGACAAAGGAACCCTGAGAATAACAAAAATGCTGAGGCTAATCCAGTTCAGGAATTTGTAACGCTACTGACGGGAGCATTACAGAATCAGCCACAGAATCAAGCTACGACCTTTAAGGACTTCAAGGCGGTTGGGCCACCGGAGTTCCGTGGGTCCATGAATCCCGTGGAGGCACAGTCATGGATCATGGAAATAGAGAAGGTATTCGATGTCGCTAGGGTAGGGGATGATCAGAAGATTGCTTTTATAACATTCATGTTGAAAGCAGAGGCGAGTTATTGGTGGCAAGCCAATAAAACCCGAGGAGGTCAAAGGATTATGACCTGGGATAGGTTTAAGGAGATATTCTTCGAGACCTATTTCCCAGAGAGTTCGAAGAGTCATCTAGAAGTGCAATTTTTGGAACTAAAGCAGGGAACGATGTCGATATCTGAGTATGTCGCTACATTCAACGAGTTGGCGAGGTTTGCGCCATATCAAGTCAGCACAGACGAACACAAGGCGAAGAGGTTTGAACAGGGACTGAAGCCCTGGTTGTACAGTAGGGTCTCCCTGTTCTAACTGAAGACGTTTGCAGCGGTAATGGAGAAAGCAATTCTCGCTGAGAGTGGAGGCAAGGCTGTAACAAAACACAACCAAGAGCAGAGGAAGAAGAAGAGTGAAGGTGAAGCTAAAAATAGTGGAGGTAGTAACGGTGGAAACAACAACAACAATTTGAAGAAAAGGTGGAATGCAAGTGTGGGAGCTGGAAATCAGCAAGGAAGCCAGCAAAAGAAGAAGTTCGAAGCATGTGCTACATGCGAAAAGTTTCACAAGGGTGTGTGCTTGATGGGAAAACGAGTATGCTTCAACTGTGGCCAGGAGGGTCATATCGCCCCAAATTGCAATCAACCCAAGAAGAATGTTTGCTACACCTACGGGTCAAAGGATCACTTTGCTCGCGAGTGTCCAAAGAAGAAGTCGGGTGAGACAGCTGGAAGCAAGGGAAATGCTAGTGGAGGTGCACTGACTATTGCTGGACCGATGTCAACAAATAAGCCCACAGCAAGAACCTTTAACATAACGGTGCAGGATGCGGTGCAATCAAAAGATGTCGTGTCAGGTATTATCCAAATCAATGATATAAATGCATATATATTATTTGATTCGGGTGCTACTTGCTCGTTTATATCTGATGAATTTGCTATAAAGTTAGAAATATCTAGTGAAGAGCTGAATTTCCCTTTGAACATAGAAATTGCGAATAGGGAAGTAATTCCTGTTAGGTTCGTATACAAGAACTGTAGGGTGAATATTAAGGGGAATGTTATGACAGTAGATTTAATCCCAATAAAACTCGGAGAGTTTGACGTGATATTGGGAATGGATTGGCTATTCAATTATGGAGCGTTAATTGGCTGCCAAAAGAAGTGTGTAAACCTTATGACTCCGTCAAAGGTAGTTTTTTAAGTTAGCAAATCGCCTAGACAAATGAGATGTCTGATGATGATGCAGGCCAAGAAGTTGTTGAGTCAGGGATGTGTGGGGTATTTAGCCTACATAGTCGATACTCAAAAGGAGAAGGGTGCAAAATTGGAAGAAATACCAGTGGTTAGGGAATTTGTGGAAGTTTTTTCGGAGGATTTGCCAGGACTTTCACCTGACAGAGAAATCGAGTTCGTGATCGACTTAGCACCAGGAACCGCTCCAATATCGAAGGCCCCGTGCAGAATGGCTCCTGTGGAAATAAAGGAATTGATGGTACAACTGCAAGAGTTGTTGGATAAGAAGTACATTTAATCGAGCGTATCACCGTAGGGAGCACCAATGTTAATCGTGAAGAAGAAGGATGGGTCAATGCGTCTTTGCATTGATTATAGAGAATTGAACAAAGTCACTATTAAGAATAAATATCCATTGCCAAGAATAGATGACTTGTTTGATCAATTGAAGGGTGCTAGATATTTCTCAAAAATAGATTTGAGAAGTGGGTATCACCAACTAAAAGGAAGGAAGGAGGATGTACCGAAGACAGCATTTCGAACTCGCTATGGACATTACGAATATTTGGTGATGTCATTTGGTTAGACAAACGCCCTTGCAGCGTTCATGGATTTGATGAACAGGGTGTTTAAACCATTTTTAGACAAGTTTGTAGTGGTGTTCATCGATGATATCCTGGTGTATTCTAAAACTCAAGAGGAACACGTGGAACACTTACGCCTGACGCTGGAGACATTAAGGAAAGAAAAGTTGTACGCGAAATTCTCAAAATGTGAGTTTTGGCTAGAACGTGTACAATTTCTTGGTCATGTAATTGATAAGGATGGGATTTCCGTAGATCCATCAAAAGTCGAAGCAATGATAAATTGGGAACAACCAAGAACTCCATCAGAAGTAAGAAGTTTCTTGGGATTGGCAGGATATTGTTAAAGTTTATGCCCTAGAGGCCAATTATTTGATATAATTGCTTAACGTTTTAATATTATATTTGATTGAATAAATAAATGATTTTATTATGATTTTATTTACTGCGTAATATAATTGTTAACATAATAAAATTTCTTAGAATAGTGATACAAATTATATAGTTTCAAGTATGTGACTTGAACATGAGATTATATAGTTACAATTAGTATCATTGTTCTTAAATGTCCCTAGTCGAGTATCATTGTTGATGGGATAGCAATTATGCATTGAGGCTAGTATGTGGATTGACTGATGACCAAATCTCATTGGTCATAAATATATGAGATATTAAGTCAATGCATAGGTACATGTTAGAAAACGATGTACTGGACAGACCCACCATGAGAATTCTATATGGAGCATTATGCGAAGTGTCATTAGCAATTCTCATAGTGACAATGATGTAATGGTCCTCCGACCTGAAATTGCTATATTACTACACGAGAATTTATGTACTTTGATATCATCAAATGTCACCTTTAATAGGGTGGACTATAAAGGTGGTTATTGGGTTCATCATGAATCGTGTGAGAAATATGAGTGATCTAGATGGAATTTAACCATCCTATATATTATGGGTGATATCCATAGGCCTCTTGATTGAGTAGGACTATGAAATGCATGACCATGCTCAAATAGTTATTTGTTTCATATAGTCTACTCATTGATCAAGAAAACTCAGATTAAATTATGAAGAGTATGACACATTCCATGACTCGAGTTTAATCTAAGATATTAAGGTTAAAATGATTAAATTACATCGAAACATTGGTCATGAAAAGGTTGCATCGAATCATCGATCTTATTATTACTTGAGTAGCAGTGATGCATTACTAGATGCCGCTCACTATTTATAATTTTATAATATGATTTTAAAATTATTACCAACGTAATAATAACCTATAGGGTCACACACAAAGAACGTTATTAAAAGAGAATTAATTTAAATTGTAAGGATTTAAATATATCAATATGATTGATAGTATTTAAATCACGAATTTAAATTAAAAGGATGCTTTGAATATGTATGTATGTATATATATATATATATATATATATGTATATAAATTTGGATTTTATTTTAATTAGATTAGAGTTTTGATTAATTCTGATTTATTGCTATATATATGATATATCAGCGTCTTTGGAAAGTTAATCAAAATAAAAACCCTAGCCGCTCTTAGAGAGAGACTAGAGAAAACAGTTTCGAAAATCCTCATTCTTGGTGGCTAGTACCGCGATTCCTTCTTCTGCAGATTGTAGGACGATTCATGGAGCGTTCGTGTGGATACCGTAGAGACGCAGTTCGTTTGAATTGTGTTGGAGATTCAACCGCATTGTTTAATCGCTTTCTTAATCGGTGTAATTTCTAATCACTGAATTAACTATTTTTCGCATGGATCCTGTTTAGGGTTTTGAATTTGGTTTAAATTATTCTATTTTCGCTGTGCATTTCTGTGTCGAAACCCTACAGATATTACAGACGATTTATTCAAGATTTTTCCAAGATTGCTACTCCATTGACAAATTTGACGAGAAAATCGATAAAATTTGTTTGGACGGAAAAGTGTGAGGAAAGTTTCCAAGAACTGAAAAAGAAGTTAAGTATGACACCTGTGTTGTCATTACCAAATAGTACAGGAAACTTTGTGGTGTATAGTGATGCTTCACACAAAGGATTGGGTTGTGTTCTTATGCAGAACGACAAAGTCATTGCGTATGCATCAAGGCAACTGAAAGACTACGAGAAAGGGTATCCGACTCATGATTTAGAGTTGGCGGTGGTTGTGTTTGCACTGAAGATATGGAGACACTATCTCTACGGAGAGAAATGTGAAATCTATACAGACCATAAAAGTCTAAAATACATCTTCACACAGAAGGACTTGAACATGCGACAAAGGAGATGGATGAAATTGATAAAGGATTACGATTGTGAGATCTTTTATCATCCAGGCAAAGCTAATGTGATAGCGGATGCCTTGAGTCGGAAATGCCGAGAGAAGTTGATGTTGTTAACTGATAAGGAGGAGCACATTTCAGCAATGGCAAGACTAGAATTGGAAATCAAATTTCCAAAAGAATCCGATGAAAAATTGTACCAAATAGAAGCTAGTCCAACTTTGGTGGACAAGGTGAAGAATGCACAACTACAGGATGAAGAATGTAGAAAAATAAAGGAAAGCGTGGTCGAGGGTAAAAAAGTAAAGTACCAAGTCGATACTGCGGGAATGCTAAGATTCGAGGGACGAATTTGGATTCTAGAAGTTTAGGAAATTAAAGAGGAAATCTTGACGGAAGCGCATAACTCAAGATATTCGATTCATTCGGGAAGTACAAAGATGTATCAAGATTTGCGGCGTTATTTCTGGTGGCCGAACATGAAAAGAGATGTGGCGGAATGCGTTGCAAAGTGCTTGACATGTCAAAAAGTGAAGGCCGAGCACCAAAGACCAAGCAAATTACTTCAACCATTGGAAATATCAGAATGAAAGTGGGAGAACATCACAATAGATTTTGTGGTAGGTATTCCAACGACCCAGAAAGGATACGACTCGATATGGGTGATAGTGGATAGATTGACAAAATCTGCACACTTTTTACCAATAAAGATTAGATTTAATCTTGATCAGCTGGCGAAGCTGTACGTTAAAGAGATCGTCTCAAGACATGGAGTTCAAGTGTCAATTGTATCAGACAGAGATCCAAGGTCCACTTCAAATTTTTGGAAGAGACTACAAGAATGCATGGGAACGCAACTGAAGATGAGCACAGCATATCATCTGCAAACTGATGGGCAAAGCGAACGAACAATCCAGACGCTAGAAGATATGCTTAGAGCGTGCATCTTGGATTTTAAAGGAAACTGGGATGATCATCTACCATTGGTGAAATTTTCATACAACAACAGTTACCATGAAAGCATTGGCATGTCGCCATACGAGGCGTTATACGGCAGAAAGTGCAGAACTCCACTATATTGGGATGAAGTTGGTGAACGTCAACTGTTAGGCCCAGAACTAGTATAGCAAACAGCTGAAGTTATAAAACTCATCAGAGCAAGACTGGTAGCTGCTCAAGATCGACATAAAAAGTATGCTGATCAATACAGGCAGAATCGTGAATTTGAAGTAGGAAATTTCGTGTTCCTAAAAGTTTCTCCTTGGAAGGGAAAAATTCGTTTTGGTAAGAAAGGAAAGCTCAGCCCAAGATTTATTGGACCGTTCGAGATACAACGAAGAGTGGGAGAAGTAGCTTATGAGTTAGCTTTACCTTCAAAATTGGAGCATGTGCACAATATTTTTCATGTGTCGGTGTTACGACCGTATAAACCCGATTACAAATATGTGATCGAGTATGAACCATTGCAGTTCAGTAAAAATTTGTCTTATGAGGAGATTCCTATCCAGATAGTCGACCGAAAAGAACAAGTGCTCAGGAATAAAGTGATACCTTCTGTGAAGGTGATATGGAGGAACCACAATGTCGAAGAGGCTACGTGGGAACTCGAAGCTGATATGATGAAGAATTACCATGAGTTATTTGTTTAGTCTGTGTCTTCAATTCTGGGGACAGAATCTTTGTATGTAGGGGAGAATGACTATTTGATTGTTTGAATTGTGATTCTGGGGACAGAATCCTTGTAAGGAGGGAATGATGTAACATTTCAGAATTTTAATTGTAATATTAAATATTTATTGAATTATATAAATATTTAGTGGATGTGTTTATCGTTGAATAAATATTTGTTTAATTGATTTGATTTTTATTTGGTTAATCATTTGTAAATAAATAATTAATGAGTTAAGGAAATTATTAATATGTTGATATTTCAATTTGATAGTTAATTATTTGTATTAAGTTATGTGATTAAATGATTTATTTAATTAATTGTTATTTAAATTAATTAAATTAAATATGAAAGCTTGATTAAATAAAGTGTGACAAATAACTATATTATGAGGAGTTATTAAAATAAATTAAAGTAGTTTTAATTTAGTTTTATACAAACAAGGTTCAAAGATATTAATTCTTTAAAATTTAAAGGGTTTTGCCAAACAAGCCTTATGGCTTTTGGTATTTCTAATTTTGAATTTAAATAAAATAAATAAATTAAATTAAAATAATAAATATAATATATTTATACTATATATGTTATAACTGATAATTTAATTAGTAGCGTATTAAGGTTTTCAGTTTTTGGTTTTCTTATTACGCATTCTATTTTCCAAGTTTGAGAGTACTGGGTGTTGTGAGAGTTGAGAGAATTTGAGAGAGAATGATTTCAGAGCATTTGCAGAGTTTAGCAAAAGGGATTGCAAGCAATTTGAAGGTACTTCTTATACAACCTTAGTGTTATATATATATATATATATATATATATATATATATATGGATTTTTCGGTAAGAATTTTCTCATGTTCTGTAAAATCAATTGTTAAATTATGGATTATATAGTTGGTAATTGAAATTGTATGTGTTTGCAATGATTAGAGTTATGTTTAAAACAAGAAATTCATGTTGATTTCGTTTGACAATAGTAGAAATTTTTGACAATATATGTATTTTTCATATGTTCATGAAAAGTATCAATTTTAGTGACCAATTCGTATGTGAAACTGTAAATTGACGCTTGTATATGTTGGTTCATTGAGATACGAACATAACCTAATTTGAATAAGATGATTTGGCCAGGTATTGAATTCACAGTGATAATTTTTGGATGAATATAAAAAAATGGAGTTTTATATGAAAAACATGAAGATTGAGAAATTAAAATAGTTTTAGTTGATGTTAAATTTTTCTAATTGGTGGAATATGTTCACAAATATGTTTGCGATAGTTCTATACCATTTTTACATGTTATTAGTACTGTTTAGTGGGTGAAATTCGTGTTAGTTGACTTAAAAAAATTGTCATAACCATGTTCTGCAAAACTGGAATCTGTGTGCGCGCGGGCGCGCCTCAACCCAGTATAAAACTGGCACGGCCGCGCGAGTACCCTGCCACAGACAGTGAAGTCTGTTAATTATACAGACTTTGGGCGTTCAATTTAACTTAGATTAATGATAGGTTAATGTGTCCACCATGTAACAACAAGGCTAAAACAGAGTGGTGTTATATGGATTATGAATTCAAAGTTGTAAAAGTGATTAGTAGGTTACGAACGCATTATGTGATAACTTAGTTATACAATGAATGTTAGATAGGTGTTGTGATGTTAACACTTGGGAATTTTAAAATATATATGGTAGCATAAGACTTGTGCTAAGATGATAAGTTTAGCTAGAAATGTATATGATGTGGTATGTTAGCATATCTAATAGATAATGTGGTTCTAAACCAATGTGTAGGTGAACGTGAGTTTAATATTGTAGCTTACGGTCGAGGCAAGTTTCTAAACTTTCTTTTTACATTGAGCAAGTATTCTAACTCTATTATCACATTGTGTAACTTTATTCATTTACATTGAGCAAGTTTCTTACTTTAATCTTTCATTAATCGAATATTTGTATTCCTAATCATTATTTGAGCAAGCTAGCTTTGACGGTAACTTTGCTCGAACAAGTTTTGAATTCCAATATTTGTATTCTCACTTGTTTATTATTAAACAAGTTCCTGTATTGTTCTTCATATATTATGAATGTAATTTTCTCGAATTCTAGCTTCTAATGTTGAATTATCTTAGTTCATTTTCATATTGAGCAAGCTTTATTTTCATCCTGCTATTACTTAATGTATAATTAATAATACCTAGTCCTAGCTTAAATTTTATTCAAGCAAGGTTTATTGTCATCCAATACTTATGCTTTGTGGTTGTTCTTAAGCATGAGTTCAATATATAGTTAATTCGCTTACACTTATTCATTGTTCCATATTATGTTATTATTGATCAACTGTTGTGTTATCAAACACTATTGATTCAACTAGTCCTCTAGTTGATGTTCGTTAAAATTCAAATTACCCTTGAAAGCTTATCCAAACCAAACTTTTTTAGGTGCGGACTTGTACTCTAAATACTGAGATGAACAACCCTATTAATAGGGGAAAAATTTATGCTTAGCATTGAAATATTTGTGCACAATACATTGTACGAAGGGTTGATCCCCCTAAGTACGAGGAGTCCTTATAGTCTTATGACTGTTAAAGTTGGGGTTGAAAGATTACTCGCAACTGTGGACATAGTTCATGGTCTTTTGACCCTCAGTTAGATATATTCCATATTTTGGATTCTAGTTTTTGATTATCATTATTAGAATACTATTCAGTTTTGATGAGCCTATTATTGGCAATTATTATTATTCTTCTTCTATTTATCTATTGTTATATACAGTGAGTAATTGTTTTGCTCACCCTTGCATATTTATATACTCATTGCAACTAAAGTTGAGAAGGTAGATGAGCCTTCAACTAGCAAAAGAAAGGAAAAAATGTACAAGTGATGCAAACTTGTAATTTTGTTTACTGTGATGGCCATAGACTTTTTAATAATGATGTAATGTACTAATTTTATTTCCGCACTTGAATGATGTTTAAAGGTTAGACAACCTGGGATGTTTTTTTTAATTTAATGGTGTAGCCCTATTTAAAGGGAGGGTTATGATTTAAATATTAATCTATTTGGGATAGTATGAATGTATGGATAGTAAGCACCAAATCTTGTGGAAATGAAGTACCTAGATTTGGGGGTGTCACATCTTATCTTTAATTAACACGATCTTTATTCATTATTAATATTATAACTTACAATATTAACAACCAGATCATTCCCGAAAAAGAGGGGGCTTTCCGATAAGGACTTCTCCTTATTGGCGCGCAATTAGGTGACCAAACTCCTTTTCTCGACAGAACTTTCTAGACATTGTCAATAATGCAAATAATAATATGAATAACTTTGTCGTCTCAATTATTTATTTAATAATATAAATTATTATGCAGATGATACTGTAACAATAATTGAATCAATAATGTGAGATACTATGCAGCAATTATTGTGGCAATAATTGAATAAAATTAAGTGACTTCTCACGTAAGCATCAATAATCAAAGATACTGTGCAATACCATGTGCTGCTATGCAACCAAGCGTATTACTATACTTTTATCACCGGGTATTTCGATAGTTAACGGTAAAATTTTTGCCGTTATTTTTATAAAAAGTTATTTCTGTCATTTTCTAACTCCGACAGTAATTCCGTTGTGGGGTCCACCAATGATTGTGCCGTCGTACGAATATTCCCTGATAAAGCGAATATTCCCCGACCAAACGAATATTTTATGACAACTTGCATACTTTACAAAATTTATAAATATTACCCACAACTATAACATTATATCAAATCCACACCATAATATTCAAAATGATATTTAAAAAAAATTAATTTTTATTCATAAAAGTTGAGGTCTCACACAAGCCTTGCATAATTTGAAGCCCGAGTTATAAACAACAAAAAATCCCATGTGTATCAATTAGTTTTGAGATAAATAGAAACACTAAAATACCATAAAAGTCAAATACATAATGAAAATATAAATTAATAGTGCAATATCTTTTACTTCTTGATCACACTTTCTTGAGTTCCACCAGTGTTGAGAAAGTTGATTGTCACTCCACTTGATTATCCCTCGCCCTCTGATCATCATCTCCCTCTAGTCTCCCTTATGCTTTTATATAAGGCTTGAGTCATCAACTGATCCTATGTTTCAGTTAAGCCACCATATACATCTGCCACTCTTATAGCATTAGACATCAATTTTGTGGCCTTATTATTTACCTTTTTTTGGTTCACTTGTAGTCATTTTTGCCCTTTCTTTTCCTTTGTCATTCCTAGTTGGTACAACAGTTGTCTTCCCTTTACCCTTCTTATTCCCATAACACTTTTAGGTGGTCTAAAAGGTGTTTGAACTGGTGCAGTCTTTGTGCCAACTTCAGCTAAGTAACATCTCCCTGGTGTAGTCTACATCATATGTTTGAAAAAAATAAAAACCTATTATATGTCAATCATATAAAACATACAAAACTAGGAATATTTCCATTTGATAAGGCATCAATCATGTATCTAACTGAATCAACATAATAGTTGGCATCTACTTACTGAAATATACGTGTTGCTAGTTTTTGGGATATGAAACAGCCAAAATCAGGAGGGACCCATTCTCTTCTTGTTGGTCTCTTAACATTATTGTGAGCTTTGACTAAAGGCTTTCTTTTAATTTGTTGTTTTTCTCTAACAACTTTATCTCTAATATTTGTCTCTTTCACATTTGTCTATAAAACCAAATCATCAATCACCCGTGCAAAAATTAAAACATGAATAAATAAATAAATATGCTTGAAAATAAAACTTAAAAAATATGCTAGCAGATATTTAATTCACTTGTTTCTAAGTTTAAAATGTATCAAGTCCACTCTCTCCCTTATCTCCAAAGTCAGTATTATCTTCTCTAATTTGTTTCTAAAAATGGTAACATATGTTTAGTCACTATTCTACAATATAAGTAATGACTCTATGATTGTTATGTCATTACTCTATGATCATTAGTCATTACTTTACGATCTAAGTAATTAATGACTACAATCGTTAAATCATTACCCTACGATCGAAATATACAATTCTACGATCTAAGTAATGACCCTACGATCATTAGTTATTACTCTACGATCATTAGTAATGACTTTGCGATCTAAGTCATGAGTCTACGATCCAAGTTATGACTCTACGATCGTTAAGTCATTACTCTGCAATCGTTAAGTCATGACTCTATAATCTAAGTCATGACTCTACGATCGTTAAGTCATAACTCTATGATCTACGTTATGATTCTACGATCGTTAAATCCTTACTCTATGATTTAAGTCGTGACTCTACGACCGTTAAATCATAACTCTACGATCGTTAAGTAACGACTCTACGATCGTTAAGTCATTATCTTCTATAATTTGTTCATGAAATTGGTAACATATGTTTAGTTATTTAACAAATATTACTCTAAATACTATCATTATAGAATAACATGAAAAACTTACATTTGTTTGTGTAGGTAACTTGCATGTGAGTATGCTTTCATATAGATTTGTACCCTAAACCAGCCTGATACATATCTGTAAAATTGTATCTTATGTAGACCATAGCTGCACATGCATCTGTACAACTAATTCCACTTAGATCCCAAGCACAACACAACATAGTGGCAGCTTTCATCAATGTTATTTTCTAAGTACTTTTTTGGCCTAGGACAAATGTCCTATTTCTTGTTGATGGCTCTCTTTTGTTGTAGCCTGGTCATTAACATTTGTCTGATGTCTTCCAATAATTCAATCAATGGATTGCCTCTTGATTAAATTATATAGCCATTAAAACACTCACACATGTTGTTGTCCACAATGCCACACTTTGCATCAATATTCAAATATGCCTTGCACCATTTCTTTGGATTCCAAGCCATTAAGAAATCAAATACCTCCTGATCTAACTGCTTAATACTTTCCATCTCATCCTCAAAATCCAAAGTAGTTATGAATTTGACAACTATCCAAAATGTTTTCTTCAAAACTATACCTTTGTGCCGCTTTCTCAGATTGACATAAATATGTCTTGCACAGTTTCTAATTTCTGAGAAAGGGAAAAGATATGTTAATGCACCCTCTAATCCCTGCAATTGAAACATAAATTATAAGTTAATGTATAATATGTATTAGTCACTATAAACTACAATTTGAATTAAAGTTAAAACTTAAATTTAGCTTTTGTTGATAACTAATGAAGGTCTACCCTTCACCATCTTGTAACTGCAAGTCATCTTTGAGCAAGCCCAGAAACCACTCTCATGAGTCTCTATTTTCTCCCTTTACAACTGCCCAAGAGATTGAAAATATTTGGTTGTTTCCATCTCTAGCTATGACACTTAAAAGCTTCCCACCACAACACCCTTTTAGAAAGCAACCATCAAATCCAATTATTTTCCTACGACTAGCTAGCATACCAACTGTAAAAGTCTTAAATCCAATATAAATTCTTCTGAATTCAGGTACACCAGAATGAAATACTTATACAAGTGAATTGTAATCCCATGATTTGACCTTCTTAACTCCTCAATATATCTATGTAACTTGGCATAATGTTCTTTTATGTTCAACATCAACTCTGGCAAAGCAAACTATCTAGCCCTATAATATTTGTCTATTGACACATTAACTTTCCATTTGTTCTTCACATAAGCTTGAATATCAATAACTCTCCAATTCCTGAATTTTTTAAGTTCTGTAGTCAAATTCTTTGCTAACCACTTAGCATTAGCCTGCCTACCCACTAAAGTTTTTGAATATCTGTGTCATTTTCTCATTGTTCTAAGCTGAAAAGTTGGTTGAAACTGAACTTTATTTCCCCACACTTTAACAAGACATCTTTTGTTATTCATACACCTCCTTTTGACCCTATTTTTTCACTTTTTACAATTTTTAAATCAAAACCATTTGTCCATTTGTCAATGACCAATTAATAATTACATTCTTGAATTCTTTCTTTTTTGCAAATAACATTCCCATCTCTAACTTTGTCTCCATGATATTAGTGTTGGGGTTATACACTGGGAAAGAGTTTTTCCACCATACAAGTGTATCATCCTCAAAGTCAGCTTCCTCAGGGTTGTCATTTTCTACTTGATCAGAGTCATAATTATCAGTATTATCATCATCTGTTTCACTATCATCAGTACCATCATCATCACTACCCTTATTCTCTGAACCTTGTTCTTCCACCTTAACACTTTCTCGTTCCTGATTGTTTTTGTTTTGATGTTGCTCATTGTTTGGTTCATCATTATATAGTTTTTTTGGAGTGACAATTCTGGGTAGTTTTAATTTCTTCTTTAGCTCTTTATATTCTCTAATATTTTTTCCTGCCTCAACTACTTCTTCATCAGAAACATTTCTTCTTCCTCATCATCAGAAGAACTTGAGTCCTAATCCCCATTTAACAATATATTAAGGTTATCATTATTTGTAAGATTTTCATAATGCCCACAAAAATAGTTTCAGGCAATCTGTAATATAAACCTATGATGTCATTGTACCCAGAACCCTCACATATTGACTTCAACTTCTCAAATGTCAGTAGAAAATGAGAGATTTTAAACTTATCGATTTTCCCTCCGTCATAATGCAAAACATGATGTAACCCAATTAAACCCCTATGGTGGAGTTCAACTACCAAGAATCTACAATAAAAAAAAACATGTATTAAAAAATATATTTTTATTATAACGTGTATAAAGACTAAAAATATACTTGACATATATAATAATTATCTAGACAACACTAGGACCACAACATGAGACCTTATAATAGACAAATAAGACAAAAAAAAGAACAAACAAACTTATTTTAACTGGTTATTTAGATGTTACTTTGCATGATGCAAAATAGACAAGAAAAGTACTAGTGGGACTTACCAATTGCTTGGAAATAGATTAATCTCATGGTTCAGCAAGAAGCAAAACTTAATATCAACTTCAACTGTAGAAGCTGAATACATTATTGCGGATAGTTGTTGTGCTCAAATCTTATGAATGAAGAATCAGTTAGCTGACTATGAGTATAATTTCAAGTTTATTTATATATTTTGTTATAACACTAGTATTATAACAATCACACATAATTTTGTTTTAAATTTTAGTATTAAACATATTGATATAAGGTATCACTTTATAAGAGAAATAAAATTATTACTTTACAACAGAATATCAATTGACAATTGTATTTACCAATTGACATTTATATTTACAAAACCATTACATGAATCCAAATTTAACAAGTCGCGATATTACCATCTCTACAACTACAATTAAAAGTTCCATATAATGTATTACTCAAAATGCCCTCACAGGCCTCTCTAGTTGCATCATACTAATTTATAAATGATGCAATTATCTAGATATAATTATTTAAAATTGCAATTTACCAATAACATGTATTTGCGCAAGTCAATTATACATGAGATAAACTAAAACACTAAATGAAATAAAATCAAATTCATTACATATATCATCCAAACATACATAAAAATCACATATAATATCATCTTTAATCATAATTATAAATGTAATGTTACCATCAAAAAGTTATAAACTACTTAAAACAACAAATTAATACCAAAGTACTACATATAGAAGAAAATTTAATCTATCATCCTCTACAATAGAGAAGTCTAGCTTATTACAACAATCTAGTTTATTACATCAACAACAAAGCTTCATCTTCTTTACTTGAAATCTTCTTTGTCCTGCACCACCTACAATAAGAAAGATACAATAAAAATAGTATTAATTTTTCAGTTGAGAACAATACAATCAAATAGTTTAATTGTGATACAACCTACCAAAGTAATAAGCAGTTTGTAGGCATATTGTGATACAACCTTCCAAAGTAATAAGCAGTTTGTAGGCATACATTTTCTTTGCAAACTCAAGCAAAGCTCTTTTTCCCCAAGAGTGCTCAATTTGCTTCTTCTTTTTTTCTTTTTGTGAATTTATCCTTTAGATATGCACTACTCAAGTTAGACTGAGATACTTCATTCTTAGTCATATTAATACTCCTTAAAACTAAGAGGCACTCAAAGTTAAATAACGATTAAGAAAGTAAGCAGGACTATGAAAATGAGTTAAATCAAGCAACACTAAAGATAATTAAGGATCTTTAAGAATGAAATCAGGAATAAGGGATTTGTCTACCAATTATATATAATTAAATGATAATTTCTTCCTGCTACAAACAACACAAATTGCTATAAATCACGTCATCTCGAGCATGTCCTGCCATTGGAAGTTTGGGGCTGAAAAGTACAAATTGACTTGCCAAAGATTAAATAGTTATATTTACCGAAAGGTACATATACAGTTTTCACCTTTTTAGCATAGAACAAAATTAGCCACAATATTGTCGTTCATACACTTGACTCCATACACCTGCAATTCTAAAAATGGTAGAAAAAAAACATAAATGAAATCCTCATGAGCAAATTACATAAACCAATTAAAAAAAAATCCAAGATCACATAATAATATAGCATTAGTTAATTGAAAAAATAATCTAGAATGATAATGCCATACTAATTTGTTAGGACACAAACAAACTCTATTTGGTTTTCACATGTTTCAAGTTAGTTCAATTGCCAACTTAATTTGCTCTTCTTTTTATGAACATCATTGACCACAAGTTATATCTTCATGTAAAATATATGGCCTAGAATTGAACTTTAGTCAGGAAAAAGAAAAAGAAAACTGAAAAATTTCCAACTCACCTCCAAGACCCCCAATGAGGCATTTCATCAAACACTATGATTGCACTAACCACAAATTTTAAAACAGACATAGAACACTTCCCATGAGCACATCTACGAGTAGCAATTTTACACAAGAAAGCTCAATTGTAAATTAGTCCCAATTTCTAAGGCCAAACAAGAATTACAGAAATTGCAATATATATACATACACGGTCCGGATCAGGTGCATACCCCTTATCTTACTCACCCCCCTTTAGGCGACGATTTTGGTCATACAACCGTCGTCTATACTTTTAGCGACGCTATATGTTGTCCGTCGCTAAAAGTATAGACGACGGTTGTATGACCAAAACCGTCGCCTAAAGAGGGGGGTGAGCACGGGTGAGTAAGATAAGGGGTATGCACTTGATCCCTGCTATATATATATATATATATATATATATATATATATATAGGGGTTAATAGAGCTACATAGCTGTGCAGATGATAGACACATAATTAATACATTTTAATATTCCATATTTATTATTTTATATGCTTATTTTATTTAACTAATACATTTTATTTTGTTTTGTAGGAAATAACATTTATTTTTCTTGGGGAGCAAATAAATGATTTATATCCAACTTTTAAATATGGAAAATGACTCTTGGAGGATTACCATATAGAAATTGAAGTCAAGAAGGAAAGAAGAGGGAAAAAAAGAACAAAAGTGTCCAAGTTCAATGAATCTAAATTAGGGCACAAATTTATTTTCTATATAAATAGGTCTCTTGTTTTAGAGAGGAGTATTAGGTATTTCTGTATTAGTTTAGGTTAGGAGTAGGAGTAGATTAAATTACTTCTTTATTGTACGTTCGTTGGATGGTTCTTAATTAAAGGGAATTTTCTTATTTATTTTTAATCTTCTTCTTTTCTTTATTTTAGTTAGTTTAATTATTTTCCATGTCTAGCTAATTTCTTTCATCTAGGATGAAGATCAAATTAAATAATTATTCTTGATAATATTTTTCATCTCTTCTATTATTTATGCTTTTATGTTTAATTAATTTTGCCTTCGTGTTTCGTTATTGAAATACCTTCGTTTTATTGTTCTTATGTGATTTTAAATTAATTAAGAGGTTTTGATAGATTATTGTTAATATATGAGTTTTTTCATAATCCATGCTTGCTCAAATAAGTTTTGATGTGTTATAGTTAATCCTTAAATTTTCATAGTCTATGATTGCCCACGTTAATTGTAAATTACTAAATTAAAGGGAAGAAAGATCAGAATCATATTTGAGTTATAAAAATAGAAGAGATTGAATTATATGTTATGTTTATTATTTAATGAATTTGGATTCCTAAATTGTTTCCTCATTAGTTTTCATATTCTAATTAAGTAATTCTCAATCTTTATTTTTAATTAGCCTAAAATAGATATTAAGGAAACATTAAAATTAATAGTCTGTGGGTTCAACCTGTACTTGCCAGTTCTTCAATTTGACATTGTGTACACTTAATTTTATATTCCTTAATTTTTATTTATTCGAATTAATTTTTTTTTCTAATTTTTTTCTTATTTTTCAAGATTATCAAAGTAGATCAACGGTGCAGAAAGACAATAATATTGTTACGCTTTTCCTAGTATTTTGTATCTTAACTAAAAAAATAAATAAAATAAGTAGCTTAATTTTTATTTTTTTTGTTAGTTAGAAAACTAATTGTCGCATTCATGCATTCACTCACGTAGAGCACATCTTGTTAGGTTTTATTTTTTTGTTAAAAATAATCTGTGGTGATTGCTGGAAGATTGAAGTACGTCAAAATTTCTCATTCTTTCGTAATTCACATAGTTTTAGGACATTTTATTTGGTTATAGTTTTTTTTATTTGTGCATTTTCATATTTAATCTAACATTAAGGGTACAACCTGTAACAAGATAAGGTGGGGATTTCATCACCCAACCTTAGCCCACAAACCATCCATTCATTTTGCATAATATTGCCTTAATAAAATCAAGTAGACGTTGGCCCTTAGGACTCTTGAGCTCAATTAGGACAAGGGATTCCAAGAGGAGGCTAAATTTTAAATTAATCAAACTATTTGTGTCTAGGCCAGTGGTTCAAAAGGTAAACGCCTAAAAGATGTGTGGTTATTTAATTAGTCACCGTACCCACGGGGAGACTCCCACATTTCTTACACTTGTCTGGCTTGTGGTATGGTTAATTTCGAATTTGGTGGACCTTGCAGTGTAACTTGAAATAGTTAGGAGCTGTCAAGATTTTATTTAGGTTAACCATAGAATTAGGATTTTTATTTTATTTTTTTTATTATATTTCTTTTGTGACTTTCGTGGTTAGTTGTCTATTTATTTTGTGATTTATGAAAAAATGGATTCTTCTTATATTTGGAATAATAATTTTGTTTGGAATCAAGAACCCTATGAAAATTTTAATGCACACCACGTAAATCAATTTTTTGCAACTTATGAAAATCTTTATCTATGTCCATATCCATATCCATATCCATATCCATATTCGGATCCAGAACCTCAATATCCACAAGAATTATCAAATGAAGAAGATGAAAGACTTAGTGCCTTGAAAAAAACTACGAAAGTTTTAATGGAAGAACAATTTAGCATTATATCTCCTCTAGAAATTCAAATGAGTCGATTAGCCACCATAATAAATGAACAAGAGGGGGGTGAATTTTTTAGTAACTCTGAATTTAATTTTGAAAGTTTTGATGGCTGTGGAAATGATGAAAAAAATAAAAATCTTGTATCAATTCTACACAGTTTGAGTCAAGCCAATTTGAGAAGTCTAAAAATTATGAGTCTATGCCTAAAATTGATCATGTTGCATTTGATGAGTCTGTTAAAAAAGTCTATAAGCCTAAAGCTCCATACCCTGAAAGACTTATTCCTAAAAAATCAAGTGATTTTTTAGACCAACCCATTAAAGTAAACATAATCCAAGAGTTATCAATGACCCAAGAAATAATTGAAAATAGACTCTTGATTGAAAAAAAATCCAATTGATTTTTTCTTAAATCACCTTGACCAAAATGGGAATGAATCTGAATATTTAGACAAGGTCAATGAGCTGATATCCACTACAAATAAGTCAACTAAATTAGAACATGTATTTGAAGCAATTCTTCCATTCTTTAAACATGTTAGTGAAAGTTTTCTTGATGTAAATTTTAAGCATAACTGTGATGAAAATTCTGATTATTTTCAATTTCCTAAACCTCCTGAAAATCATGAAAAGTTCACACTCACTCATTTGTATCATTCATTTTTAGTCACATGCTTTTTAGGATATATGAAATTTATAGATATGTACATTTGTTTTCTTTCTCACCACATTTTCTTGCAAAACAAATATCCCGCATACAAGGTACAATTCTATCACATCTTTGTTCTCTTTTCTTCATTTGCATACATTGAGGACAATGCATGATTTAGGATTTGGGGTAGTTTGTATTAGATTTTTTTTAGGAAAATAGAGTTAAAAAAACAAAAAAATAAAATAAAAAAATTGTTTGACTTTTTATGGATTGAATTAATTCTAATAAGTGTTTGTGGAGCAAAATTAATGAGTAAGATTGAAAGATTTAGAACTCTTGAATCTTAGATAAGAAACGAAATCTTAGTTCGAAACACCATCTAAATTAAAATTAATTGCACAAGCATTTTTGCATTTCACGTTTGCACTAATTCTTAGTTGTGGGGTATAAACTTTGATTCGAGTAATTTCAAGAAAAAAATTTGAAAAAAAGATTTTGTTTTTGAAAAAAGTTGAAAAAAATAAATAAATAATTGTTTCAATGTCCATTGAACGACATAATTGGGTATCCAAGCCTTAGGATGCATCGATATTCACGCTGAAAAGTGTGATGGATAAAAGTAACTTGACTAGTCTAATTTTGTAGCATTTGTTACTCGAGTTAGTAAGCCCTTAGGGGTGTTGCTACACCTAGTGCCCTAAAGCCAATTGGTTTGAGTCATTGGTCCAACGCCCGCTACATGAGTAACTCTGAAAAGTCTAAGAAAACGAGACATTGCACAAGTCAAAAATCAAAATTTTAAAAAAAATAGAAAAAAAGAAGGAAAAATGAAAGAAAAAGAAAAATGAGCTTGCTTGATTTTCATAATAAAAATCCCTACTAAGAGTTACATCACATACATATGGATGCATCACATGGAACTAATTTAGTGAATGATGATGTCTAGAATGAAGAACGAGTATTTTTGATAAGGTGAAAGTGTGATTTTGAATTTAATCTTGCTTATGTATAATGCCCATGATTATTTAGAAGTTTGATTTCATAACTTGTTGAACCCAAAAATATTTTTGAATTTTGTGGGTATATTAAAGGCTTGTTGCACATGCTAAGTGCAATCGTGTTTCCTACGAAAATGGGGTAGTATAATTTTTGTTTTATTTTTATTTTACTCGAAGACGAGTAAAAACTAGGTATAGGGGTATTTGATAGACACATAATTAATACATTTTAATATTCTCATATTTATTATTTTATATGCTTCTTTTATTTAACCAATACATTTTATTTTGTTTTGTAAGAAATAACATTTATTTTTCTTGGGAAGCAAATAAAGGATTTATATCCAACTTCTAAAGATGGAAAATGACTCTTGGAGGATTACCATATAGAGATTGAAGTCAAGAAATAAAGAAGAGGAAAAAAAGGAACAAAAGTGTTCAAGTTCAATGAATTTAAATTAGGGTACAAATTTATTTTCCCTATAAATAGGTCTCTTGTTTTAGAGGGGTATTAGGTATTTCTGTATTAGTTTAGGTTAGGAGTAGGAGTAGATTAAATTACTTCTTTATTGTACGTTCGTTGCATGGTCGTTAATTAAAGGGAGTTTTCTTATTTATTTTTAATCTTCTTCTTTTCTTTATTTTAGTTAGTTTAATTATTTTCCATGTCTAGCTAATTTCTTTCCTCTAGGGTGAAGATCAAATTAAATAATTATTCTTGATAATATTTTTCATCTCTTCTATTATTTATGCTTTTATGTTTAATTGATTTTGCCTTCATATTTCGTTATTGAAATACCTTCGTTTTATAGTTCTTATGTGATTTTAAATTAATTAAGAGGTTTTGATAGATTATTATTAAGAAATGAGTTTTTCTATAATCCATGCTTGCTCAAAAAAGTTTTAATGGATTATAGTTAATCTTTAAATTTTCATAGTCTATGCTTGCCCACGTTAATTGTAAATTACTAAATTAAAGGGAAGAAAGATCAAAATCATATTTTAGTTATAAAAATAGAAAAGATTGAATTATATATTATGTTTATTATTTAATGGATTCAGATTTCTAAATTGTTTCCTCATTATTAGTTTTCATATTCTAGTTAATTAATTCTCAATCTTTATTTCTAATTTGCTTAAAATAGATATCAAGAAAACATTAAAATTAATCTAGTCTCTGTGGGTTCGACCTGTACTTGTCAGTTCTTCAATTTGACACTGTGCACTTGCAGTTACATATTTTTATGATTTTATCACATCAGCAGACTCTCAAATATACACAGTCTACGATCGTAGAGTTAAGTCATTCTACGATCGCAGAATAGACACTCAACTATCTGAGGATTCACTCTACGTTTCTACAATATTAGGGTGACTACTCTACGATAGTAATCACTGACTGATAGTATCAGTCAGTGATTACTATCGTAGAGTGACTTAACTCTACGATCGTAAA
Organism: Panax notoginseng; assembly: GCA_016801055.1. Classification (NCBI taxonomy): domain Eukaryota; kingdom Viridiplantae; phylum Streptophyta; class Magnoliopsida; order Apiales; family Araliaceae; genus Panax; species Panax notoginseng. Next base: position 172,135,279 of record CM029019.1, read on the forward strand.
ATGTGTATATTTGATTTTATATATATATATATATATGTATGTATATATGGGCAATGATCCATAGCATGTATTTGCTATGGATTAAAAATTGGCAAATAGCTTCTTTTACCTTTCATTACAATTATGAACGGATGAGATTAAATAACTGAACTCACCATCCGCTAGAAATTCTAGCGTACTGGTTTAAACAAAGTTTTGGACCACAGCATCCAGTTGCAAACAAATTCTCAGTCTCTTCCCACTCATTACAGCCTCAAGTTGCTTTCAATATGTCAAAATTATATCAAATTCCAAATCAAAGCATCCAGTTGCAAACAAATTCTCACTCTCTTCCCACTCATTACAACCTCCAGTTGTGTTGAATATGTCAAATTTTACGCAAAGCCATCGCGACAATGATTTGAGTACTCCTCGCCACCAGCGTTGCTGGACGTATCGACATTGACGACGGAGGAATTTGAGGCCGGAATCATCCATCTGAACGCCGGAGAGTTCGAGAAACTCCTCGTCGCCAGAGTTGCTAGACGTATCGACATTAAATCAGTTCTGGGTACGTATGTTTTGTTTGATAGACGATTATGGTGTTTCCGGTGGGTTTCTTCGCTGGGTTCTTGGGCAACTTAGCCAGAGGGATGTCTGATGGCTGTTCCCTTACCACGTGTTGGCCCCCTGTTTTGTTGATCTTGTTTTGCAATGCCCCAAGTGGTTTCATTGACTTGTGGATTGTTTGTTACAACTGTGGCAATTACTAGTCTGCTAGAATTTCTAGCGAACGTCGAGTCCTTTATTTAAAATCTCATCCGTTCATAATTGTAATGGAAGGTAGAGATGTTATTTGCCAATTTTTGATCCTATCATTCCCCTATATATAGTATTATACACGATCACAATGCAAAAGACCCATCAATTTGTTTACATCACTAAAACGAAATTATGATCAACTATAATTGATTAATTGAAAAATACTCAGTAACCCAAAACTATAATTGATTAACAATTATAATAATAAAAATAAAAATGGTTCAACAACAGATATAGTAAAAAGCCCTAACCTCAAACTCTAATAAATTCGCCCAATCTGCTCCAAATTTTGTTGCTCAAATGCTTCAATTACACTGAATCCAATTCGTAATTAGAGAGAAGACTATTAAAATAATCTTTCAATTCGACTCTCCGCCCAAACGAGACAACAAAATTTACCTTGAAATCTTTAAGGAGTACCAAAATTCTTCAAAATCTAGCTACCTGCGAGTTGATGAGGAAGAGAAAAGATACTTGATAGATATGAATACCATAATAACCGAAGGTTCAACAGGAGATCGTGTAAACTGGGGAGGAAGAAAGAAGCGCGAACAATAATCGGGAGATACCACACCAATAAAACTACGACGCTTCAATACTTTTAACCAAAATTTTCATAATTGAATAAGTAATAAAAAATATCACTTTGGGATAGTCATATTAAGAACCTGTTCTGCAGTGAAAGTTGGTCAAATTAATTTATATATATTTTGTTGTTACTGTTTATTTAGCAATTTTTTATCTTATAAGTAAGGTTGTGGCCTCGATTCCGGGTTCGATTCGAAAAATATGAGTGAGCTTTGGATTTGTTAACTATATGATCTAAATTGGAACAATTACATATTCTATTATATTTTTTAAAATAATTATAACAATAGTGCACTCATAAAATATTTACACAATTAATACACTTCCCAAATTATTTATAATATTAGTGCAATTAAGATTCCTTAATTTATGGAATTAGTATTGATTTACTTATTAAATTAAGTAATTAATAAGTAAACTTATTTTCCTATCTCTCTCTTAGAAATACAAACTCAATCTCTATTGTTACCCATAAATCCAAGGGAAGGAAATCCATGGATATATTGTGAAGACCAGTCATCTTCTTCCTGTCGCCGGTGAAAAGGCGCATGCGGCCCATCAAACCACAATACAAATTAAAAAAGAAAACGATTTCTCAAATCACGTGCTTCTCTCCCTCTCTCTCCAAGTACCAAATAGTACCAAATACCAAATACACTCCTTCTCTCTATCTTTCTCTCTCCTCTTATGTAAGTAAGAATCAGCTCTCTCTCTCCACCAGGTAACCAATTCACTTATTAGGTTACAAATTTATTTTTTTTAAAAATATTATAGATTTTTTTATTTCATAGTGCATTTAGTAGCCAAACCTTTATACAAATGTAATCAATTCAGTTTTATTGGGTTATCAATTAATTAAAAAAAATTTATTATAGAATTATTTTTTTCATAATGCAGTTGGTAGCCAAACCTTAATACAAAGGTAACCAATTCAGTTTTATTGGGTTACCAATTAATTATAAAAAATCTATTATAGATTTTTTTTATAGTGCAGTTGGTAGCCAAACCTTAATACAAATGTAACCAACAAAAACTAAAATGGTTACCTTTGTAAGAAAGTTTTGGCTACCAACTGTACTGAAATTTTTTTTTGTTACCCACAAAAACTAAAATGGTTACCTTTGTATAAATGTTTGGTTATCAACTGCACTAAAATTTATCTTCTTCTCTTTTTAATTTCTGGAGTAAATCAACATTCGTCATAATGGCAGTTGTGGCCGCAATGGATGAGGAAATCGGCGTCCAGGGCGGCGGTGGAGAGATCATGGACGCAACAAGCGCCGTAAGTGACGTCACCGAGGACGAAGCAGCGGGCCATGGCGGCGAAGGAGGTAAGGATGTCGGAGATGACGAGTGAGTACATAAGGAGGCCTTCGGGGAACTGGAGACCGACACACTTAGTGTTGGTGGAGCGGACACGCCAGGCGAATTTGTGAATTTCGAAGCTATAGTTTGAAACCCCATGACTTCAGCGTTTTTTTTTTTGAAACAAATTTCTGCGTTTGAATGATATGAAGTGGATTTAATTTCTCCTTGTTTGAAGGGTTTTCTATTTTTGTTGGATTGAATAATATGACGTATATTGCACTATTCTTGATATTATTGTATATTATTCCACCATTATTGTAATTATTTTATTGATGCATTATTCTTGTAATTATTTACTATTTATTGTATATTATTGTAAAGAACTCATCTAAATTTGAACATAAAAAATAGTTCGAATAAAAATATGAGTAAAATCTAAATAAGATTATACTTGACTCGTTTAATATTCAAACAACTCGAATCCTCAGTTGTAATTTGATACAAATTCGATTAGATATTCGATGCATTCTTTTATAATATATACAAAATTAAATCAAATTAAGATAATTAGTTATCATTATTTTATTTTTTTTATTTTTAATTGTGATTTTATATTTATAAAGTGTAATGGTAAATATATTTTTTCATTTCTAAGTAAAATAACAAATTCAATTTATAATTATATTTATTTTAAAACTAATTATTATGTGAATACTCGAATTCGAGCTTGAATTTGAAGCTCGCAAGTAGTTTGAATATAATTCGATCTGAGTCGGATCGAATTCGAGTAATAAATATTAAAGTCGAGTCAAATTTGAGTAGAAATTTTCAAATACAATTCGAATTCAAGTCGAATTCGAGTATGAATTTAAAGTTTCGAGTCAAATTTGAGCAACTTTTCGCTTCAGTCCGACTCATTTACACTCTTACTTATAAAGTTAATTTATAAGTCAAAAAAAGAAAAGGCAATAATTTGTAATTTATTTAAAAAGGACTTATAAGTTAATTTAGCCAAATATAATACCTATTTTATCCATCCTCTATTTTACTAAATTACATTTGATTGCCATTTAAACCTAAAAAGGTTGATCTCTCTTCTAACATAAACAAAGTACAACGGCTAAAATTGAAGATCTATTCTGCTCTCTCTGCGCTTGATACGTCAATTTCTTGGCTTCGCTCTCCTTCCCTCTGCGGCTGTTAATCCTGCTACTCATTCTACTCCTTCGATTACTGTTAGGTATCAAACCATAGACTAAATATTTGATATGTATATATGTGTATTACGTTTACCTCTTTTATTTTGACTGTAGTTTCAGAACCATTGGGTTTCGGTACCGGTACCGGTACCGAAATCGGCCAAATTTTGATACCGATACCGGTATCGGTTGGACCGGTCGGTACCAGTTTGGTATCAATTTTTATCTAAAATTAATATTATTATTATTATTATTATAATCATTATTTTATTATTATTAATTATTTATTAATAATAATAATAAAAAAATTAGAAAACCAGTATATACCGATCCGGTTCGGTAATACCGAACCATAAAAAGGCCATACCGAAATCGGTATCGAAAAACCGGTATATACCAGTTTTTTTGTACCAAAATCGAATTGGTTCTTTTTGTACCGAACCGCCCGGTTTGGTCCGGTCCGAAAAACCGAAATATTTTCCCAGTCCTACATTCGTTACACCATTATTTTGTCTTTATTTCTCCGTGTTTCAACGAAACTTTTGTCTGCACACAGGCTTTTCATTGACTAAAGAAACCAAACTTAGTTGCTGATATTTTGACAACATAGTCTTTTTTTTGGACCATGCTTAGGACCAACTATTTCTCAAAACGTAAACAAACTAAAATTTCTTAAACTTGGCCAAAGTAAGAAACACAAAATATTTGACATATATATATATATATATATATATATATATATATATATAGGGCAATGATTCATAGTATATATTTGTTATGGATTAAAAAATAACATATAACATCTATACCTTCCATTACAAAAATAAAGGGTTGCGATTGAAAAGGACATTACGCGGCCCACTAGGTTATAATCAATTTTGGACGAATATGTCCCCACTCAGGCCAAGTCCAACGAAGCATCGATTGAAAACTTAATTTGTCCGATAGTAATTCTAGTGGACGACTTGCTGTTATTGTGACGTCCCCAAATCCGGGTCCCTTTGAATCCCGGATCCGGTCTGCCACGATACTATTATCGTCAAACTATTTATATCTTTTATTCATAACTTAATGAATATAACTTTGCTTATTACAATTTAGAGTATAAATTCTTTCCATTTCCAGGATCTGTATAATGACCCCAAACTTTTATAAGTTTCAAACTTGGTCATTTACCATTCATGTCTTACATCATATTCGATGTTATAAAAAAATATGAGGAATAACTTAAACTTTTTCAATCTCCTTTGAAATATGTATTACACATCGTAAACTACTATCATATATATATTTCCTAGAACCAATACATGGTTCAATAGTATATATATTTAAATAAATGAATCAATCTCCTTTGATACTATTGAACTCTATCAATCAAGTAGCACGAAATCTTTTACCGTGAGTCCTTAACCTGCAAAAGTGGTTATTTGCAAGGGTGAGCTCGACAACCCAGTAATTTTAACAGTTTTCATGGAACACATAGCATATAATAGCATACTCAGCTCATGCATTCATAATCCATTCTACGCATGTTACTTCTCATATAACAGGCATATATGTTTACATCATAAATATATCATCAAAGATCAACTTTCAAATTTCATACATATCTCATATGCATTACATATATATACATCAACATTTTCATAGCATAATATAGCTCAACTAACAGCTATCGAATTCATATATCAAATAGGAACTGAAGGACTTGCCTGATTCGTAGTTTATTAACTACGACTTAACTGCTTAAAGCTTATCTGCACTCCGTGTATTCCTTCACAGTTATATAATCATGGATTCATATCCATTAGTTATACGTTTCATACATTCTTAATATAATAGTAATGTTACATTGTTTCCTAACTAGGTTTGTAAAACCTACATTTCACTTTCTCATCATACTCTTAGAATAGCTAGGTATGTATAGGTATACCTTAACCATCCGTACTTTACATCAACGTTCATATAAATCTATCACATACTTAACTCGCTATGTGTTCGTTATACTCATATATAAATGTTTCACATAGTTCTTGCATTTTGCAAACCTTAATAAAATTTAACAACTTTGTGTTTTATATAACCATTACATGCTCTTATGCTTAAAACATAATCTATGTCAAGTGTTATAGCTTTAGACATTCATTACACATATGCTTTAAGGTCTAGATCAAAGTTAAAATAATCAGGCATCACTGCCCTGTGGCGTAGTTGCGCCCTGGTTAGGCTTAGGGACGGCACAGCTGCGCTGTCCTCTAGCCTGACCAGAGTTGAGCTTCTACTCTCTTGGTTTCAATCCAATCTTTAACATACCTCGACACTTACACTTAACATGCATACATGCTAGAGGTCTTTACATACTTGTATGATCACCTCAAGATCAACCTTATATGTTAGGGACTTTAGTTTACGATTTTCACGAAATCTAGGCCAAATAGGGTCATATAATTATCATGCACACTAATTAGCCTTATGTTCACATAAAGAGACCACATAAGCTGTACTATACATGCTCATAAGTGTGCACATCATTTATTCATAGCTAGCATCGTTTATCACTTTAAAACATGCTTGCACTCATGCTTGGTTAGTTGTCAACATATCCAACACATACGAATCATATTTAGAGACGTAATAAACACAAACATGACATCTTAAATCTTTAGAAACTTGCTACTCATACTTAATGCAACTTGATTTGAAAACATATTCAAGTTCGCCTTTGAAATCATTTTAAACTTGAATGATGCAATTCAACACATACAAGACAACTTTAAAGCTCTTATCATATGTAGTTAAGGCATGTTAACGTCTTCACAAGATCAAAATGTACATCATGTAGTATGTATGCATATTTACTTTGATATATCAAGCTTTTCTTTTAAAATATTTTCTAACACAAAGCCTAACAAGTTGGTCATGAATACAATAACTATAATTCACAACTCATGATCATTTACGTTTGAAATCAGTCATGTGTATAGACTACTAAGCTCAGAACTCGTAGAACATAAGTTCCATCAAGGTTCGTTTTCAAAACTCTAAGTTTTTGCTATAAATCTTTCACTAATCATGTTGATCACTTCATAACACATAATAAAGCTTTATAAAACATGTTATACCTCCTTTACATGTATATAAAAGTCATAGAATCAAGTTAACAACAACTTAACCCAACATAAACCAGAATCTGGTTATGGGGTCTGGTGCAGCGCCTAGTATAAACTGGGCGCAGCTGCGCCCTTCTTTAACCATCAATAGTGAGATACTCTGTTTTGCAGAGCATCACTCTCACTTCAATTCCTTTCCATCAAACACACCTAAACTAAATCTTAGAGATTATATTCATGCATACAAACTTCATAAACACTTGATAGCATGTTATCTCATACCAATTGACAAAGAATTCATGTAATTTCTAAGAATTTGTCAAAACCCAACTATGAACAAAAGTTAGGACTTTTATACCTTTTGAAGCTTAGTATGCTTAGTTCCTCCCTTCTGAGATTGCTAGACTCTTCATTGAACAACAACCACTCAATTTTAATTTATCAAAGTTTTCACAGACAAACAAAAGCAACGTAAACACTGAGAATTAGACTGCTACTTATAGAAGAAATTTGGATTGGGCATTTGTATGGATGTTTGAGACCAGAATGTAGAAGGAAAACACACTGGTTCACAATGGGTTGTTCAACCACCCACTACTAGCCATCTTTCTAGCCAATGATTACTTACTTGGAAGTTACGTATTTAGAGTGTAGACCACTGTTCATGTATCATAAGGGTCACTAATTTTGGGACATGGCTAATTCTCAGTAACTAAAGCTTAGTTTGGTTCCTTTAATTCCCAAAAATATAATTTTAATGTGTTAATGCTACTACATCAAGTAAAGTTAGGGATTATTTATGTACTCACATCATATAATCTATGTACATTAGTCCACATAATATTTTAATTGGGCTAAATATCATTTTGTTGGGTATTCCCACCACATTACTTCCTATCTCACACAAATATCAAAATGATTAATATCAATCATTTATTCTCTTTCTATTAATTCTCTTTCTATTAATTTTCAGTTAAACTTTTATTCTGGTTTAACTTTAATATTCAAGCCACACAAGGCTCATTTATCCCCCTTACTAGAGTTATATAACTCAAGCTTATTATCTTAACAGTAAAATATTAAGGGTCTAGGCCACGTTTGGCTTTTCCCCAATTCCACATTATTCAATATCCATTTAATGTAAAGCTTAGGTGTCAGACTTTACCTTAATATTTAATTACCTTAAATGATTATACTCACAACATCCTTATCCAAATAGTCATTTCCTTACAATAATTAGTATGTACTACACTACTTAATATAATGTAATTCTTTCATTTCATTTCTTCCATAAATTGTTCCAAAATAATTTTCTTTAACCACATCCTAAGGCATTAACTTAACATATTCATCTCTAACCAATATTTAAATATATTGGTTCCCTTCTTTTATTAGACACTTATTATCCATAACATATCTTAACTATCAAATCTTTTCATATATTATTACACTATGTAATATATTAAAATTCCTTTTTAATTTATATATTCATTCCATTTTCTTTATGTTAACACATATATTAATTCACCATCTTATGTAAATGAATTAACTCTTTCTATCCAATTTAATATCATACCACTACCACACAAAGCTCTATAATGTTATCTTCTATAATATAACTTGATTAACCAACATTCATTCTAGTTTAATAAACTTCCATAATAAATATTTATTCAATTCACGCTTGGCTATCCTAATCCATTCATGGACAACTTAATCACCATTTATGACCTTTATATGAGTCCTTAGTATTCATTTCTTAAAATTTTAAATTCCACAAACTTTCTCAGAACATCCTACAGACCGGCGCAGCTGCGCTGGTCATAGGCTTGGAAATGGCGCAGCTGCGCCATACCAAGTTCAGACATAACAAGTTTTTGTTTTAGCAAAAATAGAATCTACGCTCCTAAATACTTCACATATACCTCATAAATGGTAACTCATCTAAAACCAACCTCTTCTTTGATTCCATATCATAGATTACTATTTTCTTTAATAATTTAAGGATCACACTTCAAGTTTTAAAACTCTATTTTTCCTTAATAGTTTAACCAACTATAAGGATCTCATATATATATATATATATATATATATATATATATATATTATTTCTTTCAATAATTCAAGATATATATAATACATACATACATTCTTTAAATCTTCACTTCTCGATGTACGTGTATCAAATTACTTAATAATTCTCTAACCAATTTTTATTTAAATGTGTATCGATTTTCTTCTCTCGTCAACAACGTACATATATACAAGTTTAAACCTAGCACACATCGAGTCTTTAATAGTATTTAATATAGTGCACTGAGTGGTTTCCTACAAATAACCAACAAATTAGTTTCCGTCTCGTCTACACTGTTTTCATAGTGAGTTAGATCGGTTACTAATTCGTATATACCTTTGCTCTCTGAAGGAATCGTTTAGCCCAGTTCCTATACATCCACCATTAAAGATACAGTTGCACTGCCTTAGACTTGATACTTACTCGTATATATACTCAAGAAATTGGTGATTATCAAAGATATTTAATGACACCAACTTACTATGATAAAATAATTTCACATAAATTATTTAATATCGAAGGATAAATTTTTATCCATCTTCTTCCTAATTCTGTAGACACTCGAAATTTTCTGCATATCTGTTACTAACATTGCTGGAGGGCAGAATCGTTTTTCAGAGATAACCCTGGAAGACAGCTCAATTTAATCCCAGAGACAACCCTGGGATATTCAGTATTATCATCTTGGAGACAACCCCAAGATATCTAGCTCAGACCTGGAAATACCACCGGAAGTTTCAACCTCAATCCCGGGAACAACACCAGGAGTTTCAATTTCAACCTCGGAGATAACACCGAGGAATGCAGTTCAAATATCAGAAATCACACCGGAGAAGACCGTGTCATCTCGCAGATAACCCCGAGATACTTAGTCTCAGTCCCAGAAACAACACCGGGAAAGATAACGTCAACTTCGGTAATAACCCCGAGGCATGCAGTTGCAGTTCCAGAGATAACCCCGAAAATGCTTGTTTCAAACCCATGCAATCAACTTCAAACACTCGGCAATGGCCCCGAGGCACTCATTTCCCAAGTTCGGAGATAACCCCGGGAAGTCAGGCACATCTCAGAAACAACACTGAGGATGGTCAACACCTGTAGCAGTCCAATCTCAGAGATATCCCTGAGCAACGAATGTTAAATTAGCTCAATCCGGAGATAACCCCAGTGAAGGAAAGAATCGTTATTTTGCCATCCCAACCCCACATTGTGCCATATCAACATTCATACATACATTCTACACAGCAATGTCCTACAAGAACCAAAGAGCACCAATCCCGAGTGACTACTGCACAAGACAGCACATCGGATCGAATTTGAAGCTTGAAGACCAAGGGCATGGTCCCGTCTTCCTGACTTCGTACAACCTCTAATCTCATGTCATTGTGTAGCTCTCGACAACAGCATGCCTAAAAAAGGTCTTATACACCTCGATCGGATGCCCGGATTGAAGTTTTGAAAATTCGAGCGGACATCACATTACACGCGTACACGTACTTTGAGACGGCAGGACCCGCGGAACCCGGGGCATCCCGGGCAGCTGCAGGTACATCTGCGGCTGTCGTAGGTACACCTGCGGCTCCCCCCTCTATACATAGAGGGCTTGGGATAGCCATTTTGCATAAAAAAAAAGGAGAGAAAGCCCTGTCCAATTTGCTTTATACACATTATAAATTGAGTGCTTTCTCATTTTAAACACTTGTGAGCTCATATATTGTTATATTTTTACCGGTGGGAGCCGAGTGTTCATCCTTTTAAAGCTATTGAAGTCTTCTTTGGTAGTCTACTGTAAGCCTTCTTACACACTTTAAAGCCTTTCTCCACTACTGTGCACACACAGTTCTTCACGTTGAGAGTCGTGTAGCGTGTGTATGCCCAGACTTCGGTCCGTGGCTTTTATTTCTTTATATATATATATATTATATATATATATATATATATGTATATATATGTACTAACATTATCGAGTTATGCCTCGATTGAGCCTGGATTTTACATCTGGAGCGTTTATTTGCTTATATATATATATATATACACACACACACACACACACACATACTGATATATATGAACTGTTGTCGAACTCTGTTCGATGAGCCTGAATTTTACATCCGGAGCGTTTACTGTTTTTATATATATATATATAGCTGAAATGATAAACCGAGCTGAGATCGATATATATATTTACATTTCTATCAGGCCTGGAGTTTACTTCGTGGCCTTTTACAACTTTATTTATATTTTGTCCTGCCTGAAGTTTACTTCAAGGCGGTTGATCGTTTTATTATTTTATTTATATTTTCAATCCCCCATGGAGGTGCTTCGTGGTGGTTAATTGATTTTTATTACTTTATTTATATTTTCAATCCCTTGTGGAGGTGCTTCGTGGTGGTTGATTGATTTTTATTGCTTTATTTACATTTCCAATCCCCCATGGAGGTGTTTCGTGGTAGTTGATTGAATTTTTATGCTTTATTTATATTAACAATCCCCCATGGAGGTGCTTCATGGTGGTTGATTGTATGTACACACACACACACACACACACACACACACACACACACATATATATATATATATATATATATATATTTACCGCTTTTATATATATAACTGCTTACTACTTTCATATAAATTGCGGCATCATGTGAGCCAAGGAATCATGTGATCACAGATTCAGTCTACTGAATCTAGATTCGGTTCCCGTGATGGACATTTTTAGCTGTAAGCAGCCTGTAATTATTCATGGTGTTTGAATTTCCTTCGATGGCTCTCATTCTCACAAGGAGTTTGGCACTGCTTTGTACATTATTTTCTCAAAGATGCTTCGCATCTCGAAAATAAAAAGCAATCAAGCCGAACACATAATAAAATGGAAGTATCAAAGGCCTCAATTACTATTGAGCATAAGGGTTTGAAAAACTTCTTTTTACAAAAATCACTGTTATATATTGTTTAAAACTGAATTTTTATAAATTCAAACCCTTTGTATATAGGTCCAAATGAGGCATAGCACTACTTCCAAATAACTGCACATTGACCCACACACACACACATTCATATAACAATTTAATTGAAAAGTGGCAGTAACCGTGGCAACACGGATGTCGGGGGGTGCCTAACACCTTCCCTCCACATAAGCAAGTCCCCGGACCTTAATGAATCTAGGTTTCACAGACCCGTTAAGCAGTGTCACATCACTGGGTCAATGTGTAAATCTTTTCTCGGTTGTGTTGGTACAACCATTTAAAAAACCAACTGGCGACTCTTACAGTCAAACCGTCGACATATAAATGTTGGACCTTTTCACAACTTATTTTTTCAAACAAATCTCACCTAACATGAGAACACCAAAGAACAAGAACAGAAAAGGGACAATTAAAATCCCGACGTCGACAGGTGGCTACTCTGCTGGGGACATTTACCAGTAAGAGGACCTAAGCCGCTATTACAAGCTTTTCAAAACTGTTATATACTTGTGTGTAGATGTTGCATTCACATTTGATGGATGTGTATGAATGCATTTACTTACTGTACTTAATGCTTTACACTATATCTGCTTATGATATTTGTGCTTCGCATATGTCATCATTTTCATAAGCGGTGAGACACATTGTTTGTATGTTGTGTGGTGCCTCCATTAGGAGGCTGTCCTGTCGGTGTTTGATTACTGGACTCGTAGGAAGACTAATTCCAACGAGGCTCAGGAAAGGCACCACCCAAATTTGCTCCAGTTAAAAGACCAGATTAACTTTCCGTCGAGTAAATTGCGATGATTTGGGAATCTTCATGCCAAAAAGCCACGAGAGTAGCCTAAGATAGGTCAGCCGCTAATAAACCAAACGCGGAGGAAAGTCTCTTCATACTTTCCCATTTCAAATTTCTCATAATTTCATTAACTTGTAATTTCATTCCATATTAATCTCCATGTAATGAGAAGTATGAAGAAATATGTGCACACGCATATTTACAAAGTATTAACATGCTATCCTGTATTACAAACAGCTAACATACGTGTTGCAGGATAATACTCCTAAAACGGATACATCATATAGCATGTAAACATTTATACATTCCCTAAAACTAAACTACGTTAGTTTTTTACAGGGAAGCACTCGGACCTATTACCTGGTTAAAGTCCAAAAAGGCCACGAGCCTACAGCCAATTATATCTTCATCTGACCAGGATAATCTTAATCCTGTCTCCCGTGAAGAGTTTGACGAATTAAGTAAACAAATCACAGATTTGGCTGTTCTGATTAAAGAACTACACCAATCTACTCAGGGTACAAGGATACCCGTACGTGCTGAATCCTCTAGGAGGAACCCAAGGTCCGGATAAAGCCATTCCAATACCTGAGCTTCAGTTGGATACAACTAACAAAATTCATGATACCATCCATCTTAAAGAAGATGTAGACACCGGTGATATCAGAAAGAAGGTCCTTTAAATGGAAGAGCCCATCCGTTCTATCAAAGGGATTGGCGCACATAAGAGTGTTTCATATGCAGACCTTTGTATATTCCCTGGTGTGCATTATCCAGAGAAGTTCAAGACTTCTGACTTTAAAAAGTATGACGGGTTAGGAGATCCTTACACACATTTGAAGGTATTCGTTAGAGAACTCGAATCTTATGCCGAGGGCGAGAAGCTTAGAATGCAGCTCTTCCAGAGAAGTCTAACTAGAGAAGCCCGATCGTGGTATATGATAAGTAGGTTTTATACCTATTTATCCGGTATCTATTACTTGAATTAGTTACTTAAACCTATGTTTTGTAGTTACTTTGCATGCATTATGTGTTCATTTCATACATTTTATGTTATTTTGTAGGCTATGACACGACATTGGCATGAATAAGCAAGGAAAAGCAATTCGGACATCTTTTAGACTAAAATACGCAAGCAAATGCAAGAAGGGAATATTGAAGGACTTTTAACACCAAGTTGGATGCATGTTCTTGGCTTGGAACTTAGATTTTATTGTAGATCTACTTAGCTTTTCAAAACATCTTGAATCATCCCAATCGGAGCTCGGATGCGAGAGTTATGGCCTTTTTATCAACAAAGATCAAAGTTAAGAGTTGTCATGCTTGCCATTTACATAGCATCTAATTCAAGCTCGATTTACGCCTTGATCTGGACGGAATCTGTCAATCCTCAAAGAATGAAAGTTATAGATCTCGTCGATATCTTCGATTTGATAGGTGGCAGGCCCCGTAACTCTTAGCGGATCAAAGGTTATGCCTGTTTTACCAAAGGACGTTGCAGTGGAAAATAGAGCGACGTGGGGCGCGCCATAAATGAACTACGAGTAGTGCGGGGCACGCCGAACCATCAGAATGTCTACTACAGTAGCGCGGGGCGAGCCTAAAATGGCCTAGGAACAACGACGGGTGCGCCGATCGACAGGGAGAGAGTTAAATTGGGTGATTTGATGTCCAATTTGAGCTAGAATAGGATTCTTAGTTGCCTAACTTGCTATGGTGTCCATTAGAACTATAAATACTTGATTTTAACTTGAATTGGGAGGCTAGTTTTGAAGGATTCCATTAGATTAGATTAGAGTAGATTAGGAGCACAACCCTAGTTCTTATTAGAGTTGGAGACTGTTGAAGATCAAGAGCAGGAGCTTGAGGAAGATGGAGATTTGCTGACAACAGATTTATTCTTTACTCTACTCTTATTCTTATCTTTTAATGTGTATTCAAGTGTGAATTCTTAGTTTTAATTCAATGAACTAATTCTTTGTTTGAGATTAGAATGGATCTTATTGTTTAGTTTATTTTAATATACTTCTTTATCAATTATTATGTTCTATCGTGAGGATTGTCTATTGTGATTTGGACTTAATTGCTTAATTTCCTAGCTAACAATTACCATGATAATCTATATGAACTCGAGAGATGAAGTTTATATTTAGATATAATCATGATATCATGTGTTTATGATTTCTGCATAGATGGAATTCATGAATCGTGTTTAGGATAGAGATATGACTTTACGCCATATGTAATCTTATAGAGAACTTGTGCTTTAAATTCTTTTTAATTGTAATTCACATAGAGATATAGTGGATTAGTTAATTAGGGTGTCTTGCTTAATTCTATCATTTGTGGATTTAAGTGAGTATGGGTATTATGCATTGAGAGGTGGTTTTATCTGCTTTAGTATTCTTGATTAACAATTCAGGATAGAGAATAATTGATGAGAAGTGTGTTAACTTAAATGAAACAATAAGTGAAGTTGTGATCTTAAATATCCGTAATCTTAATTTAACTAGTGGTAATTAGAATTAGTTTACTTATAAATTGAAATTCATTCGTTTAAATAAGATTGAGTTGGTTACGGGTTAGTACTTGGTGATTCTTATTAAACAATTCCTCGTGGGAACGATACTCTACTTTCACTTTATTACTTGTTGACCATGTATACTTGCGTGTTGTGCATAATTAGATTTTACCCAACAAGTTTTTGGCGCCGTTGCCGGGGAATTAGTTTAATAATTTTTGCCAATATTAGCTTCAATCAAATTAGTCTTACTTTAAACAACTTTTCTTTCTTTCTTTTTATTTGTTATTTAATTCTCTTTCTATTTTTTCCTTTCTTTTCAGATACCATGGCGAAATTTAATTATCAATGGCCGTATACGAGAATGATTCAGCCAAGGGGAGCGGAGATTGATGAACTCGCGACACTTTCTACATTATCAACACAGATTGAGACACTTTCGAAGAGGTTGGACGCTTTTGCAGCACAACGTCGTCAAAGTGTGGTGGTTACTTGTGATTATTGTGCTGGAAATCATCCGAGGCATCAATGTACCACCAGTTTCGAGCCGGTACCGTATGGCGGTGATTACCCCAATAATTATGCTTATCCAACCAATTATCATCAAGTTTGGGGGTATCACCCAGATTCATCATGGAGCTACAATTATGAAGACCAATACTACGCTCCAAATCTAACATACACACCAGAATTCTCATGTCAACCTCCATTGCCACCAAAAGAAAAGTCAAATTTGGAGGAAATCCTGTCGAAGCTCATAGCAAACCAAGAGGAGAGGATGATGAGTCAAGAAATATCGAGCCATAATTTTCAGAACCAGATGGAACAACTCATCATTACTTCAAACCTTGGTCCTCAACACATGGATTCCAAAACTGAGATAGATAATTTAGGGTTGGAGGAATTGTTGTCCAAGTTCATAGCATTAAATGAGGAGAGGAGGATTAATCAAGAGATGGCAATTCAAAATCAAGAGGTATCAATTCAAAATCTGCAGAAGCAGATGGATCAAATGTTCGAAGCCTTGAACAATCGCCCTCCAAACAATTGGTGCTATGACATGGATGATGAAACTGATGAAAAGCCAGAAGTGTACATGCCATTGGATGAACTAAAAGAAGTGGATATTAAAGAGACAACTGTGGATATGAAAAAAGAAGAACATGAGCTAATCTTTATTATACCCCAAGTGCCTTCGCAGTCAGAGTTGAAAAATCCAGTGAATTTTGCACACCCATTTCCCCTTGGTAGTCACATCTAAGGCAAATTTCTCTATGATAATGAGGCTTCTTATACACCATGGTGGGCTGAGGAAGAGAAAATAGAAGAACAAGAGCCCGTTGTGTTTGCTAAGCCTCAAAGCCCCAATCTAATCATTGACTCAACGGACGAAAAAGCACCTAGTTATTCAACATTCTCAATTGGGCACTTATTTAAACAAAGCATGCTAGGTAACTTTAATTCGATAGCCATCACAAAAGGGAACCTACCAAAAGATACATTATTTTCGATGGATGGAGGGTTCCTCAATTATCAAAGAGGAATTCGATAGTGCTGACCAGACAAAGTCGGGCTTACGACGTTAAAACTAGCGCTACTTGGGAGGCAACCTAAGCTCTAAACCTTTTCTTCCTTATTTATTCTTTATATTTTAGTTTATAGTCTAGCCCAAATATTTAGTTTTCAAAGAATAATGACTCCATAATGGTATGCTCGCAGGTAAGGCAAGAAAAAGAGAGTCACCAAGCTACTGGCCCCATAGCGCGGGCCGCGCCACCTAACGCACAGACACGGCGCGGGGCGCGCGAGCACCTCACCAAGCTACTGACTTTCCAGCACGAGCCGCACCAATTCGCCGATCCCATAGCGCGGGGCGCGCCATATCAAGCATACAAGAGGCACGGGGCGCGCTACTACTCCAAAACCAACTGACCCCATAGCGCGGGGCGCGCCATCTCAGGCATGCATACGGCGCGGGCCGCGCTGCTCCGAAATCCCAGGTATTAAAAGTGTTGTAATTACAATGTTAGTAAAGTCCAACTCAAATGTGGTTCCCGATTTAGTCCAATGTGTCTGGCATATTCTTTAGACTTAGCAAACAAGGAGGAAAATGCTGTATTTTCCGGGAAGTCCTCTCTTTTAATTTTTTCTGTCTTAGCCATTGAGGACAATGTCTATTTTAAGTTTGGGGGGGGGCATTTTAGTGTCGTATTATATATAGTTAGTTATTTACATTGTAGTTTATATAGTTACATTTAGTTTTTGCATTCAGTTTCTTGAATTTTTTTTTTGAAAAATTGAAAAAAATATTAGTTAGTTTACTATATTTTTATATCATTTAGTACATCTTGCATAAGTCCAGCTGTTTGATATTTACAGTTTGTTTTGGCCAGTGATGAGATTGGAATTAGGTAGACAAGTATAGTACTGACTATTAGAGCTTTGATGTGATTTCTTGTTATGAATTGAGTCTTTTTCTGTTTGAAATTGGTATAATAAGGATAACACAGTAAAAACAACTTGTTGATTGATTAAGTTTAAATTGATACATAATGGGACTCTAAAGGATAATTCTAGTTTGAATGAAAGAATGACAAGAACAAGTAGTGATGACTAAAGTTAGACAAGAACCTAAGTTTGGGGGAATATTTGGGGTATATAAGCTAAAAAAGAAAAAAAGAAAAAATAGAGTATGAATAAACACCGTGGCTTGCTTGTCTAGTGTTGTGGCCTTTGTTACTTGAGTAAGTAAGCTCGAGGGGATTGTCTTTACACCTAGCGCCCTAAGGTCTTAATGGTGTGGGAGTCGTTGGTTGAAAGCTCGTTAAGATAGCATTGAAAAGCCTAAGGGAATAAGATATTGCATAGCTATGTGTATATAAACCAAAAGAAAAAAAATGAATAAAACGGGAAAAAATGAATAAGACTTGTCTAGTTTTGTCGCCTTTGTTACTTGAGTAAGTAAGCCCGAGGGGATTGTCTTTACACCTATCGCCCTAAGGTCTTAATGGTCTGGGAGTCGTTGGTCGAAAGCTCGTTAAGGTAGCATTGAAAAGCCTAAGGGAATAAGACATTGCATAGCTATGTGTATATAAACCAAAAGAAAAAAAATGAATAAAACGGGAAATAAGAGCAAAAAGCCCCCGTAGATGAAAAATAAAGCATAAGTATCCCATGTTGACCCTCGATATTGGTAATTATTTAATTTTAGTTGGATCTAGCTTATTTTTAGATTTCTTGAGTTTACACTGTATGATGCCTTCGAAGAGACTTGTTATGTGTTAAATTTGATTTTATATCAGTTAACATTGTTGTGGAGCACAAACACACTATATTAGTGATAACAGTCTAAGATTTGATGATTGATTAGGAAGTTAATGATTTGTTTTGATATGATGTATTATCATGTTTACTTGATTGCTCTAAGGCTGGTTGAATAGACTTGTTTTTGTCATTACTGCTGGATTCATAGGCATGTAGATTAGTTACATTGCATAGCATTATTGTTTTGTGTTTTTGCTTGAGGACAAGCAACTGTTTAAGTTTGGGGGTATTTGATAAGTAGGTTTTATACCTACTTATCCGGTATCTATTACTTGAATTAGTTGCTTAAACCTATGTTTTGTAGTTACTTTGCATGCATTGTGTGTTCATTTCATACATTTTATGTTATTTTATAGGCTATGACACGACATTGGCATGAATAAGCAAGGAAAAGCAATTCGGACATCTTTTGGACTAAAATACGCAAGCAAATGCAAGAAGGGAATATTGAAGGACTTTTAACACCAAGTTGGATGCATGTTCTTGGCTTGGAACTTGGATTTTATTGTAGATCTACTTAGCTTTTCAAAACATCTTGAATCATCCCAATCGGAGCTCGGATGCGAGAGTTATGGCCTTTTTATCAACAAAGATCAAAGTTAAGAGTTGTCATGCTTGCCATTTACATAGCATCTAATTCAAGCTCGATTTACGCCTTGATCTGGACGGAATCTGTCAATCCTCAAAGAATGAAAGTTATAGATCTCGTCGATATCTTCGATTTGATAGGTGGCAAGCCCCGTAACTCCTAGCGGATCAAACTTTATGCTAGTTTTACAAAAGGACGTCGTAGCAAAAAATAGAGTGGCGCGGGGCGCGCCATAAATGAACTACGAGCGGCGCGGGGCACGCTGGACCATCAGAATGTCTACTACAGTAGCGCGGGGTGCGCCCAAAATGGCCTAGGAACAGCGCTGGGCATGCCGATCGGCGGGGAGAGAGTTAAATTGGGTGATTTTATGTGCAATTTGAGCTAGAATAGGATTCTTAGTTGCCTAACTTGCTAGGGCGTCCATTAAAACTATAAATACTTGATTTTAACTTGGATTGGGAGGCTAGCTTTGAAGGATTCTATTAGATTAGATTAGAGTAGATTAGGAGCAAAACCCTAGTTTTTATTAGAGTTGGAGATTGAAGCAACTTGGAGACTATTGAAGATCAAGAGCAGGAGCTTGAGGAAGATGGAGATTTGCTGACAACGGATTTATTCTTTACTCTACTCTTATTCTTATCTTTTAATGTGTATTCAAGTATGGATTCTTAGTTTTAATTCAATGAACTAATTCTTTGTTTGAGATTACAATGGATCTTATTGTGTAGTTTATTTTAATATGCTTCTTTATCAATTATTATGTTCTATCGTGAGGATTGTCTATTATGATTTGGACTTAATTGCTTAATTGCCTAATTGCCTAGCTAACAATTACCGTGATAATCTATATGAACTCGAGAAATGGTGTTTAGATTTAGAACTGATCATGATAGCATGTGTTTGTGATTTCTGTATAGATGGAATTCATTATTCGTGTTTAGGTTAGAGATATGCCTTTACGCCATATGTAATCTTATAAAGAACTTGTGCTTTAAATCCTTTTTAATTGTAATTCACATAGAGATATAGTGGATTAATTAATTAGGGTGTCTTGCTTAATTCTATCATTTGTGGATTTAAGTGAGTATGGTTATTATGCATCGAGAGGTGGTTTTATCTGTTTTAGTGTTCTTGATTAACAATTCAGGATAGAGAATAATTGATGAGAAGTGTGTTAACTTAAATGAAGCACTAAGTGAAGTTGTGATCTTAAATCTCCGTAATTTTAATTTAATTAGTGGTAATTAGAATTAGTTTACTTATAAATTGAAATTCATTCATTTAAATAAGATTGAGTTGGTTACATGTTAGTACTTGGTGATTCTTATTAAACAATTCCTCGTGGGAACAATACTCTACTTTCACTTTATTGCTTGTTGACCACGTATACTTGCGTGTTGTGCATAATTAGATTTTACCCAACAGTACACCAGATTAGACAATTCAAAGATCCATAGCTGGGAGGAGCTAGCTCATGCCTTCCTCACTCAGTACAACTTCCAGTCTCAAATGGCCCCTGACCGGTACCAAATTACTAAAGTCAGGAAAAAAACCAATGAATCTTTCAGAGAGTATGCTCAAAGGTGGAGGCGACTTGCTGCTCAAGTTGTTCCCTCTATGAATTAGTCAGAAATGGTTATGACCTTTATAGACATACAAGAAGCTCCTTTTTATGAGAGAGTTTTAGCCAGTATTGGCAAACCATTCTCTAAAATGATTAAGCATGGGGAGATGGCTGAGATGGGATTGAAGTCAGGAAAAATTCAAGACCTAGCTGCCCTTAAAACTGTTGCTGAACACATCCAGTCCGAAAAGTATGGAAACAACCCCCGGAGGGTCCATAAAAAGAAAGAGGATGATGTTTCCTTGATACTACAAGGTCAGAAACGCAGTCAAAATATGCCTATCCAAAGGAGAAATTATACTCCCTTTCAAGCACAGTCTTCAAACCCTCCATTACCTAAAGGTGGAGAAGTCAGACGCACTCGTGTGTTCATACCCCTGGGGGACTCACTCGAGAACATTCTCAATCTTCTGACCACTCAGAAGAAAATTACTAATCTTCTTCCACCAGCCAACCCGAATGGGAGGGGTTTCAATGCTACTCGGAAGTGTGCTTATCATGCCGGGGCATTGGGACATGATACTCAAGATTGTTGGGCCTTGAAACACAAGATCCATGATTTGATCGATAGCGGTGAGATTGTGGTCACCAAGCCCAATCAACCCAATGTACAAGACAACCCTTTTCCTCAACACAAAGAAGAAGATGTCAATATGATTAATTGGAGCAATGGACAGAATTCCAATGTTAATGGTGGATCTTCCCAGGCCAACAAGGATGGTGTTGACAAGTGGGACTATGCAAAGTTCCAGTATACAATGGAATGAAAAATGAATGCTCTGCGTTAGCAACTTAACCAATTGGCAGAATTAGTGGTCCATCAGCATCAAGCCACCCGCCAATTATTTAGTCAGGAGCATGCCAGTCTCTTTCCTCTTGTTACGAACACTTCACCACATACTCCAGAAAATGAAACACTGGAGGATAAAATTGCAA
Organism: Panax notoginseng; assembly: GCA_016801055.1. Classification (NCBI taxonomy): domain Eukaryota; kingdom Viridiplantae; phylum Streptophyta; class Magnoliopsida; order Apiales; family Araliaceae; genus Panax; species Panax notoginseng. The sequence continues at coordinate 172,157,124 of CM029019.1, forward strand.
AAAGAGCAAGTGCTAAAGCCCATCGGGATTTTGCCCACAAAAGGGAATTTACATACCTAGGCCAACCGATGGAAGAAATACTGCAGATGCTGATAAATGAAGGAAGAATCACAAATCTGCTACCTCCAATCAGCCCGTGTTCAAGACGGTTTGATTTCAATGGAATGTGCCAATATCACTCCCAATCTCGCGGTCACAGCACAGAAGAATGCTGGGCACTCCGCCACCTTATTCAGAATTTAATTGACAGCGGTGTCCTGCAGATGGCAGACGATGATGATGTGATACTAGAAAGTGAGGATGCGTTTCCTACAAAGTGGAAGGAAGTTGTAGCAGTCATATCTTTTGAGACAGATGCAGCTACTCCCTCACATATAATCCAACCAATTCAACTTAAGGGGTTTGACAATCCTTTAAAAGTGCCTGCGCCAGAGCCCATTATATTGCCATTCAGGCCACAATATCTTATTGTCAGCCTAAAGAAGGTTCCATGGAATTATGGAGGGGCTGAAGGATCCACATCTCACATAACTGCTGCAGTGTCGAAGGATAATCCACTGTACCTTCCCCAATGGGTGATGAAGCCTACCATCAAGTCAAAGGGGAAGATTCCCATGGAGAAAGTGGAAGAATTTCTCCGTACTATGGGCCATAATGAAGCCGAGGTGGTTTTAAGCTTAAGAGAAGCTCCACATCAAGTTTCCATACTGGACTTAGTGTTCTCTTCTGAAGATCATAGGAAGGTATTGCTCAGGGTTTTAGAAGAAGCCCAACTACCTAAGTCAATAGATGTTGAGAAATTCCAACATCTGGTGGAACACATTTTTAACAACAATGTGATATCTTTTATTGATGACGATATACCTCCCGAAGGGACCGGTCATTGCAAGCCGTTGCACATTGCGGTTTTGTCCTCCGGATCTATGGTGGGGGGAGTCTTGATAGATGGAGGTTCGTCTCTGAATATCTGTCCTTATGCCACTTTGGTGAAGATGAACATCAATCTCAATCGGATCCGAAACAGCCATACGGTTATCAAAGCTTTTGATGGATCCCAACAAAACTTTGTCGGAGAGATTGAACTGCTAGTGGAGATTGGTCCACATACATTCTGCGTGTCTTTTCATGTTCTCAAAATAGATACAGGATACAACTTGCTTCTAGGAAGACCATGGATTCACATGGCCGAGGTAGTCCCCTCCACTCTTCACCAACAACTTAAATACATTATCAACAACAGCCTAGTCACTGTCAACGCTGAGCCGGAATGTCCTGAACAAGGTGACATACCACTCATCAGCTTCAATTCAGAAGTTGAGCCAGTCAATTTTCATGCCCTGGAGGTGAGCAATACTCACTACCATCCTGTTGGGGCGCCACCTCTCATACCCCAAATTTTTGCCGAAGTAATGTCGGCCACTCAAGAAATGATGTTGTTGGAATACCAACCTGGACAGGGGTTGGGCAAAGACAATCAGGGCATCAAGCATCCCATTCCATGTCCCAGTCAAACAGGGATAGTCGGACTAGGCTATACTGCTAGTTCCAGTCGCAGGAATCTTCATAAGCACAAACAGATTCCTTCAACTTCAGCCACACGGCGATTATCTCCACCTACAGTTCCTGAGTCTGTACGGTCTCCGGTAAAGGTGTCGACCCATGTAATGACCATGTTATTTCCTAAACTGATACAGGTAAAGGAGAAAGAAGTCCTAGTTCCAGATCTAAAAGTGGAAGAAGAGGAACGGAGACGTAAATAGGATATCGCCCGGATGATGTCAAACATACGCATCATTGTCCATGATGAACATACAAATAGATACACCCCAGACGATGATTGCCCAGACGTAATGGTCATCATTCGAGAGAAGGAGGACGATGATAGCCCCTCCATCACCGCAGTCTATCAGGATTTCACCCTTAACAATTGGAGCAGCACTCCTTTCATTGGTCGATAAGGGTAAAACGGGTAGAAACTCCTTCTGCCTTGTAGATAATAATAATTGCTTACTTTTCTGTACGATATTAGCAGTTGTTTTGTCAGTACATGCTAACACTTTGTATGATTGAACGTTTCATATATATATATTAAGTGAAAGCATATTTTGTTTTAGGACTCTAAATTTAGATGTGCCTATACTTGCTGATGAGGTGCCATTTCTCCACAAGGATCGTAACTTTGATGAAAAGTTGGACTCAGACTTGATGGAAATACAAGTGGACACTGAGATACCTCAGGAGATCAAAGAATAGGTCGAAGACAAACCCAAACCCAACCTTTATCAAACCACATCCTTCAATCTCAGAACCTTAGCAAGTCCTAAACTAATTCAGATTGGTACAGACCTCACTCCAAACCAAAGGAATGACATGGTTACACTATTAACCCAATTCTAGGATGTGTTTACATGGTCTCATGAAGACATAGTGGGTTTGTCCACTGACATTGTCATTTATTGCCTCCCCATCAAAGAGGGATTCAAGCCAGTCAGGCAGAAGCTCAGGCGATTGAAACCTGAGTGGAGTTTAAAGGTTAAAGAAGAAATTGTGAAACAATTTCAAGCAGGCATCATCATGGTGTCTACATACCCTGAATGGCTATCTAACATAGTCCCCGTGCCTAAACCAGGAGGAAAGGTGCGAGTTTACATGGATTATCGGGATTTGAATAAAGCTTGCCTTAAAGATAGCTTTCCCGTGCCATTTATCCACATTCTCATTGACAATACTACTCAATGCGACATGTACTCCTTTGTTGATTATTTCTCGGGGAACCATCAAATTATGGTTGTTGAAGAGGATCGTGAGAAAACTGCATTCATCACGCCTTGGGGAACCTTTTGTTATAGACGGTTGCCATTCGGCCTCATCAATGCCAGAGCTACCTACCAGCAAGCCATGATGGCTCTTTTCCACGATTTAATGCATAAGGAGATAGAGATCTATGTGGATGACATCATTGTCAAATCTCGGAGGGAGGAAGACCACCTAGACCATCTCAAAAAGCTCTTCAACAGGTTACGTAAGTACAACTTGAAGTTGAATCCAGCCAAATGCACCTTTGGCGTTAAATCAGGTAAGTTGCTAGGATTCTTAGTCAACCACAAATGGATTGAGCTAGATCCCACCAAAATCTAGGCCATCACGGAAATGCCCATTCCTTAGACAGAGAAAGAAATACGGGGATTTTTGGGAAGAATTAACTTCATTAACAGGTTCATCTCCCAACTCACAGCAACTTGTGAGCCTATTTTCAAGTTGTTAAGGAAGAACTCCTCCATGAAATGGAATGATGAGTGCCAGAAGGCCTTCCTTACAATCAAAGAGCAGCTAGTCAAAGCTCTTATTTTGGTACCACCCAGGGATGATGTTCCCCTGTTCATGTACCTGTCCATAAGTGACAATGCCATGGGCTGCATGCTGGGATAGAAAGACGATAGAGGCCAAGAGCGAGCTATCTACTACCTCAATAAAAGGTTCAGCAACAGTGAACACAAGTACACTCTGATTGAGAAGACTTGTTGTGCTTTAGCATGGGCTTCCATGAGGTTACAGCATTACCTCCATGGTCACACAACCCATCTTATATCCCGCATGGATCCTCTGAAGTACGTGTTCAGTAAACCCATGCTGAACTGCCGACTGTCTAGATGGCAGTTGATCCTACAACAATTTGACATCGTCTACGTGACACAAAAGTCTATTAAAGGTCAAGGAATTACGGATCAACTGGCCGCCGCATCTTCAGGGGATTTTAAACCCTTGGAGACATACTTCCTTGATGAAGGGGTAATGGCAATTCAGCAACACCATTAATACGATGCATGCCAAACATGGAAGATGTAATTTGATGGAGCTATAAATATGGAAGGTTATGGAGCGGGAGCAGTTCTAGTATCCGTTACGGGGAAGCATCATCCCATCGCCGTCAAATTATAGTTTACCAACACCAACAATACAGCTGAGTATGAAGGCTGTATCATGGGGCTAAAACTTTCCCGATCAATGGGCATCAGACGGTTAACTGTCTTTGGAGATTCCGAGTTAGTAATCAGACAAACCACATGAATCTATCACACCAAAGATCTATATCTACTGCTTTACCATCGGTAGGTTCTACAGATGGCTTCGGAGTTTGAAGAAATATCCTTCCTCCACATTCTTCAGAATAGGAATGATTTTGCGGATGCACTAGCCTTGGCCTCCTTGATCAATATACATGACAAGGAAGACATGCCAGCCCTCACATTTGCCCAACAAAAGGCTCCCGCCTATGGGAATTATATTGGAGAAGTATCGGATGAGCTACCTCCCATCTAACACCCTTGGTATCAGCATATCAAGGAATACTTGCAAGATAGATCTACACCCACTGAGGCGAGCCCGACTGAAAGAAGGCGGATCCATCGACTGGCTATGAAATTCTACCTGAGCGGGGATGCACTCTACAAAAGAGATGCAGGATTAGGTCTCCTCAGATGTCTGGACAAGAACCAAGCTCAGAGGCTCATGGATGAGATCCATGGTGGAGTATGTGGCCCACACATGAGTGGCCCCCTACTTGTTAAGAAAATCCTTAGAACAGGGCATTATTGGCTCTCTCAAGGCTGACTGTAAGGACCATGTCAGGAGATGTTATCAGTGTCAAATTTATGGGAATGCTATCCATGCCCCTCCGAGGGAGCTCCATAATATGAGTTCGCCTTGGCCCTTCTCAATATGAGAAATGGACGTGATCAGGCCCATCGAGCCTAAAGCCAGTAATGGGTATTGGTTTATCTTCACCGTGATCGACTACTTCACCAAGGGGTAGAAGCAGCCTCCTTCCCCAGGGTTACCAAAGAAGTCATCATTATTTTCATCAGAAATAATGTCATTTGTCGATATGGACAACTAGAGGTAATTGTATCAGACAATGCTAAGAACCTCAATAACAAAATGATGGAGGAGTTGTGCAGTAAATTCTACATCAAACATCTCAACTCTGTCATCTACCGTCTAATGATGAATGGTGATGTTGAAGCGGCTAACAAAAACATCAAGAAGATCATGCAGAAGATGTCCGCCAACCACAAAGGATGGCCTGACTTGTTGTCTCTGACTTTGTTAGCCTACATAACATCAATGCACACTTCCACTGGGGCAACCCCCTATGCATTAACCTATGGGATGGAGGCAGTGCTCCCCATAGTAGTGGAAACAGAATCCCTCAGAGTGTTGATAGACGTTCAGCTGGATAAAGACCAATGGGTACAAGATAGGTATCACCAATTGTCTGTAATAGACGAAAGGCGTGCCGCTGCTATCTTTCACGGTCAGTTATATCAACAAAAGATCGCCAGATCCTACAACAAAAAAGTTCGGCTACGGCAGTTTAAAAAACACGACTTGGTTTTGAAAAAGATCATTGACAACCAAGATCAGTCTAAGGGAAAATTTGCCCCAAACTGGGAAGGCCCGTTTATTGTCAAGGATGTATTGACAGGAGGAGCTCTCAGATTATATGAAATGGATGGCGATGAATTTCCACAGCTTATCAACTCAGACACCGTGAAATGGTACTATGTCTGAGGTTACCATCAAGCAAACATCCTGGTTTTGGATCACCAGATCCCTAGTCATTTTAGGTTTTCTAACCCTTCACTACATACAACTTTTCTTCACACTCATCTGCCCCATTAGGGACAAACACATTTTCTAACCAGTAGCCTGGTTGCGGATCGCTAGATCCTTCTCTTCATTTGGTTTTGAACCCTTATTCAACTCTGTTTATCCCACCAGGGATTGAGCCTTTCACACCCACAGTTTTACCCCACTAGGGATAAGACTTTTCACACCCGCAGTTTGTCCTGAACATGGGATCAAACTTTTCATTGGCTGCACACCGTCCTGAATATGGGGCGAACTATGCCGACCTGATCTCCTTGATACACAAGAGTACGTAGGCAGCCATATTTTATATAGTCCGGTCGCAATAAAACAAAAACTACAAAAACATTTCTACACCCTTTTTCCTTACAAAAAAAAACAACAAAAATATCTCTACACCCTTTTTGCCATATACAGCGTTGAACCTCTTACACCAGGTTCGAACTATGCAGAACTGATCTCCTCTTCGACAGGAGTACGTAGGCAGCCAGTCATGGTTCGGTCTAACCCCCTACCAAAACACAAACACTTGTCAGCGGTATTGGGATCATCCTTCAATCCGTCACATTTCATCAGCTTTAGACCAAAGGGATGGAACTACCTGACCACCCCCTAAATGGGAGGATTAGCGACCATCTAAGCAGTGGTTGTTCCTCAAAGAGAAACACCGATCCATAAGAGATGGAACTAACTGGGCTCCTCTTATATAGGAGTACTGGCGACCATCTGTGGTGCGGTCGATCTCGGAGAGGAAAGTCACACTCCTCTCCACATCTCCATACAGAAACCAGTCCCAAGGAACCAAAAATGGTAAGGAGAACACACAGATTAATGATCCATTCTGAAATATCCGGAGACATCTCAATGTCCATCCATCAAGGAGGAATTCAGAATACATTAAGATCATAAGCTCTGAAGAAACAGGCAAATATCAAGTAAGCAACAAGGCATAACTAAAAGGGAAGTGATCAAAAATATATTTTCATGCTATATATAATGATGTTTGATATATACAATATGAACTGTATATGACAAAATGGCTAAGCTAGTCTGTGCAGGAAAATATAAGCTCATCTATAAATCAGAGTATATACGAGCTATCAAGCCCAACATGGCATCTCTCTCAGAAGAAGGAGGTAACTTTGTGGTCTCCTACACAGGGGTATCCACACGAGCTAACAGATCTACAGCCATCTACATGGTGACACTGTGCTCATCAATATATGCACTCATCTCTGCGATCATGCCAGTAGTAAGGGACCTCACTGTGGTACTATCTATAACGGCTACATCCCGGGCAGATATAGCGACATCCCGCTCAAATATCACGATATCTCTGGTTGATCTGGCCTCATTCCACTCCTCAATAGCGGTATCTCTATATGCTAAGGCATCGTCTCTCTTTTATAGAGCGACATCTCTTCCATCAAGAGCTGTCAACATCAGGGCTCTAGCTTGATCCCTCTTAAAGGTCATCAGATGAAGACTCTGCTCGAAGTACTGTATTGAATGTTAGATCACAACAGTGCTAGTACTAGGAGAATCTAAAAGAGCTGCTGGAAACCCAGGGAATGGCTCATCCTCGGTGTGGGAATCAACATCCTCTATGGGTTCTCCACCATCTGAATCAATACTCGGCACTGTGGATACTGCCGCAGTCGATGAAGTCTTTATCTCCATCCACGCAGAATACTTCAGCGAATAGCCCGGATGGCTAACAGAAATAGTAGCTATCTCACGCTGATCCCAACAAACACACACCCGGGATCGGTCCTCTGCTGACAAATGGCAAAAAACTAAATGCTGACCTAACGCCCCTTCAAAAGGATGAAAGTTCTGAAATTGGTCAAACTGTGACATCATGGCCAGTGGATGGTAGGTAGTCATGCCCCTCAAACCAGACAAAGGGAGATAATCCATGCCAGGAACTTGAGTAATGAAGCTATAGGGTGAGCTGAGCCCTGAACACGGTAGGATGCCAAACGGATCTCTGATCCTTACCAAGAATACCGACCACGATATAGTGTCTGTACACTCCGATGGCTGAAAGGAGTAAGACATAGCTATATCATGGGTGAAGTAGTACCCGTGTCAGTGAAAAGTGCCAATCGGTCTCAAGTGTAACATAAACCACACGTATAACATGACCGAACTACCTGTAAAGGCCCCTACAGGGTAGGTACTGCAGAACGTGGCCGACCTCAATGTCTCTACTACGATCATCGGGATAATGGTATGACCCTTCCCAAGAGCTCTCACTGCCATGATAACACATATGTCCATCTCTTCCATATAACGTGGTATGTACACATATGCCACCACGCACATCACGAGTCCATCCACTCTGGCCAAATGCCACTGAACCTCTGGTGAGGTGATATCCCCAGAATATCGTGCGTAGCTGTCCACCGAGCCAAATCTATCTATCAGGAAGCGCTGGGCCAATATATGAACGGATGTAATCTCATCCTCTACTACTCTAAACCGTAACCCGGTGAGGGTCATGAATTGCCAGCGCATATCTCCGATAGTCATATGAGCACAAGGTCTGTCTAAGGGCAGGGCCGTCAACCGCTTATACTCCTCCAAAGTAGGAGTCAACTCTTGGATACCAAATCAAAAACCCTGTCTCTCCGGTATCCAATGCTCTAGCGTACCCTCTACAAAGCCTGCGGGAACCTGAAACATCAAGAGGGTCATAGAATGCTGTAATAGCTAATCTACAGTCACCCTATCTGTAGGTGATGTAGACACTCGAAATTTTCTACACACCTGTCATTGACATTGCAGGAGGGCAGATTCTTCTTTCAGAGATAACCCTAGAAGACAACTTATATCCAGTCTGGATACTACCGAAAGTTCAGGTTCAACCCCAGAACACATACCGGGAGTATCAGTTCTAACCTCAGAGATAATCCCGAGGCATGCAGTTCTAATACTGGAAATTCCACCGGAGAAGGCTGATTCATCCCGGAGATAACCCCGAGATATTCAGTCTCAGTCCCGACACTGGGAATAACAGCACTAACCTTGGAGATAACCCCAAGGAGTGTAATTGTAGTTCTGGAGATAACCCCAAAAATACTTATTTCAAATGCATGCGATCATCTTCAGAACACTCAGCACTCACACCTAGGCACTCAGTACAAGACCCGGAGATAACACCGGGAAGATAGACACACCTCAAAGATGACACTGAGGACCTTCAACACTTGCAGTAGTTTAATCTCAGAGATAACCCTGAGCAACATCTACTTTATCAGCCCAAGCCAGAGATAACCCCGGTGAGGGGCAAAGTCATCATCTTGCCACCTTGATGCCACATCGAACCATCTCAACATCTCATACATACATTTCTACACATCAATGTCCTATAAGAACCAAGGAAGTCCAATCCCGAGTGATTATTGCGCAAGGCAACGGATAGAATTTGAAGCGTGAAGATCAGAGGGCATGGTCCCATCTTCCTGACTTCGTACAACCTCTAATCTCATGTCATTGCGTAACTCTCGACAACAGCTGTCTGAAATAGGTAATATACACCTCAGTCGGATGCCCAGGTTGAAGTTCTAAAAGTTCAAGCGGACATCACATTGCATGTGTGCACGTACTTCGAGACGGCAGGACCCGCGGGACTCGCGGAGCCCGGGGCACCCCGAGTAGCTGCAGGTACACCTGTGACTCCCCCCTTTATAAATAGAGGGCTTGGGGTGGCCATTTTATAAGAGAAAAAGGCGAGAAAGCCTTGTCTAATTTGCTCTGTATACACCCTAAACTAAGTGCTTTCTCATTTTAAACACTTGTAAGCTCATATATAGCTACTTTTTACCGGCGGGAGCTGAGTGTTCATCCACTTAAAGCTATAGAAGTCTTCTTTGGTATCCCACTGTAAGCCTTCTTACACACTTTAAAGCCTTTCTCTTCATCTTTGCACACACTATTCTTCACGTTGAGAGTCGTGTTGCGTGTGTATACCCAGACTTCGGTCCGTGGTTTCATTTCAGTTTGTACATATATATATATATATATATATATATATATTTATATTTCGTCCTGCTTGGAGTTTACTTCGTGGGGGTTGACCGTTTTTACTGCTTTATTTACGTTTCATCCCGCCTGGAGTTTACTTCATGGCGGTTGATTACTTTTACAGCTTTATTTACATTTCTGATTCCCCATGGAGGTGCTTCGTTGTGGTTGATCATGTCAATATATATATTTACATTTTTGATCCCCCATGGAGGTGCTTCGTGGTGGTTGATCATGTCTGTATATATATATATATATATATATATATATATATATATATATATATATATATATATATATATATATATTTACAGCTTATATATATATAACTGCTTACATCTTTTACATAAACTGCGTTATCATGTGAGCCTAAGAATCATGTGATCATAGATTCAGTTTACTGAATCTAGATTCGGTTTTCGTAATGGACATTTTCAGCTGTAAATAGCTTGTAAATTTATTCACGGTGTTTGAATTTCCTTAGATGGTTTTCATGCCCACGAGGAGTTCGACACTACTTTGTATATTATTTTCTCGAAGATGCTTCACATCTCGAAAATAAAAGAAATCAAGCCAAACATTTAATAAAATGGAAGTGTAAAAGGTCTCAATCACTATTGAGCATCAGGGTTTGAAAAACCTCTTTTATAAAACTTCACTGCTATATCTTGTTTTAAACTAAATTTTTACAAAAATTCAATCCCTGTGTATATAGGTGAGAACGAGGCCTCGCACTACTTCCAAATAATAGTACATTAACCCACACACACACATTCATATAACAGTTTCTTGAAAAGTGGCGATCACCGTGATAACACGGATGTCGGGGGGTGCCTAACACCTTCCCTCCGCATAAGCAAGTCTCCGGACCCTAATGAATCTTGGTTTCACAGACCCGTTTAGCAGTGTCACATCACTGGTTTAATGTTCAAACCTTTTCTCGGTTGTGTTGGTATAACTAGTTAAAAAACTAACTGGCGACTCTTATAGTCCAATTGTGGACATATACTTGTCGGGCCTTTTTCTGTTATTTTTTCAAACAAATCTTACCTAAAATGAGAACACAAAAGAACAAGAAACAGAAAAGGGACAAATAAAAATTTCGACGTCGACAGGTGGCGACTCTGCTGGGGACAATGTGGCACCCCCAAATTTGGGTTATCTGACCCCCGAGTTTGGTGCTCACGATCCATAATATAAATAACATTTAACTACCCATTTAATTAAAAATAGGAACATACACTTCATTAAATGATATAGTCAATACATTACCCCAGGTTCTCTAACCTTAATATTACAAACATACCCTTTAGTTATACGAAAAGGATTCATAAATACAACATAATAATAATGTTAACCATAGCTATCACAGCATAGCACCTTTGCCTTTGTTCTTCACAGTACCTCCAGTCACTTTGTCCCTAGCTGAAATATTTTATTTAGCAAGGGTGAGCAATAAATTTGCCCTCAAGTTAAGACATACAATGAATGTGTAAGAATCAAGAATAATAGACTATCTATTTTGATAGAATGACACCAAAGTTCGGGGAACTTTGAAATAGCTGAACAATTTGTTCTTCTCTAACCAATCTTCTCACAACCTATGCAACATAATAGTTTAATAATGAAAGGATACAACACTTTCAAAGTTTCTACGTTATTCGATGGAATATTGATTTAGAAAAATTCTCCAAAGTTTAAGCTGAATGATCTCAAATGATCTTGAAATTTATCTTCTCGAGTAACTATCAAGGATTTACTTTGATATACCCAAATATTAAGATGGAAATATTTTCCAAATTTATATTGAGTGATCACAAAGGATCTTGAACTTCTCTTCTCGAGTAACTATCAAAGATATACTTTGATATACCCAAGTGTATCAGATAATCATAAAGATTAAATCATACCCCTCTACAAGTATATAATGTGATCAGCTTCATTATACCCTATATTATGCATAATATTTAAAATGCGCGCAATGGTCGAATATACGACCAAAAATTCTACTCCTTTTATAATAAAAGGTTATTCTTCTCAGTCTTAAAATTAGAATTTTATTTAACAATGAAATACAATGATTTCAAAATCTAATCACTTCTCTTCTCTTCTCTTCTCGAACTTATCAAATTTACTTTCTTGATCTAGCCGAAACAATTGGCATCGATCTATCAATAATAATTGAATTCTCTTCTCGAACCTATTAAGTTCTAACAAATGTTCGTCTAGCCAGAATAATTAGCAAAGACATTTCTCAATAATTCGACAATAGACGGGAATTATCTGTACTGTCAATAATAGCTTCTACGGATTTAAATATCCAACAACAGTTATTCTACGAATATATATTTTTAGAATCAATGATTCAATTTGAATTAATAAACATGCACTAACTGCGAATAATCAATAATAAATTCTTAGACGTGGTCTAATCAACAATAATTAACCACTATAGTATTTAAATAGATATAACTCAAGGTTGAGTTAGGAAACTTGCCTTCACCGTTGATTACTGCTACACAATAAACTTATCTGCATTCGAAAGACCTATAACCAATAATATCGGTCTCACAATCAACACAATATTTCATAACACATAACACTGTAATTCACAGTCAATCTTTCTCCTAGACACATTACCACATAGCCATATCAGTGTTTATAACTTATATAAACACTCATTAAGTCTAACTAGTTCGGTCTGGTTGGACTTCGGTCTATCCTCGGTGTACTGGTCACCATATCCGACAATTAACACATTGATTATCAATTAAACTCAGTCTCTAAGCTTCAATATTATATTAGATAAGTCATATATCATTTATTATATTTTTCGAAAGCTTTTAATAATCTATAAACAATTATTATAATTTATAATAATTTTTCAAACACCGGAATCATTTTTAAATGATTTACATACTAATTAATTCCATCATCATTAATATTTAATAATATAAAAATATTAATGTTATACTTGTCAAAATAGTAAAGTTATTATTAATAACTTAAAATATTTTTAAATCATCAATATTATACTTAAATGATTTTTAAAATAATTAAAATTATTTTTAAACCATCACCATTAATATCTAACTATTAATAAAATTATCATCAAAATATTATAAGTCAATAATCATAACTTAAAATATTTTTATATCATTTTTCTCATTTTAAATGATTTTTAAATCAATAAAATCAATTTTCTATCATTTATTTAATATACAAATTAAATAAATCTAATATCATTAATATTAATTTATTAATGAGAATTCTCCAAAAATATTGAAAATTACATTTTATAATTCAAAATATTTTTAAACACTTTATTCTTCTTTAAAATGATTTTTATAATATTAAAATTATTTTTAATTCATTTATTTAATATAATAATTAAATAAATCTAATATCATTAATATTAAATTATTAATGAAAATTCTCTAAAAATATTAAAAGTTACATTTTATAACTCAAAATATTTTAAAATACATTATTCTTATTTCAAATGATTTTTATAATATTAAATTATTTTTCTCTAATTTATTTAATACACTAATTAAATAAATTAAATATCATTAATGTTCAAATAATTATTAATATTAATGAAAAATATCCCAATTTGTCAAAAGTTATTTTTCATAATTTAAAATAATTATTAAAACCATTTTTGGTAATTTTTATAATCTATTTTCTATTTTTAAGTATTTTCTGAAAAATCAAAAATTAAAAATATTAAAAACCGTCGCTATAGCCTATAGCGACACTAAGCGTCGCTGTTGGTGTTCTTGATCTCAAGAACACTGACAGCCAGCTTAGCAAGGGGTCAACTTTGACCGGCTTTAATTCTTAATCGATACATGTTCTGGGATATCTCAAGCATTGATATTGTAATAAATGTGTAGTACTACAATCATCAACAAAGATCTAAGTCATACAACAAACAAACAAAGAGATCAAAGCCTCTAAAATCACTGTCAGAGTGTTCCTGGGTTTTCCAGAAACCTAGGCAGTTCGAGTGCCCAGTTTCATGCTCGATTATATACATGTTATGGTCATCAAAAAGGTGGGTTCTTGGTTCATACATCTAGTACATATGTCAAGGAATAACTACATATCTTGATCTCAGTCCAACAACAACAGAATCACAAGATACAACTCGGTCAAAGGCTGTCAGAAATAAGGTTCTTACGTTTTCTGGAATTTCCAGAAAACAGAAAATCATTCTAGATGGTCTACTTTGACCATCCACTACATCTGATCTGCTTGTTGTTTAAAAGATCTAAAGGCACGGCTCTAGAGTCCATATTACAAGCTCAAACATGTACATAAAAACAACATCAAATATCGTAAAACCTGACAGATCTGGGCCTTAGAAGATCTTGTCAGACGCTGCAAAACCATTTATGGGTTACCCAGAATTTGACTGGTCATGACCGGTCAACGGGTTTTGACCGATTATAACTCACAATCTGGACATCCAATAGCTACGATTCCAGTTCCAGATTAAAGTACACATGCCAGACTACACATTCAAAGCTTAAAACAACAAAAATAATAAATAGGGAAGGATCTATGGGCTCTGACTTTTGCTTGTCAGACCATAAAAATTGTTCTTGGACAATTTTGAAAATCATCACTTTTAAAGCCATTTGATGCTATGGATCTATGGTATATCACCATAGATCATCATAAAACACCTTCTAGCAAACATCTAAACACGTAAACATAATTTTTTTCTTAACATGAAAGATCAAAAATAGGTTAGGGCTTTTATACCTTCAAGTTCAAATCTTGATCTATGCTCTCCAATTTGATATTAGGTGATTTAGGGGTTGTTTATGTGACTGATCTACATAATAATTTCGGAGGTTTTGAGAGAACAAAAGTTGTTGAGAGCTTGGAAGAAAAATGAGCCAAATGAGTACACTTTCTCTATCTCAATCTTTTATAAACAATTTGATGCAATGTATAATCTGATATAGCTGTCATATAAGGGCTGGTTTATTGATATTTTAAGTCACAAAGTTAAGTTATTAGGTCACCAACTAAAGGTCTTGCCAATTATACAAGTTACCTAATAAAAAATCCACAAAGGGTATTTTAGACCTTTTTTTATCCAATTTTAATGGCATTATGGTCAATTGTTCAAACCCTTAGGGTTTAACCCTAAGGTTCCAACCCTTAGGTTTTACACTTTAGCTTCTGGGATTTTTTAAATTAGGGTTTTAAAATAGAAAATTAAGATTTCACAAATGTAATTAAGGTTTTAAATAGAAATTAATATTTCTAAAGTATAATTAGGGTTTTCTAATTATATTAACATTTACTAATCACTTTAGGCTTGCTAATTAGGATTAGGGTTTTCTAATTAGGGTTTAGGGTTCCCGAATTTAAAATTAGGGTTTTTCGACTTTCGTTTAGGGTTCCTAACTATATATTAGGGTTTCTAATCCTGAGATTAGGGTTTCTAATCCCTTATTAGGGTTTACTAATAGTGTACCCTACCCGATCAATCATTGATCAATAATTCTATACAATACAAACACGTACTTATCAATATAATTATTTTAATTATATTTTCTATCGAATTCCTATCCAGAATTAGGGTTAGGGTTTCTAAATTTGTTAAGCACAACTCTACTCTTATTTCTTAGTCAATACACAAATTGACCATATCTCGAGACTCGTATCACAGATACACAGTACAATATTAACAGTCCATATTAATATTAAATAAATTAAAAAATTATTCGTAAAATTTAGATTATTCGAAATCCGAGGTTATCACAGACAACCAGTAAGAGGACTGAAGCCGCTATTACAAGCTTTTCAAAACTGTTACATGCTTGTGTGTGGATGTTGCATTTACATTTGATGAATGTGTACGAATGCATTTTTACTGCACTGCAATATATCTATCTGTGATATTAGTGCTTCACACATGTCATCATTTTCATAAACGGTGAGACACGTTGTATGTGAATGTATGTTGTGTGATTCCTCCACCAGGAGGCTATCCTGTCGGTGTTTGATTACTGGACTCGTAGGAAGACTAATTCCAACGAGGCTCAGGAAAGGCACCACCCAAATTTGCTCCAGTTGAAAGACCGGATTAACTTCCCGTTGAGTAAATTGCGATGATTTGGGAACCTTCATGCCAAAAAGTCGCAAGAGTAACCTAAGATAGGTCAGCCTCCGATAAACCAAACATGGAGGAAAGTCTCTTCATGCTTTCTCATTTCAAATTACTTGTAAATTCAATTACTTATAATTTCATTCCATATTCATCTCCATGTAATGAGAAATATGAAGAAATATGTGCACATGTATATTTAAATTAACATGTTATCCTGTATTACAAATAGCTAACATCCGTTTTGCAGGATAATATTCCTAAAACAAATACATCACATAACATGTAAACATTTACACATTCCTTAAGACTAAACTATGTAAGTCTTTTGCAGGGAAGCAATCAGACCTATTACCCGGTCAAAGTCCAAAAAGGCCACGAGCCTACAGCCAATCATGTCTTCATCTGACTAATCTAATCCAGTTTCTCTTGAAGAATTTGACGGATTAAGTAAACAAATTACAGATTTGGCTATTTTGCTTAAAGAACTATATCAGTCTACTCAAGGTATGAAGATACCCATACATACTGAATCCTCTGCACAAGAAAGAACCCAAGGTTCTGATAAAGTCATTATAGTACCTAAGCTCCAGTTGGATACAACCAATAAAAATCCTGAAAACACCCATCTCAAAAGAGATCTAGACACCGGTGACATCAGGAAAAAGGTCCTTCAAATGGAAGAAACCCTTCGTTCTATCAAAGGAATTGGAGCACATGGGAGTGTCTCATATGCTTACCTTTGTATATTCCCTGGTGTTCATTATCCAGAAAAGTTCAAAACTCCTGACTTCGAAATGTATGACGGATTAGGAGATCCTTACACACATTTGAAGGTGTTCATTGGAGAACTTGGAACTTATGTAGAGAACGAGAAGCTCAGAATGCAGCTATTCCAAAAGAGTCTGCCTGGAGAAGCCCGTTCGTGGTATACCAGATTAGACAATTAGAAGATCCATAGTTGGGAAGAACTAGCTCATGCCTTCCTTACACAATACAGCTTCCAGTCTCAAATGGCTCCTGACCGGTACCAGATTACTAAGGTCAAGAAACAGTCTAATGAGTCTTTCAGAGAGTATACTCAAAGGTGGAGGCGCCTTGCTGCTCAAGTGATTCCTTCTATGACAGAGTCAGAAATGGTTATGACCTTTATCGACATACAATAAGCTCCTTTCTATGAGAGTGTTTTAGCTGGCATTGGTAAACCATTTTCTGAAATGATCAAACATGGATAGATGGCTGAGATGGGGTTGAAGTCAGGAAAGATTCAAGACCTAGCCGCTCTTAAAGCTGTTGCTGAACACATCCAATCCGGAACTTATGAAAACAACCCCCGGAGGGTCCATAAAAAGAAAGAGGAGGATGTTTCCTTTATACTACAAGGTCAAAAGGGCAATCAGAATATGCCTATTCAGAGGAGGAATTATACTCCTTTTCAAGCTCAGTCTTCAAACCCTCTATTGCCTAAAGATGGAGAAGCCAAACGCCCTCGAGTGTTCACACCCCTATGGGACTCACTCGAGAATATTCTCAATCTTCTGACCACTCAAAAGAAAATTACGCATCTTCTTCCACTAGCCAACCCAAATGGGAAGGGTTTCAATGTTGCTCGAAAATGTGCTTATCATGCTGGGGCACCTAGACATGATACTCAAGATTGTTGGGCCTTAAAACACAAGATCCAAGATTTGATAGACAACAGGGAGATCGTTGTTACCAAGCCAGATCAACCTCACGTACAAGACAATCCTCTTCCTTAACATTAAGAGGAAGAGGTCAACATGATTAATTGGAGCAATGGACAAAGTTCTAATTTTAACTGTGAATCCTCCCAGACCATCAAAGACAGTGTTGACAAATGGGATTATGTAAAGTTCCAGTTTATGATGGAACGAAAGATGAAAGCTCTGTGTAAGCAGATTGAGCAATTGGCAGAACTGGTGACCTATCAACATCAAGTCACACGCCAATTAGTCAGCCATGAGCATGCTAGTCTCCTTCCCTTGGTTATGAATACTCCCTCGTCACCTTAAAGAAATGAAACATTGGAGGATAAAGTGACAAAGAGAACAACTGCCAAAGCCCGCCGAGATTTTGCCAATAGAAGGGAATTTACACACCTGGGCCAACCTATGGAGGAGATACTTCAGATGTTAATCAATGAAGGAAGGATCACTTCCCTTCTACCTCCAATCAATCCCCATTCAGGACGGTTCAATTCTGATGGAGTATGCCAGTATCACTCCCATTCTCGCAGTCATAGCACGGAAGAATGCTGGGCACTCCGCCACCTTATTCAAAATCTAATTGATAGAGGTGTCCTGCAACTGGTAGACAATGATATTGTGCTATTTGAGAGTGAAAATACTTGTCCTACTAAATGGAAGGGACTGATAGCAGTTATATCTGCTGAGGCTGATGGGACTGTCAAACCATTCACAATACAAGCAATTCAACTCAAAGGAATTGTCAATCCTTTGAAAGTGGATGCACCCGAGCCAATTAACCTACCATTCAGACCACAATATCCTACTATCAACTTACAAAAAGTCCCTTGGAATTATGGAGAAGCTGAAGGATCCACTTTTCATACAACTGCTGCAGTGTCGAAGGAAAATCCAATGTGTCTTCCCCAACGGGTGATGAAGCTTACCATCAAATCAAAGGGGAAAATTCCCATAGAGAAGATTGAAAAATTCCTCCGTACTATGGGTCATAATGTAGCCAAGGTGGTTTTAAGCTTAAGAGAAGCTCCACATCAAATTTCAATACTGGACTTGGTTTTTTCTTTCGAGGATCACATGAAGATTCTATTGAAGGTTTTGGAAGAAGCACACTTGCCAAAATTAGTGGATGTGGAAAAATTTCAACATCTGGTTGATCCCATTTTCAACAATAATGTGATATCTTTCACTGATGATGACATACCGCCCGAAGGGACCGGTCATTGCAAACCGTTACATATTACAGTTTTATCCTCCGGATATATGCTAGTTGGAGTCTTGATAGATGGAGGTTCGTTTCTGAATATCTGTCCTTATGCTACGTTGGTGAAGATGAACGTCAACCTTAAACGGATCCGAAGAAGCCGTACGATTATCAAAGCTTTTGATGGATCCCGTTGGAATTCAATCGGAGAGATTGAGCTGCCAATTGAGATTGGTCCCTATACATTTTGTGTATCTTTGCACGTGCTCAAAATAGATACAGGATACAACCTGCTTCTGGGGAGACCGTGGATTCACATTATCAACAATAACCTAGTCACAGTCAACGCTGAACCGGAATGTCCTCAACATGGTGACATGCCACTCATCAGTTTTAATTCTGATGTTGAGTCAGTCAGTTTTCATGGTTTGGAAGTGAGCAACACTCAATACCATTCCATTGGGATGCCATTTCCCGTACCCAATATTTTTACCAAAGTGATGGCAGCTACTCAAGAAATGATGTCATTGGGACACCAGCCGGGACAAGGGTTGGGTAAAAGTCATCAGGGTATTAAGCACCTGATTCAAGTGATCAGTCAAATTGGGCAGCCAGACTAGGCTATTCTACCAGTTCCAATTACAGGAATCCGCATAAGCATAAGCAGATTCCTTCAACTTCAGCCACACGGTGATTATCTCCACCTGTAAATCCAAAGTCTACATAACCTCCGGTAAAGGTGCCATCCAATGTAATGGCTATGTTATTTCCCAAACCGATACCGGTAAAGGAGAAGGAAGTCTTTGTTCTAGATCCCAAAGTGGAAGAAGAGGAACGAAGAATTAAACAAGACATCGTCCGGATGATGTCAGGCATACGCATCATTGTCCATAATGAACATACAGATAGAAACACCCCAGACGATGATTTCCCAGTCGTAATGGTCATCATTCAGGAGAAGGAGGACGATGACAGCCCCTCCATTACTGTAGTCCACCAGGAATTTGCCCTTGCCAATTAGAGCAGAACTCCTTGCATTAGTCGACAAGGGTAAAACGGGCAGGACTTCTTTCTGCCCTGTAGATATAATAACTGCTTACTTTTATGTATAGTATTAGTAGTTGTTTTGTCCGTACATGCTAACACTTTGTATGATTAAATAGTTTCATATATATTAAGTGAAAGCATATTTTGTCTCAGGACTCTGAACTTAGATGTGCCTGTACTTGATGATAAGATGCCTCTTCTCCACAAGTATTGTAACTTTGATGAAAAGTTGGACTCAGACTTGATGAAAATACAAGAGGACATTGAGGTGCCTCAGGAGATCAAAGAATGGGTCGAAGACAAACCTAAACCCAACCTTGATCAAACCACCTCCTTCAATCTCAAAACCTTAAAAAGCCCTAAGTTAATCCAGATTGGTTCAGACCTTACCCCAAACCAGAGGAATGACATGGTTACACTACTAACCCAATTACAGGATGTGTTTGCATGATCTCATGAAGACATGGTGGGTTTGTTCACTGACATTGTCCTTCATCGCCTTCCCATTAAAGAGGGATTTAAGCCAGTCAAGTAGAGACTCAGGCTATTGAAACCTGAGTGGAGTTTAAAGGTGAAAGAAGAAATTGGAAAACAATTTCAAGCTGTTATTATCATGGTGTCCATATATCCTGAATGGATATCCAACATCGTTCCCGTGCCTAAGCCTGGAGGAATGGTGCGAGTTTGCGTGGATTATCGGGATCTGAATAAAGCTTGCCTTAAAGATAGCTTTCCCGTGCCATTTATCCACATTCTCATTGACAATACTGCTTAATAAGGCATGTACTCCTTCGCTGATTGCTTTGTGGGGTACCATCAGATCATGGTTGCTAAGGAGGATCTTGAGAAAACTGTATTTATTACACCTTGAGGAACCTTTTGTTACAGACGGTTTTCATTCGGCCTCGTCAATGTCGGAGCTACCTATCAGCAAGCCATGATCGCTCTTTTCCACGACTTAATGCACAAAGAGATAGAGATCTACGTGAATGACATTATTGTCAAATCCCGAAGGGAGGAAGACCACCTAGACCATCTCAGAAAGCTCTTTAACAGGTTGCGTAAGTACAACTTGAAGTTGAATCCAGCCAAATGCGCCTTTGGCATTAAATCAGGCAAGTTGCTAGGATTCCTAGTCAGCCATAAAGGAATTAAGCTGGATCCCACCAAAATTCAGGCCATTACAGAAATGCCCATTTCTCAGACAAAGAAGGAAATACTGAGAGTTTTGGGAAGAGTCAACTTCATTAGTAGGCTCATTTCTTAACTCACAGCAACCTGTGAGCCCATCTTCAAGTTGTTAAGGAAGAACTCCTCCAAGAAATGGAATGATGAGTGCCAGAAGGCTTTCCTTATAATCAAAGAGCAGCTAGTCAAAGCTCCTGTCTTGGTACCACCCAGGGATGATGTTCCCCTGTTCATGTACCTGTCCATAAGTGACAATGCCATGGGCTGCATGCTGGGTCAGAAAGATGATAGAGGTCGAGAACGAGTTATCTATTACCTAGCAAAAGATTCAGCAGCAGTGAACACAAGTACACTCTGATTGAGAAGACTTTTTTTGCTTTAGCATGGGCTGCCATGAGGTTATAGCATTACCACCATGGGCACACAACCCATCTCATATCCCGCGTGGATCCTCTCAAGTATGTGTTCAGGAAGCCCATACTGAATTGTCGACTGTCCAAATGGCAGTTAATTCTGCAACAATCTGACATTGTTTACGTGATGCAGAAGTCTATTAAAGGTCAAGGAATCGCGGATCAACTGACCGCCGCACCTTCAGGGGATTTTAAACCCTTGGAAACATACTTCCCCGATGAAGGGGTAATGGCAATTCAGCAGCGCCATCAGTAAGATACACGCCAAACATGGAACATGTATTTCGATGGAGCTGTTAATATGGAAGGTACTGGAGCTAGAGCAGTTCTAGTATCCGGTACGGGGTAGCAGTATCCCGTCGCAGTCAAATTATAGTTTGTCAGCACCAACAACACAGCTGAGTATAAAGGTTGTATCATGGGGGCTAAAACTTGCCCGTTCAATGGGCATCAGGCGGTTAACTGTCTTTGGGGATTCAGAGTTGGTAGTCAAATAATCCACGAGATTCTATCAAACCAAAGAGCTACATTTGTTGCCTTACCATCGGCAAGTTTTACAGATGGCTTCGGAGTTCGAAGAGATCTCCTTTCTACACATTCCTCGTAATAGGAATAACTTCGCAGACGCGCTAGCAACTTTGGCCTCCTTGATTCACATACTTGACAAGGAACACATGCCAAGCGTCACATTGGCCCTGCAAAAGGCGCCAGCATATGGGAACTATGTTGGATAAGTATCGGATGAGCTACCTCCCATCCAACAACCTTGGTATAAGCATATCAAGGAGTACTAGCTAGATGGATCTACACCCGCTGAGGCGAGCCTGATTGAGAAAAGGCGGATTCATCGACTTGCTATGAAATTCTACCTGAGTGAAGATGCACTCTACAAGAGAGATGCAAGACTAGGTCTCCTCAGATGCCTGGATAAGGACCAAGCTCAAAGACTCATGGATGAGCTCCATGGTAGAGTATATGGCCCACACATGAGCGGCCTTTTACTTGTAAAGAAGATCCTCAGAACTGGACATTACTGGCTCTCTCTCAAGGTTGACTGCAATGACCACGTCAAGATGTGTTATCAATGCCAAATTCATGGGAATGCTATTCACTCCCCTCCACGGGAACTCCACAATATGAGTTCGCTTTGGCCCTTCTCAATGTGGGGAATGGACGTGATCGGGCCCATCTAGCCCAAAGCCAGTAATGGACATCGCTTTATCTTCACCATGATTGACTACTTCACCAAGTGGGTAGAAGCAGCCTCCTTCCCCAGGGTTACCAAAGAAGTCATCATTACTTTCATCAGAAACAATGTCATTTGTCGATATGGACAACCAAAGGTGATTGTATCAGACAATGCTAAGAACCTCAACAACAAAATGATGGAGGAGTTGTGTAGTAAATTCCACATCAAACATCTTAACTCTGTCATCTACCGTCCAAAAATGAATGGTGCTGTTGAAGCGGCTAACAAAAACATCAAGAAAATCATGCAAAAGATGCCAACGACAAAGGCTGGCCTGACCTATTGCCTCTCACTCTGTTAGCCTACAGAACATCAATGCGCACTTCAACTGGGGCAACCCCCTACGCATTAACCTATGGGATGGAAGCAGTGCTCCCTATAGAAGTAGAAATGGAATTCCTTAGAGTGTTAATAGACGCCCAGCTGGATGAAGACCAATGGGTACAAGACAGGTATCACCAATTTTCTCTAATAGACAAAAGGCGAACCGCGGCTATCTTCTATGGTCAGTTATATCAACAAAGGATCGCCAGATCCTACAACAGAAAAGTCCGGCTACGGCAGTTTAAACAACATGACTTGGTTTTGAAAAAGATCATTGACAACCAAGATTAGTCTAAAGGAAAATTCGCTCCTAACTGGGAAGGCCCGTTTGTTGTCAAGGAGGTATTGATAGGAGGTGCTCTCAGATTGTAGGAAATGAACGGCGATGAATTTTTGCAACTCATCAACTCAAACACCGTGAAATGGTACTATGTCTGAAGTTATCATCAAGTAAACATCCTGGTGTTAGATCATCAGATCACCAGTTATTCTGGTTCTCTAACCCTTCATTACATACAACTCATTTTCAATTCTCCGCCCCTCAGGGAAACACACTTTTCAAGCCAGCAGCCTGGTTTTCAGATCACCAGATCCTTTCCTCTCCACTCGATTTTTTAACCCCACTCAACTTTGGTTATCCCACTAGGGATTGAACCTTTCACACTTACAGTTTGTCCCAAACATGGGATCAAACTTTTCACACCTGCAGTTTATCCTGAACTTAGGATTAAACTTTTGTCCCCCGCAGTTTGTCCTCCACATAGGATCAAACTTTTCGTTGGCTACAAATCGTCCTGAGGGGCGAACTATGTCAACCTAATCTCCTTGATACATGGGAGTACGTAGGCAACCATTTTATATGGCCCGGTCGCAATAAAACAAAAACAACAAAAACATTTCTACACCCTTCTCATTACAAAAACAAAAAACAACAAAAACATTCCTACACGCTTTCTGCCACATACAGCGTTGAACCTCTTACACTGGATTCGAACTATGCAGACCTGATCTCCTCTTCAACAGGAGTACGTAGGCAGCCATTTATGGTTCGGTCTAACCCCCTACCAAAGCACAAACACTTGTCAACGGTACTGGGATCAAACTTCAATCCACCACATTTCATTGGCTTCAAACCAAAGGGATGGAATTACCTGACCTCCCCATGCAAACGAGAGACTCGACGACCATCTAAGTTGCGGTTGTACCTTGAAGAGCAATACCAATCCATAAGAGATGGAATTAACTAGGCTCCTCCTAAATAGGAGTACTGGCGACCATCTGTGGTGCGGTCAATCTCAGGGAGGAAAGCCACACTCCTCTCCACATTTCTATATAGAAACCAGTCCCAAGACACCAAAGATGGTAGGGAAAACACAGATCAATGATCCATTCTGAACTGTCCAGAGACAACTCAATGTCCATCCAGCAAGGATGAATTCAGAATACATCAAGATCACAAGCCCTGAAGAAGCAAGCAAATACCAAGCAAGTATTCAGGCATATCTAAAAGGGAAGTGATCAAAAATATATTTCCCTGCTATATATAATATTGTTTGATCTACACAATGTAAACTGTACATGACAAAATGGCTAAGCTAGTCTGTGCAGGAAAATATAAGGCTATCTACAGATCGGTATGCATGCGGGCTAACAGATCTAACATAGCATCTCTATTCGAAGAAGAAGGTAACGCTGTGGTCTCCTGTACGAGGATATCCACACGACCCAATAAGTTTGAGGCCATCTGCATGGTGACGCGATGCTCATTAATATATGCACTCATCTCGACAAGCATACCAGTGGTCAGGGATTTCACTGAAGTACTATCTGCAACAGCTACACCCCTATCAGATAGGGCAGCATCCCGTTCAATGATCACTTCATCTCTGTCTGATATGGCCTCATCCCGCTCAACAACAGCGGCATCTTTACGAGCTAATGCCTCGTCTCTCTCTAACAAAGTTGCGTCTCTCCCATCAAGAGATGTCAACATCAGGGCTCTAGCATGATCTCTCTCAAAGGTCATCAAATGAAGACTCTGCTCAAAGTACTGTGCTGAATGATGGATCACGATAGTGCTAGTACTGGGAGAATCTAAGAGAGCTGCTGATAACCTAGTAAATGGCTCCTCCTCGGTGTGAGAATCAATGTCCTCCATAGGCTCTCCACCATCTGAATCAATGCTCAGCACTGTGGATACTGCCGCAATCGATGAAATCTTTGTCTCCATCTATACAGAATACTCTGGCAAAAAACCTGGATGGCTAACAGAAAAAGCAACTATCTCACGCTGATCCCAACAAGCATACACCCGGGATCGGTCCTCTACTGATAGATGGCGAGAAGCTAAACGCTGACCTAGTGCCCTATCAAAAGGATGAAAGTCTTGAAACTGGTCGAACTGACACATCATGGCAGTAGATGTTAGGTAGTCATGCCCCTCAAACCAGCCAGAGGAAGATAATCCATGCTCGGAGAATGAGTAATGAAGCTATAGGGTGAACTGAGCCCTGTACACGGCGAGATAGCAAACAGATCTCCGAACCCAGCTAGGAAAACAGACCAAGATGCAGGATCTGTACACTCAGCAGGCTGGAAGGACTAAGACATAGCTATCTCATGGGTAAAGCAGTACCCGTGTCGGTAGAAAGTGCCAATCGGTCTCAAGTATGACATAAACCACACGTATAGCATGACCGAACTACCTGTAAAGACCCCTACGAGGTACGTACTGCAAAACGTGGTCGACCGCAACGTCTCCACCAAGATCATCAAAATAATGGTATGACCCTCCCTGAGAGCTCTCACTACCATGATAAAACCGATGTCCAGCTCATCCATATACCGTGGCATGTATACATATGCCACTATGCACATCATAAATACATCTACTCTGGCCAAATGCCACTGATCCTCTGGTGTGGTGAAATCCCCATAATACCGTGTATAGCTGTCCAATGAGCCAAACCTATCTATCAAGAAACGCTGGGATAATACATGACCGGATGTAATCTCATCCTCTACTACTCTACGCCGTAACCCAGTGAGGGTCATGAACTGCCGGCACATATCTCCGATAGCCATATGAGCGAAAGGTCTGTCTAAGGGCAAAGCCGTCAACCGCTCATACTCCTCAAAGGTAGGAATCAATTCTTGGGTACTAAATCAGAAAACATGTCTCTCCGGTATCCAATGCTCCAGCATACCCTCTACAAAGCCTGTGGGAACCTGAAACATAAGGAGGGTCATAGAATGTTGTAATATGTGACGCCTCCAAAATAGGTATACATCACCCATTCTGAGTCGTCAAATACATGGTACAGAAATAAATACAACTTCATTAATACAATTGTCGTGCAAAATACGACAACATATATTCTGTGAGTTTAAATACAAATATTGTCTAATAGACAGTATTAAAAATCAAAAGGAGTCCTCATTATAATTATTGATACACTATTTTACAAAAATATTGAGGACTGGTAAAACAACTTTCTAGAACCATCACTCCATACCCCGAATAGTTCCTGCTATATTCTCACCTCCTGAGAAGAAAAATAGAACAAAAAGAAAAAGAGTGTGCTCAACTAGCCCAGTAAAGAATATTATGACTAAGATAATATACAACAAATTATCCTTAGTCTTCAACAGGGAAAAATCTGATAGAATATAATAGACAACAAGTTTTAGATCAACAAATGCAGCGAAAACAACAATTCATTAGAAGAGTTAAGTAGAGAATGAAATCTACTATCATCTATGAATTTAAAAGTCCATCATCAAAATTTTATTCATGTAACATCAATCAATATACATCTTGAATCAAATATTCATCTTTGCACTGCAGGCCAAAGATATTCATTTGTATCACCAGTTGATCATGTTCATCTCAACATCTGTTTGTCTTTGCACTACGGGCCAAAGATATTCATCAGGTAATCATTCATCTTTGCACTACAGGCCAAAGATATTCATCAAGTATCACCATTAAGGACTGAGGATGATGAAAAACATTTTAGAAAATGAATCCAGTAAGATAAAAAGTCAAAGTTTAGAAATTCGTACTTTAGATAATTCAAGTTTAAAAATACTCCATAATAAACCACAATGGAGTAAAATTTAAGAATGACGATCAAAACATGGATACAATCAAAGATAATAACCATACTAAACATCTGGGACGAAAAAGAGAAAATTTTATTTTTCGGTGAACAGTGTCGTATTTGTGAATAGTGTCGTATACGTGAATAGTGTCGTATACGTGAATAGTAACCCCGACACAAAAAGATAGAAATTCCACAATAAAACTTATATCAATAATTTGGCATAATGATATTGAAAAAAATAATATCATATAAGAAGAAAATAACATCTCTTACCTCAAAAGAACAGTATTTTTGAATGGAATATCAGATATGATGATGAAGGAAACTTGCACTAAATAGCAACTCTCAAAGTATCTAAATACTCACAAAATACGCTCGATAATATATAGAGAGAGAAAACTTGTTTTTGGTGTGATTTTCAATTCTAACTAAGCACCCTATTTATAGAAAAATGTTAGAACGCCGAAGCAGACTTAACCTACTACCTGATGGCTTTACCTGTTACTATTTATGCCCACCACATTTGAAATAAAATTTCAGTTCATTTCTCACCAACCAAAAGTGGGGCCCACCAATTCTAAAAATTTCCAAAATATTTTATCATTTAAACAATAATCAGAAACTTTAATAATTCATACTAAATAGCCCTTTTATCAAAAATATACGAATTTTATGTCCATTCCATAGGAAATTAAATTCTCTACAACTTTGTAGCTTTAAGTTTTTCTAAATTTCAAACAAAAAATACCCGAAATTCACATACGGACGATTTTTAATACCTCCATCCTGACAAAATACTGTTAAAATACCTCAGCATTAATTCCTTCATTTATAATCACATAAAATAAATATTTTCCTATCCTTCATTTATATTCACATAAAATAAATATTTCTTATCATATAAATCAATAATTAATTATTCACAAATAATATTACAAAATCACAATCATGACAACCAGGCCGTTCTCAGGAAAGAGGGGACTTTCCAATAAGGATTTCTCCTTACTGGCGCGCAATTAGGTGACCAAACCTCTCCTTAGACAGAACTTTCTAGACATTGTCAATAATGTTATCTAATAATATTATTCAAATAATATGAATTATTGATCTGATAATGAGAAATATTGTGCAATGACAATTATTGAAACAACAATAATATAAAATATCAACGCAACAATTATTGAATCAATAAAATAAAATATTGAACAGTAATTACTGTAATAATTATTGAGTAGTGCATTCTTACGTAAGAATCAATAATTCAAAAATACTATGCAATACCGTGTGCTACTGTGCAACCACTCGTATTACTGTATTTTAACCACTGGGTATTCCAACAATGTTAACGGTAACGATTATACCGTTATTTATAAAAACTCAAACTTGTCGTTTTCTTCATCCAACAATTATTTTGTTATGGGGCCCACAAATGGCTACGCCGTCGTACGAATATTCCCCGGCAGCAAGAATATTCGACGATCAAACGAATATTCTCCAACAAAAATAAATATTTTATAACCACTTGCTTATTTTGCAAAATTTGCACATTTCACCCATAACCAAAGCATTATATCAAATTAACTCCTTATTATTTCAAGATAATGAATAGAGAAAATTTAATTTTATTTATAATAAGTTGGGGTCTTACATAATAACTGATCTACGGTCACCCTATCTGGGGGTGACATGCTATCATGCCAGGATCTCAGACGGGATGCCACCAATACTGGTGGGGTGTGATCAATGCGGCTAACTATCGAAGAAGACATCTGTGTAGGCCGTATCATAAGACTATCCAGGGGTCAATGTTGAATATCTCTGGACATACATACATATGCATAACATGATAAATGCATAACAAATAATAGATGGCAATATGATATAGGGAATAGAAGAAAGTACATACATTCCTTAAGTACATCATCTCTGTATAGCTAAAAATACAAGGAAATGGGGCACAGACGCCCTATTACTAACAGAGGCCTATCAAAAGATATAGCGAGAATGGGCACAGCCACCCAATATCTAACAGAGGCCTATCAAAAGAGATAACAAGAATACACATCAGAAGAAGACAATGGTATCAATATCTACATCATCAATCATGTCCACATGATGTAACTCCTCCTGAGTCATTGGATCTCTATCAACAGGGATGTCAGGCCTATACAAAGGAGGATCTACGCCGGCAAAGCCAAATGGGTCATCTGAGGGGCCAGCTCCTGCGCTGGAAGGATCAAACGAATCTGCCTCTGCCGCATCTTTGCCCAAATGCTGGATAAAGAAATGTGCTCGGTCCAGTCGCTGGGTCAAGCTGTTAATCTGTGTCACATAAGTCGGATCTTGGACACAAGCTAGCCAATACGTCATCATCATGGATCCTGGAACCATATCCCCCATGAACTGAGTGGCGCGGGTCTGGGCTCCAATGGTACGAGGGATCCACCAATGCTGGAATACATCTTGAGTGCAGGGACCCTCTGACAATGCAAAATCGTCAACACCCAACAATAGGATATCAATGACGGGTGACTACGACACAGGCCAATAACGCCTGGCAGGAGGTAAGATCGGTATACGTATCTCTTCTGTGGTGCTCCTAATAGCACACTCTCCTAAATAGAGCTCCCATCTGCTATCTGTGAAGAGAGAAACCCTATGGGTGAAAATCACGTACTCGACACCAGTCGGATACCCATCCTCAAATCCAATGGCCAAGTGCTCTCCAGAGTAGGGAATCCATGTGATGACATCAGCTGTCAATAACTCCAGCTGTAGGCGACAATGAGTAAAACCCTCAGCTATAGAAACCTCTGATAGTATGGAATGATGCCATCGTTGTCCTCATGGATAGGTATCTAATCCTAACACGCTCACAGGACGCAAACATGGGAGCCTCTCATAGGCCCAGAACTGTCAATACAAAGGCAAACATCTGCTGTCAGTTAACACTCTTAACCTATACATGGTAAATTATAAGAGAAATACTCACCAGCAGAAATGGGTAAAATCCTAACCAAGCCTCGGTCAAGCCCTGTGAGCGCATACGCATACCCCTGAGGAAATAGGCAAAGGTATAGGAACCCCAATCATACTCTCTATTACGGTCCACATGTCACGTGGCGCTGATCAAAGCGAACGATACCGTAGAAGAGTTATCTGCTATGAAGCAGCCCCTAATGATCATCAGGAACAATCGCTGAAGAATGCAATCCCTGACTCGGACATCAGCTAGTATGGGCTCACTCAATAGCCCACTCATAGCATCTACGCTCAAAGGACCCGTACGGACAGTCCTACCCTTGAGCGCCTCTGTCGAAACTCCTAACAAGGATCTAACAGTAGTCGGGGTAATATCCGTTGTGCAAGGAACTGGTGCCCCTCCAAACTTCATACCTGTGATAAATCGCCAATCCATCGGCGTCATCATCACCTCACAATCCAACAAATAGAGAGACTGAGTCTGGTGAAACCAGCACTCAGACAATGACCTGAGGTAACCCCAGGGACAGTGGTGGGGAAGGATGGAAAAGAACGCCCCAAATCCCCAGTCATGCACAATCGCTCTATAGTCAGGATGCAGAGCCTGGTACATGGAGTGAATGCTAAACCAGTTCCCTCGAGGCTGTGTAAAGCCGGGAACCTACATGAAATGTAGATCGACATAAAAATCCTTTACTCCTCATCAATAAGAAAAAATGAAGATTAAGATCTAACTTTATACCTCGTTGGCGTGCAAATACATCGAGGGATGTCGACTTAGATCTCCCAGAAGCTCTGGGTTTGCCACCTGAATACTCGGTCCCTATGGGGAATATGTGCAGTAGGAACGGGGTCCACAATCAAAACATCCTCCTCCTCATCCTCGACGTTTGGCACATCAACCCGGACTGGACGTATCACCGCCTCCACCAGACGACGAAGCTGTCTAACAGAACGGGGTCAAGGTACTTCAGAAGCTCTCCTTCGTACACCAAAAGTGGTCCTGCGGGAACTACTTGGTTGATCCGGATCCATAATATCTGGACAACAAGTCTCCAAATCACCTCAGAAAGGGTGTGGTAATTCTGAAACCTGGAGCTTTCTTTTCAAAATGCATTTTATGACTACATGCATGCATTACTTTAACATACATCTACAGTAGAGTTAAAAATGCATGACTACTCAATGCCTACATTTTGGAAAAAATTTGCCATAGTTTTCTCTATAAATAGGACTATCCACATGCACATAGGCATGACTAGGTGGCCATTCAGTAGCACACCTGCCCACAATCATAAATATACTATATGCATTTAAATGTCAAAGTCATCAATCCATAAGGGTAGCCTAATTACCAGGATTACTTTGCTTTACCACCTTCGTTCATTTGTCCTCAAATAGGATAAGAAATAGCAGAAAAAAGGTGACAATTTGACTGTCTCAAAAGTTAAAAAAATTTTACATCATTATGTTCAGTATAGTTTAATACTAACATTTACTATATTGAATGTTTTTTATCAAGTCATTTGAGCATGCATAATCACTACTATGTGCTTAGATGCATTTCATGTAATAAGTCATTTTTCAACGGATAAAAATTAAAAAAGAAGACATGCATACGTTACCAGGACAGTGTAGAACACTTGTACAGTGACAGAATTTATAGAAAGACGTCCGAACTCAGCAGATCTAAAGAAGAGCTCTCGGATTTCCTGTACAACGCAACGTAAAATGACTTGTAAAAGCAAACTAGCCCATTAATAGCCATCTACGGCTGGCTGCAGGTCCACCTGCGGTTGCTACAGGTGTACATGCGATACCCCTACGTGG
Organism: Panax notoginseng; assembly: GCA_016801055.1. Taxonomy (NCBI): domain Eukaryota; kingdom Viridiplantae; phylum Streptophyta; class Magnoliopsida; order Apiales; family Araliaceae; genus Panax; species Panax notoginseng. The sequence goes on from CM029019.1 coordinate 172,188,999, forward strand.
GACCCACCCCTCCGGCTCAGTCCAATTTGAGTCACAAAGGAGTTCTCACAAGCTGAAAAGGCCAAATAAGAGATAAAAACGCTACGCGATTGAGCAGAATAGCCTGAAATCCTGGTTTTCCTGGACCCGACTGTGGCTTTCACATCATTCATTGGTATTTGCCCAAACACAGGGTATACTATACCGATGATCTCAGCAGTTACAGATCACATTCGGTAATACCGCACAAAGGTCCAATGCCGTCAGTTCAAGGTCATTATTCCCCAAATAGATCCCCGGCGAGGGTTACAACACATGGTCATCTGTCTAAATACAGATTTCCTGGTGGGGGCATCACACATTCTACAATTCTCAAGTATCCCCGGTGGGGGTTACAACGCATATTTTCCATTGATGCACATGTCAACGAAGGTCAAGCAACCTTGATGTCAGTTCAGTCGTTGGCAAGTAAACCCAATGACGCATCGGAAGCCATCCGATTATTGCATCAGTTGATACACACATCAACAAAGGTCAAGCAACCTTGGCATTTATCCCCAGCAGGGAGGTCATCCGTTGAAGTACACGTCAGAAAAGATCAAGTATATTCCCAGCGGGGGTTACAACGCGGGGTCATCTGTTGGTTCACATGTTAACGAAGGTCAGGCAGCCCTGACAATACATACTGTTGGCAGTAACACCAACAGAATATTGATATGTCCTGGCGATACAAACCAGGAGGGATCAATATCATTAGGGAGGATCGATGATGGAATATGTTATACACATCCTCAAGCAGACAAAGCTTTATCCCCACAGATCTCTTTTACACGAGAGGCACATCTTCAGAATAAAGTCTGTATCAAGGATTCAGGACTTTGGTGATAACCCCAATGTCAACAATCCTAGAGATTCCTGTTAGCTGTGGATCGTACGTCCATGACAGTTCATCATGCTGCTTATTTATTGCCATCCCCGGCAGAAGCAACAGGGAGCCGGCAATCTTCCCACCACGTTGGAGAGCAATCCAACCAAAACATATGCATCATACACTTGCATCATGTTGCTACACATGACATCATGTTTATCTTGTTGCATTTCAAGTGTCTAGGATTCTTTATCCTATCCATGCCATTGCATTGCATGAATATGATAAAGAGGGGCATCTGTAGACACTCGAAACTTTCTGCACACCTGTCACTAACATTGCAGGAGGGCAGATTTGTCTTTCAGAGATAACCCTAGAAGACAGCTTATATCCAGTCTGGATACTACCGAAAGTTCAGGTTCAACCCCAGAACACATACCGGGAGTATCAGTTCTAACCTCGGAGATAACCCCAAGGCATGCAGTTCTAATACCGGAAATTCCACCGGAGAAGGCCGATTCATCCCGGAGATAACCCCGAGATATTCAGTCTGAGTCCCGACACCGGGAATAGCAGCACTAACCTTGGAGATACCCCAAGGAGTGTAATTGCAGTTCCGAAGATAACTCCAGAAATGTTTGTTTCAAATGCATACGATCAGCTTTACAACACTCGGCACTCACACCGAGGCACTCAGTACAAGACCCAGAGATAACACCGGGAAGACAGGCACACCTCAGAGATGACACTGAGGACCTTCAACACTTGCAGCAGTCTAATCTCAGAGATAACCCTGAGCAACGTCTGCTTTATCAGCCCAAGCCGGAGATAACCCCGATGAGGGGCAAAGTCATCATCTTGCCACCTTGACGTCACATCGCACCGTCTTAACATCTCATACATACATTTCTACACAGCAGTGTCCCACAAGAACTAAGAAAGTCCAATCCCGAGTGACTATTGCGCAAGGCAACAGATAGAATTTGAAGCATGAAGACCGGATGGCATGGTCCTATCTTCCTGACTTCGTACAACCTCTAATCCCATGTCATTGCACAACTCTCGAAAACGGCAGTCCGAAATAGGTCTTATACACCTCATTCGGTTGCTCGGATTGAAGTTCTGAAAGTTTGACCAGACATCACGTTACATGTGTGCACATACTTTGAGACGGTGGGACCTACGGAGCCCGCGAGCAGCCGCAGGTACACCTGTGGATCCCCCCTCTATAAATAGAGGGCTTAGGGTGGCCATTTTATAAGAGAAAAAGGCGAGGAAGCCCTATCTAATTTGCTCTGTACACACCCTAAACTGAGTGTTTTTTTATTTTAAACACTTGTAAGCTCATATATAACTACTTTTTACTGGCGGGAGCCGAATGTTCATCCTCTTAAAGCTATAGAAGTCTTCTTTGGCAGCCTACTATAAGCCTTCTTACACACTTTAAAGCCTTTCTCTTCATCTTTGCACACATTATTCTTCACGTTGAGAGTCGTGTTACGTGTGTATGCCCGGACTTCGGTCCGTGGTTTCATTTCAGTTTATATATATATATATATATATATATATATATATATATATATATATATATATATATATATATATATACACGATAGCAATTAAACGCTCCAGACATTATCGAGTTATGCCTCGATTGAGCCTAGACTCATTGAACAGAGCTCGACACACAGTTCATATATATATATATATATATATATATATATATATATATATATATATATATATATATATATATATTTCGTCACGCCTGGAGTTTACTTCGTGGCGGTTGACCATTTTTACTACTTTATTTACGTTTCGTCCCGCCTGGAGTTTACTTCGTGACAGTTGATTACTTTTACAACTTTATTTACATTTCTGATCCCCCATGGAGGTGCTTCGTGGTGGTTGATCATGTCAATATATATATATTTACCGCATTTATATATTTAAATTTTCGATCCCCCATTGAGGTGCTTCATGGTGGTTGATAATGTCTGTATATATATATATATTTACAGCTTTTATATATATAACTTCTTACAGCTTTCATATAAACTGCGTTATCATGTGAGCCTAGGAATCATGTGATCACAGATTCAGTTTACTGAATCTAGATTCGGTTCCCGTGATGGAAATTTTCAGCTGTAAGCAGCTTGTAAATTTATTCACGGTGTTTGGATTTCCTCAGATGGTTTTCATGCCCACGATGAGTTCAGCACTACTTTGTATATTATTTTCTCGAAGATGCTTCGCATCTCAAAAATAAAAGCAATCAAGCCGAACATTTAATAAAATGGAAGTGTAAAAGGTCTCAATCACTATTGAGCATCAGGGTTTGAAAAACCTCTTTTATAAAACTTCACTGCTATATCTTGTTTAAAACTAAATTTTTACAAAAATTCAAACCCTGTGTATACAGGTGCGAACGAGGCCTCGCACTACTTCCAAATAACATCACATTGACCCACACACACACACACATTCATATAACAGTCTCTTGAAAAGTGGTAGTCACCGTGGCAACACGGATGTTGGGGGGTGCCTAACACCTTTCCTCCGCATAAGCAAGTCCCCGGACCCTAATGAATCTCGGTTTCACAGACCCGTTTAGCAGTGTCACATCATTGGGTCAATGTGCAAATCTTTTCTCGGTTGTGTTGGTACAACCAGTTAAAAAACCAACTGGCGACTCTTATAGTCCAATATTCGACATATACATGTCGGACCTTTTTCGCTTGTTTTTTCAAACAAATCTCACCTAAAATGAGAACACAAAAGAACAAGAAACAGAAAAGGGACAAAAAAAATCCCGACGTCGATAGGTGACATACTATCATACCACGTCCTCAGACGGGAAGCTACCAATACTGGTGGGGTATGATCTATGCGGCTGACTGTCGACGAAGACATCTGTGTAGGCCGTATCATAAGACCATCCAGGGGTCAATGCATAATATCTATGGACAGACATACATAAGCATAACATAATACATGCATGACAGATAATAGATGGCAATATGGTGTAGGGAATGGAAAACATTACATACATTCCTAAGTACATCATCATCTACATACATCATCTCTGTACAGCTAAAAATACAGGGAAATGGGGCACAAACGCCCTACAACTAACAGAGACCTATCAAAAGATATAGCGCGAATGGGGTACAACCATCCAATATCTAACAGAGGCCTATCAAAAGAGATAACGAGAATACACATCAGAAGAAGACAATGGTGTCAATATCTATATCATCAATCCTGTACACCTGATGTAACTCCTCCTGAGTCACTGGATCTCTATCAACAGGGATGTCAGGCCTATACAAGGGAGGATTTGCACCGGCAAAGCCATATGGCTCACCTGAGGGGCCAGTTCCTGAGCTGGAAGGATCAAAAGTATCTGCCTTTGAAGGATCTCTACCCAAGTGCCGGATGAAAAAATGTACCCGGTCCAACTGTCGGGTCAAACGATCAATCTGTGTAACATGAGTCGGATCTCGGACACAGGTCAGTCAATCCGCCATCATCACGGATCCAGGAACCATATCCCCCATAAACTGAGTGGCGTGGGTCTGGGCTTCAATGGTACGAGGGGACCACCAGTGATGGAATGAATCCTGAGTATATGAACCCTCTGACAAAGCATATCCGTCCATACCCATCAATGGGATGTCATCGGCGGGTGACTACAACACAGGCCAATAACGCCTGGTAGGAGGCAAGATCGGTACACGAATCTCTCCTGTGGTGCTCCTAATAGCACGTTCTCCTAAATAGAGCTCCCATCCTCCATCTGTAAAGAGAGGAATCCTACGGGTGGATATCACGTGCTCGACACCAGTTGGGAATCCATCCTCAAATCTAACGGTCAAATGTTCCCCAGAGTAGGGAACCCAAGTGATGACATCGGCTGTCAATAGCTCCAATTGTATGCGATAATGGGTGAAACCCTCCACTACAGGAACCTCAGACAAAATGGAGTGATGCCATCGCCGTCCTCGTGGATAGGTGTCTAAACCTAACACGCTCACAGGACGCAAACATGGAAGCCTCTCATAGGCCTAAAACTGCCAACACAAAGGCAAAACACCTGCTGTCAGTGAACACTCTTAACATGTACATGGGAAATCAAAAGAGAAATACTCATAAGCAAAAATGGGTAAAATCCTAGCCAAGCCTCGGTCAAGCCCTATGAACGCATGCGCATTCCCCTGAGGAAGTAGGCGAAGGTGTAGGAACCCCAATCATACTCTCTGATAAGGTCCACCTCCCTCGTGGCGCTGATCAAAGCGAATGACACCGTAGAAGAGTTATCTGCTATAAAACAACCCTGATGATAACCAGGAACAATCGCCGAAGAATGCAATCCCTGACTCTCACATCAGCAGGCATGGGCTCACTCAACAGCCCACTCATAGCATCTATGCTCAAAGGACCCGTACGGACGGTCCTACCCTTGAGTGCCTCAGCTGAAACTCCCAACAAGGATCTGATGGCAGTCGGGGTAATATCCGCCGTACATGGCACTGGCGCCCCTCCAAACTCCATACCGGTGATAAATTACCAATCCATCGGTGTCATCATCACCTCACAGTCCAATAAATAGAGAGTTTGAGTCTAGTAAAACCAGCGCTCAGACAATGCCCAGAGGTAACCCCAGGGACAACGGCGGGGAAGAATGGAAAAGAATGCCCCAAAGCCCCAATCATGCACTATACCTCGGTAATCTGGATGCAGAGCCTAATACAGGGAGTGTATGCTAAACCAGTTCCCTCGAGGCTATGTAAAGCTGGGGACCTACATCATATGCAAATCAATGTCAAAATCCTTGCTCCTCCTCAATAGAAAAAAGGAAGATCAAATCCAGCTTTTACCTCATTTGCATGTAAGTAAACTGAGGGGTGGAGACTCAAATCACCCAGAAGATTAGGGATAGCCACCTGAATACCTGGGAAATCGCTATGAGGAATATGAACAGCAGGAGCTAGAGTCGTTACCGGTACATCCTCTTCCTCGTCCTCGACATCCGGTACATCAACCCGGATAGGACGAATCACCGCCTCCGCCAGACGACGAGGCTGTCTAACTGAACGGAGTCGAGGCACTTCAGAAGCCCTCCTCCGCACACCTGAAGTGGTCCTGCGGGAACTACTCAGCTGATTCGGATCCATATATATGGACAACAAGTCTCCAAATCACCTCAAAAAAAGTGTGGTATTTTCTAAACCTGGAGCTTTTCAAAATGCATTTAATGACCATATGCATGCATGCATTATTTTAACATACGCCTACAGTAGAGTTAAAAATGCATGACTACCCAATGCCTATATTTTGAAATTTTTTTGCCATAGTTTCCTCTATAAATAGGACTATCCACATGTACATAGGCATGACTAGGTGGTCATTCAGTAGCACACATGTCCACAGTCATATACATACTATTTGCATTAGAAAGTCAAAGTCATCAATCCATAAGGGTAGCCTAATTACCAGGATTACTTTGCTTTATTACCTTTGCTCATTTATCCTCAAATGGGATAAGCAATAGCAGAAAAAAGACGCCAATTTGACTATTTCAAAAGTCAAATTTTTTCACATCATTATGTTTAGCATGGTTTAATACTAATATTTACTATGTTGAATATTTTTTATCAAGACATATGGGCATGCATATTCACTACTATGTGTTTAAACGCATTTTATATAAAAAGTCATTTTCCAACGGATAAAAATTGGAAAAAAAGACATGCATATGTTACCAAGACAATGTAGAACACTTGTACGGTGACATAATTTGCAGAAAAACGCCCGAACTCAGCAAATCTGAAGAAGAGCTCTCAGATTTCCTTCGCAGTGTAGCTTGAAAATGACTTGTGAAAGTAATCAATCCATTTAAGGACATCCACGGTTGGCCGCAGGTCCACCTGCGGCTCCCCTATGTGGGTCCCACCCCTCCGGATCGGTCCAATTCGAGTTGTAAAGGAGTTCTCACAAGTTAAAAAGGCCAAATTAGGGATAAAAACGCTACACGATTAAGCAGAATAACCTGAAATCCTGGTTTTCCTGGGTCCGACTGTGGCTTTCATATCATTCATTGGTATTCGTCTAAACACAGGGTATACTATACCGACAATCTCAGCAGTCGCAGATCACATTTGGCAATACCGCACAAAGGTCCAATACCGTCAGTTTGGGGTCGTCATTCTCATGTACACAATCCCCGGCGGGGGCATCACGTATTCTCAAGCAGATTCCCCGGCGGGGGTATCACGCGTTATCATCTGTTGATGTTCACATTCCCGGACGGGGGCATCACGCATTTACATCTGTTGATATACATGTCAACGAAGGTCAAGAAACCTTGACATCACTTCATCCGTTGGCAAGTAAATCCAACAAAGCGTCGGAAGCCATCCGATGATTTCAGCCGTTGATGCACACATCAGCGAAGATCAAGCAGATCCCCGGCGGGGGTATCACATATTTGCATCCGTTGATGCACATGTCAACGAAGGTCAAGCAACCTTGACATCATTTCAGCCGTTAGCAAGTAAATCCAACGAAGCGTCGGAAGCCATCCGAAGATTTCAGCCGTTGATGCACACGTCAGCGAAGATTAAACAGTTCCCCGGCGGGGGCGTCACGCATTTTCATCCATTGATGTACATGTCAATGAAGGTCAAGCAACCTTGATGTTACTTTAGCCGATGGCAAGTAAACCCATCAAAGCATCGGAAGCCATTCGATGATTTCATTCGTTGATGCACACGTCAACAAATGTCAAGCAGCCTTGACATTTTCCCAGTAGGGATTTCATCCGTTGATATAAATTTCAGCGAGGGTCAAGCAATCCTGACAACACAGACTATTGGCAGTAACTCCGATAGAGCATCCTCATCGGGGAAGACCGATGATGGAATATGTTATATATATCCTCAACAGACAGAACGCATCCCCACAGAGTCTCTTGTACATGAGAGATACATCTTCAGTGTAGGTTTGTACCAAGGATTAAGGGCTTTGGTGACAATCCCAACGTCAACATCCTGGAAGTTCGTGGTCACTTTGGATCATAATACCAAAAGGTTTACCAGGGTGATCATTAATAACCCTGATCCTGGTAGAAGTCAAAGGGAGCCGGCAATCATCCCACCATGTTGGAGAACAATCTAATAAACCACATATATTTGCATCATGCTGCTGTACATTGCATGAATATGATAAAGAGGGGCATCTGTAGACACTCAAAATTTTTTGCATACGTGTTACTAACATTGTAGGAGGGCAGAATCGTCTTTGAGAGATAACCCTGGAAGATAGCTCAGTTCAATCCTAGAGACAACCCTGGGATCATCAGTATTACCATCTCTAAGATAACCCCAAGACATCCAGCTTAGACCCGGAAATACCACCGGAAGTTTCAACCTCAACCCCGGAAATAACACCGGGAGTTTCAGTTTCAACCTCGGAGATAACCCCGAGGAATGCAGTTCAAATACCAAAAATCACACCGGAGAAGACCGTGTCATCTCAGAGATAACCCCGAGATACTCAATCTCAGTCCCAAAAACAATACCGAAAAAGACAGCGTCAACCTCGGCAATAACCCCAAGGCATGCAGTTGCAGTTCCGGAGATAACCCCGGAAATGCTTGTTTCAAACCCATACAATCAGCTTCTAACACTCGGCAATGGCCCCGAGGCACTCATTTCCCAAGTTCGGAGATAACCTCGAGAAGTCAGGCACATCTCAGAAACAACACTGAGGAGGGTCAACACCTGCAGCAGTTCAATCTTAGAGATAACCCTGAGCAACGACTGCTAAATGAGCTCAAGCCGGAGATAACCCCGGTGAAGGGCAGAACCGTCATTTTGCCATCCCAACCCCACATTGCGCCATCTCAACATTCATACATACATTCTACACAGCAATATCCTACAAGAACTAAAGAGCGCCAATCCCGAGTGACTACTGCACAAGAGAGCACACCGGATAGAATTTGAAGCTTGAAGACCAAGGGCATGGTCCCATCTTCCTGACTTCGTACAACCTCTAATTCCATGTCATTGTGTAGCTCTAGACAACAGCATGCTGAAAAAAGGTCTTATACAGCTTGATCGGATGCCCGAATTGAAGTTCTGAAAGTTCGAGAAGACATCACGTTGCGCGTGTACACGTACTTCGAGACGGCAGGACCTGCAGAACCCGGGGCACCTCGGGAAGCCGCAGGTACATCTACGGCTGCGGCTCCCCCCTCTATAAATAGAGGGCTTGGGGCAGCCATTTTGCATAGAAAAAAGGCGAGAAAGCCTTGTCCAATTTGTTTTGTACACACTATAAATTGAGTGATTTCTCATTTTAAACACTTGTGAGGTCATATATTTTTATATTTTTACCGGCAGGAGCCGAGTGTTCATCCCTTTAAAGCTATTGAAGTCTTCTTTGGCAGTCCACTGTAAACCTTCTTACACACTTTAAAGCCTTTCTCCACTACTGTGCACACACAGCTCTTCACGTTGAGAGTCGTGTAGCGTGTGTATGTCCGGAATTCGATCCGTGGCTTTTATTTCTTTTTGTATATATATATATATATATATATATATATATATATATATATATATATATATATATATATATATATAGCGCTCGCTATAAATGATAAACCGATCGGGATATATATCATGTGCGTTCGCTACCGCTATATATATATATATATATATATATATATATATATATATATATATATATATATATATATATATATATATATATATATATATATATTTCTGTCAGGTTTGGAGTTTACTTCGTGGCCTTTTACAGCTTTATTGACATTTTGTCCCGCCTGGAGTTTACTTCAAGGCAGTTGATTGTTTTATTATTTTATTTATATTTTCAATCCCCCATGGAGGTGCTTCGTGGTGGTTGATTGATTTTTATTGCTTTATTTCTATTTTCAATCCCCCATGGAGGTACTTCATGGTGGTTGATTGATTTTTATTGTTTTATTTACATTTTCAATCCCCCATGGAGGTGCTTCGTGATGGTTGATTGGATTTTTATGCTTTATTTATATTTACAATCCCCCATGAAGCTGCTTCATGGTGGTTGATTGTATGCGCACACACACACACACACAGATATATATATATATATATATATATATATATATATATATATATATACAGACTTGATCAACCACCACGAAACACCTCCATGAGGGATCGGAAATGTAAATATATAAAAGCGATATATATATATATATATATATATATATATATATATATATATATATATATATATATTTACACCTTTTATATATATAACTGCTTACTGTTTTCATATAAATTACGGCATCATGTGAGCCTAGGAATCATGTGATCACAGATTCAGTCTACTAAATCTAGATTCAGTTCCCGTGATGGACATTTTTAGCTATAAGCAGTCTGTAAATTATTCACGGTGTTTGAATTTCCTTAGATGGCTCTCATGCCCACAAGGAGTTCGGCACTACTTTGTACATTATTTTCTCGAAGATGCTTCGCATCTCGAAAATAAAAACAATCAAGTCGAACACATAATAAAATGGAAGTATCAAAGGCCTCAATTACTATTGAGCAAAAGGGTTTGAAAACCTCTTTTTACAAAACATCACTGCTATATCTTGTTTAAAACTAAATTTTTATAAATTCAAAACCCTTTTTATGTAGGTGCAAACGAGGTATAGCACTACTTCCAAATAACTGCACATTGACCCACACACACACACAAATATTCATATAACAGTTTAATTGAAAAGTGGCGGTAACCATGGCAACACGGATGTCGGGGGGTGCCTAGCACCTTCCCTCCGCATAAGCAAGTCCCCGGACCCTAATGAATCTGGGTTTCGCAGACCCGTTAAGCAGTATCACATCACTGGGTCAATGTGCAAACCTTTTCTCGGTTATGTTGGTACAACCATTTAAAAAACCAACTGGCGACTCTTACAGTCAAATCGTTAACATATAAATGTCGTAACTTTTCACAAATTATTTTTTCAAACAAATCTCACCTAACATGAGAACACCAAAGAACAAGAATAGAAAAGGGACAATTAAAATCCCGACATCGACAAATTCATCTCTACAATTTATAATAAATATATAATAATGATATATATTTATTAAACACAATATCACTTATTACATAGCTCATATTACCCTATGTAACACAATACTACATACTTCGTATTACATATATATTCTTGTTCGAACCCATCTCATTCTTTAAGAATTTTACCTATTAAATTCTTATTATTAATATTTTCTGAAATTTTGAGTTCTTACAGTTATTCCAATCCAAGTCAGTAATTGTAAAACCAAGTTCTGTAAACTTAAGTAACCTATAAATCTAAGTCACACAAAGACACATGTAAATCCAAGTCGCACAAGAACACAAATTTTGTAAATCCAATTTATAAGTATACCAATCTTACAAATACAAATCCAATTCAAACAAGGAAGTATACCAATCTTACAAATACAAATCCAAGTCACCTGTTGTTGGGTAAAATTTAATTACGCACAACACGCAAGTATACGTGGTCAACAAGTAATACAGTGAAAGTAGAGTATCGTTTCCATGAGGAATTGTTTAATAAAAACCACCAAGTACTAACCCGTAACCAACTCAATCTTATTTAAACGAATGAATTTTAAATTATATAAATTAAATTATTTAATTACACTAATTCTAATTACCACTAATTAAAAATTAGATTACGGAGATTTAAGATCACAACTTCACTTATTGCTTCATTTAAGTTAACACACTTCTCATCAATTATTTTCTATCCTGAGTTGTTAATCAAGAACACTAAAGCCGATAAAACCACCTCTCGATGCATAATACACATACTCACTTAAATCCACAGATGATAGAATTAAGCAAGACACCTTAATTAACTAATTCACTATATCTCTATGTGAATTATAATTAAAAAGGATTTAAAACACAAGTTCTCTATAAGATTACATATGGCGTAAAGGCATATCTCTATCCTAAACACTAATCATGAATTTCATCTAAGCATAAATCACAAACACATGCTATCATAATCAGATCTAAATCTTAATTTCATCTCTCGAGTTCATATAGATTATCACGGTAATTGATGGCCAATCAATTAAATAATTAACTCCAAATCACAATAGACAATCCTCACAATAGAACATAATAATTGATAACGAAGCTTATTAAAATAAACTACACAATCAGATCCATTGTAATCTCAAACAAAGAATTAGTTCATTGAATTAAAACTAAGAATCCACACTTGAATACACATTAAAAGATAAAAATAAGAGCAGAGTGAAGAATAAATTTGTTGTCAGCAAATCTCCATCTTCCTTAAGCTCCTGCTCTTGATCTTCAATGGTCTCCAAGTTGCTTCAACCTCCAACTCTAATAAGAACTAGGGTTTTTACTCCTAATATACTCTAATCTAATCTAATGGAATCCACCAAAACTGGCCTATATATCCTCTCTTTTATGCCTCTCATCATGTATTTATAGTTCTAATAGATACCCTAGCAAGTTAGGCAACTAAGAATCCTATTTTAGCTCAATTTGGACAACATAACAACCAATTCAGCTATTTTCTCGCCGATCAACGTGCCCCACGCTGTTCCTATGCCATTTTGGGCCCTCCCCGCACTACAGTATTAGAAATTCTGGTGGCCTAGCGCGCCTCACGCTGTTCCTAGCGCGGTCCGCGCTACTCTATTTTCTGCTGCGATGTCCTTTGGTAAAATAGGCATAACGTTTGATCCGCTAGGAGTTACGGGGCCTGCCACCTATCAAATCGAAGATATCGACAAGATCTACAACTTTCATTCTTTGAGGATTGACAGATTCCGTCCGGATCAAGGTGGAAATCGAGCTTGAAGTAGATGTTGTGTAAATGGCAAGCATGACAACTCTTAGCTTTGATCTTTGTTGATAAAAAGGCCATAACTCTCGCATCCGAGCTCCGATTGGGATGATTCAAGATGTTCTGGAAAGCTAAGAAGTAGATCTATAATATAATCCAAGTTCCAAGCCAAGAACATGCATCTAACTTGGTGTTAAAAGCTCTTCAATCTTCCCTTCTTGCATTTACTTGCATATTTTAGTTCAAAAGATGTCCGAATTGTTTTCCCTTGCTTTTTCATGCCAATGTTATGTCATAGCCTATAAAATAACATAAAATGTATGAAAAGTAACTAAGAAACATAGGTTTAAGCAACTAATTCAAGTAATAGATACCAGATAAGTATGTATAAAACCTACTTATCACCTGTAAATCCAAGTCACACAAGGAAGTACGAATTTTGGACTTTTGTTGCCAATTGAAGGGTTTTCTAGAGGAATCGTTGATGAAGAATAATAATCTTCACTGAGATTGAAAACTTAGGGTTTTAGTTTTGCCCTAATTGTTTAACACTAGAGGATGTGGTGTTTTTTTTGCGTTTGGCCTGCTTGGACTTGGCCTGAGTGGGCGCATATTCGTCCAAAATTGATTATAACCACGACCGCTAGAATTACTAGTAGACGACGTATTTCAATCGCAGTCCTTCATTTTTGTAATGGAAGGTATAGATGGTATATGTCATTTTTTGATCCATAACAAATAGATATACACAAGTTGAACATAAGTAAAGAATAGGGATAATTATACCCATTTGCACCAATTTTGAGGTTATATCCAGATAAATTTGCAACTTCAGTTGGTATAGCTTGCCACATTCTCACATTTTGCTTCTCCTTATTTCCCGCAAAGACTTGTTTAAGACTTGCAAAATTCTTTCCAAATTTCTCTGTTTGTTTACGCACATATGAAAGATCAATCTCGTAGAATAGTGGAAGAACCAATTGCCCCATTATTTTCTTTCATTGAAGGATTTCCACAAGCTCTTTAATAATACAAATTTCGAAGAAGCATAATTTTCCGAGAGCAATAATACAAATGCCTGATTCATAGTTTTGCACTTTTTATATCTTTCGCATAAGGACATGACTTTTAAGTTTGGGGGTGTTTCTTTGCATGTTCATAGTAGTTTGTTTGCATAGTAGAAAATTTTGTCATTTAGGTTGTGTTTACATTTAGTGCCATGATTATTTGTTTGTTTTGTATATTATGTTTGCATATATTGTATTTAGGTTAACTTCAGCATGATGAGATTTTAAAACCTTGTTTGTAAGACCCCAACTGTGATGCCCCCAAAATAGGTATGCATCACAGATTCTGAGTCGTAAAATACATGGTACAGAAACAAATATAACTTCATTAATACAATTGTCGTGCAAAATACGACAACACATATACTGTGAGTTTAAATACAAATATTGTCTAATAGACAGTATTAAAACTCAAAAGGAGTCCTCGTTACAATTATTGATACACTATTTTACAAAAATAGTGAGGACTGCTAAAACAACTTTCTAGAACCATCACTCCATATCCCGACTAGTTCCTGCTATATTCTCACCTCCTGAGAAGAAAAATAGAATAAAAAGGAAAAGGGTGAGCTCAACTACCCCAGTAAAGAATATTATGACTAAGATAATATACAACAAATTATCCTTAGTCTTCAACAGGGAAAAATCTGATAGAATATAATAGACAACAAGTTTTAGATCAACAACTACAGTGGAAATAAAAATTCATTAGAAAAGTTAAGTAGAGAATGAAATCTACTATCATCTATGAATTTCAAAGTCCATCATCAATATTTTGTCCCTATAACATCAATCAATATACATCTTGAATCAAATATTCATCTTTGCACTACGGGCCAAAGATATTCATTTGTATCACCAGTTGGTCATGTTCATCTCAACACCTGTTCATCTTTGCACTACGGGCCAAAGATATTCATCAGGTAATCATTCATCTTTGCACTACAGGCCAAAGATATTCATCAAGTATCACCATTAAGGACTAAGGATGATAATAAAATATTTTAGAGAATGAATCCAGTAAGATAAAAGGACAAAGTTTAGAAATTTGTACTTTAGATAATTCAAGTTTAAAAATACTCCATAATAAACCATAATGGAGTAAAATTCAAGAATAACAATCAAAACATGGATACAATCAAAGATAGTAACCATACTAAACATCTGGGACAAAAAAGAGAAAATTTTATTTTTCGGTGAATAGTGTCGTATTTGTGAATAGTGCCGTATGCGTGAATAGTGCCGTATACGTGAATAGTAACCCCGACACAAAAAGATAGAAATTCCACAATAAAACTTATATCAATAATTCGGCATAATGATATTAAAAAAAAATAATATCATATAAGAAGAAAATAACATCCCTTACCTCAAAAGAACAGTATTTTTGAATGAAATATCGGATATGATGCTGAAGGAAACTTGTACTGGATAGCAACTCTCAAAGTATCAAAATACTCACAAAATACGCTCGATAATATATATATATATATATATATATATATATATATATATATAGAGAGAGAGAGAGAGAGAGAGACAAACTTTGTTTCTGGTGTGAGTTTCAATTCTAACTAAGCACCCTATTTAGAGAAAAATATTAGAACGCCGAAGCAGATTTAACCTACTACCTGATGGCTTTACTTGTTACTATTCATGCCCACCATATTTGAAATAAAATTTTAGTACATTTTTTATCAACCAAAAGTGGGGCCCATCAATTCTAGAAATTTCCAAAATATTTTATCATTTAAACAATAATCAGAAACTTCAATAATTCATACTAAATAGCCTTTTTATCAAAAAAATACGAATTTTATGTCCATTTCATAGGAAATTAAATTCTCTAAAACTTTGTAGCTTTAAATTTTTTCAAATTCCAAACGAAAAATGCCCGAAATCTACATACGGACGATTTTTAATACCTCTATTCCGACAAAATACTGTTAAAACACCTCAACATTAATTCCTTCATTTACAATCACATAAAATAAATATTTCTCTATCCTTCATTTATATCCACATAAAATAAATATTTATTATCATATAAATCAATAATTAATTATTCACAAATAATATTACAGAATCACAATTATGACAACCAGGCCGTTCCTAGGAAAGAGGGGGCTTTTCGATAAGGATTTCTCCTTACTGGCACGCAATTAGGTGACCAAATCTCTCATTAGACAAAATTTTCTAGACATTGCCAATAATGCTATCTAATAATATTATTCAAATAATATGAATTATTGATCTGATAATGGGAAATACTGTGCAGTGACAATTATTGAAACAATAATAATATAAAATATCAACGCAGTAATTATTGAATCAATAAAATAAAATATTGAACAGTAATTACTGTAATAATTATTGAGTAGTGCCTTCTTACGTAAGAATCAATAATTCAAAAATATTATGCAATACCGTGTGCTACAGTGCAACCACGCGTATTACTGTATTTTAACCACCGGGTATTCCAACAGTGTTAACGGTAACGATTACGCCGTTATTTATAAAAACTCAAACTTGTCGTTTTCTTTATCAGACAGATATTCTATTATGGGGCCCATAAATGGCTGCGTCGTCGTACGAATATTCCCCGGCAGTAAGAATATTCCACGACCAAACGAATATTTCCCGACAAAAATGAATATTTTATAACCACTTGCTTATTTTGCAAAATTTGCACATTTCACCCATAACCAAAGCATTATATCAAATTATCTCCTTATTATTTCAAGATAATGAATAGAGAAAATTTAATTTTATTTATAATAAGTTGGGGACTTACAACATCCCCTCCTTATGAAATTTCGTCCTCGAAATTGACGTACATACCTGGTGTTTCAAAAAGTTGAGGGTACCTCGCTTTCATTTTTGATTCCAACTCCCAAGTCATTTCCTCAATAGCATGGTTCCTCCACAAAACCTTGACTTGTGGTATAACCTTTGTTCGTAGGATATGCTCTTTCCTATCCAATATCTTGATAGGTACCTCCTGGTACGTTAAATCTTTAGTTATCTCGTCTGGTTCTAACGCAATAATGTGGTTCGGGTCTTTCACATATTTACAAAGCATAAATATTTGAAAAATATTATGAACACAAGACATGCTTAGAGGTAATGCGAGTCTATAGGACACATTTCCTATTCGGTCAAGAATCTCAAATGGACCAACAAATCGTGGATTGAGCATTCCTCTCTTCCTGAATCTTGTAACTCCCTTCCATGGAGAAATACCTAATAGTACATGATCTCCAATATTGAATTCCACGTCCTTTCGATGAAGACCAACATAACTCTTTTGTCAATCTTGTGAGGTCTTTATACGTTGTCGAATCGTTTGGATCTTTTCTGTAGTCATGCGTACCAATTCTAGTCCCAACAACGTTGCTTCACCTACCTCGTCCCAGCATACTGGAGAATGACACTTTCGTCTATATAACGCCTCGAATGGAGCCATGCCTATACTTGCTTGATAACTATTGTTATAGGAGAATTCCACCACTGGCAAGTACTTATCCCAACTTCCTTTGAAATTTAGGACACAGAGTCTTAATAGATCTTCAAGGGTTTGAATAGTCCTTTTCGATTGCCCGTCCATTTGAGGATGGTATACCGAACTGAATCGTAAATTCGTGCCCATAGCTTTCTGCAAGCTAACCCAAAATCATGAAGTGAATCTTGGGTCACAATCCGAAACTATGGATATTTACATGCCATGCAATCTCACAATCTCATTCACATACATACGAGCAAGACGTTCAAGGGAACAAGTCTCACGTATAGGCAAGAAATGAGCAGACTTGGTTAATCTATCAACAATAACCCAAATCGCATCTATGCCTTGAGAAACTTTGGGAAGACCCGTAACGAAATCCATGGTAATGTGCTCCCACTTCTATTTTAGAATCTCTAGTGATTACAATGGACCCTTTGGCACTTGATGCTCGGCCTTTACTCGTTGAAAAGTTAAACACATCGTGATAAACTCTGTGATCTCTCTCTTCATATTGTTCCACCAAAATGTATGTCGAAGATCATGATACATTTTGGTACTCCCAGGATGGATTGCGAATGGTGTGTTATGTGCCTCCATCATGATTTTATGCTTCAAGTCAGAATCGTTAGGAACGCAAAGTCTGGAGTTGACTCGAAGTATTCCTTCTTCATCGATTCTTGCTTCTAGAATAACACCTTCTTGCACTTTCGTCTTCATACACATCAGCTCCATGTCCGTAGCTTGAGCAGCTTTAACTTTATCGATTAAAGTCGGTTCTACTCGTATGTTTGATATCATCACGTGGGTACTTGGAGCCTTAAACTCTATCTCCATCCTTTGTAAGTCGTACAAAATGGGTCTTTGTGTTAACAACATCGCACTCGTACCCGCATATGATCTTCTACTCAATGCGTTAGCTACAACGTTTGCTTTTCCAAGATGATATTGAATGTTATGGTCGTAATCTTTCAACAGCTCGAGCCAACGTCGTTGTCGCATGTTGAGTTCCTTTTGGGTGAAGAAATATTTGAGGCTTTTATGATCCATATAAATCTCCACTTTCTCCCCATACAGGTAGTGTCTCCAGATTTTCAACGCAAAATTGATTGCTACCAACTCCAGATCATGAGTAGGATAATTCCTCTCATATTCTTTGAGTTGTCGCGAGGCATAGACTATGACTTTCCTATGTTGCATGAGAACACATCCTAACCCTTTGCCTGAAGCATCGTTGTAGATAACAAATCTATCCGAACCAGATGGTATTATCAGAACAGGTGCCGAAATGAGTCTCCTCTTAAGCTCTTGGAAACTCTTCTCACATTCCTCACTCCATACTAATTTTGTATCCTTCCGAGTCAGCTGAGTTAACGGAGTAGCGATTCGATAAAATCCTTCCACGAATCTCTGATAATAACCAGCTAAGCCCAGAAAGCTACGCACTTCGGTCACCGACTTCGGTTGCTCCCAATTTTGGATTGCTTCAATCTTCGCTAGATACTCCATATTTTGACACCACGTGCCCATGGAATGCTACTTCCTTAAGCCAGAACTCGCATTTCTTCAGCTTGGCATATAGCTTATTGTCACGAAGTCTTTGAAGTACCAGCTTCAAATGGTGCTCATAATCTTCATGGCTTTTGGAATAGATGAGGTTGTCATCAATAAAGACAACAACGAACTGATCCAAATATTCCTTGAATACACGGTTCATCATATCCATGAAAGCAGCAGGAGCATTAGTCAATCCAAAAGACATGACTAAGAATTCATAATGCCCATACCAAGTCCTAAAGGCAGTCTTTGGAATATCCTCAGTTTTAATCTTCAGCTGATGATATCCAGAATGAAGATCGATCTTTGAAAAGAATCGTGCTCCTTGCAACTGGTCGAACAGGTCATCAATGTGAGGTAGCGGATACCTATTCTTGATGGTGACATGGTTTAATTCTCAGTAGTCAATATAAAATCGCATACTCCCGTCTTTCTTCTTTACAAATAGAACAGGAGCACCCTAAGGAGATGTACTAGGACGAATGAAACCGATGTCTAATAATTTCTGTAGTTGGACTTTTAACTCCTGAAGTTCAATAGGAGCCATTCAATATGGGATTTTAGAAATGGGCTTTGTACCCGGTTCAAGATCAATAAAGAATTTAACTTCACGTTCTGGGGGTAGACCAGGAAGTTCTTCAGGAAATATGTCAGGAAATTCCCTAACAACAGAAATATTATTCAAATCTGACGTGTTTTTGTTCAAGTCCATAACATGGGCTAAGAAAGCTTGACATCCGTTTTTTAATAAACGAATAGCTTTATGGCTTGATATGACAGTGATTGACTTTAGTGCTTTGGTTTCTTGAATTCGCATAACAGGTTGGTTAGGAATATGAAAACTAACAACCTTACGAAAATAATCAATTTTGGCATGATGAGTAGTTAACTAATCAATCCCTAAAATCACATCAAATGTAAGTATCTTTAAAGAGATAAGATCAGCAGGTAATGTGATGGTGCCAACATGGATTAAGCAAGATTTATACACAGTGGATGTAATAAAAGTTTCTCCTAACGGAGTCTCCACAGATAAGTCAAAGTCTAATTTATCCAGAGTCAAGTTTAAACTTTGAGCACAAGCAGGGGAGATAAAAGAATGGGTAGAACCGGTATCTAGTAAGGTATAAACTTCGCAAGAGTTCAAGATTAGCTTACCCGTGATCACCTCATTTGAGTTTCTCACGTTTTGGCCAGTCACGACAAACGTCCTCCCTTGAACCACCGACTTTGTTTTGTCAGTAGTCGCCTTTGGTGTCGCCGTCCCAGCTGGACTTGACTTCGCTACTGGACAAAATTGGACTATATGATCGTCTTTTCCACAACTGAAACACACCTTGGAAGACTGTGAATAGTTTAGACTTATGTGTCCCTCCTCTCCGCATCTGTAGCATCTAACTGGCGGTCGTTCTCCTCCCCTAGAATTTGTTGTTGGTGCTGGTGCTGCTGCTGATGTCTTTTCATCATTATTGAATCTCCTCTTTTTAAAATTTTCACTTAACTCACCTCTCCTATTATCATGGCCACGATTACCGCCCGAGTGGTTACCATTTTTGTTCGTATTTTTCCCTCCTCGCTGGTTATCATCACTCCGATGACTGGTGTCACCGGTATGACCCTGGTTGTGGTCCCTCGGTTGCACATACTCACTATCTCGCTCTAATAATTGAGCCCTATTGACAACATCTGAATACAAAAAAAATTATGAGAGATAAGGTATTGACGAATCTCGGGTTTTAGACCTCTCAGAAACATCCGCGTCATACATTCCTCATTCTCTACCAAATGAGGTGCAAACCTGGATAACTCCGCGAACTTCATCTCGTACTGGGACACCGTCATGTTGTTCTGTTCCAGTCTAATAAACTCTACCTCCTTCATATGATGAATACTTTCAGGAAAGTACTTGTCATTGAACAGTTTCTGAAATGTTTCCCAAGACATGTTGAGTGCGGCAGGCTGGGTACGCTTCACAGATTCCCACCAGTAATCTGCCTCACCACAGAACATAAAGGTGGCGAATGAAACCTTCTGTTCTTTCGTGCATCCCAAGACATCGAATATCTTGGTAATTTGCTTGACCCATGTTTTGCCTTAATCGGATCCGGCTTTCCCCTGAATTCTGGTGGTCCCAACTACTTGAACTATTTGGCTATGACAAACCGCGCGTTGCTATCATTTCCACCCGTATTTTGTACACGAGTCTCTCTCGTCTGATTTTGCATGAACTGCAAAAAGCTTCTAAACATCGCATCATTCATCCTTTGCTTGGCAGTGTTGTTTACAGGAGAAATATTGTCTTCCTGTTGCACGTTCTCTAGGTTGGTGATTGAAGGTTGTTCCACGGTCTCATACACTCCATTATTAACGTTCTCAGCTGCCATTCTTAAATACTGCCATAAAACAAGGGTTAATTAAACAAATTAACATATCACATAATATCCATATATTATGACCGACCAACAAATAAGCTTAGGTAGGACATACTAGCGAAGGATTTACGTATCTCTCTCCTCCTAGTTCTATTCCCCAATCTCTGCCAATTATCATATCCCTAAGCTCTGATACCAACTGTGACGCCCCCAAAATAAGTATACATCACCCATTTTGAGTCGTCAAATACATGGTACAGAAACAAATACAACTTCATTAATACAATTGTCGTGCAAAATACGACAACACATATATTGTGAGTTTAAATACAAATATTATCTAATAGACAGTATTAAAACTCAAAAGGAGTCCTCATTATAATTATTGATACACTATTTTACAAAAATAGTGAAAACTGCTAAAATAACTTTCTAGAACCATCACTCCATACTCCGGCTAGTTCCTGCTATATTCTCACCTCCTGAGAAGAAAAATGGAATAAAAAGAAAAAGGGTGAGCTCAACTAGCTCAGTAAAGAATATATTATGACTAAGATAATATACAACAAATTATTCTTAGTCTTCAACAGGGAAAAATCTGATAGAATATAATAGACAATAAGTTTTAGATCAACAACTGCACGGAAATAACAATTTATTAGAAGAGCTAAGTAGAGAATGAAATCTAGTATCATCTATGAATTTAAAAGACCATCATCAATATTTTATCCTTGTAACATCAATTAATATACATCTTGAATTAAATATTCATCTTTGCACTACAGGCCAAAGATATTCATTTGTATCACCGGTTGGTCATGTTCATCTCAACAACTGTTCATCTTTGCACTACGGGCCAAAGATATTCGTCAGGTAATCATTCATCTTTGCACTACAGGCCAAAGATATTCATCAAGTATCACCATTAAGGACTGAGGATGATAAAAAAAACATTTTAGAGAACGAATCCAGTAAGATAAAAGGACAAAGTTTAGAGATTCGTACTTTAGATAATTCAAGTTTAAAAATACTCCATAATAAATCATAATGGAGTAAAATTCAAGAATGACGATCAAAACATGGATACAATAAAAGATAGTAACCATACTAAACATTTAGGACGAAAAAGAGAAAATTTCATTTTTTGGTGAATAGTATCGTATTTGTGAAAAGTGCCGTATGCATGAATAGTGCCATATACGTGAATAGTAACTCCGACACAAAAAGGTAGAAATTCCACAATAAAACTTATATCAATAATTCGGCATAATGATATTGAAGAAAAGAATATCATATAAGAAGAAAATAACATCCCTTACCTCAAAAGAACAGTATTTCTGAATGGAATATCGGATATAATGCTGAAGAAAACTTGCACTGAATAGCAACTCTCAAAGTACCTAAATACTCACAAAATACACTCGATAATATAGAGATAGAGAAAAAAAAAATTGTTTCTGGTGTGATTTTCAATTCTAACTAAGCACCCTATTTATAGGAAAATATTAGAACGCCGAAGCAAACTAAACCTGCTACCTGATAGCTTTACCCGTTACTATTCATGCCCACCACATTTGAAATAAAATTTCAACACATTTCTCGCCAACCAAAAGTGGGGCCCACCAATTCTAAAAATTTCTAAAATATTTTATCATTTAAACAATAATCAAAAACTTCAATAATTCATACTAAATAGCCATTTTATCAGAAAAATATGAATTTTATGTCCATTCCATAGAAAATTAAATTCTCTACAACTTTGTAGATTTAAGTTTTTTCAAATTCCAAACGAAAAATACCCGAAATCCACATACGGACGATTTTTAATACCTCCATTCCGACAAAATACTGTTAAAACACATCAGCATTAATTCCTTCATTTATAATCACATAAAATAAATATTTTCCTATCCTTCATTTATATCCACATAAAATAAATATTTCTTATCATATAAATCAATAATTAATTATTCACAAATAATATTACAGAATCACAATTATGACAACCAGGCCGTTCCTAGGAAAGAGGGGGCTTTTCGATAAGGATTTTTCCTTACTAGCGTGTAATTAGGTGACCAAACTTCTCTTTAGACAGAACTTTTTAGACATTATCAATAATGTTATCTAATAATATTATTCAAATAATATGAATTATTGATCTGATAATGGGAAATACTGTGCAGTTACAATTATTGAAACAACAATAATATAAAATATCAATGCAGCAATTATTGAATCAATAAAATAAAATATTGAACAGTAATTTATGTAACAATTATTAAGTAGTGCCTTCTGACGTAAGAATCAATAATTAAAAAATACTATGCAATACCGTGTGCTACTGTGCAACCACGCGTATCATTATATTTTAACCACCGGGTATTCCAACAGTGTTAACGGTAACGATTACGCCGTTATTTATAAAAACTCAAACTTATCATTTTCTTCATCCAACAGTTATTCTGTTATGGGGCCCGCAAATGGTTGCACCGTCGTATGAATATTACCCGGCAACAAGAATATTCCACAACCAAATGAATATTTCCTGACAAAAATGAATATTTTATAACCACTTGCTTATTTTGCAAAATTTATACATTTCACCTATAACCAAAGCATTATATCAAATTAACTCCTTATTATTTTAAGATAATGAATAGAAAAAATTTAATTTTATTTATAATAAGTTGAGGTCTTACACCAACTTTTTATAAATAAAATTGAATTTCCTCTAATTATTATTTTGAATAATAAAGTGTTAATTTGATATAATGCTTTGGTTATAGGTGAAATGTGCAAATTTTACAAAATAAGCAAGTGGTTATAAAATATTCATTGTTGTCGGGGAATATTCGTTTGGTCGTGGAATATTCTTACTGTCGAGAAATATTCGTACGATGGCGCATCTATTTGTGGGCCCCATAACGAAAAACTGTCGGATGAAGAAAATGACAAGATTGAGTTTTCTAAAAATAACGACGTAGTTGTTACCGTTAACACTGTTAGAATATCCGGTGGTTAAAGTACAGTAATACGCGTGGTTGCACAGTAGCACACGGTATTGCACAGTATTTTTGGAATATTGATTCTTACGTAAGAATGCACTACTCAATAATTGTTACAGTAATGACTGTTCAATATTTTATTTTATTGATTCAATAATTATTACGTTGATATTTTATATTATTCTTGTTTCAATAATTGTTACTGCACAGTATTTCCCATTATCAGATCAATAATTCATATTATTTGAATAATATTATTAGATAGCATTATTGGCAATGTCTAAGAAAGTTCTGTCTAGAAAAGGGGTTTGGTCACCTAATTGCGCACTAGTAAGGACAAATTCTTATCGGAAAGCCCCCTCTTTCTTGAGAACGACCTGGTTGTCATATTGTGATTCTGTAATATTATTTGTGAATAATTAATTATTAATTTATATGATAAGAAAATATTTATTTTTATGTGGATAAAATGAAGGAATTAATGTTGAGGTGTTTTATCAATATTTTATCGAAATGAAGGTATTCAAAATCATCCGTATGTGAATTTCAGTCATTTTTTGTTTAGAATTTGGAAAAACTTTCTTCTACAAAGTTGTAGAGAATTAAATTTTCTATGGAATGAGTATAAAATTCGTATTTTTCTAATAAAAAGGCTATTTATTATGAATTATTGAAGTTTCAAAAATAAATATTTTTATTAAAAATATGGGTGGGCCCCACTTTTGGTTGTTATGAAAAATTTTGAATTTTATGGGCCCCACTAGTGGTGTGCTAATAATTTGGTCAAGGAGGTGTGCGTAGAAATTTTAAAAAATTTATTTTATTAAATTTAGTCTGCTTTGGCATTCTAGCATTTTTCTATAAATAGGATGCTTAGTTAGAATTGAAAATCACACCAGAATCAAAAGTTTTCTCTCTCTATAATATTCAGCGTATTTTTGTGAGCATTTTGATACTTTGAGAGTTGCTATTCAGTGCAAGTTTTCTACAAAAATATATCTGATATTTCAGCTAGAAGTACTGTTCTTTTGAGGTAAGGGATGTTATTTTCTTCGTAAATGATGTTATTTCTTTCAATATCATTATACCGAAATGTTGGTACGAATTTTATTATGAAATTTTTACCTTTTTATGTCGAGGTTACTATTCACGTATACGACACTATTCACGAATACGATACTATTCACGAAGTATGATTTTTCTTGTAAAATTTCTTTCTTTTTGTGTCGGGGTTATTATTCACGTATACGACACTATTCACGAATACGACATTATTCACAAAAAAATAAAATTTTCTCTTCTTTGTCCAAGATGTCTATTATGGTTACTACCTTTGATTGTATCCATATTTTGATCTTCATTCTTGAATTGTACTCCACTATAATTTATTATGGAGTATTTTTGAACTTGGATTATCTAAAGTACAAATCCCTAATTTTTATCTTTTTATCTCACTGAATTCGTTTCTTTAAAATATTTTTCATCATCCTCAGTCTTAAATGGTGATACCTGTGAGGACCCCAAACTCGGGTACTTGAAACCCGAACTCGGTTCTTCACGATACCATTTCTATGAGCGGAATAATACTAATAATCATAGCAATAATATAAAGATCAACTTAATTTACATATCATCAGAGTCTAATCCTAAGTACGTAACCTTTAAACATTCATTACAACCCATGATAGATAATATATGTCATACTTGTCTTAATAATACCAAACTATTATATAACATAGTAATTCGTTCATTCAGCAACCTTCCCTTTCCCTTTGTTCTTAGCAGAGCTCTCTGGTCGTTCGCACTTAGCTGAAAATATTTAAATTTAAGTAAGGATGAGCATTTGAGTGCCCAGCAAGCAATAACAATTATATATATATATATATATATATATATATATATATATATATATAAGCTGAAAGAATTTAAATGTTTTCTATGTACTATTCTTCTACAACAAGTCAATAGTTATGAAGTATTCTGAACCGATAATAATAACATAACAACTCTCTTTCAAATTTTTGAAACTACATATTGACTATAACTGGGGTTATGGTGACATGCCATGAACATTGTTTTCATTTTCGAAAAGGTTAAACAGAAATTCATCTGTAAACCGACATAACTTACGGGCACGGGGGGTGATCAGCCCGTTATGTCCTGCATTGATCAATACTACATTACAAGAACGATAGGATCGTTCACTCTGTTCCGCCTTGGGCGCATAAAAGTTTTCCCGTGTAGGGATGTTCATTCTTGTCTGGATTCCAAATCAAAGGTCTTATCTTGTTTCAACAGTAATCTATAATTCAACATATATATATATATATATATATATATATATATATATATATATATATATATAAGGGTAATTGACAAAGGTATATCAACATGTGATTAAATACAATGATTATCCAAGTGGGGACACTTGTTTAACTATTTCTAGAAATTAACGAACAGAATATATATATCTGAGTTTCCATATACTAACATGTTGATAATCAATGAGCTTATATAATATAAGGTTAATAATCTGTACAGTAATAATATAGTTTAGAAACATTCTTACTCATGTCCATTGCATAAAGAAAATGCAAAGGTTAGATACTTTCTTGAAGCGCTGCTTACAGTTTGTAATTTAGATTTATCACTTATCTCACGACCTATCATTAATAAGATCGTTCGTTCGATTAGAATAACATACTATAACACATAACACTGCTTATTGCAGTCAGCACATACCCTAATCACATTGGCACATATATTTAATAACCATTGAATCACAAATAACCACATATTTCAATAAATTATCTAAGTCCAGATCAATTTCTGAAATATGTCGGTGTACCGACAGCTTTATCGGGCAATTATCGAGTCTAAAACTCTATCCTGTAATTCCATATCTTTAAGTATCGGTCATATTATTTTTAAATGACTTATAATAATTTTTTATAATTTATCATAAATTTTCAAACCTCGGAATCATTATTAAATGATTTAAATATTACACAATTCTATTATCATTAATATTTAATTAATATTAAACTATTAATGAAACTATTGCCAAAATGTTAAAGTTATTTATAATAACTTAAAATACTTTTAAAATATTAATATTACACTTAAATGATTTTTAAAATTATTTTTAAATAATTATCATTAATATTAAAGTATTAATGTATTATTTATCAAAATATTAAATGTAATTAATTATAACTTGAAATATTTTTAATTCATTTATATCATTTTTAAATAATTTTTAAATAAATAAAACTATTTATAAACTATTTATTTAATATAATTATTAAATAAATTTAATATCATTAGTAATAACTTAATAATCATTAATATTTAATTATTAATGAAATTATCCTTTAAATATTAAAAGTTATATTTTATAACTTAAAATATCTTTAAACACTTTATTTTTTTTTTAAATGATTTTTCTAATATAAAAATCATTTTTTTAAACTAATTTATTTAATATGAGTATTAAATCAATCTAATATCATTAATATTAAAATATTAATATTTTTCATGACAAAATATCAAAAGTTATATTTATAACTTAAAATATTTTTATAACTTTTATATCATTTTTCTATAATTTTTAAATCATTAACTCTATTTTTCATCATTTATTTAATACATTTATTAAATAATTTTAATTAACATTAATATTAATTAATTAATGAAATTCATCACAAAATATTAAAAGTTATCAAAAATAACTTAAATTATTTTCTTATACCATAATATAATTTTAAATAATTTTTCATGTATTAAAATCATTTTTAAATAATTTATTTAATATTATAATTAAATAAATTAAATACTTTTAATATTCTAAAAATATTAAATATTTATGAAATATATTTAAAATAATTAAAAACTAATTTTCGGAACTTAAAATAATTTTTTTATAATTTATTTTGTATTTTTAATAATTTAAAACTAATTTTTTCTATTTTTTATTAATTTCCAGAAAATAGCATATTATCTGTCGCTAAAGACCACCTATAGCGACAGAACCGTCGCTATAGGTTTTCTTCATGTTCTTGGCCAAACTCAAAAATGCATAGTCAGTTGCTAAGGGGTCACGTTTGACTAACAATAATTCAGTATGTAGTGTGATTCTGGACCAACTAAATATTAGAGCGTGTAGTACTAGTTTAACACTTCAGGCTACAACAACAATCATGACCATACTACATAAACCGAACGAGATCTGGCCTTCCCAAAAACCTTGTCAGAGCTGTTCTTCATATCTGGGTTTTCCAGAAATGAAGAACAGTTCATACTGCCTTCTTTCGATCTTTATATCTTGCAACACATGAACGGGTTTCTTGATCTTAGGCTTTCAGGTTGTAGAACACATGTAAGTCTAGAGATCCATTACATAAAATCACAATAACAATAACAAAATAGCAAGATCTTGTCCGGTCAAACAAGGTCAGAAACCACGCTCATGAACTTTCTGGGTTACCCAGAAAGTTCATCCGTGGACTTTCTGCCTAGTTTGACCATCCTCTAAATCTCACACGTTTGTGATAAAAGCAATCTAAGAGTATTAACCTGTAGTATAACTACCACACTATAACTTTAATGCAACAAAAGAACTAAAACATGCACACACTGACAGATCAAGGCGGTCAAAGATGTTGTCAGGTCGGTTCTGGGCTGTTTCTGGGTTACCCAGAAACGCCTGGTCATGGCCGGTCAACTACGTTTGACCTAGAATATCTTGCTACCTAGACCAGATCTAAGTCTGATTTCAAGTTCAGATCACAGACCACATAACATACTACAAATACAAACCTTCAAATATACGAAAACATAAACAGAAAGAGATCTACACGATCTGACATTTGATTGTCAGACACATTTTAAAATTTATCCAAATTTTTGAAAACACCAATTTCGTGTATTTAAATGTTATGCACTTGTAATATACCAACCCAGATCATTAAATTAGACTATAAACAACATCTTTTAACAACAAATTACAAGATCTAACAACAGATCATTGGAAAAAAATTATGGTTAGGGTTTATACCTTTGATGAACAAATTTTTGATTTTGTGTTGCTGATTTGGTTGTGGTGTTAGTGGGGCTTGATAATGGGACTATAATGCTAGATAATTTCGGAGGTGTGGTGCTTGAGAGAGTTGAGTAAGGTTTTTGCACAAATTAAGTGAACAAAATGTAATTTCTCTCTCCAATCCATATATATAGACAATTAGATACATGTATGGGCTGACCTAGAGATGATTTGATGTCATTTGAAGGTCAAGGGAGTTGTTGGTTTGGTAAACCACTCAAAATTTATCTAGATTTGCAAGCAAGCTTCTTAAAGAATTAAAAAGGGCATAAAAGACATTTAATAATTCAATTTAATGGCCAAAAATGAAACTTGACAAACCCTTAGGGTTTGACCCTTAGGGTTTAACCCTAATGTTTAGTAAAAAGCAAAAATACTATTTAGCAACTAGGGTTTGTAAAATTATAAACTAAATTTAGTTTCCAAAATTTGAAAAATTAAAATTATTAAGTAGATTAAATTAATAATTTTATTATACAGGAACATTAGGGTATTATAACATAATTAACTTTGCTATTTAAACAATTAGTGTTTAAAATTAGCAATTAGGGTTCCAAGAAATATCGGTTAAAGTTTTAATTTCGCGATTAAGGTTTCGATTTCAAATTTAGGGTTTTAATCATTATGGTCTTAAATCACTAATTAGGTTTATTTAAATTAGCGATATAAAACCTATTATACCTGACATTAATCACTGTAACACAATTCTTGACAGATCAAACCTCCGGTCTAGGTTTCCAGATTAGGGTGTAATAGAAATTCATATAGAAATTATCTTGTACAAATCCTCATCCTTAATATATAAAAAAAATTTATACGCAAAATTTCTTATTTATTTATGTAGAAAATATCGGGTTGTTACAATACTTGATGAATATCTTTGGCCTGTAGTGCAAAGATGGATGATTACATAATGAATATCATTGGCCTGTAGTGCAAAGATGAACATGTATTGAGATGAATATGACCAACTGATGATACAAATGAATATCTTTGGCCCGTAGTGTAAAGATAAATATTTGGTTCAAGATATATATTGATTGATGTTACAGGGATAAAATATTGATTATGGACTTGTAAATCATAGAAAATAGTAGACTTCATTCTCTACTTAACTCTTCTAATGAATTATTATTTTCGCTGCGAATATTAATCTAAAACTTGTTGTCCATTATATTTTATCTGATTTGTTGAAGGCTAACGATAATTTGTTATTCATTATCTTAGTCATAATATTCTTTACTAGGCTAGTTGAGCTCACCCTTTTTCTTGTTGTTCAATTTTTCTTCTTAGGAGTCGAGAATATAGCGGGAACTAGTCGGGGTGTGGAATGATGTTTCAAGGCAGTTGTTTTAGCAGTCCTCACTAATTTATAAAATAGTATATCAATAATTGTAATGAGGACTTATTTGAGTGTGGATATTGTCTAGAAGACAATATTTGTATTTAAACTCGCAATATATGAGTTGTCGTATTTTGCACGATAATTGTAATATTGAAGTTGTAGTTGTATGTAGTTGGCGACTCAGAATGGGTTGTGTAGACCTATTTTAGGGGCATCACAGTTGGTATTAGAGCTTAGAGATATGGTCTCTAACGGAGATCGGGGAATAAAACTAGGAGGGGAGAGACGCGTAAATCATTCG
Organism: Panax notoginseng; assembly: GCA_016801055.1. NCBI lineage: Eukaryota > Viridiplantae > Streptophyta > Magnoliopsida > Apiales > Araliaceae > Panax > Panax notoginseng. The sequence continues at coordinate 172,220,016 of CM029019.1, forward strand.
CTAGTGTGTCCCACCTAAGCTTATTTTGGTATTTAATTGGTCGATCAGAATATAGGGATAATATGTGGCATGTTAATTTATTTAATTAACCCTTATTTTGTGACAATATTTGAGAATGGCAGCTAAAAATGTTAACAATGGAGTGAATGAGACTGTTGAGACACCTCTAATCAATAACCAAGATAATGTGATGTCAGGCGAAGAAGAAATTAGAGATATCTATATGGTGAGTGAAGAATTAATAGTTGCACCCGAGTTAGTCGCAGAGGTAGCAGCTGAGAGTGAGGAAGAAGAGGAACCTGAGGAGGATTTATTAGGAGAACTTTATTATCGAAATGTAGAATTGCAAAATCATATTCATGAGTTAGAAGAACATGCTGAAGAACGGCAGGCGATCGTGGAGAAAAAGGATGCAACAATTCAAGCTTGTGTTACCCGATATGTGATGCTTGAACAGAAGCACTCTTTGGCAGAGTATAAGATGATAAAGCTGGAATCTGAGAATTCAAATGTCAAGGATCAGCTGAAAGAAGAAACAACTGAACGAGTGAGAATGAAGGATGAATGGGTAAAAGCAGCACGACGCATTTATATTGTGGAAAGAGAAGTCCGATCCAAAAAGGCTAAATTATATGATATGTATTTCTCTTTTTGGACAGCAATTGGGAGAACCCAACATCGAGTTTTGAATTACCCTGTACATTACGGTCAAACCCAATTCGATATGGATCGAAGATTAGTGATTCAGATCATGGAACAAGAGTACGACGAAGCAGTCGAGGGTTGAATATGCCCTATAACGAAAGTCAATTCTAGCAGTAATGATGACACCAAAGGTTGTCCCAGACAAGTCAAAATCGGTGGTTCAAGTGAAAGCGCTTTTCGTAACTTCCCAAAAAGCGAGGAACCAAACCAGGTGATCACGGGTAAGCTAATCATAAACTCTTGTGAAGTTTATACCTTACTAGATATCAGTTCTACCCATTCTTTTATCTCTCCTGCTTGTGCTAAACATTTGAATTTAACTTCGGAGAAATTAGACTTTGACTTATCTGTTGAGACTCCGTTAGGAGAAACTTTCATTACATCCACTGTTTATAAATCTTTCTTGATTCAAGTTGGGACCATCACATTACCTGCCGATCTTATTTCTTTGAAAATACTTGCATTTGATGTGATTTTAGGGATTGATTGGTTAACCACTCATCATGCCAAAATTGATTGTTTTCGTAAGGTTGTTAGTTTTCATATTCCTAACCAACTTGTTATGTGAATTCAAGCAACCAAACCACTAAAGTTAATCATTGTTATATCAAGTCATAAAGTCATTCGTTTATTAAAAAATGGATGTCAAGATTTCTTAGCCCATGTCATGGTCTTGAACAAAAATACGTCAGATTTGAATAATATATTTGTTGTTAGTGAATTTTCTGACGTATTACCTGAAGAACTTCCCGGTCTACCCCCAGAACGTGAAGTTGAATTCTTTATTGACCTTGAACCTAGTACAAAACCAATTTCTAAAACCCCATATCAAATGGCTCCTATTGAACTTTAGGAGTTAAAACCCTAACTACAGGAGTTGGTACCCGAGCCTCTCGCTGGTGACTTCCTTTGTGGAATGCACCGAAGCCATACTCTCCGTAGGGGACGCCATATTCGTGCGGTGGTAAACTGATAGCCATCGTGACGTGTTATCCAAAATTGGTATATGAGTCACAGTTGAGAGTAACCTAAGTTAGTAATCGAAATATGTAGCTTTCTAGGCTTAGTTGGTTATTATCGGAGATTCGTGGAAGGATTTTCTCGGACCTCTACTACGTTAACTCAGCTGACTCGGAAAGATATAAAATTCGTATAGAGCGAGGAATGCGAAAAGAGTTTCCAAGAGCTCAAGAGGAGACTCATTTCGACACCTGTTCTGACAATACCATCTGGTTCGGATGGATTTATTATCTACAGTGATGCTTCAGGCAAAGGGTTAGGATGTGTTCCCATGTAACATGAGAAAGTCATAGCCTATGCCTCGCGATAACTCAAAGAATATGAGAGAAATTATCCTACTCATGATCTGGAGTTGGCAGTAGTCGTTTTCGCATTGATGATCTGGAAACACTACCTGTATGGTGAGAAAGTGGAAATCTATACAGATCATAAAAGCCTCAAATATTTCTTCACCCAAAAGGAACTCAATATGCGGCAACGCGTTGACTCGAGCTGTTGAAAGATTACGATCATACCATCCAATACCATTCTGGAAAAGCGAACGTGGTAGCTGACGCGTTGAGTAGAAGATCATATGCGGGTACGAGTGCGATAATGTTAACACAAAGACCCATTTTGTACGATTTACAAAGGATGGAGATAGATTTAAAGACTCCAAGTACCCACGTGATGATATCAAATATACGAGTAGAATCGACTTTAATCGATAAAGTTAAAGCTGCTTAAGCCACAGACCCGGAGCTGATGCGTATGAAGAAGAAAGTACAAGAAGGTGTTATTCCAGAAGCAAGAATCGATGAAGAAGGAATACTTCGAGTCAACTCCAGACTTTGCATTCCTAATGATTCTGACTTGAAGCATAGAATCATGATGGAGGCACACAACACACCGTTTGCAATTCATCTTGGGAGTACCTAAATATATCATGATCTTCAACATACATTTTGGTGGAGCAATATGAAGAGAGAGATCGCAGAGTCTATCTCGAGGTGTTTAACTTGTCAACGTGTAAAGGCGGAGCATCAATTGCCAAAGGGCCCATTACAACCACTTGAGATTTCGAAATGGAAGTGGAAACACATTACCATGTATTTCGTTACGGGTCTTCCCAAGGTTTCTCAAGGCATAGATGCGATTTAGGTTATTGTTGATAGGTTAACCAAGTTTACTCATTTCTTGCCGATACGGGAGACTTATTCCCTTGAACGTCTTGCTCGTATGTACGTGAATGAGATTGTGAGATTGCATGGCATGCCAGTATCCATAGTTTCGGATCGTGACCTAAAATTCACTTCACAATTTTGGGTTAGCTTGTAGAAAGCTATGGGCATAGATTTACGATTCAGTTCGGCATACCATCCTCAAATGGACGGGCAATTAGAAAGGACTATTCAAACTCTTGAAGATCTATTAAGACTCTGTGTCCTAGATTTTAAAGGGAGTTGGGATAAGTACCTACCATTGGTAGAATTCTCCTACAATGGCAAGTAGTGGCTCCATTCGAAGCATTATATGGACAGAATTGTCGCTCTCCAGTATGCTGGGACGAGGTGGGTGAAGCAACGTTGTTGGGACCAAAATTGGTACGTGCGCGCATAACTACAGAAAAGATCCAAATGATCTGACAACGTATACAAGCGGCACAGGATCGACAAAAGTGTTATGCGGATCTTCATTGAAATGACGTGAAATTTAATATTGGGGATCATGTATTGTTACGTGTTGCTCCATGGAAGGGAGTTACAAGATTCAGGAAGAGAGGAAAGCTCAATCTATGATTTGTTGGTCCATTTGAGATTCTTGACCGAATAGGAAATGTGGCCTATAGACTTGCATTACCTCTAAGCATGTCTCGTGTTCATAATATTTTTCACATATCTATGCTTCGTAAATATGTGAAAGACCCAAACCACATTATTGAGTTAGAACCAGACGAGATAGCCGAAGATTTAACGTGCGAGGAGGTACCTGTCAAGATCTTGGATAGGAAGGAGCATGTCCTATGTACAAAGGTTATACCACAAGTCAAGATTTTATAGAGGAACCATACGATTGAGGAAATGACCTGGGAGTTGGAATCAGAAATGAAAGCGAGGTACCCTCACCTTTTCGAAACACCAAGTACATACGTCAATTTTGAGGACGAAATTTCATAAGGAGGGGAGGTTGTAAGACCCCAACTTTTTATAAATAAAATTAAATTTCGTCTAATTATTATTTTGAATAATAAAGTGTTAATTCGATATAATGCTTTGGTTATGGGTGAAATGTGCAAATTTTGCAAAATAAGCAAGTGATTATAAAATATTCATTGTTGTCGGGGAATATTCGTTTAGTCGTGGAATATTCTTGCTGTCGGGGAATATTCGAACGATGGCGCAACCATTTGTGGGCACCATAACGGAAAATTGTCAGATAAAGAAAAAGACAAGAATGAGTTTTCTAAAAATAACGGCGTAGTTGTTACCATTAATACTGTTGGAATACCCGGTAGTTAAAGTACAGTAATACGCGTGGTTGCATAGTAGCACACGGTATTGCACAGTATTTTTGGAATATTAATTCTTACGTAAGAAGACACTACTCAATAATTGTTACAGTAATGACTGTTGTGATTCTGTAATATTATTTATGAATAATTAATTATTAATTTATATGATAAGAAAATATTTATTTTTATGTGGATATAAATGAAGGAATTAATATTGAGGTATTTTATCAGTATTTTATTGAAATAAAGGTATTAAAAGTCATCCGTATGTGGATTTCGGTCATTTTCTGTTTGGAATTTAGAAAAAAATTCTTCTACAAAGTTGTAGAGAATTAAATTTTCTATGAAATGGACATAAAATTCGTATTTTTCTGATAAAATGACTATTTATTATGAATTATTGAAGTTTCGAAAATAAATATTTTTATTAAAAACATTGGTAGGACCCACTTTTAGTTGTTGTAAAAAATTCTGAATTTTATGGGCCCCACTAGTGGTGTGCTGATAATTTGGTCAAGGAGGTGTGCGTAGAAATTTTGAAAATATTATTTTATTAAATTTAGTCTGCTTTGGCGTTCTAGCATTTTTCTATAAATAGGGTGCTTAGTTAGAATTGAAAATCACACCAGAATCAGAAGTTTTCTCTCTCTATAATATTGAGCGTATTTTGTGAGTACTTAAATACTTTGAGAGTTGCTATTCAGTGTAAATTTCTTTCAGCACTATATCCGATATTCCAGTCAGAAGTATCGTTCTTTTGAGGTAAGGGATGTTATTTTCTTCGTAAATGATATTATTTCTTTCAATATCATTATACCAAAATGTTGGTATGAATTTTATTATGAAATTTTTATCTTTTGATGTCGAGGTTACTATTCACGTATACGGCACTATTCACCTATACGGCACTATTCACGAATACGGTACTATTCACGAAATATGATTTTTTGTGAACTTTTTACCTTTTCGTGCCTGAGTTACTATTCACGTATACGACACTATTCACGTATACGACACTATTCACAAATACGGCACTATTCACATAAAAATAAAATTTTTTCTTCTTTGTCCAAGATGTCTATTATGGTTACTATCTTTGATTGTATCCATATTTTGATCTTTATTCTTAAATTTTACTCCACTATGGTTTATTATGGAGTATTTTTGAACTTAGATTATCTAAAGTACGAATCCCTAATCTTTGTTCTTTTATCTCACTGGATTCGTTTCTTTAAAATATTTTTCATCGTCCTCAGTCTTAAATGGTGATACTAGATGAATATCTTTGGCCTGTAGTGCAAAGATGAATGATTATATGATGAATATCTTTGGCTTGTAGTGCAAAGATGAACAGGTGTTGAGATGAACATGACCAACTGGTGATACGAATGAATATCTTTGGCCCGTAGTGCAAAGATGAATATTTGATTCTAGATGTGTATTGATTGATGTTACAGGGATAAAATATTGATGATGGACTTTTAAATCATAGAAGATAGTAGATTTCATTATCTACTTAACTCTTCTAATGAATTGTTATTTTTGCTGCGAATATTGATCTAAGACTTATTGTCCATTATATTTTATCTGATTTATTGAAGGCTAACGATAATTTGTTGTGCATTATCTTAGTCATAATATTCTTTACTGGGCTAGTTGAGCTCACCATTTTCCTTTTTGTTCAATTTTTCTTCTCAGGGGGCGAGAATATAGCGGGAACTAGTCTGGGTGTGGAGTGATGTTCTAAGTCAGTTGTTTTAGCGGTCCTCACTATTTTGTAAAATAGTGTATCAATAATTATAATGAGGACTTATTTGAGTTTGAATACTATCTAGAAGTCAATATTTTTATTTAAACTCACAGCATATGTGTTGTCGTATTTTGCACAACATTTGTAATAAGAAGTTTGTATTTGATTTTTGTACCATGTATTTAGCAACTCAGAATGGGTGATGTATACCTATTTTGGGGGCGCCACATTGTTGATGACCAATGATAAGAATATAGTTAATTAAGTAATAACTTAAATGAATGGGACAATAAATGCTAAGTTAACTCGTGAATGTTCTCAGCTTTGCTTTGTTAAGAAACCCTGGGTTTAATTGCACTTATTCAGTATGTTAATCTAGTCATGATTTAGTTCGAATTAAAGAATTTGAGGCTTATGAAGGATAGGAGCAACCTCTATGGCTTGGTTTTACTTATTATTTCAGAAATTAAATTTTTATTATTATTACTATTATAAAAAAAACTAAAAAAAAGATGGAATAAGTATAAAATAAACTTGACTAGTTGTCTTTGTGGCCTCTATTACTAGCATAAGTAAGCCCTTAGGAGTGTCTCTGCACTTAGTACCCTAAAGCCGAATGGTTTGGGAGTAATTGGTCGAAAGGTCGCTACATGGTTAACTTTGAAAAGCCTAATAAAGATTAACATTACACAAGTCAAGAGAAAAAAAAAGAGATGGAGTGTAAGACGCACTAGTTATGAATATTTTTTTTTGAAATACGGGGAATCTAAGTTATAGAGGTGTAGTGAATTTTGTATATATGGGATTATCTTTCTTTGAGCCGTATAATTCATGAGTTCAGCTAAGTTATGGTTGGATTGGCATGTTGACACACACATCTTGTGGGTTGAAAATGAAGTGAGTTGGTGATATTTCGAGTTTTAACTAATGCTTGAGTTTGAACATTCATTTGAGTTATGGTTAAGGATCTTTGAGGCTATTCGTGGTTATTTATATTGAGTAATGCTCGAGTTGGTAGATTAATAGATGGTTAGTTGCATTCATTTTGATTAATCAATAATATTGCTTGAGGACAAACAATCTTTTAAGTTTAGAGGTATTTGATGGGTCGTATACCCATGAATTGAGTATTTTTAGGCTTAATGTATTGTTAGTTTTTAAGTATTTTAGAGCATTTTACTTGTTTGCATGCTATTTTCTAGGTTAAGGAAAAGTAGGGGCAAAACAGGAGTTTCTGGCAAAAGGAAGGGCATAAGAGTAATTTTAGCAACCTTACTAGCATCGGGGCGCTGCTAATCAAGTAAAACCCAGTGCCGAGGCGTAAGAGGTCAGGAAGAAGTGGTCGAGTTCTTTAAGTAGCTGAGGTTCTAATGCAATTTCCTACTCAGTTTTGGATTCTAATTGAAGTTGAACTTTGAGGAGAACTTCTATATATAAAGGGAGAAGGCTATTCACTCACGGACACACACAGATTGAAGCAGATTGCTGGAGATTTAGGATTGGAGATTTGAAAAAGCTTTGCAAGGATTTTCGGTTGGAGACTTGAAGGAAGAAGAAGATCTCATTTGTGACGCCCCCAAAATAGGTATACATCACTCATCTTGTGTCGCCAAATACATTGTACATAATTAAAACACAAACTTAATTTACACATTACGACAAACTTAAACTAAGAGTTTCAACACGGATATTGTCTCGTAGACAATATCCAAACTCAAATGAAGTCTTCATTACAATTATTATTACACTATTTCACATAATAGTGAGAACTACTAAAACAACCATCTGGACCGTCACTCCGTTCCCCGACTAGTCCTGACTATGTTCACATTTCCTGAAGAGAACAATGAAAGCAAAGGGTGAGCTCAACTAGCCCAGTAAGAAATATTATTACTAAGATAATGCAGAATAAATTATCGTTAGCCTTCAACAGTGTTAAACTGATAGAATACAATAAACAACAAGTTTAACTGCAGCGGAACAAGCAATCCATTAGAAGAGTCAAGTAGAGCATAATATCTACTATCTTCTATGATTTAAAAGTTCATCATCAATATTTTATCGTTATAACACATCTCAATAAATAATTCACATCATCTAATTATACATACACTATGGACCAAGGATATTCGTTAGTATCACATCCATGAAGTATCCATGCACTACGGGCCAAGGATATTCATTAGTATCACCAGTGATCATGATCATGCCAACAACTGTCCATCAATGCACTACGGGCCAATAATAACTTTTATCACATCATTTGTAATATTACAGGTCATGATTATACCGATACATAGTCATAATCATACCAATCAACAGTCCATCTATGCACTACGGGCCAAAGATGACTTTCATCACAATTTAAGCATGAGAATGATGACAATGATATAAGAATTCAATTAAAAAAGAGCAAGGATAAATTTTAAAGATTTATAATTCAATTTATCCAGAATTCAATAGTATCCAAATTGTCAACATAATACTGCTTTGTAGAGTAAAATTCAAGAATAATATTGTATCAAAAATAATTTGGACGAAAAAGAAATCAATTTTTATCATGAATAGTACCCTGGGTGAATAGTCCTGAGTGAATAGTACCCCGTGAATAGCCCCGTGAATAGTACCCCGGCATGAAAAGATTAAAAATTATCAAAAATATTTAGAATAATATTTTCGTGAAAAGATACTAAATAAAACGCAAATTTCAAGAATATTCTACTAATTTCACTTAGTATAGAAGCAAAATTTATCAACATGAGTGTAGAATTAGGAATACAAAACGAAATAATATTACTTACATACTACAGAGTATGGAAGAAAATATTATTTCATACGAATATTGAACAAAAATAATATCCCTTACCCTAAAAGGAGAGTACTTCTGAATGGTATAGCGGTGATATTCTTGATGAAAACTTGTACTATTTTCTACACTCAAAGCTTCCTTAAACTCAAAAGAAATACGTTCAATATTATAGAAGAAGAATTTTCTGATTCTAGTGTAATTTTCAATTCTAAACTAAACATCCTATTTATAGGAGAATGGAAGGATACTATTTAGAAAATAAAATCACGGATGCACAGTAAACATAATCACGGACGAATCAATAAAACCCCTCTATTTATCTCAACTCACTTGGCTTCACAAAACATATTTTTAACAACATTTATTCATTATTAATATTATAACTCGTAATATTAACAACCAGATCATTCCCAAGAAAGAGGGGGCTTTTCGATAATGATTTCTCCCTATTGGCAAGCAATTAGGTAACCAAACCCCTTTCCTCAACAGAACTTTCTAGACATTGTCAATAATACAAATAATAATATGAATAACTTTGTCGTCTCAATTATTGATTTAATAATATAAAATATTGTGCCAATAATTGAATCAATAATGTGAGATACTATGCAGCAATTACTGTGGCAATAATTGAGTATAACTAAGTGACTTCTCACGTAATCATCAATAATCAAAGATACTGTGCAATACCGTGTGCTACTATATAACCACGCGTATTACTATACTTTTATAACCGGGTATTTCAACAGTTAACTGTAAAACTTTCGTCATTATTTTTATAAAAAGATATTTCTGTCGTTTTCTCACTCTGACAGCAATTTCATTGTGGGGTCCACCAATGATTATGCCATCGTACGAATAGTCCCTGATAAAACGAATATTCCCAAACCAAACAAATATTTTATAGCAACTTGCTTACTTTATAAAATTTATAAATATTACCCACAACTATAATATTATATCAAATCCACACCTTATTATTCAAAAATAATATTTAGAAAAATTAATCTTTATTCATAAAAGTTGGGGTCTTACAACCTCCCCTTCTTATGAAATTTCGTCCTCGAAATTGATGTACGTACCTGGTATGTCGAAGAGGTGAGGATACCTTGATTTCATTTCAGATTCTAACTCCCAAGTTATTTCCTCTACATCGTGGTTTCTCCACAAGACTTTGACTTGAGGTATAATCTTTGAGCGTAGAATATGTTCCTTCTTATCCAAGATTTTAACAGGTACCTCTTTATACGTTCAATCTTCGGCTATCTCGTCTGGTTCTAATTCAATAATTGGGTTCGGGTCTTCCACATATTTACGTAACATAGATATGTAAAAAACGTTATGAACACGAGACATACTTGGCGGTAAGACGAGTCTATAGGCTACAGTTCCTACTCGGTCAAGGATTTCGAATGTGCCAATGAATCGAGGATTGAGCTTTTCGCTCTTTCCAAATCTCGTGACTCCTTTCCATGGAGCAACACCTAACAACACATGATCTCCAACATTGAATTCCACGTCCCTTCGATAAAGATCAACATAACTCTTTTGTCGATCTTATAAGGTTTTTATACTTTGTCGGATCATTTAAATCTTGTCCGTAGTCATGCGTACCAATTTTGGTCCCAACAACGTTGCTTAACCCACCTCATCCCAGCATACTGGAGAACGACACTTGCGTCCATACAACGCCTCGAATGGAGCCATGCCTATACTTGCTTGATAACTGTTGTTGTAGGAGAATTCCACTAATGGAAAGAACTTGTCCCAACTTCCTTTGAAGTCTAGGACACAGAGTCTTAATAGATCATTAAGAGTTTGAATAGTCCACTCCGACTGCCGGTCCGTTTGAGGATGATATGCCGAACTGAATCGTAGATCTGTGCCCATAGCTTTCTGCAAACTTACCCAAAACTGTGAAGTGAATCTTGGGTCTCGATCAGAAACTATGGATACTGGCATATCATGTAGTCTTATAATCTCATTTATGTATATACGAGCAAGATGTTCAAGTGAATAAGTTTCTCGTATAGGTAAGAAATGAGCAGACTTGGTTAATCTATCGATAATAACCCAAATTGCATCTATGCCTTGAGAAACCTTCGGAAGACCAGTAACGAAATCCATGGTAATGTGCCCCCACTTCCATTCTGGAATTTCAAGTGGTTGCAAGGGACCTTTTGGCACTTGATGCTCCGCCTTGACACGTTGACAAGTTAAACACCTTGAGATAAACTCCGCGATCTCTCTTTTCATATTGCTCCACCAAAATATATGTCGAATATCATGATACATTTTGGTACTTCCAGGATGGATTGCAAATGGTGTGTTGTGCGCCTCCATCATGATTTTATACTTTAAATCAGAGTCGTTAGGAACACAAAGTCTGGAGTTAACTCGAAGTATTCCTTCTTCATCGATTCTTGCTTCTGAAATAGCACCTTCTTGCACTTTCTTCCTCATACGCATCAGCTCCAGGTCTGTAGCTTGAGCAGCTTTAATTTTATCGATTAAAGTCGGTTCTGCTATTATATTTGACATCATCACATTGGTCCCTAGAGTCTTCAACTCTATCTCCATCCTTTGTAAGTCATACCAAATGGACCTTTGCGTTGACAATATCACACTCGTACCCGCATATGATCTTTTACTCAACGCGTCAGCTACCACATTCACTTTTCCAGGATGGTATTGAATGGTATAATTGTAATCTTTCAACAGCTCAAGCCAACGTCATTACCGCATGTTGAGTTCTTTTTAGGTGAAGAAATATTTGAGGCTTTTATGATCCGTATAGATCTCCACTTTCTCCCCATACAGGTAATGTCCCAGATTTTATGCGCGAAAACAATCGCTGCCAACTCTAGATCATGAGTAGGATAATTCCTCTCATATTCTTTGAGTTGTCATGAGGCATAGGCTACGACTTTTCTATGTTGCATAAGAACACATCCTAACCCTCTGCTTGAAGCATCAGTGTAGATGACAAATCCCTTCGAACCAAATGGTACTGTCAGAACAGGTGCTGAAATGGGTCTCCTCTTGAGTTCTTGAAATCTCTTCTCACATTCCTCGCTCCAACCGAATTTTGTATCTTTTCAATTCAGCTGAGTTAATGGAGTAGCGATTCAAGAAAATCCTTCCACGAATCTCCGATAATAACCAGCTAAGCCCAGAAAGCTACGTACTTCGGTCACTGACTTAGGTTGCTCCCAGCTTTGGATTGCTTCAATCTTCGCTAGGTCAACAGATATTCCATGATTTGATATAATGTGCCCAAGGAATGCTACTTCCTCAAGTCAGAACTCGTATTTCTTCAACTTGGCATATAGCTTGTTCTCACGAAACTTTTGGAGTATCAGCCTCAAGTGTTGCTCATGATATTCACGGCTTTTGGAGTAAATGAGGATGTCATCAATAAAGACAACCACAAAATGATCCAAATATTCCTTGAATACTCGGTTCATCATATCCATGAAGGCAGTAGGAGCATTAGTCAATCCAAAAGACATGACTAGGAATTCGTAATGTCCGTATCGAGTTCTAAAAGCAGTCTTTGGAATGTCATCAGTTTTAATCTTTAACTGATGATATCCGAAACGAAGATCGATTTTTGAAAAGAATTTAGCGCTTTGCAACTGGTCAAACAGGTCATCAATGCGAGGTAACGGGTACCTATTTTTAACGGTGATATAATTCAACTCCCGATAATCAATACAAAGTCGCATACTCCCATCTTTCTTCTTTACAAATAAACCAGGAGCATCCCAAGGAGACATACTAGGACGAATGAAACCAATGTCTAACAATTCCAGCAGTTGGATTTTTAACTCCTGAAGTTCAATAGGAGCCATTCGATATGGGGCTTTGGAAATGGGGCTTTGGAAATGGGTTTTGTACCGGGTGCAAGGTCGATACAAAATTTGATTTCACATTCTGGGGGTAAGCTAGGAAGTTCTTTAGGGAATACGTTAAGAAATTTATTAAAAATAGAAATATCATTCAAATATGATGTATTTTTGTTTAAATATGTGACATTGGCTAAGAAAGCTTGACATCCGTTTATTAATAAACGAATAGCTTTATAGCTTGATATGACAGTGATTGACTTTAGTGGTTTGGTTGCTTGAATTCACATAATAGGTAGGTTAGGAATATGAAAGCTAACAACCTTACGAAAATAATCAATTTTAACATGATGAGTAGTTAACCAATCAATCCCTAAAATCACATCAAATGCAAGTATTTTCAAAGAGATAAGATCGACATGTAATGTGAGGGTGCCGATTTGAATCAAATAAGATTTATAAACAGTGGATGTAATGAAAGTTTCTCCTAACGGAGTTTCAAGATAAGTCAAAGTCTAATTTCTCCAGAGTTAAATTTAAACGTTGAGCGCAAGTAGGAGAAATAAAAGAATAGGTAGAACCGGTATCAAATAAGGTATAGACTTCGTAAGAATTTATGATTAGCTTACCCGTGATAACTTCGTTCGGGTTCCTTAATTTTTGAGAGGTCACAACAAATGCTCTCTCTTGAACTACCGGCTTTGACTTGTCTGGGACAACCTTTGGTGTCTCCATCCCAGCTGGACTTGACTTCACAACACGACAAAATTGGGCTAGGTGACCTTCTCTTCTGTAATTGTAACACGCTTTGGGTTGCTGCGTGCAATTTAGACTGATGTGTCCCCCCCTCCGCATTTGTAGCATACGATCGGTGGTCGTTCTCCTTCCTTGAAAACGAGTGTTGGTGTTGTTGTCTTTCCATCATTGTTGAACATTCTCTTCTTGAAATTTTCACTTGACTCATTTCTTGTATTATCTTGGTCAGGGTTACCACCGAAGTGGTTACCATTTCTGGCATGTTGATTTCCACCACGTTTGTTGTCACCGCTTCGATAACTACTACCACTGGTATTATCGTTTTGTCGGCTGCTCTCTCTTGGTTGGGTTGACTCATTATTGCACTCTAATAACCGAGCCCTATTCACAACATTTGAATACAAGCAAAGTTTGTGAGAAATGAGGTATTAACGTATTTTGGGTTTCAAACCTCGCAGAAACATCCGCGTCATTCTCTCCTCATTATCAACCAAATGGGATACAAACCGGGATAACTCCGCAAACTTAGCCTCACATTGCGATACGGTCATATTATTTTGCTCCAGCTTGATGAATTCTACCTCTTTAATGTGACGAATACTTTCGAGAAAGTACTTGTCGTTGAATATTTCTTAGAACTTCTCCTAAGACATCTTTAGTGCGACAAGCTGGGTACGTTTTAAAGATTCCCACCAATAATCTGTATCTCCTCGCAACGTGAAGGTGGAAAAGAAAACCTTTTGCTCCTCGGAGCATCCCAAGACATCAAATATCTTAGTGATCTGAATTATCCACGTCTCTGCCTTAAGTGGTTCTGGCTTTTCCAAAAACTCTGGTGGTCCCAGCTCCTTGAATTGCTTAGCGGTGACCATCCGAGAGTTGCCAATATTTCAACCTGTATTTTGAACATGAGTCTCTCTTGCCTGATGTTGCTTGAATTGCAGAAAGCTCCTAAACATCTCATCATTCATCATTTGGTCGGTGTTGTTGTTTACCTGAGGATTATTGCTTTCCTGATGCACATTATCCTGGGTATTGATTAGCGGTGACTCAAAGGTCTCATGTGCTCCACTGCTTAACTCGACATTTTCATATGCCATTTTCAAACACTGCCACAAAACAAGGGTTAATTGACATGCCACATATTATCCCTATACTCTTACCGACCAATTAAATAACAAATAAGCTTAGGTAGGTCATACTAGCGAAGGCTTTACCCGTCTCTCCCCTCTTAGTTCTAGCCTCACATCTCAACTAGGGATCATATCCCTAAGCTTTTTTATACCAACTGTACGCCCCCAAAATAGGTATACATCACTCATCTTGGGTCGCCAAATACATGGTACAGAATTCAAAGACAAACTTAATTTACACAATACGACAAACGTAAACTGAGAGTTTTAACACTGATATTGTCTCGTAGACAATATCCAAACTCAAATGAAGTCCTCATTATAATTATTATCACACTATTTTACAGAATAGTGAGGACTACTAAAGCAACCATCTGGACCATCACTTCATTTCCCGACTAATCCCGGCTATGTTCTCATTTCCTGAAGAGAACAATGAAAGAAAAGGGTGAGCTCAACTAGCCCAGTAAGAAATATTATGACTAAGATAATGCAGAATAAATTATCTTTAGCCTTCAACAGTGTTAAACTGATAGAATACAATAAACAACAAGTTTAACTGCAGCAGAACAAGCAATCCATTAGAAGAGTCAAGTAGAGCATAATATATAATATCTTTTATTATTTAAAAGTTCATCATCAATATTTTATCGCTGTAACATAGCTCAATAAATAATCCACATCATCTAATTATACATGCACTATGGACCAAGGATATTCGTTAGTATCACATTCATGAATTATCCATGCACTACGGGCCAATGATATTCATTAGTATCACCAGTGATCATGATCATGCCAACAACTGTCCATCAATGCACTACGGGCCAATGAGAACTTTTACCACATCATTTGTAATATTACAGGTCATGATTATATCGATGCATAGTCATAATCATACCAATCAACAGTCCATCTATGCACTACGGGCCAAAGATGACTTTCATCATAATATAAGCATGAGGATGATGACAATGATATAAGAATTCAATTAAATGAGAGCAATGATAAATTTTAAAGATTTATAATTCAATTTATCCAGAATTCAATAATATCCAAATTGTCAACATGATACTGCTTTGTGGAAAGAAATTCAAAAATGATTTGGACGAAAAAGAAATTAATTTTTGTCATAAATAGTACCCCGGGTGAATAGTACCGGAGTGAATAGCACCCCATGAATAGTACTTTAGGAATTGTACCCTTTGAATAGTACCCCGACATAAAAAGATTAAAAATTATCAAGAATGTTCAGAATAATATTTTCGTGAAAAGATACTAGATGAAGCGCAAATTTCAAGGATATTCTATTAATTTTACGGAGTATAGAAGCAAAACTTATCAACATGAATGTAGAATTAGGAATACGAAATAAAATAATATTACTTACATACTACAGAGTATGGAAGAAAATATTATTTCATACGAATATTGAACAAAAATAATATCACTTACTTAAAAGGAAAGTACTCCTGAATAATATAGCAGGGATATTCTTGAAGAAAACTTGCACTGTTTTCTACACTCAAAACTTCCTTAAACTCTAAAGAAATATGCTCAATATTATAGAAGAAGAATTTTCTAATTTTGATGTGATTTTTAATTCTAAACTAAGCATCCTATTTATAGGAGAATGGAAGGATATTATTTAAAAAATAAAATCACGGACGCACAGTAAACATAATCACGGACGAATTCGTTTAAAATTTTGATTTTACTATATTGCACTATGCAACACTATGCAGTACGATGCAACACTATGCAGTACTATGCAATCAAATAAAATATAATATATTCTATTTTTCATAAAAAACAAAACTTATATATATATATATATATATAACAAAATTGAGATAACTTTCTACCAATAATTTTAAAAAATAGGTAAGTGGGGGTCTATGTAATAAGCAAAATTTACAACAAACACTTCAATAAAAATCCCTCTATTTATCTCAACTCACTTGGCTTCACAAAATATATTTTTAACAATATTTATTTATCATTAATATCATAACTCGCAATATTAACAACCAGATCATTCCCAGGAAAGATGGAAATTTTCGATAAGGAATTCTCCCTATTGGTGCGCAATTAGGTGACCAAACCCATTTTCTCGACAAAACTTTCTAGACATTATCAATAATGTAAATAATAATATGAATAACTTTGTCGTCTCAATTATTAATTTAATAATATAAGTATTGTGTCAATAATTGAATCAATAATGTGAGATAATATGCATCAATTACTGTGACAATAATGAGTATAACTGAGTGACTTCTCACGTAAGCATCAATAATCAAAGATATTGTGCAATACCGTGTGCTACTATATAACTACGCGTATTACTGTACTTTTATCACCGGGTATTTCAACAGTTAACGGTAAAACTTTCGCCGCTATTTTTATAAAAAGATATTTTTATCGTTTTCTCACTCCGATAGTAATTTCCTTGTGGGGTTCACCAATGATTGTGCTGTCGTACGAATATTTCCTGATAAAACGAATATTCCCGACCAAACTAATATTTTATAGTCACTTACTTACTTTGCAAAATTTATAAATATTACTCACAACTCTAACATTATATCAAATCCACACTTTATTATTCAAAAATAATATTTAGAAAAATTAATCTTTATTAATAAAAGTTGGGGTCTTACATCATTGAGTTTTTCTTACTTATTTATTCAGTTTTGTAATTCTGTTGTGATGACTTATTTGGGATTTTTAGTTTTAAATTTCAGCATGAACTAAACTTTTAATTAAGACTGTAATTGAAACATTTATGTTTATGGATTAATTATCGATTTAATTCCAATTATTTATTCATATTGAGTCGTCTAGTATATTTTATGTTTATTGATTAATTGTTTGGCCAGCAATTAACAGGATACTTTAGATGAATTCGGAAGATGCAATTTAGGGTTAGATCTGAATATGATAACATGTATTCTTAGTTATTTTCTTGGGTTAAATAACTAGGGTTGTGTATTGAATATGGATATCTCTTTGCATTGCATGTAACTCTTGAGAATTGATACATAATGAATTTGATTCTTTTGCTTTGCATAGGAATATAACAAGATTAATTGAATTGAATATATTTATTTAATCCTTGGGAAAGGACTTATAAATAATCATGAATCCTGTTAACAACTTTAATGGATTTAATAATTGAATTATTTGGATAATTGATTCATGTCATGTAATTGAGAATATTGTAGTCTTAAGCATTAAAAATTTGGTTTTCCACCTTTGTGTTAGTTTTTACTCATAGTTTTAAATTACTTATAACCATTATTCACAAATTGAAATTGTTTAAATAAAATTGAATTGATAAAAAATTAGTAGTTGGGATATATTACACATAGATTTCTTGTGGGTTTGACACTCGTTATTTACTCTATATTATTTGTTGATCGTATATACTTGCGCGTATTTGTCAATATCTAAATCGGACAACAACCACTGCCTGAGAGATTGCTTTAAACCATATAAGGAATTTTTCAACAAGTAAATGTGGTCTTCCTTTCCTTGAATCTGGAATTCCCGAGGCTAACACATATAAATCTTTTGGTCAAGTTCACTATGCAAGAAAGTTGTTTTCACATCGAGTTGTTCCAACTCCAAATCATGCATAGCAACCAAACTAAGTAATACTTGAATAGAGCTTTGTTTCACAACTAGTGAAAACACATCATTGAAGTCAATTCCCTCAACTTAATTGAATCCCTTAGCTACTAGTTGAGTCTTGTACCTAGCGTCTTCAACTCCTGGGATGCCTTCCTTTTTCTTAAATATTCATTTACAATCCATAATTTTCTTACCTTTAGGTGGTTTCATAAGTTCTCAAGTCTTATTTTTCTAATGAGTTTCCATCTTCTCATTCATAGCAAACAACCACTTTTCTGAATCATTCGAGTAAACAACATCTTTATAAGTCACAGGGTCATTATACTCAACTATCTCGTCAACTAACAAGGCATAAACAACATAATCTGAATATTCATATCTCTATGGTAGTCGCACTGTCCTCTTTGCCCTGTCTCTAGTCAGACTATACTAATTGTGCACATGTTTCTACTCTAGAACTATATTCTCATCTAGAATAATAGTAGTAGTATGTATATACATGATCTGAACTCTGCTGTGATTTCTAAACCTAAGGAGAAATTACTTTAAGCTCCACCTTCTGATCAGCACTATCAAAACTATCAATACAAAGAACAGATGATTCTTTATTCTTATGAAGTATAACAAACTCATCAAAAGTAACATCTCTACTAATGATGACCTTTACTGGCTTTTGATCAGCACACCAAAATCTAAACAAAAATTTAATAATATACTAATTATCTTCTTAGATTCCTAATAAATCTACACTATATTAAATTAATTTTACTAATATTTGAGTATAGAAACTTACAATATATAGTTCAATTAATTAGTTACTCTAATTAAAAAATTATAATTTAATAATTATTTTTTAAAAGTTTTAACTGAATATATTTACATAATTACATTCAATTGAAAAAAAAAATTAATAATTAACCTAGAAAGTTTGTACCCAACCCATACTTTATACAAAATCGATGAGCTTCTTTTTTTAATGAATAATATTATGAGTCTCAAATTTTTAATTTCAAATGACATGACGTTTAATATTTGAGTAATGTTAAGGGTCTCAAATTTTTAGTCTCAAACGAGTCTCGAATGACATGACATTGTCATAATTAATGATATAGTCAGTCGCATAAGATTTATCCAACTAATGTTATGGTCACATTATTTGATATACTTTTTGAGACCAAAAATTTGAGACCCTTAGCATCACTTTTAATATTTTAATGATAATATATGGCATAACAAAATCAAATAAGATCTATCCAATCAATGTTATGATGATATATCATTTGAGATATTTTTTGAGACCAAAAATTAAAAACCCCTATCGCTCTTTTTTAATAGCTTATTTTCATATTTTATCCTATAATTTTAATAATATTTTTATTTCATCTTCAATATTAAAATTTGAAGTCTTAAAATTATTTATAAACAAAATATGAATTACATGCACACGCGTATGTCCCGACCCCTAGTGACAATAAAGCCACGTACTCTGTCGGATAATATTAGGTGTTAAAAATTTTTGGTCTTAAAATTATTTCGAATTCACGTGTTATTATTATCTTTTTAATATTTGATAGGTATCTGAAATTATTATATATTAATGTAATGAAGATGTGTGGATTTTAAAAATAGTTGAGACCTTAAATTTTAGACCTTTAGCATTATCTTTTTTTTTATATAAAAAATATAGAACTTACACAATTACATATATGATTAATAAACCAACAATTAAATTAAAATAATTATAAATATTGTTCAAACATCTAATTTAAAATTAATTGACAATAATATATAATATAGTACATATAATAATAATCAATCAGTTGGAAAAATAAGATCAATATTATAATTTATGTGTGGAATATCTTTTGAATACTTGTGAAAATATCAATTGTAATTAATAGTCTCTTTATTACTTTTTATTTCTCTCTTTAGGGAGAAATTTTTTTTTTCATTTTTGTCTATCGTTTGTAGATTAGTTTTCCATATTAACTGTACATTAAATACTAATTTATTTCTTTTCATCAATGTGACAAAACATTGATTACATTTCTTAATTTTTATAATTTCGTCTAAAACATCAATTAAAAAGGAATGAAGGGAGTAACATTTTCCCATAATTTTTGATTTTCATAATCCATTGTCTAAATCTAAATATTCCTTAGATTTTAAATTTAAGAATATCTAACATTAATTTCAAAAATTAAGACAAATTTAATGCTATTTAAAAATTAAGTCAAATTTAATTCTATTTGAAAATTAAGTCAAATTTAATGCTATTTTGTGAAACGGAAGCCGTGTTTATGATATTAATGTAGTACTTATAGATCATAATTATATGTAATTACCCATTGAATAGTCAGTTATCTTCCAATTTATGACAGATAATTTATGACAAATTATCTCCACTTTTGATCATTTGCACACTTATTAAATATAATTATTATGCTAAATTTGTTACTACTAAAAATACAATTATATTCATAATTATGCAATTTAAAGATTATATGAGAGAGAATAAATGAACATGATAAACTTGTAATATAACCCTTTTAATTGTCTAAAAAAAGAACAAACTGCAGTTATTTTGGTACAATAATTTTTTTAAAATTATAACAAATAATTTGGAATGGATGAAATAATAGATATTTCCATTTAGGAAACTCATAAATCCACAACAAAAAATAATATTTTCACATGAAAACTGTCGCTATACATTTATAGCGACACTTTCATGTAAAAATATAAAAAAATGTTGTGAAAATATTAACTTCCATATAGGAAACTGATATATATATATATATATATATATATATATATATATATATATATATATATATATATGAGTTGTAATTCTATTTCATATATATCAATGAATGATATTGTGAATTTTGTCTTTTTTCTCTCTACCATTCTCACTGCCAATTTCTAGTCTCTGTTTTCTTCTTATCCTCCTCCAACTATCTCTGCCTATTCCTTACATTATCATGATGAATAACCGGATATCAGGTCGCACGTTTTGTTTGACTCTCCTATTAAGTCTCTTTACTCTCTCACAAGGTATTCTTTCTGACTTGTATTTTTTGTTTAGTTTTTTCATGTCTATCCTTCTATATATAAGAAACATATGTCACTTTGATATATTATTTTTATTTTTATATTTTTGTTACTCGTGTTGAATAATTATTCAATTTTTATTATTTTTTAAAAGTTTATATTATTTTAAAATTAAAATAAATTCGTATATTTAAATTTCTAAATTGTGCGATTAACAGTTAAATTTGACTTCTTTTCCATGAGTAGTTCTACGCAGACAATTTTTTTGGATCGGTCCAATTTTTGTTTTTTTTTGTTGCGACTCCTACAAGGTTGTACAGACTGTATAACCCAACCGTATAACTCTGTTTTTTATATGTATCTAAATTATACTTAAAAATATTATATTTTATAAAAATTTACGTTAAAATAAATATTATACATTTTTTAAGAGACAAAAAAAAAAATTTACACCGATCCTATATTCCTGTCGGACAAACCTGTTCGCCAAAACTTATGCTTTTGCATTGTATAGGGGTACAAAATTTTCGTTCTCTCCTATTGCCGGGGCCCAATTTCGCTGGGAATTCTGATTGCGTGGATGCCATTTATTTAAGATATGGGGTACGTGTAAACCCAATCAACTGTGAATGGAATCGTGTACGAGCATATCACCACTGCTACTGCAAGATCTCAGCCGCTAAATCTCATCATGTTCAAAAGGTTGATTAATCAAAAATATTTGTTAAATTTACAACAATTTTTATTATTTTCACAATAAAAGTGTCGCTATAGATGTATAACAAAGGTAAAAATCATCGCTATAGGATTTATAACAACACATTGTTGTGAAAATAATATTTTCTGTTGTGAATTTAGCGAATTAATCTGAGAGCTAAAAAGCAAGTTCTTTTTTTTTTTTTTGGGTAGTAAATGAGGTTTTAGTCGGATGGTTTATATAGGACTAAGAGTATGTGTTTGTTATGTGATTTCTCTTTTATCAACGATTTAGAAATTGTTGATATTATTTTGCAATTCATTGTATTTGTACTCTTATCTCTCTAAAATGAAGGCTTTAAAAAAATAGTTCCTTTTTGTCAACATAAATTGGTATTCAAATAAATTTTATGTATTTGCTCTTTATCAAGGTTCTCATATTCAAATTGTTCATCGAACTGAAAAATATATAGTGGTCAAATCGTTATTGACCTAGTGATGTTATTAATATATAAAAATATATATTATTAGTAATAAATAAAATTTTAAAAAATCTCGTTTTTTATGAACTAAAACCTAATAAAGTTGAGTTACAATATAACTAAAAGTGGTTAATTTTAATATTAAAACTTTTTTGATACAAAAAAAAAATTAAAAATTGGTTCATTGGATCAATTAACCGATTTTACCAGTTGAACCACCGGTTGAATCGATGGTCAATCAATTTTTGACCAAATCAATAAAATTAGACTGAATCGGATCGGAGAGTCAATCGGTTTCAATTTTTACTAGTTGATCCGGCTGGCCGATCTGGATTTAATAGCACTGCTCTTTATTAGAAACGGATCTTAGTGTTTTAAACTCTCTTGTACAATATATATATATATATATATATATATATATATATATATATATATATATATATATATATACGGAGAGGCTCTAAAACGAACCTTAAAGAGCGAACTAAAGACGAACCGTCGTCTTTGGTGTCTATGGCGACGGTTCGACCCGTCGCCAAAGACTACATGGCTATGGCGACGGATCGAACCGTCGCCATAGACACCAAAGACGACGGTTCGTCTTTAGTTCGCTCTTTAAGGTTCGCTTTAGAGACGGATCGTATATATATATATGTTAAGATATGGTACTAATATGGGTCGGGCTTTAGTAATTATCGGTGCACGACCACTATTCGTGGATCCTCACCACACCAAGACCCATCATGGTCCTAGAATCCTGGATCTAAAACTTAAGGCCTAAACACCCTCTTATAGCGTTAATTCTCAACCGCAAAAAATAAAAAAAAAACACTTGTATTGAGTTCGAGCTCGAACACTTCCACAGTGGCATCCCAAAGCCGTTGCTGGTATGATCATATATCACTTATAGATTGTGATATCATTTTAATCAATTGTAGAATTATGTCCCACTAAAAATAAAGTATTCAAATCTCTTAAAATTTTAAAGTGAACAAACGTTATTACAATGATTACACTCAATAACTTTAAAAGAGTTAAAAAAGTATATTGTTTCTCATAAACACAAAAAAGATCTTGAAGGAATTGAATAAATCATTTAAAAAACTTTTTCCTTATTAAAAAATGTATTACCAGATAGTTAATTAATTTAGTTAATTAAGCACATTAATCCCTTTAAAAATATAATTAAATCACAACTCTTAATTTAATTCTTATGAATTTCAATCACAATTGATATAACACTTAATAAACAGAATATACAGGCAGAAAGTAAATGACACAAAATATTTAAATGGTTCGGAGTGTAAAAGACTCCTAATCCACTCTTCTACTCTACAGGTAAGAAATCAACTAAGAATGTATGGGGTCACTAAGATTTATTACAAGTGAATCACAAAGATTCCTTCAAGACACGTAGTCTCGAGAGATGACACTAAGTCAAGGGACACTTGGATGCTGTTTGTTTAGACCTGAATGGGTCTGAATGACCCAAAATCTGAGCGAATCAGTCATTAAGAATGTTTGTTTTGGAGTTTTAAAATCTGAATGGGGCTGAATAGGACTAAGCGATTCTTTTAAAAAAAATTGCTTGAATCATCTGGATAGGTCTGAAGAACGTTTTTTACCCCAAATAGTCATTTCTCATTGTCGTTCCATCTTTTCTTTGTATCGCCGCTCTCGTCTCCGTCTCCATCTCCATCGTTGCTCTCGTCTGCATCTCCTGTTACTTGTAATATATAGTATTATTTAATAATGCATATAAATATAATAATAATAAGTTATGCAAAACAGAAACAATTTGTAAAATGAAAAATATAAATCCTAGTCCTTTGAATTCACAAAGTCTCCTTAAAGCAAACTTATTCCCCCACAGATGCTAAGGGTTAATTGAATAATTGCTTCCCAAGATAAAACAGATTTCAATTTTTAATTAGTAGCATTACAAAATTAAGAATTCATCGAACCAAATTCTATGTTTTTGTACTGAACTTACATGAATATTAATTATGTATGCATGAAGAAAAATTAAAAACACTTACTATTACTGCAATATTATTTGACAGAGTACGGGAAATCTGCAGAAACGGAATTGCAGAAGGGAAGGAACATGATTATCTGCAGAAAAGGGATTGCAAAAGGGAAGGAACGGGACAGAAATTTCAAAAACAAAATGGGACGGGAAAATTTGTTATTTTATTCAAATGCTTTCCCATACCATTTATTTATAGGAAAAATTCGCATGTAACCGTTGTCAAAACGACGTAGTATTGTGATGATAAAAAATATATATCACGAACCCGTCCGTCACGACCACGACCCGACCCGACCTGATCGGACTTTGAAATCAATTTTCTCATTCAATTCAAATCTCATTTCCAACATCTCTATCTCCATCTCCATCTCTATTGATTCTCTACATCACCGCTCCATCGCTTCTCTGACAGGTAACCCTTATCTTTCAAATTGTTATGATTACAATAAACAATAAGCCTTAATTTGATCCTTGTTTCTTCCTAAACTTCCAGATACTTTGATGGAACCATGGCAGCTCCCTTGTCCAATTGACATCTGCTAATATGTTCTATTTGTTGAGCTATGTCTTCAATGTTGGATTTGTTGGGTCTCTAACTTTTAGGTTTATTTTGATAATAACAATAATTAGTAAATAAATTAATTAAAAAGGTATAATCCTCTCCATAGGATTTATATATAATTGTTTTAATTATTTTATTTACTTTGATCAAATATATTTTCTAAATGTTATTGAATTAATATTTTCTTGACCTTGATAAGTTAATTCACAAAATAACATTTCCTAAGGCAAAGATATCTCCTGTATTTTTTTTAAAAGAAAATCTTTTCACAAAAGGGGCGAAATAAGTTTTAAATTGCATATATAATATATATATGTCCGAATAATGTATGTATATAATTATATATGTGCATTATAACCTTTGACCATGTGTTTACTTAAATTAAAAAAAAGGGACTAACAAATTGGGACAAGGATTTCGTGTGTGCTGAAGTATTGAGTTTTTATTATTAAAAGCTTTTTGACCAAAATTTTAAAAGTTTGAAAATTAAACAAAACCTTGTGCCTTGACCGAATTAAACTCTCTCCCTCTCTCCCTTTGAAAGGCAAAATTTTTAATGGACTGAAAATTGCAAATGCTGCCATGTGATTAATGAAGAAATGTAAAGGCTTAAAAGCCTTTTACCTCTTGACCGTAGGCTAGCATTTGAGGATTAAAAAAAAACAATATGCTTATTTAAATATTTAAAGCTTACAATCAGGCAAGTATTACTCTACTTGAGAAAATCAAACTGTCTCGTTCGAATGTGTATGAGGGAAAGTAAATATGTTGGCCATTAAAGTTTTTGACCATGTACTTGGAAAATGTTGGCAACTTATTTACATGGGCTAAAACATTTAAATATATATATATATATATATATATATATATATATATATATATAGGGTCCGGTTCCTGTAAGGGCTTTCTTATTTTCTTAAAATACGGACTTTTTTTTGTTTTTTTTTTAAAAATAACTAAAAAAAAAGTTTAATATTTTATGGAACTGAAATTTTTTCATAATACAGTATTTTGGATGTAATTTAGATACGCATAACAAAAAATATATGTACAGTCTGTGCAGACTGTACATACATTTTTTGGTATAGGTATCCAAATCACGCCCAAAGCATTGTATTATAGAAAAATTTCAGTTCCATAAAATATTAAACTTTTTTTTAGTTATTTTAAAAAAAAGTAAAAAAAAAAAGCAAAAAAAGAATTCACATTTTAAGAAAGTAAGGGAGCCCTCACCTGATCGGTTCTATATATATATATATATATATATATATATATATATATATATATATATATATGCACGACAAAACTATGTTTTTCACCACTAAACTTGGCACGTTTTACTTAATACATCATTGAACTTTTAATTTTTTGAATTACATCACTGAACTAATTATTATTTTACAATTAAGCCATTCCGTTAAAAAATATTGACAGACGTTAAATAATTGCTGACATGGCGCTGACTTGACAAAAAAATAAAAAAAAATGCTGACGTGGTAAAAAAAACATAATTCTTTTCAAAATACAGATTTTTTTTAAAAAAACGTAACTTTTTAAAAAAAACATAATTCTTTTCAAAATACAGATTTTTATAAAAAAAAACAGATTTTTAAAAAACATAATTTTTTTTAAAAAGTAGATTTTTTTAAAAAAACATAAAAATTTTTAAAAATGTAATTTTTTTAAACAACGTACTTTTTTATAAAAAACATATTTTTTTTTAAAAAAACGGAACTTTAAAAAAAAACATTTTTTTTAAAAACAGTTTTTTTTCTTCAAAAAATAGTTTTTTTTTCAAAACGTATTTTTTTTTAAAATACGTAAATTTATTAAAAAACGTCATTTTTTTCAAAAAACAGATTTTTTTAAAAACCATAAATTTTTTAAAAAGCATACTTTTAACATAAAATTTTAAAATCCGTTTTTTTAAAATATTATGTTTTAAAAAAATCTGTTTTTAAAAAAAAAAATCTGTTTTTTAAAAAAAAATTATGTTTTTTTTAAAAAGTTCTGTTTTTAAAAAAAAATTATGTTTTAAAAAAAAATACATTTTTTAAAAAATTATGTTTTTAAAAAAAGCTGTTTTTTTTTATCAAGTTGATATTAAATTTGCTTTATTTTGTTATATGAATTTGATGCACAATTCATTTTAAAATTTAATATAATTCCTTTTAGAAAGCACAATTCATAATTTTTTTCAAAAATCAGATTTTTTTTAAAAAACAGATTTTTAAAAAGCATAAATTTTTTTAAAGAACACAATTTTTTAAAAAAACATAAATTTTTTTAAATTTTTTTTAAAAAAATAGTTTTTTAAAAAAAAACGGATTTTAAATGTACTTTTTTAAAAAAAACAGATTTTTTAAATTTATGAAAAAGTTATGCTTTTTTTAAAAAATTATATTTTTTAAAAAAAATCTGTTTTTTGAAAAAAATGACGTTTTTTTAATAAATTTACGTATTTTTAAAAAATTACGTTTTGAAAAAAATTCTATTTTTTGTAAAAAAAGCTGTTTAAAAAAAAAATTTGTTTTTTTCAAAAAGTTCTGTGTTTTTTAAAAAATTATGTTTTTTTTAAAAAAATACGTTGTTTAAAAAAATTACGTTTTTAAAATTTTTTATGTTTTTCTTAAAAAATCTATTTTTTAAAAAAAATTATGTTTTTTAAAATCTGCTTTTTTAAAAATAAATCTGTTTTTTTAAAAGAATTATATTTTTTTTAAAAAGTTCCGTCTTTTAAAAAAAAATATTTTTTTTAAAAAAAATTATATTTATTAAAAAAATCGGGTTTTTATTAAAAATTATATTTTTTAAAAAAATCTGTTTTATTTTATTATGTTTTTGTTATTTTTAAAACTTTAAAATGAGTATTATGTTTTTTTTGCCACGTCAGCATTTTTTTTATTTTTTTGCCAAGTCAGCGCCATGTCAGCAATTATTTAACGTCTGTCAGTATTTTTTAACGGAATGACTTAATTGTAAAATAATAATTAGTTCAGTGATGTAATTCAAAAAATTAAAAGTTCAATGATGTATTAAGTAAAACGTGCCAAGTTTAGTGGTAAAAACATAGTTTTGTTATATATATATATATATATATATATATATATATATATATACACGTGTGCTTCCTCTACAGCTCGATCCGGGTGAGTCTTATCTAATCCAAGCCTCTCATTTTTGAATCAACAAATTCGAGCCATTCAATTCAAAATGAATTTTCAAAATTGCCATTTTGCCTTTAACTTCAAAAATCTGTAAATAGAAAGTGTTTTCTTTCATTTCATTTTGCTAATTCACTTACAAACAAAAGCTCACTCTTTGCCTACATATTTTCTCTCTAAAAAGATTTATCTCTTCTACATAAAGTTCTGATATTTTTAGAAGAGAAAAATTGGTTAAAGTATGAGATAAGTCATTGAATTAATTTATTTATACTATCTCATATTTATTTATATTTATAGATATACAAATATAAATTGTTATGCGCGCACGCGCGCGCGCACACACACACACACACACACACACACACACACACACACACACACACATATATATATATATATATATATATATATATATATATATATATATCCATATTTCATCTATTCATATCAATAAAAAGGACAATTTAGATACCGATATTCGTAGGTGTTCTTTAAACAAGAATATCATTCGACCGGTACTTGAAGTTCGAGTGACTCTTTATTGATATACTTTATTTATATAAATATCGTAAAGTAGATTAGCTTTAGATACCGATATTCCGAGGTATTCCATAAACAAGAATATCATTTGACCGGTGCTTGAAGTTCTAAGTGATCTATCAGAAATATTTATACAAATATTAACAGTGAAACTTTAAATTCGTTCAGTTTTAGATACCGATATTCGGAAGTATTCTTTGAACGAGAATATCATTCGACC
Organism: Panax notoginseng; assembly: GCA_016801055.1. Lineage (NCBI taxonomy): Eukaryota > Viridiplantae > Streptophyta > Magnoliopsida > Apiales > Araliaceae > Panax > Panax notoginseng. Next base: position 172,248,917 of record CM029019.1, read on the forward strand.
GGTGGATGAAGTTGTAAGTGGCCTTTTTTTAATATTCACAAGATAGATAAAATATATTATTATATATATTTTCGAGTTTAACAAATTTATTTGTTATATCAAGTATTACTTAAATTGTTTAATTCGTTATACTTGATATCTATCATTGCAAATATTTGAACAACTATTTGTTTATCCATAAAATACTTGTTGCATAATATAAAAGTTACTTAAACATTTATATCATAACAGTCTGTAAATTTATCTACTTAACAAGAAATATAATTATAAAAGTTATATCTGAAATTAAAGATAAATTTGTTTTTCATAGAAACACATTCTTTATTATATAAAGAAAATTAAATCTTTATAAATCAGAACATAAGTACTATTTCTGCTTATACGGAATCACATTTAAATTGAGCTTAAATTTATATACTTGCTTATTCAAGAAGCACTTTTCACAAAAAATATAAAAGTTATTTAAACTTTTATAACAGTGCATAAAATTAAACATTTGCTTACATAGAAGCATTATTTGATCTAAACATAAATTATTATCTGCTTACAAAGAAGCATATTTTCTCAAGTATAAAAGTTTTTGAACTTTTATAAATATATTTGCTCTTTAACAAGACAACTAATTCTACTATCTGGTTTCTTAGTCCCTCAAACTCACCTCGAGAAATAGGAGTAAATTCAGGTTGGGCATTTGCAGCCATCTAATTCAGAATATGATTAACAACGGTGACCTGCGAATAATAAAATAGTGGTAATATCTTGCCTAAAGAAGAGGAGATATTTCCCCTTGAAACACAGAGATGGAGGGAAGTTATAGCAGTCATATCCTATGAAGGAGACTTGTCTACGACACTTCTAGTAATTCAAGGAAAAGGGGATCAAGATGGAAAGAATCCTATGCAAATGGTTGCGCCCGAGCCTCTGATGTTGCCATTCAGGACGCAGTATCCTGTAATCAGCTTGAAAAGAGTCCCATGGAACTATGGGAAATATGGGGGATTAACATCCAACCACAATACTGTTATATCAAAAGAAAACCTGTTGTATCAGTAAGACCCCAACTTTTTATGAATAAAGATTTAATTTTTTCTAAATATTATTTTGAATAATAAGGTGTGGATTTGATATATAGTTGTGGGTAATATTTATAAATTTTGCAAAGTAAGCAAGTTATCATAAAATATTCGTTTGGTCGGGGAATATTCATTTTATCAGGGAATATTCGTATGACGGCACAATTATTGGTGGACCCCATAACGGAATGACTGTCGGATATAGAAAGCGACAGAAATAACCCTTTTATAAAAATAACGACAAAACTTTTACCGTTAAACTATTAAAATACCCGGTGATAAAAGTACAATAATACGCGTGGTTGCACAGTAGCACACGGTATTGCACAATATCTCTGATTATTGATGCTTACGTAAGAAGTCACTCAGTTTTATTTAATTATTGCAACAGTAGTTGCTGCATATTATCTCATATTATTGATTCAATTATTGTCACAGTATGATCCCCACAATATTTTATATTATTAAAATAATAATTGAGACGACACCGCTATTCATATTATTATTTGTATTATTGACAATGTCTAGAAAGTTCTATCAAGGAAAGGGGTTAGGTCATCTAATTGCGCGCCAATAAGGAGAAGTCCTTATCGGAAAACTCCCTCTTTCCTGGGAATGATTTGGTTGTTAATATTGTGAGTTATAATATTAATGATGAATAAATATTGAAAGATTAAAAATGTGTTTAGTTAATTGATTTGTTATAAATAGACGGGGTTTTTATGAAGTATTTATTGTAAGTTTGGCTAATTACACGGACCCCCACTTACTCATTTTTCAAAATCACCGGTAGAAAGTTATCTCAGTTTTTATTTTATTATTATTATAATAGTAATAAAATAGAAAACTTTTTATATAAAACAGAATACTTTTTATATTATATATAAAGTTATTCGTTTTATTATATTACAAATAGAATATATTATATTTTATATAAAGTTTTCGTTTTATTAGAATATTTTATTGCATAATGCTACATAGTAAAATCAAAATTTTTCGCCGAATTTTACCCGTGATTTTTTCTTATTGTGCTTCCGTGATTATTCTCAAATAGTTCCTTGCCATTCTCCTATAAATAGGATGCTTAGTTTAGAAATGAAAATCACACCAGAATCAGAGTATTCTTCTTCTATAATATTGAGCGTATTTTTTTGAGATTAAAGAAACTTTGAGTGTAGCGAATAATGCAAGTTTTCTTCAAGAATATCCCCGCTATACCAGTCAGAATTACTCTCATTTTAAGGTAATGGATATTATTTTTGTTCAATATTCGTAATAAATAATATTTTTCTTCCATACTCTGTAGTATGTAAGTAATATTATTTCGTTTCATATTCCTAATTTTACACTTATTTTGATAAGTATTACTTCTGTACTCATTGAAATTAGTAGAATATCCTTGAATTTTGCGCTTCATCTAGTATCGTTTCACGAAAATATTTTTCTGAGCTTTCTTATTAAATTTTAATCTTTTCATGTCGGAGTACTATTCATACATACAACATTATTCATACATACGGTACTATTCACGGGGTACTATTCACGAAGTGCTATTCACGGGATACTATTCACGATAAAGAAATTGATTTCTTTTCTGTCCAAATTATTTTTGATACATGAATATCATTCTTGAATTTTACTCCACAAACTAGTTATCATGTTGACAATTTGAACATTCTTAAACTCTGGATAAATTGAATTATAAATCTTTAATATTTATCCTTAATCTCACTTGATTAATTTCTTATATCATTGTCATCATCCTCATGCTTATATTGTGATGAAAGTCATCTTTGGCCCGTAGTGCATAGATGGACTGTTGATGGGTATGATTATGACCAGGAATTATGTATCGGTATAATCATGACCTGTAATGTTATAAATGATGTGGTAAAAGTCATCATTGGCCCGTAGTTCATTGATGGACAGTTGTTTGGCATGCCTATGACCACTGGTGATAATAACGAATATCCTTGGCCCGTAGTGCATGGATAATTCGGTGATGTGGATTATTTATTGAGATGTGTTACAGAGATAAACTATTGATGATGAACTTTTAAATCATAGAAGATAGTAGACATCATGCTCTACTTGACTCTTCTAATGGATTGCTTGTTCGGCTGCAATTAAACTTGTTCTCTATTGTATTCTATCAGTTTTTATACTGTTGAAGACTAAGGATAATTTATTCTACATTATCTTAGTCATAATATTCTTTACTGGGCTAGTTGAGCTCACCCTTTTCTTTCATTATTCTCTTCAGGAAATGAGAATATAACTGGGACTAGTCGGGGAATGGAGTGACGGTCCAAGATGGTTGATATAGTAGTTCTCACTATTCTATAAAATAGTGTAAAAATAATTGTAATAAGGACTTTATTTGAGTTTGGATATTGTCTATGAGACAATATTTGTATTGAAACTCAGTTATTGTGTTGTCGTATTTTACACGATAGTTGTATAAATTAAGTTTGTATTTAAATTATGTATCATGTATTTGACGACTCAGAATGAGTTGTGTATACCTATTTTGGGGGCGTCACAGTTAGTATAAAAGCTTAGGGATATGATCCATGACGGATATCTGAGGCTAGAACTAGGAGGGGAGAGACGAATAAATCCTTCTCTAGTGTGTCCTACCTAAGCTTATTTGTTATTTAATTGTTTAGTTAGAATATAGGGATAATATGTGGCATGTCAATTAAACCTTGTTTTATGGCAGTATTTGAAAAAGACATGAAAATTTTGAGATAAGCAATGGATCACATGAGACCATTGAGTCACCGCCAATTAATAAACAGGATAATGTGCATCAGGAAGGCAATAATCCTTATGTAAACAACAACACCGACCAAATGATGAACGATGAGATGTTCAGAAGCTTTTTACAATTCATGCAACACCAAACGAGAGAGATTCCTGTTCAAAATACAGGTGGAATCAATGGTAACTCACGGCTGGTCATCGCTAAGCAATTCAAGGAGCTGGGACCACAAGAGTTTTTGGAAAAGCCAGAGCCACTTAAGGTAGAGACGTGGATTAAGCTGATCACCAAGATATTTGATGTCTTGGGATGCTCCGAGGAGCAAAAGGTTCCTTTTTCTACATTCATGTTGCGAGGAGAGGCATATTACTGGTGGAAATCTATAAATTGTACTCATCTTTCCGCACTGAAGATGTATTGGGAGAAGGTCCAAGAATTGTTCAACGACAAGTACTTTTCGAAGAGTATTCGTCACATGAAGGAGGTAGAATTTATCAAGCTGGAACAAAATAATATGACCGTATCGCAATACAAGGCTAAGTTTGCGGAGTTATCCCGGTTTGCATCCCATTTTATAGATAATGAGGAGCGTATGACGCAAATTTTTCTGCGAGGCTTGATGCCCGAAATTCGTTAATACCTTATTTCTCACAAAATTTGTTTATAGTCAGATGTTGTGAATAGAGCTCAGTTATTGGAGTGCGATAATGAGTCAGCTCAACCAAAAGATAGCAGCCGACAAAATGATAATAGTCATACCAGTGGTAGCAGTCATCGAAGCGGTGACAACAAATATGGAGAAAATTATCATGCCAGAAATGGTAACCACTTCGGTGGTAATCCTGGCTAAGATAATAGAAAAACTGAGTCAAGTGTAAATTTTAAAAAGACGAGATTCAACAATGATGGAAAGACAGCAGCACCAACACCCGTTTTTAAGGAAGGAGAACGACTACCGATCGTATGCTACAGATGCGGAGAGGAGGGACACATCAGTCCAAACTGTATGCAACAACCCAAAGTGTGTTTTAATTGCGGAAGAGAAGGTTACCTAGCTCGATTTTGTCGTGTAGTGAAGTCAAGTCCAGCTGGGATGGTGACACCAAAGGCTGTCCCAGACAAGTCAAAGCCGGTAATTTAAGTGAGAGCGTTTATCATGACCTCCTAAAAAGTGAGGAACCCGAACGAGGTTATCACGGGTAAGCTAATCATAAACTCTTGCAAAGTCTATACCTTATTTGATACCGGTTCTACCCATGCTTTTATTTTACCTACTTGCGCTCAATGTTTCAGAGAAATTAAACTTTGACTTATCTGTTGAAACTCCATTAGGAGAAACCTTCATTACATCCACTATTTATAAATCTTGTTTGATTTAAATCAACACTTTCACATTACCTGTTGGTCTCATCTCTTTGAAAATACTTACATTTGATGTGATTTTAGGAATTGATTGGTTAACTAGTCATCATGCTAAAATTGATTATTTTCATAAGGTTGTCAGCTTTCATATTCCTAACCAACCTATTATGCGAATTCACGCAACCAAACCACTAAAGTCAATCATTGTCATATCAAGCCATAAAGCCATTCGTTTATTGAAAAATGGATGACAAGCTTTCTTAGCCCATGTCACGGATTTAAACAAAAATACGTCAGATTTGAATGATATTTCTATTGTTAATAAATTTCTTGACGTATTCCCCGAAGAACTTCCTGGCCTACCCCCAGAGCGTGAAATCGAATTTTATATTGACCTTGAACCCGGTACAAAACCTATTTCTAAAACCCCATATCAAATGGCTCCTATTGAACTTCAGGAGTTAAAAATCCAATTGCAGGAACTGTTAGACATCGGTTTCATTCGTCCTAGTACGTCTCCTTGGGGTGCTCCTGTTCTATTCGTAAAGAAGAAAGATGGGAGTATGCGACTTTGTATTGATTATCTAGAATTGAATCAGGTCACCATAAAAAATAAGTACCCGTTACGTCGCATTGATGACCTGTTTAACCAGTTGCAAGGTGCTAAATTCTTTTTAAAGATCAATCTTCGTTCCGGATATCATCAGCTAAAGATTAAAACTGATGACATTCCAAAGATTGCTTTTAAAACTCGGTACGAGCATTACGAATTACTAGTCATGTCTTTTGGATTGACTAATGCTCCTGCTGCCTTCATGGATATGATGAACCGAGTATTCAAAGAATATTTAGATCATTTTGTGGCTGTCTTTATTGATGACATCCTTATATACTCCAAAAGCTGTGAAGATCATGAGAAACACTTGAGGTTGATACTCCAAAAGCTTTATGAAAATAAGCTATACACCAAGTTGAAGAAATGCGAGTTATGGCTTGAGGAAGTAGCATTTCTTGGGCACTTGATATCGAATTATGGAATATTAGTTGACCTAGCAAAGATTGAAACAATACAAACCTGGGAGCAACCTAAGTCAGTAACCGAAGTACGTAGCTTTCTGGGCTTAGCTGGTTATTATCGGAGATTTGTGGAAGAATTTTCTCAAATCGCTACTCCATTAACTCAGCTGACTCGAAAAGATACAAAATTCAGTTAGAGCGAGGAATGTGAGAAAAGTTTTTAAAAACTCAAGAGGAGACTCATTTCAGCACCTGTTCTGACAATAACATTTGGTTCGGAGGGATTTGTCATCTACAGTGATGCTTCAGGCAAAGGTTTAGGATGTGTTATCATGCAACATGGGAAAGTCATAGCCTATGCCTCACGATAACTCAAAGAATATGAGAGAAATTATCCTACTCATGATCTAGAGTTAGCAGCAGTCGTTTTTGCGCTAAAGATCTGGAGACATTACCTGTACGGGGAGAAAGTAGAGATCTATACAGATCATAAAAGCCTCAAATATTTCTTCACCCAAAAGGAACTTAACATACGGCAACGATGTTGGCTCGAGCTGTTAAAAGATTATGATCATACCATTCAATACCATCCTAAAAAAGCGAACGTGGTAGCTAAAACGTTGAGTAGAAGATCATATGCGGGTACGAGTGCGATATTGTCAACGTAAAGCCCCATTTTGTATGACTTAAAAAGAATGGAGATAGAGTTAAAGACTTTAGGGACCCACGTGATGATGTCAAATATACAAGTAGAATCGACTTTAATCGATAAAGTTAAAGCTGCTCAAGCTACAGATCCGGAGCTGATGCGTATGAAGAAGAAAGTGCAAGAAGGTGCTATTCCAGAAGCAAGAATCGACGAAGAAAGAATACTTCGAGTCAACTCCAGACTTTGTGTTCCTAACACCTCTGTTTTGAAGTATAAAATTATGATGGAGGCACACAACACACTGTTTGTAATCCATCTTGGAAGTACCAAAATGTATCGTGATCTTCGACATACATTATGGTGGAGCAATATGAAGAGAGAGATAGCGGATTTTATCTCAAGGTGTTTAACTTGTCAACGTGTCAAGGCGGAGCATCAAGTACCAAAAGGTCTATTGGAACCACTTGAAATTCCTGAATGGAAGTGGGAGCACATTAACATGGATTTCGTTACTGGTCTTCCCAAGGTTTCTCAAAACATAGATGCAATTTGGGTTATTATCGATAGATTAACCAAGTCTGCTCATTTCTTACCTATACGAGAAACTTATTGACTTGAACGTGTTGCTTGTATATACATAAATGAGATTGTAAGACTGCATGGTATGCCACTATCCATAATTTCTGATCGAGACCCAAGATTCACTTCACGATTTTGGGTTAGTTTGCAGAAAGCTATGGGCACAAATTTACGATTCAGTTTTGCATATCATCCTCAGATGGACGGGCAGTCGGATAGGACTATTCAAACTCTTGAAGATTTATTAAGACTTTGTGTCCTAGACTTCAAAGGAAGTTGGGATAATTTCTTACCATTAGTGGAATTCTCCTACAACAACAGTTATCAAACAAGTATAGGCATGGCTCCATTCGAGGTGTTGTATGGACAAAAGTGTCGTTCTCCAGTATGGTGGGATGAGGTGGGCGAAGTAACATTGTTGGGACCATAATTGGTACGCATGACAACAGAAAAGATTTAAATGATCAGGCAACGTATACAAACCTCATAAGATTGACAAAAGAGCTATGCTGATCTTCATCGAAGAGACGTGAAATTTAATGTTGGAGATCATGTATTATTACGTGTTGCTCCATGGAAAGGATTTACGAGATTTGGAAAGAGAGTAAAGCTCAATCCTCGATTCATTGGTCCATTTGAAATCCTCGATCGAGTAGGAACTGTGGCCTATAGACTCGCCTTACTGCCAAGTATGTCTCGTGTTCATAACATTTTTTCATATATCTATGTTACGTAAATATGTGAAAGACCCAAACCACATTATTAAATTAGAACGAGATGTGATAACAGAAGATTTAGCGTATGAGGAGATACCTGTTAAGAACTTGGATAAGAAAAAATATATTCTACACTCAAAGGTTATACCTTAAGTTAAAGTTTTATGGAGAAACCACGATATTGAGGAAATGACCTAGGAGTTAGAATCTGAAATGAAAATAATGTATCCTCACCTCTTCGACATACCAGGTACGTACACTAATTTCGAGAATGAAATTTCATAAGAAGGAGAGGTTGTAAGACCTCAACCTTTTATGAATAAAGATTTAATGTTCTCTAAATATTATTTTGAATAATAAGGTGTGGATTTGATATATAGTTATTGGTAATATTTATAAATTTTGCAAAGTAAGCAAATTATCATAAAATATTCGTTTGGTCGGGGAATATTCGTTTTATCAGAGAATATTCATACGACGACACAATCATTGGTGGACTCCACAACGGAATGATTGTCGGATATAAAAAGCGACAGAAATAACCCTTTTATAAAAATAACGGCAAAACTTTTACCGTTAAACTATTTAAATACCCGGTGATAAAAGTACAGTAATACGCGTGGTTGCATAGTAGCACACGGTATTACACAATATCTTATTGATGCTTATATAAGAAGTCACTTAGTTTTATTTAATTATTACAACAATAGTTGCTGCATAGTATCTCATATTATTGTTTCAATTATTATCACAATATTATCTGCATAATATTTTAAATTATTAAATCAATAATTAAGACGACACTGTTATTCATACTATTATTTACATTATTAACAATGTCTAGAAAGTTCTGTCGAGAAAAGGGGTTAGGTCATCTAATTGCGCGTCAATAAGAAAAAGTCCTTATCGGAAAGCTCCCTCTTTTCTGGGAATGATCTAGTTGTTAATATTGTGAGTTATAGTATTAATGATGAATAAATGTTGAAAGATTAAAAATGTGTTTAGTCAAGTGATTTGTTATAAATAGAGGGGTTTTTTTATGAAGTATTTGTTATAAGATTGACTTATTACATGGACCCCCACTTACTCATTTTTCAAAATCACCGGTAGAAAGTTATCTCAGTTTTTGTTTTATTATTATTATAATAGTAATAAAATAAATTTTTTTTATATAAAACAGAATACTTTTTATATTATATATAAAGTTATTCATTTTATTAGATTATAAATAGAATATATTATATTTTATATAAAGTTTTCGTTTTATCAGAATATTTTATTGGATAGTACTGCATAGTAAAATTAAAATTTTTCGTCGAATTTCGCCTGTGAAGTCGCCCGTGATTTTTCCTTACTGTGCGTCCGTGATTATTCTTAAATAGTTCCCTGTCATTCTGATGAGTGGGATTTATACCCGCGAATCGGATATTTTATGACTTAAATAGTTGTCTGTTCTCGTAGATGTTATATGTTTTTATATGATTATAGTGTTAGTGTGCTTAATCGAAGTATTGCAGGGCTTATCAGGTGTTTTCTAGTATTCAAGGGCAAAACGGTCATATTTCTCATACTCACGCCGCGACGCCAATGCCAAGCCTATTGGCCGCGCCGCAGCGCCACCTCCTGGTCCAGCCTAACGTCACCATGGCGCCACAGCGCCATTCACCCTATATGGACTCGCGCTGCAGCGCGAGCTCCGATTTCTTTCTTGCACACGTGGTGCCGCAGCGCCACCCTTAAGTCTATTGGCCGTGCCGCAGCGCGACCTCCGGTGCCCAGGCAGACTCGACTTGTTTTTGACCTAGCAAAAGAAGGAAGGCATATATAATACAGGAGGAGCTTTAAAGACCAGGGGATATGATAACCTATATCATATGAGACCTTAGATTAAAATAGCTTAGCTTAGATAGTTTTCTTCTGTATTTCTCTTTCTTAGATTATCTCTGTAAATATAGATTAGGTAGATTAGGGAGAAGTCTGGCATATCTTTGGAGCAACAAGAGCAGTGAGCGACACGGATTGGAAAGCTTGATTTGAGCATAATAAGTGGAGATTGAAGGGCTTTGACAGAGTTTCCTCTTATCCATTTGTCTTCTCTGATTTTGTAATCAATAAATGTTGTCTTTATTGCTACTTGTATTTGGTTTAATAGCTATAAACTAAATATTTGCTCTAAGGTTATAATGGAACCCCCTTTGTTATTTAAATTGACTGTCTTTATCTCTTTGGTTGGCACCATATGATTTGGTTTAATATATTTGTGCTTAATGATTCTCGCTAAGACATTAGTGATGATTTTGGTAGTCTGCATGATATCGACAGAAGGATTATAGATTTACACCTAAATATATTAGCATATGATTGTAGGTTTTGACTGCATAAGTTGTGCATAGAATAGACATATCTCTGTGCGCCACGTGTGACCTAATTGAGAACTTATACTTAAATCCTTGTTATGATTAATTTGCATAGATATATGTAGGATTGAATCTAGCTTGGACGTTCTTTTCTGTTCTATTCCCTCGGGTGGATCTAGAGAGGATATGTTTGTTCATACCTCGACAGAGGTGCATAAGCACCTGTGTGTTCTCGGTCGATAAATTGTTATGACCATTAAGACCAAAGAGAGAAGGGTAGCTAGTTTGATGAAACATAGCACGCCAGGTGTTCGACAGAATATCTATGTGGGGTGAAGTTGTGACTTTAGCTTGTAATTCCTTATATTACCATTCGTTATCCATTTACTTTCTTTATTAATTAGTTTTAAATAGATTAATCACACTTCCATTACTGCTGTTCGAATAAGACTTTAGCGATTCAAAGTCGGTACTTGGTAAAAATTAGTCATAGTTCCTCGTGGGTACGACACACTTCTTATCACTGTATTACTTGTTAGACTGCGTATATTTGCGCGTGTTTAGTGATCGGTTTTCCGACCAACAAGTTTTTGGCGTCGTTGCCGGGGGACTATTTTTCTAATACTGTCCAATATTGATTTCCATCAATTTAGTCTTACTTTGAACGTACATATATATATATATATATATATATATATATATATATATTTCTTTTGTTTGTTTGATCTTCCTTTCTTTTTGTTTTTAAGTTTACAGATTATGGACGATCAATGTTATCAATGGCCTTATGAGAGGACGATGCAACCAAGCGCGAAAGAAGGACTCGAGAAATTGCAAGTTCAAATTGCTAATGCCTTGAGGTTTTCTGACAATCTTGAATGTCAGTCCACTCAGAATGCCTACTGTCAGGAACGAGCTGACTTTGAACCGATTCCCTACCATCCAAACTATCAGGGTTATCCAAACTCATGGGACTACAGTCAAGAGCAATATCATGATCAGAATCATGCCTCTCTGTTTGACTATCAGTCTCCGCCGTAATATGAATTGACGTCTCGACCCAATGACAGCTTTTCTGAGTACTCAGCACAAGAGGAAGAGAACAGGATTAAAGAGCTTCTCACCAACTTTATTGAGAGAAATGAGGTTCGGATGGCAAGCCAAGAAACCGCAGTGCAAAGCCTCGAAAGTCAATTGGGGCAAATCATCAATGCCATCACAAATCCACCGCAATGCATTCTACCGGTCATAATTGATCTCGACGATGAAGAAGTAGAGCAATGCTCGGGGGATACGCAAGGAGTAGGCACTGAGGCTCACAAAGTTGTTGAGGGAGATGCCATGGTGCAAATTATCCAACCGGTGGAGCCTGAAGTTGGAGAAAAGAGGATAAACAGTGGTTGTATCGTGATGACTGATCAACAACCAGAAACCACTTTCATGACTGTGGAAACCCTAGAGGGCCATATAGAGCACAAGGAACGCTTTCAATTTAATGAAATAGGTGAATTAGTGGATAATTCCAATGGTGAGAGATTCTTTCTGCCGATGGATGACTGGATGGATGAAGGAAACGAGGATGATCCATCAACCGTGTCTGCCAAAAATCTAAAGGAATTGATGAATAGGCGGCATGAAATGGTCATTTTCACTTATGAGCCGGATTGAACGGCGTCGGTATGGTCAAGCCGATGACTTTAAAACAAGCGCTTGGTGGGGAGGCACCCCCATCTCGGTAAAATTTTTATCTGTTTTCCTTTACTTATATCTAGTTTACTCTATGTTTTTCCTTAAACATGTTTTTATGGCTATCATATAGTTATTGTAGGTAGCAGTCCGTAGTTAGTTATTATATTGTTTATAATAATATATATTTGCTTTGAAGTATTTTGTGTTATACTTGGCTTGACATGTGCAGAAAATAGGCAAAAAAAACTTGTGACTTGCTCCTCGCGCCGTGGCGCTAACTAGTGAACTGAAACCCGTGCCGCAGCGCCGGGTCCAAAAGTTTGACTTCTCACCTTCGCGCCGCAGCACCAATACTCATGTCGTAACACCAGTGCTTAATGTCCAAACCTCTCTCCTTCACGCCGCAGAGCCAAGGAATACTATTACTCTCGCGCCGCAGCGCCAGGACCGAGCCTTGCCCACTATTAGTTCACGTCGCGGTGCCAAGTACTGAAGGCTATCTCGCGCCGTGGCGCCGGCAGCGAGATTTGGTTTTTAAAAACTAATTTTGGCCTGCAGTTTATGCCATTCCTCTCCTCTTTCTCGAACCGACTCGGCAACACACAAGCACCCAAGTACCCCAAAATCCCACATAAGCACCAAAATTGCCTTATTTCTTCTACACACCTAGTATTCGTCCATAAATCTCACAAGTGAATAATTCAGACAACCTTCCTACAAGAGCCCAAGCCAGTGCACGAAGCAAAGAAAGAGGGGATCAAACTAGGGTTTCTCACTTAAGGTAATTGGGGATATTTGTCAATTCTGTTTTGATTTCAAATAGTGGGATTGTGTTGTTCTTCTTGCTGTGTTTTGGTGTGATTTTCGCTAAAGGAAATCTGGGGGAAAGTATTTTCAAACTAAGGCTGTCCAAGTTGGTTTTGAAGAACGCACACAAGTTGTTCGATAAATTGTCTGAACCAAAAAGTTTACTAATTTGGGCTGTTTTGGCATTGGACTTTCATTGGGGATTATCTGAACTAAGTTTGGGGGAGTGTGGGCTTCAGTTTTCTACTTCTGTGTATACCAACTACTAAAATTTTTGAAATGGCACAAAAGAGGCAACGCCTTAGCATGGGAGGTTCGTCATCCGTGGCACCACCAACGGCTTGGGACAACACCAAGTTTATCAATGAGGATGCATGGAAAAGGTACAAAACCTCCTTTGCCGCTCGAAATTTGATTCCTGAGTGGGGTTTGAGGCCGGATAAAAAAAATGGCGAGTTGTTGGCCATGATTTCTGGGCGCCAGTGGAACCATTTCACAAAACCACCCAGGTCAACCAGTGTATCTGTGGTTCGGGAGTTTTATGCGATTGCCATTACCGAAGGTGATACTGTTGTCCAAGTTAGGGGGAAATCAGTGGCGTTTGGAAGTCAAGCCATCAATACACTTTTTGCCACGCCAAACTACGCGGGCAAGGATTATATGGAGCCTGGACTCCGCAGCTATGACCTTGAGGATATCATCAGGAGGATCTGTAGGCCCAGAACCACATGGAAGAAGAATGATTATACGGGTGAGAAGACCAGTTTCCCGACTTCAGCGCTCAGTTGCTATGGGAAGGCATGGTTCAACTTTATATGCGCTAATATGATTCCTACCCGACACTTGAGCGATGTGACCAAAGATAGGGCGATTCTGTTATTCGCCATTGTCACGGGTCTGCATGTGGATATTGGAGTTCTTATTTATGAGTTAATTCTAAAGGCAATCAAGAGTATCGTCGCTTCGGGACTTCCACATCCATCCTTGATCACTCGATTGTGCAAGCAGACAGGTATTTAGTGGGGACCAGAGGAGATAGCCTTGCCTCCCATGGCTGTCATCGATCATCAGACGATCTCACGCTTCACTATGTGGGATGTGGCAGAGTCTCATGTCAGAGGCGAAGGCTATGGGCCACCTACAGTGCCACCACCTACAGCAGAGCCAGAGCAGGCACAGCCTTCAGACGTCGACCCAGCTGTACAGGGACTACTGACTAACATCATGGCATCCTTAACCCTGCTGCATCAGAAACATGACGCTGAGGCATAGAGGCAACGGAGGCACATCGCAGCTATGACACAGAGGGAGGACATTGCGATGCAGTACCAGGCTGAGCTGGTAAACACTATGTTGAGCATCTACACCGACTATTGTGGCGAGAACGCTGAGTTCACGCCATATCAGTTCCCAGAGCCTCCTGTTTTCCCACCATACCCTCCACCATCACCGCCCACCGAAGCTGATGAGGACGAGACTGCTGCTGAGTGAGCAAACTTCAGGGAAGCCCTCTTGTATACGATTACTGTGACGCCCCCAAAATAGGTATACATCACCTATTCTGAGTTGCCAAAAATATGGTACAAAATTCAAATACAACTTAATTATACAACCGTCGTGTAAAATACGACAAAACATAAGCTGTGAGTTTAAATACAACACTTTCTTCTAAACAGGATTCAAACTCAAAATAAGTCGTCAATACATTTATTTTCACACTATTTCATAGAATAGTGAGGACTACTAATGCTATCATCTGAACCGTCACTCCGTTCCCCGACTAGTCCCCACTACGTTCTCATTTCCTGAAGAGAACAATGAAAATAAAAGGGTGAGCTCAACTAGCCCAGTAAGAAATATTATGACTAAGATAATGCAGAATAAATTATCATTAGCCTTTAACAGTGTTAAACTGATAAAATATAACAAACATCAAGTTTAACTGCAGCGGAACAAGCAACCCATTAGAAGAGTCAAGTAGAGAATAAAATCTACTATCTTCTATGATTTAAAAGGTTTTTCATGACTTTTATCGCTGGGACTCAGCTTAATAAATAATTCACATCATCCCTGCACTACGGCCAAGGATATTCATTAGTATCACAACCACAAATTATCCATGCACTACGGGCCAAGGATATTCGTGTATTCATCAATGGTCATGATCATGCCAACAACTGTCCATCAGTGCACTACGGGCCAATGAGGACTTTTACCACATCATTTGTAACATTACGGTCATAATTATACCGAATAATCCCTGGTCATAATCATACCAAGTCCATCTATGCACTACAGGCCACAGATGACTTTCAACATAATATAAACATGAGGATGATGACAATGATATAAGAATTCAATAAAACAAGTTCAAGAATTAATTTATCTAGAAACTAATAACGTCCAAATTGTCAACATGATACTGCTTTGTAGAGTAAAATTCAAGAATGCTCAGAAGAATATTTCCATGAAAAGATACTGGATGAAGCGCAAATATCAAGGATATTCCACTAATTTTATGGAGTATAGAAGTCAAAACTTTAACCAACTGAGTTTAATAACGAATGGAATAACAAAAGAAATCACCATGCATGCGGTACTTCGCATAGACAGGTTATTCCAACAGAATAATAAGTAACGGAACCAGGTCAGGCGAAATTCGCACCGACAGGATGTTCCAACAGAATAATAAAGACGGAACCAGGTCCGGCGAAAAATGCACAGACAGGATGTTCTAACAGAATAATAAAGACGGAATCAGGTCCGGCGTAAAACGCACAGACATGATATTCCAACAGAATAATAATAAAGACGGAATAATAGAAGAATGTCACCAAGTATAGGACAGTCCGCGTATACTGGTTATTCCAGCATAATAATAAAGAATGAAATAACAGAAGTTCTCTTCATGAATACAAAAAAAATAATACCCCTTACCTTAAGAAGAAGAGTACTGGATATAAGAGTAGGGAAGTAGCAAAATACTTTTCTTATTTCTCTCTATAATTTCTCTCTCTAGAGTTTCAGTGAATTCGTAATAAATAATGAAGGAATGAGCTTCTATTTATAGAAGAATGAACTGCATAGTAACTAATCCATGAACGGTCCAGATTGATTTACTTTTAATCGGATTGTCCATAATTAAAGTAAAATCTTTTAAATAAAATATAATATATATAATATATTTTATATATATAATCTCACGGACGCTTAACAATTCGTCTGATAATTCACGGGTTGATTTTGTTGACCATCAAATGTCTAGCAATTCAACTGATACCATAATGATCAAATAAAACAAATTTATTATATAATATTTATATATATATAACACATGCCTTTGAAAATCTTACTCCACCCGTGATAACATCAAACCCCCACCCCAAAGTCACTTTCATTAAGAATATATATATATATATATATATATATATATATATATATATATATATATATATATATATATATAAATGCTAACATGCCACCTACGGCATCTATATATATAATCTATATATATAATATAATCACACTTACCCACACCCACATGGCACACACATAAATTATATATATATATATATATATATATATATATATATATATATATATATATATATATATATATATACTTTATAACTTCTTAACGATTATTTTGAAAATGAGTAAGCGGGGTTCGAAATAAACCAGACCTACAACAAATACTGTAGCAATAATTGAACAAAACTGAGTGACTTCTCACGTAAGCATCAACAATCAATACTGTGTGCTACTGTGTAATTACACGTATTACTGTACTTTTAACACTGGGTGTTTCAACAGCTAACGGTAAAACTTCCGCCGTTATTTTCATAAAATATTTTTGTTGTTTTCTCAATCCGACAATAATTTCGTTGTGGGGTCCACCAATGATTGTGCCGTCGTATGAATATTCCCTGTTAAAACGAATATTCCCCGACCAATCGAATATTATATAACAACTTGCGTACTTTGTAAAATTTATAAATATTACCCACAACTATAACATTATATCAATTTCACTCCATAATATTTAAAATGATATTTATAGAAAATTCATCTTTATTCAAAAAGTTAGGGTCTTACAACCTCCCCTTCTTATGAAATTTCGCACTCGAAATTAGGGTACGTACCTAGTATGTCGAAGAGGTAAGGATACCTTGATTTTATTTCAGAGTCTAACTCCCAGGTCATTTCCTCAACATCGTGGTTTCTCCACAAAACTTTAACTTGAGGTATAACCTTAGAGCGTAGAATATGTTCCTTCTTATCCAAGATTTGAACAGGATCCTCTTCATACGTTAAATCTTCCGCTATCTCGTTCGGTTCTAACTCAATAATGTGGTTCGGGTCTTCCATATATTTACCTAACATGGATATGTGAAAAACGTTATGAACACGAGACATACTTGCCGGTAAAGCGAGTCTATACGCCACAGTTCTTACTCGATCGAGGATTAAAAATGGGCCAATGAATCGAGGATTGAGCTTTCCTTTCTTTCCAAATCTCGTAACTTCTTTCCATGGAGCAACACGTAAGAACAGTTGATCTCCAATATCGAATTCCACATCCTTTCGATAAAGATCAACATAACTCTTTTGTCGATCTTGTGAGGGTTTTATACGTTGCCGGATCGTTTGAATCTTTTCTGTAGTCATACGTACTAACTCCAGTCCCAACAACGTTGCTTCACCCACCTCATCCCAACATACTGGAGAACGACACTTTCTTCTATACAACGCCTCGAATGGAGCCATGCCAATACTTGCTTGATAACTGTTGTTGTAGGAAAACTCCACCAATGGTAAAAACTTGTCCCAACTTCCCTTGAAGTCAAAGACACAGAGTCTTAATAAATCTTTTAGAGTTTGAATCGTCCTCTCCGACTGTCCGTCCGTATGAGGATGATATGCCGAGCTAAATCGTAAATCCGTGCCCATAGCTTTTTGCAAACAAACCCAAAATCGTGAAGTGAATCTTGTGTCTCGATCAGAAACTATGGATACTGGCATACCATGCAGTCTTACAATCTCGTTTATGTACATATGAGCAAGACGTTCAAGTATATTAGTTTCTCGTATTGGTAAGAAATGAGCAGACTTGGTCAATCTATCAACAATGACCTAAATTACATCAATGCCTTGAGAAACTTTAGGAAGACCAGTAACGAAATCTATGGTAATGTGCTCCCACTTCCATTCTAGAATTTCAAGTGGTTACAATGGACCTTTTGGTACTTGATGCTCCGCTTTGACTCGTTGACAAGTTAGACACCTTGAGATAAACAACGCTATCTCTCTCTTCATATTGCTCGACCAAAATATATGACGAAGATCACGATACATTTTGGTACTCCCAGGATGGATTGCAAACGGTGTGTTGTGCGCCTCCATCAAGATTTTATACTTTAAATCGGGGTCGTTAGGAACACAAAGTCTGGAGTTGACTCGAAGTATTCATTCTTCATCGATTCTTGCTTCCGACATAGCACCTTCTTGTACTTTCTTTCTCATACGCATCTGCTCCAGGTCAATAGCTTGAGCAACTTTAACTTTATCAATTAAAGTCGGTTCTACTCGTATATTCGCCATCATCACATGGGTCCCTGGAGTCTTTAACTCTATCTCCATCCTTTGCAAGTCACACAAAATGGGCCCTTGCGTTGACAATATCGCACTCGTACTTGCATATGATCTTCTACTTAATGCATCAGCTACCACGTTCGCTTTTTCAGGATGGTATTGGATGGTATGATCATAATCTTTCAACAGTTTCAGCCAACGTCGTTGTCGCATGTTGAGTTCCTTTTGAGTGAAGAAATATTTGAGGCTTTTATGATCCGTAAAGATCTCCACTTTCTCCCCATACAAGTAATGCCTCCAAATTTTAAGTGCGAAGACAACAGCTGCCAACTCTAGATCATGAGTAGGATAATTCCTCTCATATTCTTTGAGTTGTCTTGAGGCATAGGCTATGACTTTCCCATGTTGCATGAGAACACATCTCAACCCTTTGCCCGAAGCATCACTGTAGATGACCAATCCCTCCGAGCCAGATGGTATTGTCAGAACAGGTGCTGAAATGAGTCTCCTCTTGAGTTCTTAAAAACTCTTCTCACATTCTTTGCTTCAACCGAACTTTATATCTTTCTGAGTCAGCTGAGTTAATGAAGTAGCGATTCGAGAAAATTCTTCCACGAATCTCTGATAATAACCAGCTAAACCGAGAAAGCTACGTACTTTGGTCACTGATTTAGGTTGCTCCCAGCTTTGAATTGCTTCAATCTTCCATGACTTGATACTACGTGCCCAAGGAATGCTACTTCCTCAAGCCAGAACTTGCATTTCTTCAACTTGGCATAAAACTTGTATTCACGAAGCTTTTGGAGTGTCAGCCTCAAGTGTTGCTCAGGGTGAAGATAAGCAAATTGAAGAAACAAAGTTAGATGACAAGCCAGTTGTGTATCCTCCACCGCTGTTTCAGCAAAGGGTTCAAAAGCAGAAATTAGACAAGCAGTTTGCGAAATTTTTGGAAGTTTTTAAGAAACTTCAGATTAATATCCCGTTCGTAGAAGCCCTAGAGTAGATGCCCAGTTATGCGAAATTCAGGAAAGGGATTTTGTCCAGGAAAAAGAAATTGGAAGATTTCGAGACAGTGGCATTAACAGAGGAGTGTAGTGCGATATTACAGCTAAAGTTGCCACCAAAGTTGAAAGATTCGTGGAGTTTTACCATTCCATGCACGATTGGGAGGATATCATTCAACAAGTGCTTGTGTGATTTGGGAGCAAGTGTGAACCTTATGCAGTTATCAGTTTATACAGAATTGGGTTTGCCCACTCCAAAGCCTACGAACATCTCATTAAAGTTGGCGAATAGGTCAGTCACGTACCCGAGAGGCATTGTGGAGGACATATTAGTTAAGGTAGACTCTTTCATATTCCCTGCGGATTTCATTATTCTGGATTTTGAGGAAGATAAGAACATCCCAATCATCCTTGGGAGACCATTTTTGGCTACAGGTAGGACACTCATCGACGTACAAAAAGGTGAACTAACGATGAGGGTCCAAGATCAGGAAATAAAATTCAATGTTTTTAAGGCCATGAAATTTCCTACGGATGAAGAAGATTGTTTTCGAATGGATATCATTGATCAGATAATCAGCGAAGATATGGGAAAGAGTTTGGTTAACGATCCATTGGAAATGACATTATTGGGAGATGAAGAATCAGATGATCTAGAATTTGTGGACTACTTGCATATGCTAGACTCCTTGCCATGAGTGAGCAGATTTAGAGCACCATTTGAACCATTACACACGGATGAAAAAGCCACAACACGGATAAAACCGTTATTGGAGGAACCACCAACCCTTGAACTTAAGGCACTCCCTAAACACCTCAGGTATGCATACTTAGGCCATTCTAATTCTTTACTTGTTATTATTTTTGCTGCACTTAACGAATTGCAGGAAGAAAAGTTGTTGAGAGTGCTTAGAGATCACAAATCGGCTATAGGATGGACAATCGCGGATATTAAAGGAATCAGCCCATCCTTTTGTATGCATAAAATCCTGATGGAAGACGATGCAAGACCGACAGTGGAGCAACAGAGACGGCTTAACCCTATTATGAAAGAAGTGGTTAAGAAAGAAGTCCTAAAATGGTTGGATGCGGGTATCATTTACCCGATTTCAGACAGTAAGTGGGTAAGTCCAGTCCAATGTGTACCGAAAAAAGGAGGAATGACCGTGGTTCAAACTGATGACAATGAGCTAATTTCGACAAGGATAGTGACTGGTTGGAGGGTTTGCATGGGTTATAGGAAGTTGAATAAAGCGACCCACAAAGATCACTTTCTGTTGCCCTTTATCGATCAGATGTTGGACAGATTAGCGGGACATGAGTACTATTGCTTGTTGGACAGATATTCGGGTTATAATCAGATCGTAATTGCTCCTGAAGACCAAGAGAAGACTACATTCGCGTGCCCATACGGCACATTCGTATACAGGAGAATGTCGTTCGAATTGTGTAATGCACCCGCTACCTTCTAGAGGTGTATGATGGCCATCTTCTTGGACATGGTGGAGAAAAATGTGGAAGTCTTCATGGATGACTTCTCTGTCTATGGGGATGACTTTGATACATGTCTAGAGAATTTGGTGATGGTATTACAAAGATGCATTGACACGAACTTGGTCATTAACTGGGAAAAGTGTCACTTCATGGTTAAAGAAGGCATAATTTTGGGGCACAAGGTCTCGGCTCAAGGTTTAGAGGTTGATAAAATGAAGCTGGAAATAATAGAGAAACTTCCTCCACCAAGTTCAGTTAAGGGAATTCGAAGTTTTTTGGGACATGCTGGGTTCTACAGAAGATTCATAAAGGACTTCTCTAAAATTGCAAAACCTCTGTGCAGTCTTTTAGAGAAGGATTCGATTTTCAAGTTTGATGAGGAATGTAAATTAGCATTCGAGTTATTAAAGAAGAAATTGACCACAGCTCCCGTCATCGTCACGCCGGATTGGACCATGCCCTTTGAGTTAATGTGTGATGCAAGCGACTATGCAGTTGGAGCTGTTTTGGGTCAACGCCGAGAGAAGGTATTTCACGCCATATATTATGCAAGTAAGACACTCACGGAGACTCAAATGAACTACACAACTATAGAAAAGGAATTGCTTGCAGTGGTGTATGCGTTCGATAAATTCTGGGCATACTTGATCGGGATAAAGGTAGTAGTTTATACATATCACTCGGCTATTCGGTACTTAATTTCAAAAAAAGATGCTAAGCCATGCCTTATCCGATGGATTCTCCTTTTACAAGCGTTTGATTTAGAAATAAAGGACAGAAAGGGAACAGAGAACCAAGTCGCCGATCATTTGTCTAGGCTGGAAAATCAGATTAACAAGGAAGAGGACAAGTGTGTAATCAACGAGTCATTCCCGGATGAGTAACTATTTGGGATAACTGTAGAATTTCCATGGTATGCGGACTTCATGAATTATCTAGTGAGCAATATGCTCCCCCCCCGATCTTATACGACAACAGAAAAAAAAGTTTCTCCATGACGTCAAGTGGTATATGTGGGATAAGCCATACCTATTCAAATAGCGCACTGACAAAATGATTAGAAGGTGTGTGCCTCACAGCGAGGTTAATAGTATACTGCATGAATGCCACTCGTCGGTGTATGGGGGACACTATGGTAGTGAGAGAACAGCGACAAAAGTCCTTCAAGCCGGGTTTTATTGGCCTACATTATTTAAAGACGCCCACCAATTTGTTAAAACTTGTGATAGATGTCAACGGGTGGGCAACATATCGAAAAGGAATGAGATGCCACTTCAAACTATTTTAGAAGTTGAGATCTTCGATGTATGGGGCATTGATTTCATGGGGCCATTCCCTTCCTCCTTTACCAATCAGTACATTTTTCTTGCAGTGGATTATGTATCAAAATGGGTGGAAGCCGTAGCACTCCCGACGAACGATGCAAAAGTGGTTCTCAAATTTTTGCAAAAGAACATTTTTACGAGGTTTGGCACGCCGAGAGCTATTATAAGTGATGAAGGTAGTCACTTCTGCAACAAATCGTTTATAGCTCTATTGGCAAAGTATGGGGTCAACCACAAGGTTGCTACAGCATATCACCCCCAAACCAGTGGGCAAGCTGAGGTTCCAAACAGGGAGGTAAAGAGAATTCTGGAAAAGGTAATAAACCCAAGTCGAAAGGATTGATCGCTTAGGTTGGACGATGCACTGTGGGCCTACCGAACGGCGTATAAAACACCGATTGGCATGTCACCATATCAACTACTATACGAAAAATCTTGTCACTTACCGGTCGAGTTACAGCACAAGGCCTACTAGGCTATTCAGAAACTAAACTTTGAGCAAACAGCGGTGGGGGAAAAGAGACTACTTCAGCTAAATGAGCTCGATGAATTCTGACTGCAAGCCTACGAGAACTCAAAGTTGTACAAGGAAAAGGTCAAGAGATGGCACGACAAGAAATTGATACAAAGAACGTTCGAGCCTGGGTAATCAGTCTTACTGTTTAACTCACGGTTGAGATTGTTCCCAGGAAAACTAAAATCAAGGTGGTCGGGACCATTCACCATCAAAACAGTTTTCCCACATGGCGCCGTCGAACTCTACAGCAGAAATCCATTGGAGACTTTCAAGGTCAATGGTCAATGGTTAAAGCATTACTGGGGTGGTGATTCAAATTGGGATGTCGTCAACATTACCCTCGCCGATGCATAGTGATATAATAGGCACCATCGGGCTTACGACGTTAAAATTAGTGCTACTTGGGAGGCAACCCAAGCTCTAAACTCTATCTCTTATAGTCATTCTTTATAGTTTATTTTTTAATCTAGTTTAAATATGAAGTTTTTATAGAATTTTGACTCCATGTTTGGATGATTCACAGGTTGAAGAAGGAAAATAGAGTCATTATGCTACTAACCCCCTAGCGCGGTCCGCGCTACCCAATGCATAGACATAGTGCGAGGCGCACTACTACCCTAGACACTTCCTGACTTGCGAGCGTGGGCCGCGCCAAATCTCCGATCTCATAGCGCGAGGCGCACCATATCCAGCGCAGGGCGCGCTACTGTTCATCATGCTACTGACCCCCTAGCGCAGACCGTGCTATCCATTACACATACCCAGCGCGGGATGCGCTACTACGCCAGCACCTCTTGACCTCCTAGCGCTGGGCGCGCTATCTCCTGCATATCCACGTCGCGGGCCGCGCCGCTCGAAGAACCCAGGCACTGAACTATTTTAATTGTCGTGTTTTAGGCCATAACTACTTCTCCTTTCCTTCGTACACTTAACTTCCCCACTTCTCCTACACCTTTCACATTTCCACTACTCCATAACTCCTAGACTAATTCCACTACACCATCACTCCTTCTCCTTTTCAACTTCTATTCACATTAAACCCATACACTTTCCATCTCCCACACCACGTTGGTTTTTCATCCACTAAATGAAGCCCAACCATACAAGTAGTCCAATTCATATCAGATATAAACACTACACTCCAAGCCTAAAACTAATTCATTCATTGCACAAATTTATTCAATTTGGGACATCTTTACAAAGAGGAAAACACAAATTTATTCAAGGTAAGCACAACTTACTTCTTTAATATTCTTCTTTGTTATTGATATCAATTGAGTGGAATACCTTGGAAATTGGGTGCCCAAGGAGTGTGTGTTTGATTTCACATATTGGCTAGCAAGATAATACCAAACAACCTATTTTGGGGGAAGTACTCAGTCCGCTCGCCAACTGTTTGATAAAAGCCCTGAACCAAATTTCGAGCAAAAACATCACCAGAAACACCATGTCTTCCCACAAAAGACAACGCCCATCCACCTCCACTTCTCGACCTCAATATGATCATACAAAGTTTGTAAGTGAGAGGTCCACAGAATGATTCAAGTCATCCATTGACAAGAAGAATTTGGTGCTAGAACGTGGATTGAAGCCGGATGCTAATTTGGATGGTGATATGGCTTTGCAAATTGTAGAGCGTAATTGGTTTCAGTTAGTCGAACAACCACTTCCGGCGGCGATCAATATAGTGAAAGAGTTTTACGCCAATGCAATGGAACATGTCAATCACGTTGTCATGGTTCGGGGTAAACCGGTGGCGTTTCATGCCAAGGCTATCAACGAGTATTTTGGGTTAGAGGCACCGCATACGGACTGATATGAAGATGGTTTACCCGATCTAGATGAGTTGATTGTCAGACTATGCAACCCAGGAACTCAATGGGTAATTCAAGTTGGAACGAATGAAAAGATAAGTTTTCCACAATCAGCACTTAGTCGGTATGGTAAAGCTTGGTATGCATTTATGTGTGCCCGTTTAATGCCCACACGCCACCAAAATGATGTAACTAAGGCACGGATTCGGCTATTATATGGGATTGTTCATCATCATTTTCGTGTGAATAATTCCATTTCATTCTACAATGTCGATGTGGGGGAATGTAATCAAGAGTCCATTGACCGATTGCTACGAGGGAGTACTACGGGAGGTTTGCTGCATGGTTTCTTAATTACTGATTTATGCCATAAAGCTGGAGTGCAGTGGCAACCCTCCGAGCCTGTCCAATAACCGATGACTATTATCGATCATGCAACAATTGAGAGGTACAAAACATTGGATGGGGCGAGATCACATCCACGTGGAGAAGGCTATATTATGATCCGGCAACCCTCACCCCCAGTTGGAGCGAAACCAATGCAAGAACAACCACCTCGGGCTTCAAGGAATCAATTTTGTGGTTGGCCCAACATCAAGATCTAATGCATCAGTACAATGCTAATGCATTCAACACGCTTGCTGATGCATTTTCCCGGTTCAATCCTACTGCACCTCCGGTAGTCATGCCTATTCCTCTGATCCTGCCAACATATCCTCCTTCAGACGACGATAAGCAGTGACTCATTTTCAGGGAAGTCTTCATACTTTTATTTGATTTAGTTTGACGTAATGAGGACATTACTTGATTTAAGTTTGGGGGATTATGTTTTTCTGCCTGGTTAATTAGTGAAAATTTTCAAGAATCATGTTAGTCAGTGTAGTTAATTTGTTAGTCTTTATAATTGTTCGTATTCATGACATAAAAAAAAAGTTGCATGTAGTTTGCATGAATCCAGTTATTAGATTGTATACGTTGATTCTTGGCCAATGATGAGATTGAAATTTATGTAGACAAGTACATTACTAAGTATGAGAACCTTGACGTAATTTATATTATGAATTGGATCTTGTTCTGATTTGAAACTGGTATAATACGGGTAGCACGTTAATAACATCTGTGTTGATGGATTAGTTCAAATTGATACATAAAGAGTTTTTAGAAGATAATGCTAGTGTAAATGAGAAAATGACAAGGATAGGCGATGAAGGTAAAAATTAGGCAAGAACCTAAGTTTGGGGGAAAATATGGGGTATATAAGCTTTATAAATAAAATAAAATCAAAATAAAAATAAACACCATAGCTAGTTTTGTTTCGAGGCCTTTGTTACTTGAGAATGTACGCCCGTAGGGGTGTCTTAACACCTAATGCCCTAAAATTTTTTATGGTCTGGGAGTCGTTGGTTGAAAGCTCGCTAAGGGGTAGCACTGTTAGCCTAATGGAATGAGGCATTGCACAGTCATGTAAAAAAAATATGAATGTGTGAAATGGGAAAAGAGCAAAAAAAAACTGTGACGCCCCCAAAATAGGTATACATCATCCATTTTAAGTCGCCAAATACATGGTACAGAAATAATTACAACTTCATTAAAATAATTATCGTGCAAAATACGACAACACAAATACTATGAGTTTAAATACAAATATTGTCTTCTAGACAATATCCACACTCAAATAAGTCCTCTTTACAATTATTGAAACACTATTTTACAAAATAGTGAGGACTGCTAACACAACTGACTGGAAACATCACTCCACACCCCGACTAGTTCCTGCTATATTCTTGCCTCCTGAGAAAAATGGAACAAAAAGGAAAAGGGTGAGCTCAACTAGCCTAGTAAAGAATATTATGACTAAGATAATATACAACAACTTATCATTAGTCTTCAATAGGGAAAAAATCTGATAAAATATAATAGACAACAAGTTTTAGATCAACAACTGCAGCGTAAACAACAAACCATTAGAAGAGTCAAGTAGAGAATGAATTCTACTATCTTCTAAGATTTAAAAGTCCATCAACGATATTTTATCCCTGTAACATCAATCAATAACCATCTTTAATCAAATATTCATCTTTGCACTACAGGCCAAAGATATTCATTTGTATCACCAGTCGGTCATGTTCATCTCAACACCTGTTCATCTTTGCACTATGGGCCAAAGATATTCATCAGTTAATCATTCATCTTTGCACTACAGGCCAAAGATATTCAGTAATATCATCATTTAGGACTGAGGATGATGAAAAATTATCTTAAACAAAACGAATCCAATGAGACAGAAGGTCAAATATTAGGGATTCGTATTATAGTTTATCCAAGTGCAATAATACTCCATAATAACCAATTGTGAAGGAGAATTCAAAAATAAAGATCAAAACATGGATACAATCAAAGATAGTAACCATAATAGACATCTTGGACAAAAAGAAAAGTTTTTATTTTTCGGTGAATAGGGCCGTATTCGTGAATAGTATCGTATACGTGAATAGTGCCGCATACGTGAATAGTAACCCCTACACAAAAAGTTCCAAATTTGATAAAAAGTTCATATCAATATTTTAGCATAATGATATTAAAGAAAATAATATCATTTAAGAAGAAAATAATATCCATTACCTCAAACGAACAGTACTTCTGATCAGAATATCGTATATGAGGCTGAATGAAACTTGTGCAGAGTAGCAACTCTCAAAGTATCAAAATACTCACAAAATACGCTCGAGAATATAGAGAGATAAAGAGAGAAAACGTATGAATTTTGGTGTGATTTTCAATTCTAACTTAGCCCTCTATTTATAGGAAAATGTTAGCACGCCGAAACAGACTTGACCTATAACCTGATGGCTTTACCTGCTACTATTCCCACCCACCACATTTGAATAAAAATTCCAGCACATTTCTCACCAACCAAAAGTGGGGCCCACCAATTCTAAAATTTTCCACCAAAATGATAAATTCCGAAACTTCAACAATTTCTGAACCAGTTATCTCTTAAAATTCATAACAAATCATACGTTCATTTTTAACGATTCAAAATTTGTGGACATATACTCAACTTATATATGTATAACATATCCAAAAATCACAACGATCCAATGGTCGGATTAAAAATTATAACTCACGCAATATAACTCAAAAACACTGTTTTGATTTTTAATACATCCATTCCGATAAAAATACTGATAAAACAACTCAGCATTAATTCCTTCATTTATAACCACAAAAATATATCCCTCATTTATATCCAAAAAATATAAATATTTTCTTATCATATAAATTAATAATTAATTATTCACAAATAATATCATAGAATCACAATTATGACAACCAGGCCGTTCCCAGGAAAGAGGGGGCTTTCCAATAAGGATTTCTCCTTACTGGCGCGCAATTAGATGACCAAACCTCTCCTTAGACAGAACTTTATAGACATTGCCAATAATGCTATCTAATAATATTATTCAAATAATATGAATTATTGATCTGATAATGGAAAATACTGTGCAGCGACAATTATTAAAACAACAATAATATAAAATATCAACGTAGTAATTATTGAATCAATAAAATAAAATATTGAACAATAATTACTGTAACAATTATTGAGTAGTGTTTTTTTACGTAAGAATCAATAATTGGTGCAATACCGTGTGCTACCGTGTTTTAACCACCGGGTATTCCAACAGTATTAACGGTAACAACTACGCCGTTATTTATAAACAACCTATACTTGTCATTTTCTTCATCCAATCACTTTCTGTTATGGGGCCCATATAAGGCTGCACCGTCGTACGAATATTCCCCGACAACAAGAATATTCCACGACCAAACGAATATTTACCGACAAAAAATGAATATTTTATAACCACTTGTTTATTTTGCAAAATTTGCACATTTCACCCATAACTATAGCATTATATCAAATTAACACCTTATTATTCAAAATAATAATTAGAGAAAATTCGATTTTATTAATAATAAGATGGGGTCTTACAACCTCCCCTCCTTATGAAATTTCGTCCTCGAAATTGACGTACGTACCTGGTGTTTCGAAAAGGTGAGAGTACCTCGCTTTCATTTTCGATTCCAACTCCCAGGTCATTTCTTCAATAGCATGGTTTATCCACAAAACCTTAACTTGTGGTATAACCTTCATGCGTAGAACATGCTCTTTCCTATCCAAGATCTTAACATGTACTTCATCGTAAGTTAAATCTTCAGCTATTTTCTAACTCAATAATGTGGTTCAGGTCTTTAACATATTTACGAAGCATAGATATGTGAAAAATATTATGAACACGAGACATACTTGGAGGTAATGCGAGTCTATAGGCCACATTTCCTATTCGGCCAAGAATCTCAAATGGACCAACAAATCGTGAATTTAGCTTTCCTCTCTTCCCAAATCTTGTAACTCCCTTCCATGGTGCAACACGTAACAATACATGATCCCCAATATTAAATTCCACGTCCTTTCGATGAAGATCTGCATAACTCTTTTGTCGATCCTGTGCCGTTTGTATACGTTGTCGAATCGTTTGGATCTTTTCTGTAGTTATGTATACTAACTCTGGTCCCAACAATATTGCTTCACCCACCTCATCCCAGCATACTGGAGAATGACACTTTCGTCCATACAAGGCTTCAAATGGAGCCATACCTATACTTGCCTGATAACTGTTGTTGTAGGAGAATTCCACCAGTGGCAAGTACTTATCCCAACTTCCTTTGAAATCTAGAACACAGAGTCTTAATAGATCTTCCAGAGTTTGAATAGTCCTCTCTGATTGTCCGTCCGTTTGAGGATGGTATACTGAACTGAATCGTAAATCCGTGCCCATAGCTTTCTGCAAGCTAACCCAAAATCGTGAAGTGAATCTTGGGTCACGATCCGAAACTATGGATACTGGCATGCCATCCAATCTCACAATCTCATTCACGTACATACTAGCAAGACGTTCAAGGGAAAAGTCTCACGTATAGGCAAGAAATGGGCAGACTTGGTTAATCTATCAACAATGACCCAAATTGCATCTATGCCTTGAGAAACCTTGGGAAGACCCATAACAAAATCTATAGTAATGTGTTCCCACTTCCATTTCGGAATCTCAAGTGGTTGCAATGGACCCTTTGGTACTTGATGCTCCGCTTTTACACGTTGACAAGTTAAACAACTCGAGATAAACTCCGCGATCTCTCTTTTCATATTGCTCCACCAAAATGTATGTCGAAGATCATGATACATTTTGGTACTCCCAGGATGGATTGCAAACGGTGTGTTGTGTGCCTCCATCATGATTCTGTGCTTCAAGTTAAAATCGTTAAGAACACAAAGTCTGGAGTTGACTCGAAGTATTCCTTCTTCATCGATTCTTGCTTCTGGATAAACACCTTCTTGCACTTTCTTCTTCATACGCATCAGCTCCATGTCCGTAGCTTGAGTAGCTTTAACTTTATCGATTAAAGTCGGTTCTACTCGTATATTTGATATCATCATGTGGGTACTTGGAGCCTTCATCTCTATCTCCATCCTTTGCAAATCATACAAAATGGGCCTTTGCATTAACAACATTGCACTCGTACCCGCATATGATCTTCTACTCAATGCGTCAGCTACTACGTTCGCTTTTCCAGGATAATATTGGATGGTATGATCGTAATCTTTCAATAGCTCAAGCCAACATCATTGCCGCATGTTGAGTTCCTTTTGGGTGAAGAAATATTTGAGGCTTTTATGATCTGTATAGATCTCCACTTTCTCCCCATACAGGTAGTGTCTCCAAATCTTCAACGCGAAAATGACTGCTGCCAACTCCAAATCATGAGTAGGATAATTTCTCTCATATTTTTTGAGTTGTCACGAGGCATAGGCTATAACTTTTCCATGTTGCATGATAACACATCCTAACCCTTTGCCTGAAGCATCGCTGTAAATAACAAATCCATCTGAACCAGATGGTATTGTCAGAACAGGTGCCGAAATGAGTCTCCTCTTAAGCTCTTGGAAACTCTTCTCGCATTCCTCGCTCCATACGAATTTTGTATCTTTTCGAGTCAGCTGAGTTAACAGAGTAGCGATTCGAGAAAATCCTTCCACAAATCTCTGATAATAACCAGCTAAGCCCAGAAAGCTACGTACTTCGGTCACCGACTTCGGTTGCTCCCAACTTTGTATGACTTCAATCTTCGCCGGGTCGACAGATACTCCATGTTTTGACACCACGTGCCCAAAGAATGCTACTTTCTCAAGCCAGAACTCGCATTTCTTCAGTTTGGCATAAAGCTTGTTTTCACGAAACCTTTACATTACCAGCTTCAAATGGCGCTCATGATCTTCACGGCTTTTGAAATAGATGAGGATGTCATTAATAAAGATAACAACGAACTGATCAAAATATTCTTTGAACACACGGTTCATCATATCCATGAAAGCAGCAGAAGCATTAGTCAATACAAACGACATGACTAAGAATTCATAATGCCCATACCGAGTTCTGAAAGTAGTCTTTGGAATATCCTCTGTTTTAATCTTCAGCTGATGATATCCAAAACGAAGATCGATTTTTGAAAAGAATTGTGCTCCTTGCAACTGGTCGAACAGGTCATCAATATGAAGTAGCGGATACCTATTCTTGATGGTGACATGGTTCAATTCTCGATAGTTAATACAAAGTCGCATACTCCCGTCTTTCTTCTTTACAAATAAAATAGTAGCACCCCAAGGTGATGTACTAGGATGAATAAAACCGATGTCCAACAACTCCTGTAGTTGGACCTTTAACTCCTGAATTTCAATAGGAGCCATTCGATAGGGATTTTAGAAATGAGTTTTGTACCGATTTCAAGGTCAATAAAGAATTCAACTTCACGTTCTGGGGATAGACCGGGAAGTTCTTCAGGAAATACGTCAGGAAATTCACTAACAATAGAAATATTATTCAAATCTGACGTGTTTTTGTTTAAGTCCATAACATGGGCTAATAAAGCTTAACATCTATTTTTCAATAAACGAATGGCTTTATGGCTTGATATGACAACGATTGATTTTAATGGTTTGGTTGCTTGAATTTGTATAACAAGTTGGTTAGGAATATGAAAACTAACAACCTTACGAAAACAATCAATTTTTGCATGATGAGTAGTTAACCAATCAATTCCTAAAATCACATCAAAAGTAAGTATCTTTAAAGAGATAAGGTCAACAGGTAATGTGATTGTGCCAACTTGGATTAAGCAAGATTTATAAACTGTAGATGTAATGAAAGTTTCTCCTAATGGAGTCTCCATAGATAGGTCAAAGTCTAATTTCTCCGGAGTCAAGTTTAAACATTGAGCACAAGCAGGAGAGATAAAAGAATGGGTAGAACCGGTATCTAGTAAACTATAAACTTCGCAAGAATTTAAGATTAGTTTACCCGTGATCACCTCGTTCGGGTTTCTCGCGTTTTGGCCAGTCACGACAAACGCTCTTTCAGGAACCGCTGATTTCGACTTATCCGGGACAACTTTTGGAGTCACCATCCCCGCTAAACTTGGTTTTGCTATAGAACACTCTCGAGCTATATGACCCTCCTTTCCACAGTTATAACATACCTTGGATTGTTGTGGGCAGTTTGGGCTGATATGTCCCTCTTTCCCACATTTGTAACAAACGACCGGTGCTCGTTCTCCTCCCCTAGAAACAATTGATATTTGTGCTGATGTTTTCACGTTATCATTATTGTACCTTCTCTTCTTGAAATCTCCTCCCGACTCGCTCCTTCTATTATCACGGCCACGATTTCCACTAGAGTGGTTACCGATTTTGTCCGAATGTTTTCCTCCCGCTGGTTTTCATTGGTCCGATGATCGCTGCCACCGGTATTACCTTGGTTGTGTTCCCTCGGTTGAATATACTCATTGTCTCGCTCTAATAATTGAGCCCTGTTTACAACATCTGAATATAAAGAAAATTTATGAGAGATAAGATATTGCCGAATCTCGGGTCTTAAACCTCTCAGAAACAACCTTGTCATTCATTCCTCATTCTCGACCAAATAAGGTGCAAACCTGGATAACTCTGCAAACTTCGCCTCGTACTGGGACACCGTCATGTTGTTTTGTTCCAGTCTAATAAACTCTACCTCCTTCATGTGACGAATACTTTCAGGAAAGTACTTGTCATTAAACAGTTTTTGAAACGTTTCCCAGGACATGTTGAGTGCGTCAGGCTGGGTACGCTTCACAGACTCCCACCAGTAATCTGCCTCACCGCGGAACATAAAGGTGGCGAATGGAACCTTCTGTTCCTCTGTGCATCCGAAGACATCGAATATCTTGGTAATTTGCTTGACCCACGTTTCCGCCTTGATCGGATCCGACTTTCCCTGAAAGTCTGTTGGTCCCAACTCTTTGAACTGCTTGGCCGTGACAAACCGCAAGTTGTTATCATTTCCACCCGTATTCTGCACACGAGTCTCCCTCGTCTGATTTTGCATGAACTGCGAAAAGCTCCTAAACATTCCATCATTCATCGTTTGCTCGTTGTTTACAAGAGGAATATTGCCTTCCTGTTGCACGTTCTCCTGGTTGGTAACTAAAGGTGTTTCCACGGTCTCATACACTCTATTGTTAACATTCTCAGCAGCCATTCCTAAATACTGCCATAAAATAAGGGTTAATTAAACAAATTAACATATCACATAATATCCCTATATTATGACCAACCAACAAATAAGCTTAGGTAGGACACACTAGCGAAGGATTTACTCGTCTCTCCCCTCCTAGTTCTATTCTCCGATCTCCGCCAGAGACCATATCCCTAAGCTCTGATACCAACTGTGACGCTCCCAAAATAGGTATACATCACCCATTCTGAGTCGCCAAATACATGGTACAGAAACAAATACAACTTTATTAAAATAATTATCGTGCAAAATACGACAACACAAATACTGTGAGTTTTAATACAAATATTGTCTTCTAGACAATATCCACACTCAAATAAGTCCTCATTACAATTATTGAAATACAATTTTACAAAATAGTGAGGACTGCTAACACAACTGACTAGAAACATCACTCCACACCCCGACTAGTTCCCGCTATATTCTCGCCTCCTGAGAAAAATGAAGAAAAAGGAAAAGGGTGAGCTCAACTAGCCCAGTAAAGAATATTATGACTAAGATAATATACAACAACTTATCATTAGTCTTCAACAGAGAAAAAATCTGATAAAATATAATAGACAACAAGTTTTAGATCAACAACTGCAGCGTAAACAGCAAACCATTAGAAGAGTCAAGTAAAGAATGAATTCTACTATCTTCTAAGATTTAAAAGTCCATCAACGATATTTTATCCCTGTAACATCAATCAATAACCATCTTTAATAAAATATTCATCTTTGTACTACAGGCCAAAGATATTCATTTGTATCACCAGTCGGTCATGTTCATCTCAACACCTGTTCATCTTTGCACTACGGGCCAAAGATATTCATCAGTTAATCATTCATCTTTGCACTACAGACCAAAGATATTCAGTAATATCATCATTTAGGACTGAGGATGATGAAAAATTATCTTAAAGAAAACGAATCCAATGAGACAGAAGGACAAATATTAGGGATTCGTATTATAGTTTATCCAAGTGCAATAATACTCCATAATAACCAATTGTGAAGGAGAATTCAAAAATAAAGATCAAAATATAGATACAATCAAAGATAGTAACCATAATAGACATCTTGGACAAAAAGAAAAATTTTTATTTTTCGGTGAATAGTGCCGTATTCGTGAATAGTGTCGTATACGTAAATAGTGACGTATACGTGAATAGTAACCCCTACACAAAAAGTTCCAAATTTGATAAAAAGTTCATATCAATATTTCAGCATAATGATATTGAAGAAAATAATATCATTTAAGAAAAAAATAATATCCCTTACCTCAAGATAACAGTACTTCTGTTCGGAATATCGGTATAAGGCTGAAGGAAACTTGCACTGATAAATAAAAACTCACAAAGTATCTAAATACTCACAAAATACGCTGGATAATATAGAGAGAGAAAGATAGAAAATTTATGAATTCTGGTGTGATTTTCAATTCTAACTTAGCCATCTATTTATAGGAAAATGTTAGCACGCCGAAGCAGACTTGACCTGTAACCTGATGGCTTTACCTGCTACTATTCCCACCCACCACATTTGAATAAAAATTCTAGCATATTTCTCACCAACCAAAAGTGGGGCCCACCAATTCTAGAATTTTCTACCAAAATGATAAATTCCGAAACTTCAACAATTTCTGAACCAGTTATCTCTTAAAATTCATAACAAATCATATGTTCATTTTTAACAGTTCAAAATTTGTGGACATATACTCAACTTATATATGTATAACATATCCAAATATCACAACGATCCAACGGTCGAATTAAAAATTATAACTCACGCAATATAACTTAAAAACACTGGTTTGATTTTTAATACCTCCATTCCGACAAAAATACTGATAAAACAACTCAGCATTAATTCCTTCATTTATAACTACAAAAATATATCCCTCATTTATATCCAACAAAAATAAATATTTTCTTATCATATAAATTAATAATTAATTATTCACAAATAATATCACAGAATCACAATTATGACAACCAGGCCGTTCCCAGGAAAGAGGAGACTTTCCAATAAGGATTTCTCCTTAATGGCGCACAATTAGATGACCAAACCTCTCTTTAGACAGAATTTTCTAGACATTGCCAATAATGCTATCTAATAATATTATTTAAATAATATGAATTATTGATCTGATAATGAAAAATACTGTGCAGCGACAATTATTGAAACAACAATAATATAAAATATCAACGTAACAATTATTGAATCAATAAAATAAAATATTGAACAGTAATTACTGTAACAATTATTGAGTAGTGTCTTCTTACGTAAGAATCAATAATTGGTGCAATACCGTGTGCTACTGTATTTTAACCACCGGGTATTCCAACAGTATTAACGGTAACAACTACGCCGTTATTTATAAACAACCTATACTTGTCGTTTTCTTCATCCAATCGCTTTCCGTTATGGGGCCCACACAAGGCTGCGCAGTCGTACGAATATTCCCCGACATCAAGAATATTCCATGACCAAACGAATATTCACGGATAAAAAATGAATATTTTATAACCACTTGCTTATTTTATAAAATTTGCACTTTTCACCCATAACTACAACATTATATCAAATTAACAGCTTATTATTCAAAATAATAATTAGAGGAAATTCGATTTTATTAATAATAAGATGGGGTCTTACAAAAACTCCGATGAGAAAATATATATATATATATATATATATATATATATATATATATATATATATATATATATATATATAAGTATAAGTACCCTATGTGAACCCTTGATAATGGTAATTGTTTAGTTTTAGTTGGAACTCGTCTATTTTTGAACTTTTTGAGTTTGTGATGTATGATTCCTTATAAGAAATTGGTTATGTGTTGAATTTGAGTCTGTATCGGTTAGCATGGGTGTTGAACACACACACACACACACACACACACTATACTGATGATAATAGTTTAAGATGCGAGGATTGATAAGGAATTGTGGATTAGGTTTGATATGAAGTTTTGACATGTTTATTTAATTTTTCTGAGGCTGTATGAGTAGACTGTTTACTATCTTCATACTGAATTCGTAGTATGTAGTTGTTAATTGCATTGCATGTTGCTTGAGGACAAGTAAGGTTCATGTTTGGGGGAATTTGATGAGTAAGTTTTTAACCTATGATTTGTATTCTTTTAGCTTGTTATCTTATTAGTTTTTGATTTCTTTCATGTTACTTTTGATGGGTTTTGTGCTTATTGTAGGATATTCAGTATGCGTATCAATTTGCTAGGATTAGAGGGATTTTTTGAGCAACTTTGGACATTCTGGCTTCCTAGCGCGGGGCGCGCTGTGATGCTTAGTAAAGCGGCGCGGGGCGCGCTAGTGGGTGGATGCCGTCTGGTATAGTGGCGTGAGTCGCACTGTCGTCTAGTACATCGTGGCGCGGGGCGCGTTGTTACGGGATTTGAGCTGGCAAGATTTGTTATGTGCTGGAAGAAGGGCATTGTGGGGAGCTATTAATTCTTTATGTAATATGATCCTAATAAGAGTATAGGATGGGTATTATTTTATGATTTTAGGAGTCATTGACTAATGAGTTGTTGGTGTTGAAATGGATTTAGATTTCTATTTAACTTTCTAGGTGATGAGTTAGAGTTGGATTAGGATCGGTGGTATGAAGATGAGGTGAGGCAATTTATGTGACTTGTTGGAGAAAAGGGGGAGGCATTCAGACACACTAGAAAAAACGAGATTGAAAGGCAAGAGCTTAGAGGAACGAAGAAGAAGAATAATTTCACGAAGATTTCAGATTTAAAGGCGAGAAGGGTGGTGTATTACTATTCTCCTTTAATTTTAAATTGTGTAATTGGGATGATGTTTTCTTTTATTAATTCAGTATTTAATTCATTAGTTATGAACTAAATTACTTATTAGGCTTATAATGGATTTTTAAGTGGAACGATGATTATGTAATCTTGATTTTCAGTCTAATAAGCTATTGTCCAGTTTATCTATATTAATTTGAGCATGAATTTATGAATTGCCTGATCAACAATTTTATGTGGATTTGTATGAATTCGAGAGATGAAATACGAATCTAGACATAGTTAATATAGCATGTGTTCTTGATTTATGTGAATGAACAGAATCTTGATGAATGTTAGGGTAGAGATATGCTTGACATCGCATGTAATCAGATAAAGAACTTGAACTTAAACCTTCTTTAAATGTAATTCACATAGAGATATAGTGAGTTAGTTGATTAAGGTTTTTAACACAATTCTATCTTAATTGTGGATTTGGGTTAATACGATATTAGTACATCGAGAGGTGGCTAGTGTTACATACGTGTTCTTGATTAATAAACTGGGATAGTGAATTAAACTGGAATAAGGTATAATAATCAGAGTGATGCTTAGAGTGAAGTTGTAAGCCTAATTCTCCAAGATTTGTTTGAAAATCCAGTTTTAGAGTTTGTTGATTTTTATTTGATTTTAATATCTTTATTATTTTTACTAGAAAATGGAATTTGATTGGTTCAATAAAATTAGGATTAATATGAAATTGGTAATTGTGAAGTTAATGTCTTGCTAAGTCTCTGAGGGAACGATACTCTACTTATTATTATATTACTTGTTGACCACGTATACTTGCGTGATGTGCGTAATTAGATTTTACCCAACAGAGCTCTCTCTTTTCTCACTTCTTTCTTCTCTCTTTCTTTCTTCCTTCTGTTCTTTTACGTAATAGAAAATATAATTGATATATAACGTATAATATAATACGTATTAATATATATATATATATATATATATATATATATATATATATATATATATATATACTGATGTCAGTTATAGTTTTTAAAAATCAAAAGTCATAAGGCTTTGTTTGGCAAAACCAATTAAAATAATGACTTAATCATTCCTTAAGCCTTGTTTGACAAAACAAGATTAAAATAAGAATTTTAAAAGCTCTAAGGCTTTGTTTGGTAAAACCAATTTAAAACTGTTTTAATTTATTTTCATAAGTCATTTATAATATAGTTTATTGTCACACTTTATTTAAATCAATTCCCATTTTCAAATTAAATTAAATCTAATAACAATTTATTAAATCAATTTACCACAAAAACCAATACAATAAAATTATAATTTTTATTATAATTATAATTTTATTTAATAAATTAACACATCACTTTAATTACAAAATCAAATTAAAATAACATTATAATAATTCATTTAATCATAATATAGTTTCAAATTAATTTAAATTACCCAATATTTATAGGGTTAATTTCCCTTGCCACCAAATTTTTTATCGTGACTAATTTCTTTTATTTCCTTTAATAGTTTGATCAACTATTAAATCTCATAAAAATTTAATTTCTTCACACCAAAATACATAATTTAAAATATATACACCTCATAATAAGAATTTTAATTATTAATTATTAATTATTAATTTTTATTTTAATAATTTTAATATACACCTCATGGTGTTAGTGTTGTAGTATTGATGTAATACTACAACCAAAAACAAGTTTTATGGCCAAACTACATCACAACAGTGAGTTATAAGCCATCAAAGTGGCTGTCAGAGGTGTTCTTCATTTTTTGGGTTACCCGGAAAATAAAGACAGTGCAAGGTCCTACTTTTGAATCTTCATATCTTTGATTCTTGGCTTTCTTAGTGTGTTAAAGTGGTTCAATCTTGTATTCCTTATGTCAAAGAACAACACTACTACACTTAGGTAGCTTAACTACATCACACATGAAAGATCTAGGCCGGTCAAAGTGATGTTAGAAACTATTCTTCATGAATTCTGGGTTTTCCAGAATTGTTCTTCAGGCAGTTGGTCTGTAACGACCCCAAAATTCATACAATTTAATTCTCAATTTCAGTCGTTAATAATACTTTCAACCTCTGCTTTTACATTATTAAATGATAATACAACCATTGAAAATTGCGGAACAATTAAAATTTTCTATTACAAACTATCCTCGTTCCCAAAACCTTCAACCTTTACATCTAAATATCTCAGAATCAATTTAATACTACAATAGTTTACATCGCGAAACGATATTACAATTCAACATTAATACATCATTCAGAACCTTAAACATGGTTCAAATAATAATAACACAACCAAAGTGTATAAATCCTTAAGTACCACGTCGGGTTCATATCTTTCAGGTAACACATAACTTTACCTGAAAATCTTGACCTGCAAAAATGATTATTTGCAAGGTTGAGCTAGACAGCCCAGCAAAATCTACAAGTTTTCATGCATCACATAACACATAATAACATGCTCAACATATATTTCTTAAACATTGGACTAACATAACATACATGCTACTGTTCATATAACAAGTATAAAGATTGAGTTCCTTACTCAATCAGCATGCTTTACTTAATTAATGTAGTCATAAGTTGACTTTGACGTTTCATGCTTTCAACATAAATATAACACATCATGTTATTTGCAATAAAGACTTAAAACAATTAATTATCAAGCTCACGTAGCAAATAGGAACTGAAAGACTTGTCTTGATCGTTGTTTACCAATAATAGTTTAACAGCTTACAGCTATCTGCACTTCACGTGCCTTACACTATTATATAATCATTCACATTAACTATTAGTCACATAGCAATGCATAGTAGTTGTAATATAAACTTTACTCTACATCTCATAACCCTTCCTATCATAAATACACAATGTTCAATTGGATTATGTTAACTTTTGACTTATATCTCACTATATTTCATACTCGAAGTTCATTCAAGTGTTAAAGTATTGCCAGGAACCATTATTGGTTTTATATTAAACCTATTTCGTATCTTATAATATTCATTTCATTTGACTTAAAACACTTTTTACATTCATTAACACTTGGCACGGCGTTTCGACGTTCATTCTTTACATGCCCGATTTGTCTATCTTGTGTATGCCTAGTATGCTTATACAACTTATCCAATACATTATTTATCAATGTTAAGTATCATTATATTTACTAACATTTATGTTTTATAACTTAGAACAACATCTTTTATCGTCAGAAGCACTACACTTGCATACGTGCATGCCCGACGCCCTCCGATTGCCTCCTAAAACATAACAGTCCTAAAGATGACCATTTTGACCCATGTTCCTGACCTCAAATTGAAAAACTTAAAGAATAAAAGTTGTAGATCTATTCGTCCTCGTTCCGGATCATCTTGAATCACCTCAATCGGAGTTTGTTTGAAAACGTTATGGCCGTTTTTCCAAACTAGGTCAAAACAGTCACACCTTGCACACTATGGGCGGCGCGCCCGCGCGAGGCTTTGCACAGATTACAATTTTTTTGGCGTAACTTTCTCGTTTGAAGTCCGAATTAGTTGGTTTTCAATTCTATGGACTCTTTAAACTCTTAGCTACTCATCTAGAGAATAATTATAACACTTCAAACATATTAATAAATCATTTTAAGGGTTCCAATTCAATGTTCATGCTATATGTTCATGTTTTAAACACAATTAGCGAATTCAATCGCCACGACTTCGTTTCTTAACCAATTGACATGATTCAAACTACGTCGTTTTCGTTTCTTAACGTACTAACATATTCTAACATCAAATAACAGATTATAACACATACTAAGCATGAAATTTTGTACTTTCTAAAGCCATTTTTGAACAAAAACACTGTTATTTACTTTTCTCCTTATAAACCCAAATTTCATGTATTTGAACACCAACATAGACTTATAGAGGATAACTAACAGATTTAGCAACAGTTTACATACATATAAACAACATCTTCTATAACAATTCAACCAAAACTTAATTTTCAGAGAATAGAAAATTACAAAAACCAAATATTAGAATTAGGGATAGATTATACCTTAACCCTTTGATGTTAACAAGGTCCTAGCAAATCATTCTCAATCCCACTCCTTCTCCAACTCTCAATTCTCTGTATTCTTTCTCTCTACCTCTCTATTCTTCTTAGTTAGCCATTAGGAGAAATAAGACGCGTAATATAACTGATAGAGCCTCACCTCCCACGTACTTATCAGTTAAAGAAAATAAAAGACGTTAGTTGAATAAGCCAAAGGCCACAAGGCCTTATTTGGCTAAGCACATAACTCCCAAACTAGATTATTTTAATAATATTATATTATACAGTTTTTATTTGTTACACCTGTAACCAATTTACATAACTTACATGATAATTAAAATAATTATAATTTTATTATAATTATTCTGATGATTAATAAATAATCATATATCTAATTTAATTAATAAATTAGACTTAAACATAACTTTATTTAATTACTCAGTTTCTTTAATATTAAGCAACTCATTTAATTTACTTAATTCATTAAATTAAATCTTCAAAGAATAAAATTTACCTTTGCTTTAATTTAATTATCATACACACGTAACCAAATTTTTATACCACAATTTCATAAATTATTTATTTTTCTCAATAAATAAATTATTTAAAATATTTATTTAATTCAATAAATATTTAAAATAATTACCAAATTCATTTAATTTCTTCAATAGTTAACTTAACAATTAAACCTCGCTTTCCTAACATATGTATATATATATATATATCTTCACACTAGATCACATATTTCAAAATATATAGCACGTATATATACATACTCAAACTCAAAATATCTCATAATAAAAATTTTAATTATTAGATTCCTATTTTAATAACTTATAAAAATTCGGGTTGTCACATGGTCAACCCTACTTTGATCATCAACAACTTTGATTCTGTTTAAGATCTAAGTGTTCTAATGGTATGGTTGTGTAGTCTACATGTCAGTCTACAAAATCCATTCACTAACATGGCCTAACTACTTAAACACTGCAAGATTCAAGGCCTCAAAAGTCACTATCAGAACTTCTGGGTTTCTGGAAAATTTCTGGGTTTTCCAGAAATCAGTTCCCATGGTTGGTCAACCATGTTTGACCATCAATATCTTGAGATCTAGACAAGGTATGGACTTGATTCCACTTCTAGTCTTCTCCTCATGGCAGAGAACAACTCTATAACATCAATCCATCCTAACAATTAATACATACAGATCTAGAGGCCCTGACATATGGCTATCAGACCACAATTTAGGGTTCTTGATCAGTTGCTAAAAATACTATTTTCATGCATCTAGATATTATAGATCTATGATGTAACATCATAGATCACTAAATAACATCCCTTAACACATATCTAAACAACAAATCAGATCAATAACATAAATCTTAAGGATTTAGAAAAATTTTAGGGTTTATACATTCTCTTTAAACAAGCTTTGATCTTGGCTTTATAATCTGATCTTAGAGTGTTAGGAACTTGGTTAAGGACTGAAACACTAAAGAATTTCGTGGCCTTAAGGGTGAGAGAGTTTGGCTAAGTGTATGGATAGAAATGAGATTAACTTTAGACTTTTCTCTCTCTTTAATTTCTTATTTTGATTCATTGTATCTAATCTTGCAAGGTGTCATATAATATTTGATTTGCTGAGATTTTAGAGCACATGGTGAATCTAGAGTTGGTAACTTACCAATATATGGCAAGATTTTCACTCCATCTTATTAAAGAATGTTAAAAAGGGCACTTTGGTCATTTTGCCCACAATTTTAATGGCATACTTGTAATTGACCTAACCCTTAGGTTTTGATAATTAAATTTTAGAATTTTCTAATTAGGGTTTAAAATAGAAAATGAAGCTTTGTAAATTAGAAATTAGGATTTCCTAATTATATTTGGGTTTCCTAATTACATTAAGGCTTGCAAATTAGGATCAAGGATTCCTAATTAACATAAAAAT
This sequence comes from Panax notoginseng, assembly GCA_016801055.1. NCBI lineage: Eukaryota > Viridiplantae > Streptophyta > Magnoliopsida > Apiales > Araliaceae > Panax > Panax notoginseng. The sequence goes on from CM029019.1 coordinate 172,292,136, forward strand.
TTCTAAAGTAACAATTACGTTTTCCCTAATTGAACATTAAGGTTTCCTATTTAGGTTTACAATCAATACTTATCTTTAATCACACATCGGACACAAATAAGCAATATACACAAAAACCATACAGGTCCTTAACAAAAATTTTAAATTCATGCCTATTTTCCAGTTTAGGTCTTATTATTCAATCTTAATTTGATCAATTAAGATTTTAATAAATCCTACGAATTCTCGGGTTGTCACACAAGACATGTATCTCAACATACACATAATAATTGCATCGTAACGTGGCATCTAATGCACATAATCAATATCAAGTTCACGTAACTTAAATGAAACTGAAAAACTTGGTTTTGCTATTCAACGTTTTCGAGTTTCTACGCGTTTGCAAACTCGAAAGATTATTTCCTTGAGCAATATATATATATATATATATATATATATATATATATATATATATATATATATATATATATAAAGTTCAGCTTCTGACTTTAACCATTCCCTGACTATTCGCAATATAATCCAATAAATATATATATTCATTATACACTCCCTTTATACACCATCTTTATCATACTAATCTACTTTACAAAGTAAACTATATAATTACATCTTGATTTCCAAAATGAATAACCTTTATTCCTAACTCGGGCTTTACGTAATCTAGCTTACATGTATCATAAACCGTCATCACGGCTTAATATAATTTCAACAAAAGAAAACAGTTAAAAGCATTCCTTTTCACGCGCTTCTAATATTTATCATCACGACAGCGAGAGAATCACATTACATCTTTAATCGTCAAATAATAGCAAGTTTGAGTACAACGATCCAACAAGTCTTACAGTTTCCAAGTATCACATTCATACATGATATGCATTTTAGTTATGCATCATATTGCTCATGCTAACATTATATATTTGCATCAAAAATCTTATGCCATGTATTTACATATGCTTCATACATCTTAGAATATACATTTTATATGCATGCTTCCAATTTCATTACATTATATTCAAACCATACTTCATGTATTATCAAGCTTATCATTTAACGCATCATGAACAAATTGAATTTTCGTAACTCAATTAGCTTTAGTCATACTTTAACTTCAACAATCCATATAACATTGTAATTCAAGACATGTATCTCAACATACTCATAATAATTAAATCATAACGTGGCATTTATTGCACATAATCAATATCAAGTTCACGTAACTCAAATGAAACTAAAAAACTTGCCTTTGCTATTCAACGTTTCCGGGTTTCTACACGTTTGCAAACTCAAAAGATTATTTCCTTCAGCAAAACATATATATACATATATATAACATTAACTTCTATTGTTTTTCAATAATTCAATAGCTTGATTCATTCCCAGCTATTCTTTGTTGAGCATAATATACAATTTAATGCATTCATATTCAAAAAACACAATTAAACTTGCGTTTTCATACTTAAACAACTCACTATTTAATTTACTACATTCATTAAATTTATATACAATATAATATATTAAGTTATTTTATTGATTTATTATAGCTCATACAATTCCATTCTTAAAACAGACCCGAAAGGCCAAACAAGACAAACCCATGCCATGTTAAGCCAACCAAGGCGCTGTAGTGTGGCTGCTGCCGTTGCCCATTGGCATCCACAACTCACTTCATTGCTCACGATTTTATAACTTGAAATCCATAAGCCCAATTGAATCCAATTTTTAATATGTTCTAGATGGTACTTCAAAGTATTTAAAAAAAATACTACTTGATTAAAATAGGTTTTCTAAGGCATACATTCAAAGGGTTAAAAAGTTCAAAAATCTGCATATTTTTCCCAGAAATCTGCAAATTTTGCTTAGCTTTGAGCTTACTTTGCCATTTTCCATCTTTTAATCTACAAGTCCGTTAACCTTCAAATTTTTACAGCGTCAAGATGGTACTACATAATATTTTAAAAAAATACTACTTGACCAAAACAAGCATTTTAAAGTAAATTTACAGGAGATCATAATTGGCTAATCAGTCTTAGATTCTGCAAATTTCTAGCAACTTGCTTATTTTCTTGCTTACATTACGATTTTCTATCTTTCAAACTATACATCCAATATAAGCCAATTTTAATATGTTGAAGATGACACGTGCCCAAGGAATGCTATTTCCTTAAGCCAGAACTCGCATTTCTTCAACTTGGCGTATAGCTTATTTTCACGAAGCTTTTGGAGTATCAGCCTCAAGTGTTGCTCATGATCTTCATGGCTTTTGGAGTAATTAAGGATGTCATCAATAAAGACAACCACAAAATGATCCAAATATTCCTTGAATACTCATTATATCCATGAAGGCAGCAGGAGCATTAGTCAATCCAAAAGACATGACTAAGAATTCGTAATGTCCGTACCGAGTTCTAAAAGCAGTCTTTGGAATGTCATTAGTTTTATTTTTTAACTGATGATATCCGGAACGAAGATCAATATTTGAAAAAAATTTGGCACCTTGAAACTGGTCAAACAGGTCATCAATTCAAGGTAACGGGTACCTATTTTTGATGGTGACATGATTCAACTCCCAATAATTAATGCAAAGTCGTATACTCCCATCATTCTTTTTAACGAATAGAACAGGAGCACCCCAAAGAGACATACTAGGACGAATGAAACCGATGTCTATTAGTTCTTGCAGTTGGATTTTTAACTCCTGAAGTTCAATAAGAGCCATTCGATATGGGGTTTTGGAAATGGGTTTTGTACCAAGTTTAAGGTCAATACAAAATTCGATTTCACGCTCTGGGATAGGCCAGGAAGTTCTTCAGGGAATACGTCAGGAAATTTATTAACAATAGAAATATTATTCAAATCTGACGTATTTCTGTTTAAATCTGTGACATTGGCAAAGAAAGCTTGACATCCATTTTTTAATAAACGAAATGGCTTTATGGCTTGATATAACATTGATTGACTTTACTGGTTTGGTTGCTTGAATTCGCATAATAGGTTGGTTAGGAATATGAAAGCTAACAACCTTATGAAAATAATCAATTTTAGCATGATGAGTAGTTAACCAATCAATCCCTAAAATCACATCAAATGCAAGTATTTTCAAAGAGATGAGATCAATAGGTAATGTGAGGGTGCCGATTTGAATCAAACAAGATTTATAAACAGTGGATGTAATGAAGGTTTCTCCCAACGGAGTTTCAACAGATAAGTCAAAGTCTAATTTCTTTGGAGTCAAATTTAAACGTTGAGTGCAAGTAGGTGAAATAAAAGAATGGGTAGAACCGGTATCAAATAAGGTATAGACTTCGCAAGAGTTTATGATTAGCTTACCCGTGATAACTTCATTCAGATTCCTTTCTTTTTGGGAGGTCACGACAAACGCTCTCCTTTGAACTACCGGCTTTGACTTGTCTAGGACAGCCTTTGGTGTCACCATCCCAGCTGGACTTGACTTCACCACACGACAAAATTGAGCTAGGTGACCTTCTCTTCCATAATTGAAACACGCTTTGGGTTACTGCGTACAGTTTAGACTGATGTGTCCTTCCCCTTCGCATCTGTAGCATACGACCGATGGTCATTCTCCTTCATTAAAAACGGGTGTTGGTGCTGCTGTCTTTCCATCATTATTGAACCTTCTCTTTTTAAAATTTCTACTTAACTCATTTGTTCTATTATCTTGGCCAGGGTTACCACCGAAGTGGTTACCATTTCTGGCATAATGATTTCCTCCACATTTGTTGGTTCCGCTTCAATGACTGCTACCACTGGTATTATCATTTTGACGGCTGCTATCTTTTGGTTAGACTGACTCATTATCGCGCTCCAATAATGAGCCCTATTCACAACATCTGAATACAAGCAAAGTTTGTGAAAAATGAGATATTGACATATTTCGGGTTTCAAACCTCGCAGAAACATTCGCGTTATTCGCTCCTCATTATCAACTAAATGGGATGCAAACCGGGATAACTCGGCAAACTTAGCCTCGTATTGCGATACGGTCATATTATTTTGCTCTAGCTTGATGAATTCTATCTCCTTCATGTGACGAATACTTTCAGGAAAGTACTTATCGTTGAACAATTCTTGAAACTTCTCCCAAGACATCTTTAGTGCGGAAGGTTGAGTACGTTTTACAGATTCCCACCAGTAATCTGCCTCTCCTCGCAACATGAAGGTGGAAAAGGGAACCTTTTGCTCCTCAAGGCATCTCAAGACATCAAATATCTTGGTAATCTGCTTAATCCACGTCTCTGCCTTAAGTGGCTCTGGCTTCCCAAAAACTCTGGTGGTCCCAGGTCCTTGAATTGCTTGGCAGCGACCTTTCGTGAGTTGCCAATGTTTTCACCTGCATTTTGAATAGGAGTCTCTCTCACTTGATGTTGCATGAATTGCAGAAATCTCCTAAACATCCCGTCGTTCGTCATTTGATCGGTGTTGTTGTTTACGTGAGGATTATTGCCTTCCTGATGCACATTATCCTGGTTATTGATCGACGGTGACTCAACGGTCTCATGTGCTCCATTGCTTTTCTCAACATTTCATATGCCATTTTTAAACACTGTCACAAAATAAGGGTTAATTGACATGCCACATATTATCCCTATATTCTGACCGACCAATTAAATAACCAATTAAATATCATGACACACTAGTGAAGGATTTACCCGTCTCTCCCCTAAAATCTCAGCCAGAGATCATATCCCTAGGCTTTGATACCAACTGTGACACCCTCAAAATAGGTATACACAACCCATTCTGAGTCACCAAATACATGGTACATAATTTAAATACAAACTTAATTTATACAACTGTCGTGCAAAATACGACAAAACATAAACTGAGAGTTTTAACATGAATATTGTCTCGTAGACAATATCCAAACTCAAATAGAGTCCTCATTACAATTATTATCACACTATTTTATAGAATAGTAAGGACTACTATAGCAACCATCTTGGACCGTCACTCCATTCCCTGACTAGACCCAACTATATTCTTATTTCCTGAAGAGAACAATGAAAGAAAAGGGTGAGCTCAACTAGCCCAGTAAAGAATATTATGACTAAGATAATGCAGAATAAATTATCCTTAGCCTTTAACAGTGTAAAACTGATAGAATACAATAGACAACACGTATAACTCCAGCGGAACAAGCAATCCATTAGAAGAGTCAAGTAGAGCATGATATCTACTATCTTCTATGATTTAAAATTCATCATCAATATTTTATCTCTGTAACACATTTCAATAAATAATCAACATCACCGAATTATCCATGCACTACGGGCCAAGGATATTCATTAGTATCACATCCACGAATCATCCATGCACTACAGGCCAAATATATTTGTTATTATCACCAGTGGTCATGATCATGTCAAACAACTGTCCAATAATGCACTACGGGCTAATAAGGATTTTTACCACATTATTTGTAACATTACAGGTCATGATTATACTGATACATAATTCCTGGTCATAATCATACCAATCAAGAGTCCATCTATACACTACGGGCCAAAGATGACTTTCGTCACAATATAAGTATGAGGATGATGACAATAATATAAGAATTCAATTAAGTGAGATTAAGGATAAATTTTAAAGATTTATAATTCAATTTATCCAGAGTTCAAGAATGTTCAAATTGTCAACATGATAACTGCTTTGTAGAGTAAAATTCAAGAATAATATGGATGTATCAAAAATAATTTGGACAGAAAAGAAATCAATTTTTGTCGTGAATAGTACCCCGATATGAAAAGAATAAAACTTAGCAATAATGTTCAGAATTTTTTTTTGTGAAACGATACTAGATGAAGCGTAAATTTCAAGGATATTCTACTAATTTCAAGGAGTATAAAAGCAATACTTATCAAAATAAGTGTAGAATTAGGAATATGAAACGAAATAATATTACTTACATACTACAGAGTATGGAAGAAAAAATTATTTCTTACAAATATTGAACAAAACTAATATCCCTTACCTTAGTAGGAGATTGGATACTGCAATAGTGTAGTAACTGAATACTCTTCTTCTTTCTCTCTGATTCTCTCTCTATAGCTTTCTCTTGTGAGTCTTAATGAATTGGTGAGAATAAAAGAAGAAATAAGCTTCTATTTATAGAAGATTTCTAGCTTAGCCCTTGCAATGTGAAGATGCAAGTGGCTTGCACTACAAGAAAAATGTTTATCAGCGACCGCTCATCAGCGACCGTATATAGTCGTAGATACATATAAGCGACCGCATACGGTCGCTAATAGGCGTCGCACAAAATCTGGTCGCTAAGGCGCGCATCAGCAACCACTATTAGCGACCGCTATATCTGCGACCGATAAGAGCGATCAAAATGATAAATTTGATCGCTGAGCTGAGTCAGCATGGACTATGAACATAGCTGACGTGGTCCACGTGTCAGCGACCGGTATCAGCGACCGGATGCGGTCGCTGATAGTCTCAAATATTAGATCGGTCGCTAATAAGTATCAGCGACCACATGCGGTCGCTGATGTGAAAAAAAATTAACAGATTTTTGTTGTTTTGCAAAATTCCCAAAAACCTGTACCTGTTTTGTACCTGCTTTATCCCAACCCATATACACAACAAGATAAGCAGCATACACAATACAATAAACATCCATTGTACCCACTAACACATACACCAAACTAGTTTCAAAACTAGTTTAAATAACATAACTGAATATACAAGTTATGAACATACAATAAGTTACAAAAGTGATATATATATATATATATATATATATATATATATATATATATATATATATATATATATATATATATATATATAAAGCAGGTACGTCAAGCATCATCACCTCCTTGATCACCCTGTAATTAACAAAATAATAAAATAAATTACAAATATATACTAACTATGTTAATATTGGTATATTACGACAATATATACAACAAATTGATTTTATACCTCGTCGCTATCCCCATGCTGTGATGCTGCTGCCGCCACCACTGCTTTAGCTAACTCCTCAGGATCCAGAGCCCCCAGATGCCCGCCCAGTAACGTCAGAAGATTTTGATCTTGACATATAGCTCTAACACAGTCAGCCGGAGTATGAACAGCTGGATGGCTCGATGACTGTGTAGACTGGGTAGAAGAGCAGCCTGAGCCACTGAAGGATGGGCGTCGTCGTTGTCCTTGACCTTTAATGTAGTTCTTCTTCACAACAGACGCCCTCTCCCACAACTCTTGATCAATAGACGGACGTGGAGTGCCTTCAGGATAGCGTTCATTCAATAAACGCTTATAAGTGTCCTGTCATCATGTTAACAATTAAATAGTAAAAAATAAATTAATTCTGTAAGCATTGATAAACAAGATCAAGTTGTTAAAATTTATTACCGCTATCTGGATAGCCTCAGGCAGACCATCACGGGTGGCCACGTACACATCCAGCCAATGGATAGGTGTACCTTGAGACTGAGATTCCTATACCAAAAAAAAGCATAATATTACTAAGTAAAAATGTGATATATTTTCTACAATTCATGATTTTAAACATATTAAAACTTGTAATTAAATACGTACTCGGGCAGTGATATGCTGCAACTGTGAAATACTACCGCCCTTGTATGTCCCTTTAGCCTTTTCGCCTTCGGGTACACCCGAGGATCTGTTGCTGGCGGCAGTCTTTCGTCTTTTCACCCAACTCTCAGCCCTCCATTGAGCACACATCTCAGCCTATATGGCCTGGGTGCACCACCAGGGACTATGCTCGTGCATGTAATCTTCTCCCTGGCCTGGATGGTCGATCTCTGCATTGTGAAGGGCTTTTTGTCTTTCTTTATTCAAATTGTCTTTGGTGCGGACCGCACACTTCTGCCAAAATAATGTCTGTATCACTGAAGCCTGCGCGTCCTCCATGTGCACACATCTTCAACTTGCTTTTTGGATATGTGTACCTTGCATGCGGTTTGACAATCTTACCACTAGGAGATTCATAAAGTTCTAATCTGGGACGCTTACAAATATCTTTCATGTCCAAACGTGCCTTATCGTTATCTTTTGTCTTCCCCGTAACATTCATCACAGTATTAAAAACATTGTCAAACACATTCTTCTCAATATGCATCACATCTAAATTATGACGAATCAAATTTGTAGAACAATAAGGCAATTCCCAAAAGATACTTCTCCGAACCCAGTTATGAGATTCGCCAAATCCATTGATTATGTTTGTGGCATCAACCTTACCAAATCGGATAACCGGCAATCTCATCACACGATCTCGCATCTTCGTTCCCGACAATCGCGGTGCAGGTATATCATTGTCTACTTTCCCTTTCCTGAAGTGTTCTCTATTTCTTCGAAACGGGTGATCTACCGGTAAGAACCGACGATGACAGTCAAACCAACAAGGCTTTCGACCTTTTGATAGATTAAACGACTTTGTATGCTCCATACAATACGGACAAGCCAACTTCCCGTGTGTACTCCATTCAGCTAACATACCATAAGCTGGGAAGTCACTTATAGTCCACATAACCGCTGCCCTAAGGTTAAAATTTGTTTTCGTTGCAACATCCCAAGTCTGTACTCCATCCTCCCACAATACCTTCAACTCGTCTATAAGAGGTCTCAAGTAAACATCTAAGTTCTTTCCAGGACTCTTAGGACCAGGAACCACGAGTGAAAGAAACAAGTATGGCTGTTTCATACACATCCAAGGAGGCAAGTTGTACGGAGTAACAATCACAGGCCAACATGAGTACGGAACAGCTGAGTGGCCAAACGGATTGAAACCATCGGTGGATAATCCAAGCCTCACATTTCTAGGTTCCAATGCAAACCCAGGATGTGCTATGTTTAAATCTTTCCAAGCCTGCCCATCTGCGGGATGATTTAGTTCTCCATCTTTAGCTGGAGATTTCGTATGCCAACTCATATGTTCAGCTGTTCTTGAAGACATGTACAATCTTTTTAGCCGATGTGTTATTGGAAAATACCTTAGAATCTTAAACGGTATACTTGATTTTTTTGTAGTCACACCCTCTTTATTAGGCCTAAACCGATCATGACTGCAAAACGTGCACCTTGTCATCTGTTCATTTTCCTTATAAAACAACATGCAATCGTTGGGACATGCATCGATCTTTTGGTATCCAAGACCCAACTTCTTCACCATTTTCTTACAAAAATAATAGTTATCAGGAAATTTCTCACCGTCAGGCAACATACTCTTAATAGCCTTCAAGAGCGACTCAAAACACTCATGACTCATGTTGTGATCAGCCTTGATGTTAAGTAATGTCGCCACTGCAGACAATGTAGTGTGTTTGGTGCAACCATGCCACAATGGCTCGCTACCCTCGTCTAACAACTTAAAGAAGTCTTTGGCATCAGAATTCATAGGTTGCTCTCTGCCTTGTTCCTAATCAAAATCTGGCCCTGCAATATCATGAACCATTTCATTCATACGATGAGTACTACTGCCCGAATTGTGTACTTGTGTGATGCCACCATCTCTTCTCTGCCCATGTGCCCACCAACATTCTTCGTAATTTCTCATGAACCCAGAAACAACTAAATGATAGTTTATCATGTCTCTGTCCATATAATTTACATTCTTACACTTCAAACATGGACATCGTATCTGCGACTTACCATTCAAACATTCCGATTGACTATACGCATACTCCAAAAACACCTGGCAACCAGCTCTAAATTCAGCTGTAGCACCTATCTGGGCACTTGACTTTCGTCGTGCCATCCAACTACGGTCTGAATAGAGGTCCATGATTCTACGGTACCTATGTTGACATGAATTATTGTATTCCTTTGTTAGAAATTTACAATTCAGCTCAATCCCATTTATGATGCTTATAAATACATATAGATGTATATGTACATATATAACATGAGTGTGCATCATATATGATTATTCGGGAATTGAACAAGGATACATGCCAAAACAAATTTACACAGCTTGAGATCGACTACCCAAAAAGGCATGGTATATTGTTGTCATCCTACATTTTTTAACTGACACCAATTCAGCTAGATCCCATTTATTGTTGAATACGAATGCATATCGAAATTCCTAAAAATTGTTTTTGACACTTCTCCATTTCTCCAATTTTGACTACTTGAATAGTCTAAGCTTGTGTATTTTAGTTTCTTAAGGATATTTTTATCATCATCTCACTTTACTTGGTCATCTAGCCAATTTTAACCTATTAAAGCTCACTTTAGGCTCGATAATAGATCCTAACTTGATTTTCTTAGTAGCTTTGGTCATTGCAATGATTAGGAATCATCACAAGCATGAGTTAGCAATTTTATATGAGTTCCTTATAGTCTTATAAGATCAGGCACTAAAGGTCACCCAAAACAGTCCACTTTTGGGCTAAAAATGTGACTTTTCACAAGTTTAATGCTCAAAACAGTTTAGGCTTGGTTTCTTTAGCTTGTGTAGCTTACTTATGTCATATTATGACTATTGAAACTTGCCCACATGGTCCAGGTATGGGAATTTTATACTTAGGTCTTAGTTGCCACTTAAAGCTTACTTTTCATGACTTTTAAACATGAAATTTGGTCAATACACAACACAGACCACAACTAAGTTAAGGAACACCTTTTAAATGATATGTGTAGACAATATAGGGACTCCATACTGTTTTAAAACTTTAGTTGCAAAAATTTGCTATAATAGTTCTCATATAGGCATAGATTTGACTATAATTTCATAAACAATCCACATGTAGGCAAAAGAAACCTTTAGGCATTCAAACAATTGTAAAATCATGATAATAAAATTACCCTATATCAATTATCATGCTTGTATCAGTTAGCTAACTTCTTCACATCCAAAACGGTTCATACAAGGTACTTTAGGCATGATTAAGTACTAAATTATACTAATAGTCCCCAAGCCTTCCATTATAAATATTATTACATCAAATAATTGCTATAAATATCAATACCTATAATATAATGGCTATACAAATTGACTAAAAATAGAAGAAGAAACTTTATTTTAATAACAGTTTATTTTATAAATTTTAAAATAAACTTTAATTAGTTCATTGTCATTAGTTGCCTTTTGAATCTTAATTAAGGCATATTCATTTTTGATTTAGGGTTTGTCTAAACCACATTCAATTAACAAATTAACAAGGTTTCTAGTAGATTTTAAGTGGGTTACCTATGTAGAGGCGGTGGCAGGTGGTAGGAGGCGGCGGAGGCACGGCACGGCACGAACTTCTTCTCTTCTCCCCCCTTTCTCCCTCTTCTCTCTATTCGGACCTCCCTCTTTTCTTTTCTCTGCGTTCTGTGTCGAGCGAATGCTGGGTACTGATAACATTTAGTTTGATCAGCGACCGCTATCAGCGACCACATGCGGTCGCTGATTTTTAATGACATAGATTTATCAGCGACCGCATGCGGTCGCTGATTTAAAGTGGTCGCACAAAACATTGGCGCCAACATTTTCAGCCAAAATTTTGGTGGCAAATTTATACTAGCGACTGATCAGCGACCGCATCCGATCGCTGTTAAAACATTAGCGACTAGATTACGTTACGGTCGCAGATGATGGTCGCTGTGACTAATATCAGCGACCAACGGTGTGGTCGCTGATAGTGTTGGTCGCTGATAGACCTTTTTCTTGTAGTGTTGACGACTGGTAATGTGAAAAGGAAAGTGGTTTGATGCCTGTAATGTGAAACGATAAGTGGTTTGATGCCTGTAATGTGAAACAATAAATGGTTTGACGTCTGGTAAAGGCAAGTACCATTGGCGAAAGTGACTCTTAGATGATGACATATGGGTCCCATAGAATAAACCAAACTTACAACAAATGTCTCATAACAGAAATCTTATTTATATCAAAGATTGAATAAATATTTACCACAAATCACTTTATCTTCAATTAACACATTTTTAATCATTCAACAATTATTCATCATTAATATTATAGCTCATAATATTCATCATTAATATTAATATCTCCTTATTGGCATGCAATTAGGTAACCACCCCTTTCCTTAACAGAACTTTCTAGATATTGTCAATAATACAAATAATAATATGAATAACTGTGTCGTGTCAATTATTGATTTAAAAATATAGAATATTGTGCAGATGATACTATGACAATAATTAAATTAATAATATGAGATATTATGCATCAACTACTACTGCAATAATTGAATAAAACTAAGTGACTTTTCACGTAAGCATCAATAATCAAAAATATTGTACAATACTGTGTGCTACTGTGCAACCACGCATATTACTGTACTTTTATCATCGGGTATTTCAATAGTTAACGGTAAAAATTTTACCGTTATTTTTATAAAAAGGTTATTTCTGTTGCTTTCTAAATCCAACAGTAATTCTGTTGTGGGGTCCACCAATGATTGTGCCGTCGTACGAATATTTCCTAATAAAACGAGTATTCCCTGACCAAACAAATATTTTATGACAACTTGTTTACTTTGCAAAATTTATAAATATTACCCACAACTATAACATTATATCAAATCCACACCTTATTATTCAAAATAATATTTAGAGAAAATTAAATCTTTATTCATAAAAAGTTGGGGTCTTACAACCTCTCCTCCTTATGAAATTTCGTTCTCGAAATTGGGGTACGTACCTTGTATGTCGAAGAAGTGAGGATACCTTATTTTTATTTCAGATTCTAACTCCCAGGTCATTTTCTCAATATCGTGGTTTCTCCATAAAACTTTGACTTGAGGTATAATCTTTGAGCGTAGAATATGTTCCTTCTTATCCAAAATTTTAACAGGTACCTCTTCATATGTTAAATCTTCTGCTATCCCGTCTGGTTCAAATTCAATAATGTGGTTCGGGTCTTCCACATATTTATGTAACATAGATATGTGAAAAATGTTATAAACATGAGACATACTTGGCGGTAAAGCGAGTCTATAGGCCACAGTTTCTACTCGATCAAGGATTTTAAATGGGTCAATAAATCGAGGATTGAGCTTTCCTCTATTTTCAAATCTCGTAACTCCTTTCCATGGAGAAACACGTAATAATACATGATCTCCAACATTGAATTTCATGTCCCTTTGATGAAGATCAGCATAACTCTTTTGTCGATCTTGTGAGGTTTGTATACGTTGCCGGATCATTTGAATCTTTTTTATTGTCATGCGTACCAATTCTGGTCCTAACAACATTGCTTCACCCACCTCATCCCAACATACTTAAGAACTACACTTTTGTCCATACAATGCCTCGAATGGAGCCATGCCTATACTTGCTTGATAACTGTTGTTGTAGGTGAATTCCACTAATGGCAAGTACTTTTCCCAACTTCCTTTGAAGTCTAGGACACAGAGTCTTAATAGATTTTTAAGAGTTTGAATAGTCCTCTCCGACTGCCCGTCCATTTGAGGATGATATGCATAACTGAATCGTGAATCCGTGCCCATAACTTTCTGCAAACTAACCCAAAATCATGAAGTGAATCTTGGGTCTCGGTCAAAAACTATGGATACTGGCATACCATGCAGTCTTACGATCTCATTTATGTATATACGAGCAAGACGTTCAAGTGAATAAGTTTCTGGTATAGGTAAGAAATGAGCAGACTTAGATAATCTATCAACAATGACCCAAATTGTATCTATGCCTTGAGAAACCTTGGGAAGACCAGTAACAAAATCCATGTTAATGTGCTCCCACTTCCATTCTGGAATTTCAAGTGGTTGCAATGGACCTTTTGGCACTTGATGCTCCGCCTTGACACGTTGACAAGTTAAACACCATGAGATAAACTCCGCTATCTCTCTCTTCATATTGCTATACCAAAATGTATATCAAAGATCACGATACATTTTGGTACTTCCAAGATGGATTACAAATGGTGTATTGTGTGCCTTCATCATGATTTTATACTTCAAATCAGAGTCGTTAAGAACACAAAGTCTGGACTTGACTCAAAGTATTCCTTCTTCATTGATTCTTGCTTCTGGAATAGCACCTTCTTGCACTTTCTTCTTCATATGCATCAGCTCCAGTTCTGTATCTTGAGCAACTTTAACTTTATCAATTAAAGTCAGTTTTACTCATATATTTGACATCATCACGTGGGTCTCTGTAGTCTTTAACTCTATCTTCATCCTTTTTAAGTCATACAAAATGGGCCTTTACGTTGACAATATCGCACTCGTACCCGCATATGATCTTCTACTCAACGCGTCAGCTACCATGTTCGCTTTTTTAGGATGGTATTGAATGGTATGATGGTAATCTTTCAACAGCTCAAGCCATCATTGTTGTCGCATGTTGAGTTCCTTTTAGGTGAAGAAATATTTAAGTCTTTTATGATCCGTATAGATCTCTACTTTCTCCCCATACAGGTAATGTCTCCAGATCTTTAGTTTGAAAACGGCTGCTGCCAACTCTAGATCATGAGTAGGATAAATCCTCTCATATTCTTTGAGTTGTCATGAGGCATATGCTATGACTTTCCCATGTTGCATGAGAACACATCCTAAACCTCTGCCTGAAGCATCACTATAGATGACAAATCCTTTCGGACCTGATGGTATTGTTAGAACAGATGCTGAAATGAGTCTCCTCTCGAGTTCTTGAAAACTCTTCTCACATTCCTCGCTCTAACCAAATTTTGTATCTTTTCGAGTCAGCTAACTTAATGGAGTGGCGATTCTAGAAAATCCTTCCACGAATCTCCGATAATAATCAGCTAAGCCCAGAAAGCTGCGTACTTCGGTTACGGAATTAAGTTGCTCCCAACTTTGTATTGCTTTAATCTTCGCCGGATCAACTGATATTCCATGATTCGATATCACGTGCCTAAGGAATGCTACTTCCTTAAGCCAAAACTCTCATTTCTTCAACTTGGCGTATAGCTTGTTTTCACGAAGCTTTTGGAATATCAGCCTCAAGTGTTGCTCATGATCTTCATGGCTATTGGAGTAAACGAGGATGTCATCAATAAAGACAACCATAAACTGATCCAAATATTCCTTGAATACTAGGTTCATCATATACATGAAGGCAGTAGGAGCATTAGTCAATCCAAAAGACATGACTAGGAATTCGTAATGCCCGTACCGAGTTCTAAAAGCAGTCTTTGGAATGTCATTAGTTTTATTTTTTAACTGATGATATCTGAATTGAAGATCGATCTTTGAAAAGAATTTGGCACCTTGCAACTAGTAAAACAAATCATCAATTCGAGGTAACGGGTACCTATTTTTTATGGTGGCATGATTCAACTCCCGATAATCAATGAAAGGTTGCATACTCCCATCTTTCTTCCTTACGAATAGAAGAGGAGCACCCCAAGGAGACGTACTAGGACAAATGAAATCGATGTCTAACAAATCCTGCAGTTGGATTTTTAACTGCTGAAGTTCAATAGGAGCCATTCAATATGGGGTTTTGGAAATGGGTTTTGTACCGGGTTCAAGGTTATTAAAAAATTTGATTTCAAGCTCTGGGGATAGGTCAGGAAGTTATTCAGGGAATACATCAGGAAATTTATTAACAATAGAAATATCATTCAAATCTGACGTATTTCTATTTAAATCTGTGACATGAGATAAGAAAGCTTGACATCCATTTTTTAATAAACGAATGACTTTATGGCTTGATATAATAGTGATTGACTTTAGTAGTTTGGTTGCTTGAATTCGCATAATAGGTTGGTTAAGAATATGAAAGCTAACAACCTTACGAAAATAATCAATTTTAGCATGATGAGTAGTTAACCAATCAATCCCTAAAATCACATCAAATGCAAGTATTTTTCAAAGAGATGAGATCAACAGGTAATGTGAGGGTGCCAATTTGAATCAAACAAGATTTATAAACAGTGGATGTAATGAAGGTTTCTCTCAACGGAGTTTCAACATATAAATCAAAGTCTAATTTCTCTGGAGTCAAATTTAAACGTTGAGCGCAAGTAGGTGAAATAAAAGAATGTGTAGAACTGGTATCAAACAAGGTATAGACTTCGCAAGAGTTTATAATTAGCTTACCCGTGATAACTTTATTCAGATTCCTCGCTTTTTAGGAGGTTACGACAAACGCTCTCTCTTGAACTACCAGGTTTGACTTGTCTGGGACAGCCTTTGGTGTCACCATCCTAGCTGGACTTGACTTCACTACACGCTTTGGGTTGTTGCGTACAGTTTAGACTGATGTGTCTCTCCCCTCTGCATCTGTAGTAGCATATGACCGGTGGTCATTCTCTTTCATTAAAAATGGGTGTTGGTGCTGCTGTCTTTCTATCATTATTGAACTTTCTCTTTTTAAAATTTTCACTTGACTCATTTCTTCTATTATCTTGGCCAGGGTTACCACCGAAGTGGTTACCATTTCTGGCATGATGATTTCCTCTACATTTGTTGTCACCTCTTCGATGACTGCTACCACTAGTATTATCGTTTTGCCGGTTATCTTTTGGTTGGGCTGACTCATTACCGCACTCCAATAACTGAGACCAATTCACAACATCTAAATACAAGCAAAGTTTGTGAGAAATGAGATATTGACGTATTTCGGGTTTCAAACCTCGCAGAAACATTCACGTCATTCGCTCCTCATTATCAACCAAATGGGATGCAAACCGGGATAAGTCAGCAAACTTAGCCTCGTATTGTGATATGGTCATATTGTTTTGCTCCAGCTTGATGAATTCTACCTCTTTCATGTGACAAATACTTTCAGGAAAGTACTTGTCGTTGAACAATTCTTGAAACTTCTCCCAAGACATCTTTATGCGGAATGTTGAGTACGTTTTACAGATTCCCATCAGTAATCCACCTCTCCTCGCAACATGAAGGTTGCAAAGGGAACCTTTTGCTCCTCGGAGCATCCCAAGACATCAAATATCTTGGTGATCTGCTTAATCCACGTCTCTGCCTTAAGTGGCTTTGGCTTTCCCAATAACTCCTATGGTCCCAGCTCCTTGAATTGCTTGGCAGTGACCATCCGTGAGTTACCGGTGTTTCCACCTTCATTTTGAATATGAGTCTCTCTCGCTTGATGTTGCATGAATTACAGAAAGCTCCTAAACATCTCGTCGTTCATCATTTGGTCGATGTTGTTGTTTATATAAGGATTATTACCTTTCTGATGCACATTATCCTGGTTATTGATTAGCGGTTACTCAATGGTCTCAGGTGCTCCATTGTTTATCTCAATATTTTTAGATGCCATTTTTAAACACTGCCATAAAATAAGGGTTAATTGACATGATACATATTATCCCTATATTCTGACCGACCAATTAAATAACAAATAAGTTTAGGTAAGACACACTATCGAAGGATTTACCCATCTCTCCCCTCCTAGTTCTAGCCTCAAATCTCAGTTAGGGATCATATCCCTAAGCTTTGATACCAACTATGACGCTCCTAAAATAGGTATACACAACCCATTCTGAGTTGCCAAATACATGGTACATAATTAAATACAAACTTAATTTATACAACTATCGTGCAAAATATGACAAAACATAAACTGAGAGTTTTAACACGAATATTGTCTCGTAGACAATATCCAAACTCAAATGGAGTCCTCATTATAATTATTATCACACTATTTTATAGAATAGTGAGGACTACTATACCAACCATCTTGGACCGTCACTCCATTCCCCGACTAGACCCAACTATATTCTCATTTCCTGAAGAGAACAATGAAAGAAAAGTGTGAGCTCAACTAGCCCAGTAAAGAATATTATGACTAAGATAATGCAGAATAAATTATCCTTAGCCTTCAACAGTGTAAAACTAATAGAATACAATATACAGCAAGTTTAACTGCAGTGGAACAAGCAATCCATTAGAAGAGTCAAGTAGAGCATGATATCTACTATCTTCTATGATTTAAAAGTTCATCATCAATATTTTATCTCTGTAACACTTCTCAATAAATAATCCACATCACCGAATTATCTATGCACTACGGGCTAATGATATTCATTAGTATCACATCCACGAATCATCCATGCACTATGGGTCAATGATATTCGTTATTATCACCAGTGGTCATGACTATGACAAAAAATTGTCCATCAATGCACTATGGGCCAATGAGGACTTTTACCACATCATTTGTAACATTACAGGTTATGATTATACCAATGCATAATTCTTGGTCATAATCATACCAATCAACAGTTCATCTATGCACTACGGGCCAAAGATGACTTTCATCACGATATAAGCATGAAGATGATGACAATGATATAAGAAATCAATTAAGTGAGATTAAGGATAAATTTTAAATGTTTATAATTCAATTTATCCAGAGTTCAAGAATGTTCAAATTATCAACATGATAACTTCTTTGTGGAGTAAAATTCAAGAATAATATGTATGTATCAAAAATAATTTAGACAGAAAAGAAATCAATTTTTATCGTGAATAGTACTTCGTGAATAGTACCCCAGCATGAAAAGATTAAAACTTAACAAGAATGTTTAGAAATTTTTTTTTGTGAAACGATACTAGATGAAGCGCAAATTTTAAGGATATTCTACTAATTTTAGGGAGTATAAAAGCAATACTAATCAAAATAAGTGTAGAATTAGGAATATGAAACGAAATAATATTACTTACATACTACAGAGCATGGAAGAAAATATTATTTCTTACGAATATTGAACAAAAATAATATCCCTTACCTTAGTAGGATATTGGATACTGCAATAGTGTAGTAACATAATACTCTTCTTCTTTCTCTCTTATTCTTTCTCTATAGCTTTCTCTTGTAAGTCTTAGTGAATTGGTGAGAATGAAAGAAGAAATAAGCTTCTATTTATAGAAGATTTCTAGCTTAGCCCTTGTAATGTGAAAAGGCAAGTAGCTTGACGATTGGTAATGTGAAAAGGAAAGTAGTTTGACGTCTGTAATGTGAAACGACAAGTGGTTTGACGCCTGTAATGTGAAACGGCAACTGGTTTGACGTCTGGAAAAAGGCAAGTACTATTGGCGAAAGTGACTCTTAGATGATGACATATAGGTCCCATAGAATAAACCAAACTTACCACAAACGTCTCATAACAAACTTCTTATTTATATCAAAGGTTGAATAAATATTTATCACAAGTCACTTTATCTTCAATTAACACATTTTTAATCAATCAATAATTATTCATCATTAATATTATAGCTCACAATATTCATCATTAATATTAATATCTCCTTATTGGCGCGCAATTAGGTGACCCCCCTTTCCTCGACAGAACTTTCTAGATATTTTTAATTATACAAATAATAATATGAATAACTGTGTCGTCTCAATTATTGATTTAATAATATAAAATATTGTATAGATGATTGTAAGACCCCAACTTATTAATGAATAAAATCAAATTTTCTCTAAATATTATTGTGAATAATAATGTGTTAATTTGATATAATACTTTGGTTATGGGTAAAATGTGCAAATTTTGCAAAATAAGCAAATGGTTATAAAGTATTCATTTTTGTCGGTGAATATTCGTTTGGTCGTGGAATATTCTTGCTGTCGGGGAATATTCATACGACGGCGCAGCCTTGTGTGGGCCCCATAACGAAACGCGATTGGATGAAGAAAATGACAAGTATAAGTTGTTTATAAATAACGGCGTAGTTGTTACCGTTAATACTATTAGAATACCCGGTGGTTAAAACACAGTAGCACGATATTTCACCAATTATTGATTCTTACGTAAGAAGACACTACTCAATAATTATTACAGTAGTTACTGTTTAATATTTTATTTTATTGATTCAATAATTGCTGCGTTGATATTTTATATTATTGTTGTTTCAATAATTGTTGCTGCACAATATTTTCTATTATCAGATCAATAATTTATATTATTTGAATAATATTATTAGATAACATTATTGGCAATGTCTAGAAAGTTCTGTCTAAGGAGAGGTATGGTCATCTAATTATGCGCCAGTAAGGAGAAATCCTTATTGGAAAGCCCCCTCTTTCCTGGGAACGGTCTGGTTGTCATAATTGTGATTTTGTAATATTATTTGTGAATAATAAATTATTAATTTATATGATAAGAAAATATTTATATTTTTTGGATATAAATGAGGGATATATTTATTTATGTGAAGGAATTAATGTTGAGGTGTTTTTGTCGGAATGGAGGTATTAAAAATTAAATCACTGTTCTTGAGATATATTACGTGAGTTATAATTTTTAATCTGACCGTTGGATCGTTGTGATTTTTGGATATGTTATACATATATAAGTTGAGTATATGTCCACAAATTTTGAACCGTTAAAAATGAACGTATATTTTGTTATGAATTTTTAGAGGTGACTGATTCGGAAATTAGGTTTATAAATAATTTTGGTGGAAAATTCTAGAATTGAGTGGGCCCCACTTTTGGTTGGTGAGAAATGTGCTGGAATTTTTATTCAAATATGGTGGGTGGGAATAGTAGCAGGTAAAGCCATCAAGTTGCAGGTCAAGTCTGCTTCGGCGTGCTAACATTTTCCTATAAATAGAGGGCTAAGTTAGAATTGAAAATCACACCAGAATTCATAAGTTTTATCTCTTTCTCTCTCTATATTATCGAGTGTATTTTGTGAGTATTTAGATACTTTGTGAGTTTTTATTTATCAGTGGAAGTTTCTTTCAGCCTTATACCGATATTTCGAACAGAAGTACTGTTATCTTGAAGTAAGAGATGTTATTTTCTTCTTAAATGATATTATTTTCTTTAATATCATTAGGCCGAAATATTGGTTTGAACTTTTTATCAAATTTGGAACTTTTTGTGTCGGGATTACTATTCACGTATACGACACTATTCACGTATACGGCACTATTCACGAATACGGCACTATTCACCGAAAAATAAAAATTTTTCTTTTTGTCCAAGATGTCTATTATGGTTACTATCTTTGATTGTATCCATGTTTTGAACTTTATTTTTGAATTCTACTTCACAATTGGTTGTTATAGAGTATTATTGCACTTGGATAAACTGTAATACGAATTCCTAATATTTGTCCTTCTGTCTCACTGGGTTCGTTTTCTTTAAAATATTTTTTTATCATCCTCAGTCCTAAATGATGATATTACTGAATATCTTTGGCCTGTAGTGCAAAGATGAATGATTAACTGATGAATATCTTTGGCCCGTAGTGCAAAGATGACCAGGTGTTGAGATGAACATGACCGACTGGTGATACAAATGAATATCTTTGGCCTGTAGTGCAAAGATGAATATTTGATTAAAGATGGTTATTGATTGTTGTTACAGGGATAAAATATTGATGATGGACTTTTAAATCTTAGAAGATAGTAGAACTCATTCTCTACTTGACTCTTCTAATGGTTTGTTTTTTTAGCTGCAGTTGTTGATCTAAAACTTGTTGTTTATTATATTTTATCAGATTTTTCCCTGTTGAAAACTAATGATAAGTTGTTGTATATTATCTTAGTCATAATATTCTTTACTGGGCTAGTTTAGCTCACCCTTTTCTTTTTTGTTCCATTTTTCTCAAGAGGCGAGAATATAGTGGGAACTAGTCGATGTGGAGTGATGTTTCTAGTCAGTGGTGTTAGCAGTCCTCACTATTTTATAAAATAGTGTTTCAATAATTGTAATGAGGACTTATTTGAGTATGGATATTGTCTAGAAAATAATATTTGTATTTAAACTCACAGTATTGTGTTGTCGTATTTTGCTCGACAAGTGTTTTAATAAAGTTGTATTTATTTCTGTACCATGTATTTGACGACTCAGAATGGGTGATGTATACCTATTTTGGGGGCGTCACAGTTGGTATCAGAGCTTAGGAATATGGTCTCTGGCGGAGATCGGAGAATAGAACTAGGAGGGGAGAGACGAGTAAATTCTTCGCTAGTGTGTCCTACCTAAGCTTATTTGTTGGTTGGTCATAATATAGGGACATTATGTGATATGCTAATTTATTTAATTAACCCTTGTTTTATGGCAGTATTTGAGAATGGCAGCCGAGAACGTTAATAATGGAGTATATGAGACTGTGGAACAACCTTTAGTCACAAACTAGGAGAACGTGCAACAGGAAGGCAATATTCCTCCTATAAACAACGAGCAAACGATGAATGATGAAATGTTTAGGAGCTTTTTGTAGTTTATGCAAAATCAGACGAGGGAGACTCGTGTGCAGAATACGGGTGAAAATGATAACAACGCGCGGTTTGTCACGGCCAAGCAGTTCAAAGAGTTGGGACCACCAGACTTTCAAGGAAAGACGGATCCGATCAAGGCGGAAACATGGGTCAAGCAAAT
Organism: Panax notoginseng; assembly: GCA_016801055.1. Classification (NCBI taxonomy): domain Eukaryota; kingdom Viridiplantae; phylum Streptophyta; class Magnoliopsida; order Apiales; family Araliaceae; genus Panax; species Panax notoginseng. The sequence goes on from CM029019.1 coordinate 172,314,432, forward strand.
TACCAAGATTTTTGATGTCTTGGGATGCACAGAGGAATAGATGGTTCCATTCGCCACCTTTATGTTCCGCGGTGAGGCAGACTACTGGTGGGAGTCTGTGAAGCGTACCCAACCTGACGCACTCAACATGTCCTGGGAAACGTTTTAGAAACTGTTTAATGACAAGTAATTTCCTGAAAGTATTCGTCATATGAAAGAGGTAGAGTTTATTAGATTGGAATAAAACAACATGACGGTGTCCCAGTACGAGGCGAAGTTTACAGAGTTATCCAGGTTTGCACCTCATTTGGTCGAGAATGAGGAACGAATGACAAGGATGTTTCTGAGAGGTTTAAGACCCGAGATTCGGCAATATCTCATCTCTTATAAATTTTCTTTATATTCAGATGTTGTAAACAGGGCTCAATTATTAGAGCGAAATAATGAGTATATTCAACCGAGGGAACACAACCAAGATAATACCGATGGCAGCGGTCATCGGACCAATGAAAACAAGTAGGGAGGAAAACATTCGGACAAAAGCGGTAACCACTCTGGTGGAAATTGTGGTCGTGATAATAGAAGGAGTGAGTCGGGAGAAGATTTCAAGAAGAGAAGGTACAACAATGATAACGTGAAAACGTCAGCACAAACATCAACTGTTTCTAGGGGAGGAGAACGAGCACCGGTCGTTTGTTACAAATGCGGGAAAGAGGGACATATCAGCCCAAACTGCCCACAACAATCCAAGATATGTTTTAACTATGGAAAGGAGGGTCATATAGCTCGAGAGTGTTCTATAGCAAAACCAAGTTCAGCGGGGATGGTGACTCCAAAAGTTGTCCTGGATAAGTTGAAATCAGCGGTTCCTGGAAGAGCGTTTGTCGTGACTGGCCAAAATACGAGAAACTCGAACGAGGTGATCATGGGTAAGCTAATCTTGAATTCTTGTGAAGTTTATACTTTACTAGATACCGGTTCTACCCATTCTTTTATCTCTCCTGCTTGTGCTCAACGTTTAAACTTGACTCCGGAGAAATTAGACTTTGACCTGTCTGTGGAGACTCCGTTAGGAGAAACTTTCATTACATCTACAGTTTATAAATCTTGCTTAATCCAAGTTGGCACAATCACATTACCTGTTGACCTTATCTCTTTAAAGATACTTACTTTTGATGTGATTTTAGGAATTGATTGGTTAACTACTCATCATGCCAAAATTGATTATTTTTGTAAGGTTGTTAGTTTTTATATTCCTAACCAACCTGTTATGCAAATTCAAGCACCCAAACCATTACAATCAATCGCTGTCATATCAAGCCATAAAGCCATTCGTTTATTGAAAAATGGATGTCAAGCTTTCTTAGCCCATGTTATGGACTTAAACAAAAACACGTCAGATTTGAATAATATTTCTATTGTTAGTAAATTTCCTGACGTATTTCCCGAAGAACTTCCCGGTCTACCTCCAGAGTGTGAAGTTGAATTCTTTATTGACCTTGAACCTGGTACAAAGCCCATTTCTAAAACCCCATATCGAATGGCTCCTATTGAACTTCAGGAGTTAAAGGTCCAACTACAGGAGTTGTTGGACATCGGCTTTATTCGTCCTAGTACATCTCCTTGGGGTGCTCCTATTTTATTTGTAAAGAAAAAAGACGGGAGTATGCGACTTTGTATTGACTATCGAGAATTGAACCATGTCTCCATCAGGAATAAGTATTCGCTACCTCGTATTAATGACCTGTTCGACCAGTTGCAAGGAGCACAATTCTTTTCAAAAATCGATCTTCGTTCTGGATATCATCAGCTGAAGATTAGAACTGAGGATATTCCAAAGACTGCCTTCAGAACTCGATACGGGCATTATGAATTCTTAGTCATATCTTTTGGATTGACTAATGCACCTGCTTCTTTCATGGATATGATGAACCGTGTGTTCAAAGAATATTTGGATCAGTTCGTTGTTGTCTTTATTGATGATATCCTCATCTATTCCAAAAGCCGTGAAGATCATGAGCGCCATTTGAAGCTGGTACTGCAAAGGCTTCGTGAAAACAAACTTTATGCCAAACTGAAGAAATGCGAGTTCTGGCTTGAGGAAGTAGCATTCCTTGGGCACGTGGTGTCAAAACATGGAGTATCTGTCGACCCGGCGAAGATTGAAGCTATACAAAGTTGGGAGCAACTGAAGTCGATGACCGAAATACGTAGCTTTCTGGGCTTAGCTGGTTATTATAGGAGATTTGTGGAAGGATTTTCTCGAATCGCTACTCCGTTAACTCAGCTAACTCGAAAAGATATAAAATTCGTATGGAGCGAGGAATGCGAGAAGAGTTTCCAAGAGCTTAAGAGGAGACTCATTTCGGCACATGTTCTGATAATACCATCTGGTTCAGATGGATTTGTTATCTACAGCGATGCTTCAGGCAAAGGGTTAGGATGTGTTCTCATGCAACATGGGAAAGTCATAGCCTATGCCTCGCGACAAGTCAAAGAATATGAGAGGAATTATCCTACTCATGATTTGGAGTTGGCAGCAATTGTTTTCGCGTTGAAGATTTGGAGACACTACCTGTATAGGGAGAAAGTGGAGATCTATACGGATCATAAAAGCCTCAAATATTTCTTCACCCAAAAAGAACTCAACATACGGCAACGACGTTGGCTTGAGCTGTTGAAAGATTACGATCATACCATCCAATATCATCCTGAAAAAGCAAACGTAATAGCTGACGCATTGAGTAGAAGATCATATGCGGGTACGAGTGCAATGTTGTTAACACAAAGGTCCATTTTGTATGATTTGTAAAGGATGGAGATAGAGATGAAAGCTCCAAGTACCCACATGATGACATCAAATATACGAGTAGAACCGACTTTAATCGATAAAGTTAAAGCTGCTCAAGTTACGGACATGGAGTTGATGCGTATGAAGAAGAAAGTGCAAGAAGGTGCTATTCCAGAAGCAAGAATCGATGAAGAAGAAATACTTCGAGTCAACTCCAAACTTTGTGTTCCTAACGATTTTGACTTGAAGCATAGAATCATGATGGAGGCACACAACACACCATTTGCAATCCATCCTGGGAGTACCAAAATATATCATGATCTTCGACATACATTTTGGTGGAGCAATATGAAAAGAGAAATCGCGGAGTTTATCTCAAGGTGTTTAACTTCTCAACGTGTAAAAGCAGACCATCAAGTACCAAAGGGTCCATTGCAACCACTTGAGATTCCGAAATGGAAGTGGGAACACAGTACTATGGATTTTGTTACGGGTCTTTCCAAGGTTTCTCAAGGCATAGATGCGATTTGGGTCATTGTTGATAGATTAACCAAGTCTGCCCATTTCTTGCCTATACGTGAGACTTATTCCCTTGAACGTCTTGCTAGTATGTATGTGAATGAGATTGTGAGATTACATGGCATGCCAGTATCCATAGTTTTGGATCGTGACCCAAGATTCACTTCACGATTTTGGGTTAGCTTACAGAAAGCTCTGGGCACGGATTTACGATTTAGTTTGGCATACCATCCTCAAACGGACGGACAATCAGATAGGACTATTCAAACTCTTGAAGATCTATTAAGACTATGTGTCCTAGATTTCAAAGGGAGTTGGGATAAGTACCTACCATTGGTGGAATTCTCTTACAACAAAAGTTATCAAGCAAGTATAGGCATGGCTCCATTCAAGGCGTTGTATGGAAGAAAATGTCGTTCTCCAGTATGCTGGGACGAGGTGGGTGAAGCAACGTTGTTGGGACCTGAATTGGTACACATAACTACAGAGAAGATCCAAACGATTCGACAACGTATACAAACGGCACAGGATCGATAAAAGAGTTATGCGGATCTTCATCGAAAGGATGTAGAATTTAGTATTGGGGATCATGTATTGTTACGTGTTGCACCATGGAAAGGAGTTACAAGATTTAGGAAGAGAGGAAAGCTCAATCCACGATTTATTGGTCCATTTGAAATTCTTGATCGAATAGGAAATGTGGCCTATAGACTCGCATTACCTCCAAGCATGTCTCATGTTCATAATATTTTTCACGTATCTGTACTTCGTAAATATGTGAAAGACCCGAACTACATAATTGAGTTAGAACCAGACGAGATAGCCAAAGATTGAACGTACGAGGAGGTACCTGTTAAGATCTTGAATAGGAAAGAGCATGTTCTACGCACGAAGGTTATACCACCAGTTAAGGTTTTGTGGAGAAACCATGCTATTGAAGAAATGACCTGGGAGTTGGAATCAAAAATGAAAGCGAGGTACCCTCACCATTTCGAAACACCAGGTACGTATGTCAATTTCGAGGACGAAATTTCATAAGGAGGGGAGGTTGTAAGACCCCAACTTATTAATGAATAAAGTCAAATTTTCTCTAAATATTATTGTGAATAATAAGGTGTTAATTTGATATAATGCTTTGGGTATGGGTGAAATGTGCAAATTTTGCAAAATAAGCAAGTGGTTATAAAATATTTATTTTTGTCCGTGAATAGTCATTTGGTCGTGGAATATTCTTGCTGTCGGGGAATATTCGTACGACTGCGCAGCCTTGTGTGGGCCCCATAACGGAAAGTGATTGGATTAAGAAAACGACAAGTATAAGTTATTTATAAATAACGACGTAGTTGTTACCGTTAATACTGTTGGATTACCTAAGGGTTAAAACACAGTAGCACATGGAATTTCACCAATTATTGATTTTTACGTAAGAAGACACTACTCAATAATTGTTACAGTAGTTACTGTTCAATATTTTATTTTATTGATTCAATAATTACTGCGTTGATATTTTATATTATTGTTGTTTCAATAATTGTTGCTGCACAGTATTTTCTATTATCTGTGACGCCCCCAAAAATAGGTATACATCACCCATCTTGGGTCGCCAGATACATGGTACAGAATTCAAATACAACTTACTAATACAACTGTCGTGCACAATACGACAAAATATAAACTGTGAGTTTGAATACAAATATTATCTTCTAGAGAGTATCCATACTCAAAAGGAGTCCTCATTACAATAATTATCACACTATTACATAGAATAGTGAGGACTACTAATATTATCATCTGGTCCATCACTCCGTTCCCCGACTCGTCCCAGCTATATTCTCATGTCCTGATGAGAACAGTGAATGAAAGGGTGAGCTCAACTAGCCCAATAAGAAATATTATGACTAAGATAATGCAGAATAAATTATCATTAGCCTTCAACAGTGTTAAACTGATAAAATATTGCGAACATCAAGTTTAACTGCAGTGGAACAAGCAATCCATTAAAAGAGTCAAGTAGAAAATAAAATCTACTATCTTCTATGATTTAAAAGGTTTTTCAACACTGTTATCGCTGAGACTCAGCTTAATAAAATAATCCACATCATCGAATCACCCCTGCACTACGGCCAATGATATTCGTATATTCATTAATGGTCATGATCATGCCAACAACTGTCCATCAATGCACTACGGGCCAATGAGAACTTTTACCATATCATTTGTAACATTACGGTCATGATTATACCGAATAATCCCTGGTCATAATCATACCAAGTCCATCTATGCACTACAGGCCACAGATGACTTTCAACATTTTTTAAACATGAGGATGATGACAATGATATAAGTATTCAATAAAACAAGTTCAAGAATTAATTTATCCAAGAATTAATAACGTCCAAATTGTCAACATGATACTATTTTGTGGAGTAAAATTCAAGAATGCTTAGAAGAATATTTTCATGAAAAGATACTGGATGAACCGCAATTATCAAGGATATTCCACTAATTTCATGGAGTATAGAAGTTAAAACTTAACCAACTGAGTATAATAAAGAATGGAATAATAAAAGAAATCACTCGGCATGCGATAGACCGCACAGACAGGTTATTCCAATAGAATAATAAATAATGGAACCAGGTCCGGCGTAAACACACAGACAGGATATTCCGATAGAATAATAAATAATGGAACCAAGTCCGGCGTAAACGCACAGACAGGATATTCCAACAGAATAATAAATAATGGAACCAGGTCCGGTGTAAAACACACAGATAGGATGTTCCAACAGAATAATAACAAGACGAAACCAGGTCCAGTGTAAAACACACAAACAGGATGTTCCAACAGAATAATAATAAAAACGGAACCAGGTCCGGTGTAAAACACACAGACAGGATGTTCGAACAGAATAATAATAAAAACGGAATCAGGTCCGGTGTAAAACACACAGACAGGATGTTCCAACAGAATAATAATAAAAATAGAACCAGGTCCGGTGTAAAACACACAGACAGGATGTTCCAATAGAATAACAGAAGAATGTCACCAAGTATAGGGTAGACCGCGTATACAGGTTATTCCAACAGAATAATAAAAAATGAAATAACAACAGTTCTCTTCATGAATAAGAAAGAATAACACCCCTTACCGTTTTAAAGAAGAGCTGAAATAAGGAAGTAGTTAAGTAGCAGAATACTTTTCTTCTTTCTCTCTCTATAGTTTCTCTCTATAGTTTCTCTCTCTAGAGTTCAGTGAATTCGTAAGAAATAATGAAGGAATGAGCTGCTATTTATAAAAAAATGGAATGCATAGTAACTAATCCATGAACGGTCCAGATTGATTACTTTAATCTGACGGTCCATATTTAAAGAAAAATCTTTTAAATAAAATATAATATATTCTATTTATAGAATAACTTTAATAAAGTATTCTGTTTTATATAAAAAGATATTTCTGTTTTATTACGTTAATAATACGAATAAAACAAAACGTCATTATCGCTAAATAATTCATATTATTAACTGACAATAATTGAATCAAACTGAGTGACTTCTCACATAAGCATTAATAATCAATACCGTGTGCTACTATGCAACCATACGTATTACTGTACTTTTACTACCGAGTAGTTCAACAGTATCAATGGTAAAACTTCTGCCGTTATTTTTAATAAAATATTTTTGTCGTTTTCTCAATCCGACAATAATTCTGTTGTGGGGTCCACCAATGATTGTGCCGTTGTACGAATATTCCCTGTTAAAACGAATATTCCCCGACCAATCGAATATTATATAACAACTTGCGTACTTTGCAAAATTTATAAATATTACCCACAACTATAACATTATATCAAATTAACTCCATAATATTCAAAAATGATATTTATAGAAAATTCATCTTTATTTATAAAAGTTGGGGTCTTACAACCTCCCCTTCTTATGAAATTTCGCCCTCAAAATTAGGGTACGTACCTGGTATGTCGAAGAGGTAAGGATACCTTGATTTCATTTCAGATTCTAACTCCCAAGTCATTTCCTCAACATCGTGGTTTCTTCACAAAACTTTGACTTGAGGTATAACCTTGGAGCGTAGAATATGTTCCTTCTTATCCAAGATTTGAACAGGAACTTCTTCATACGTCAAATCTTCTGCTATTTCGTCCGGTTCTAACTCAATAATGTGGTTCGGGTCTTCCACATATTTACGTAACATGGATATGTGAAAAACGTTATGAACACGAGACATACTTGGCGGTAAAGCGAGTCTATAAACCACAGTTCCTACTCGATCGAGGATTAAAAATGGACCGATGAATCGAGGATTGAGCTTTCCTCTCTTTCCAAATCTCGTAACTCCTTTCCATGGAGCAACACGTAAGAACACATGATCTCCTATATCAAATTCCACGTCCTTTCGATGAAGATCAGCATAACTCTTTTGTCGATCTTGTGAGGTTTTTATACGTTGTCGGATCGTTTGAATATTTTCTGTAGTCATACGTACCAACTCCGGTTCTAACAATGTTGCTTCACCCACCTCATCCCAACATACTGGAGAACGACATTTTCTTCCATACAATGCTTCGAATGGAGCCATGCCAATACTTGCTTGATAACTGTTGTTGTAGGAAAACTCCACCAATGGTAAGAACTTGTCCCAACTTCCCTTTAAGTCAAGGACACAGAGTCTTAATAAATCTTCTAGAGTTTGAATAGTCCTCTCTGATTGTCTGTCCGTCTGAGGATGATATGCCGAACTATATCGTAAATTCGTGCCCATAGCTTTTTGTAAACTAACCCAAAATCGTGAAGTGAATCTTGGGTCTCGATCAGAAACTATGGATACTGGCATACCATGCAGTCTTACAATCTCGTTTATGTACATACGAGCAAGACGCTCAAGTGTATAAGTTTCTCGTATCTGTAAGAAATGAGCAGACTTGGTCAATCTATCAATAATGACCTAAATCGCATTTATACATTGAGAAACCTTAGGAAGACCGGTAACGAAATCCATGGTAATGTGCTCCCACTTCCATTCTGGAATTTCAAGTGGTTGCAATGGACCTTTTGGTACTTGATGCTCCGCTTTGACTCGTTGACAAGTTAGACACCTTGAGATAAACAGCGCTATCTCTCTCTTCATATTGCTCCACCAAAATGTATGACGAAGATCATGATACATTTTGGTACTTACAGGATGGATTGCAAACGGTGTGTTGTGTGCCTCCATCATGATTTCATACTTTAAATCAGGGTTGTTAGGAACACAAAGTCTGGAGTTGACTCGAAGTATTCCTTCTTCATCGATTCTTGCTTCCGGCATAGCACCTTCTTGCACTTTCTTCCTCATACGCATCAGCTCCAGGTCTGTAGCTTGAGCAGCTTTAACTTTATCGATTAAAGTTGGTTCTACTCGTATATTCGCCATCATCACATGGGTCCCTGGAGTCTTTAACTCTATCTCCATCCTTTGCAAGTCACACAAAATGGGCCTTTGTGTTGACAATATTGCACTCGTACTTGCATATGATCTTCTACTCAATGCGTCAGCTACCACGTTCGCTTTTCCAAGATGGTATTGAATGGTATGATCATAATCTTTCAACAGTTCAAGCCAACGTCGTTGTCGCATGTTGAGTTCCTTTTGAGTGAAGAAATATTTGAGGCTTTTATGATCCGTAAAGATCTCCACCTTCTCCCCATACAAGTAATGCCTCCAAATTTTAAGTGCAAAGACAACAGCTGCCAACTCTAGATCATGAGTAGGATAATTCCTCTCATATTCCTTGAGTTGTCTTGATGCATAGGCTATGACTTTTCCATGTTGCATGAGAACGCATCCCAACCCTTTGCTCGAAGCATCACTGTAGATGACAAATCCCTCCGAGCCAGATGGTATTGTTAGAACAGGTGCTGAAATGAGTCTCCTCTTGAGTTCTTGAAAACTCTGCTCACATTCTTCGCTCCAACCGAACTTTGTATCTTTCCGAGTCAGCTGAGTTAATGGAGTAGCGATTCGAGAAAATCCTTCCACGAATCTCCGATAATAACCAGCTAAACCAAGAAAGCTACGTACTTCGGTCACTGATTTAGGTTGCTCCCAGCTTTGAATAGCTTCAATCTTTGCCGGGTCAACCGATATTCCACGACTTGATACTACGTGCCCAAGGAATGCTACCTCCTCCAGCCAGAACTCGCATTTCTTCAACTTGGCATAAAGCTTGTATTCACGAAGCTTTTGGAGTACCAGCCTCAAGTGTTGCTCATGATCTTCACGGCTTTTGGAATAAATAAGAATGTCATCAATAAAGAGGACCACAAAGTGATCCAAATATTCCTTGAATACCCGGTTCATCATATCCATGAAGGCAGCAGGAGCATTAGTCAATCCAAAGGACATGACTAGGAATTCATAATGCCCGTACCGAGTTCTGAAAGCCGTCTTTGGAATATCCTCAGTTCTAACCTTCAGCTGATGATATCCAGAACGAAGATCGATCTTTGAAAAGAATTGTGCTCCTTGCAACTGGTCAAACAGGTCATCAATACGTGGCAATGGGTACTTGTTTTTGATGGTGACATGATTCAACTCCCGATAATCAATACAAAGTCGCATACTTCTATCTTTCTTCTTCACGAATAGCACAGGAGAACCCCAAGGAGAAGTACTAGGACGAATAAAGCCAATGTCTAACAATTCCTGCAGTTGGATCTTTAACTCCTGAAGTTCAATAGGAGCCATTCGATATGGGGCTTTGGAAATGGGTTTTGTACCGGGTTCAAGGTCGATACAAAATTCAATTTCACGCTCTGGGGGTAGGCCAGGAAGTTCTTCAGGGAATACGTCAGGGAATTTATTAACAATAGAAATATCATTCAAAACTGACGTATTTTTGTTTAGATCCGTGACATGAGCTAAGAAAGCTTGACATCCGTTTTTCAATAAATGAATAGCTTTATGGCTTGAGATGACAACGATTGATTTTAATGGTTTGGTTGCTTGAATTCGCATAATAGGTCGATTAGGAATATGAAAGCTAACAACCTTACGAAAACAATCAATTTTTGCATGATGAGTAGTTAACCAATCAATGCCTAGAATCAAGTCAAATGCAAGTATTTTTAATGAAATAAGATCGACAGGTAATGTGTGGGTACCAACTTGAACCAAACAAGACTTATAAACCGTGGATGTAATGAAGGTTTCCCCCAATGGAGTTTCAACAGATAAGTCAAAGTCTAATTTCTCCGGAGTCAAATTTAATCGATGAGCGCAAGTAGGAGAAATAAAAGAATGGGTAGAACCGGTATCAAATAAAGTATAGACTTCGTTAGAGTTTATGATAAGCTTACCCGTGATGACCTTATTCGGGTTCCTTGCTTTCTGGGAGGTCACAACAAACGCTCTCCCTTGCACTACCGGTTTTGACTTTTCTGGGACGGCCTTTGGTGTCTCCATCTTGGCTGAACTTATTTTTGGTAAACGACAAAATCAAGCTAAATGACCTTCTCTTCCATAATTATAACATGCTTTAGACGGCATCGCGCAGTTTGGACTGATGTGCCCCTCCCCTCCGCATTTGAAACATATGATAGGTGGTCGTTCTCCTTCCTTAACAACGGGTGCTGGTGCTGACGTCTTTCCATCATTATTGAATCTCCTCTTCTTGAAATGACCATTCTTATTGTTTTGGCCCTGATTACCACCGAAGTGGTTACCATTTCTGGCCTGTTGATTCCCTCCACGCTTGTTGTCACCGCTTCGATGACTGCTCTCACTAGTATTATCATTTTGCCGACTGCTCTCTTTTGGTTGCGTTGACTCGTTATCGCGCTCCACTAACTGAGCCCTATTCACAACATCTGAATACAAACACAGTTTATGAGAAATAAGATGTTGACGTATCTCAGGTTTCAAACCTCGCAAAAACATTCGCGTCATCCGCTCTTCATTATCCACCAAGTGGGACGTAAACCGGGACAACTCAGCAAATTTAGCCTCATACTGCGACACGGTCATATTATTCTGCTCCAATTTGATGAACTCCACCTCCTTCATGTGACGAACACTTTCGGGAAAGTATTTGTCATTGAATAGCTCTTGGAACTTCTCCCAAGACATCTTCAGTGCGGCAGGTTGAGTACGCTTAATCGATTCCCACCAGTAATCTGTCTCTCCTCGCAACATAAAGGCGGCAAAGGGAACCTTTTGCTCCTCGTAGCATCCCAAGACATCAAATATCTTGATGATCTGCTTTATCCATGTTTCCGCTATAAGTGGTTTTGGCTCTCCCTTAAACTCCGGTGGTCCCAGCTCCTTGAACTGTTTAGCGGTGACCGTCCGAGAGTTTTCAGTGTTTCCACCTATATTTTGGACAGGAGCCGCTCTCGCTTGCTGTTGCATGAACTGCATAAAGCTTCTGAATATTCTATCATTCATCATCTGGTCAGTGTTGTTGTTTGCATGAGGATTGTCACCTTCCAGATGCACATTATCCTGATTATTGATATGTGGTGAATCAACACTCGCCTGTGCTCCATTGTTATTCTCAACATTCTCAGATGCCATTTTCAGATACTGCCACAAAATAAAAGTTAATTGATATGTCATATATTATCCTTACATGATGACCGACCAATTAAATACCATACTAATAAACTTAGGTAGGTCATACTAGCGAAGGAATTCCCCGTCTCTCCCCTCCTAGTTTTATTCTCACATCTTAGCCAGGGATCATATCCCTAAGCTCTGATACCAACTGTGACGCCCCCAAAAATAGGTATACATCACCCATCTTGGGTCGTCAGATACATGGTACAGAATTCAAATACAACTTACTAATACAACTGTCGTGCACAATACGACAAAATATAAACTGTGAGTTTGAATACAAATATTATATTCTAGAGAGTATCCATACTCAAAAGGAGTCCTCATTACAATTATTATCACACTATTACATAGAATAGTGAGGACTACTAATACTATCATCTGGTCCATCACTCCGTTCCCCGACTCGTCCCAGCTATATTCTCATGTTCTGAAGAGAATAGTAAAAGAAAGGGTGAGCTCAACTAGCCCAGTAAAAAATATTATGACTAAGATAATGCAGAATAAATTATCATTAGCCTTCAACAGTGTTAAACTGATAAAATATAGCGAACATCAAGCTTAACTGCAGCGGAACAAGCAATCCATTAAAAGAGTCAAGTAGAAAATAAAATCTACTATCTTCTATGATTTAAAAGGTTTTTCAACACTGTTATCGCTGAGACTCAGCTTAATAAAATAATCCACATCATCGAATCACCCCTGCACTACGGCCAATGATATTCGTATATTCATTAATGGTCATGATCATGCCAACAACTGTCCATCAATGCACTACGGGCCAATGAGAACTTTTACCACATCATTTGTAACATTACGGTCATGATTATACCGAATAATCCCTGGTCATAATCATACCAAGTCCATCTATGCACTACAGGCCACAGATGACTTTCAACATTTTATAAACATGAGGATGATGACAATGATATAAGAATTCAATAAAACAAGTTCAAGAATTAATTTATCCAAGAATTAATAACGTCCAAATTGTCAACATGATACTGTTTTGTGGAGTAAAATTCAAGAATGCTTAGAAGAATATTTTCATGAAAAGATGCTGGATGAACCGCAATTATCAAGGATATTCCACTAATTTCATGGAGTATAGAAGTTAAAACTTAACCAACTGAGTATAATAAAGAATGGAATAACAAAAGAAATCACCCGGCATGCGATAGACCGCACCGACAGGTTATTCCAACAGAATAATAAATAATGGAACCAGGTCCGGCGTAAACACACAGATAGGATATTCCGACAGAATAATAAATAATGGAACCAAGTCCGGCGTAAACGCACAGACAGGATATTCCGACAGAATAATAAATAATGGAACCAGGTCCGGTGTAAAACACACAGATAGGATGTTCTAACAGAATAATAACAAGACGGAACCAGGTCCAGTGTAAAACACACAGACAGGATGTTCCAACAGAATAATAATAAAAACGGAACCAGGTCCGGTGTAAAACACACAGACAGGATGTTCCAACAGAATAATAATAAAAACGGAACCAGGTCCGGTGTAAAACACACAGACAGGATGTTCCAACAGAATAATAATAAAAACGGAACCAGGTCCGGTGTAAAACACACTAACAGGATGTTCCTACAGAATAACAGAAGAATGTCACCAAGTATAGGGTAGACCGCGTATACAGGTTATTCCAACAGAATAATAAGAAATGGAACAACAACAGTTCTCTTCATGAATAAGAAAGAATAACACCCCTTACCGTTTTAAAGAAGAGCTGAAATAAGGAAGTAGTTAAGTAGCAGAATACTTTTCTTCTTTCTCTCTCTCTATAGTTTCTCTCTATAGTTTTTCTCTCTAGAGTTCAGTGAATTCGTAAGAAATAATGAAGGAATGAGCTGCTATTTATAAAAAATAGAATGCATAGTAACTAATCCATGAACGGTCCAGATTGATTACTTTAATCTGACGGTCCATATTTAAAAAAAAATCTTTTAAATAAAATATAATATATTCTATTTATAGAATAACTTTAATAAAGTATTCTGTTTTATATAAAAAAATGTTTCTGTTTTATTACGTTAATAATACGAATAAAACAAAACGTCATTATCGCTAAATAATTCATATTATTAACTGACAATAATTGAATCAAACTGAGTGACTTCTCACATAAGCATTAATAATCAACACCGTGTGCTACTATGCAACCATACGTATTACTGTACTTTTACTACTGAGTAGTTCAACAATATCAATGGTAAAACTTCTGCCGTTATTTTTAATAAAATATTTTTGTCGTTTTCTCAATCCGACAATAATTCTGTTGTGGGGTCCACCAATGATTGTGCCGTTGTACGAATATTCCCTGTTAAAACGAATATTCCCCGACCAATCGAATATTATATAACAACTTGCATACTTTGCAAAATTTATAAATATTACCCACAACTATAACATTATATCAAATTAACTCCATAATATTCAAAAATGATATTTATAGAAAATTCGTCTTTATTTATAAAAGTTGGGGTCTTACATTATCAGATCAATAATTCATATTATTTGAATAATATCATTAGATAGCACTATTGGCAATGTCTAGAAAGTTCTGTCTAAGGAAAGGTTTGGTCATCTAATTGCGCGCTAGTAAGGAGAAATCCTTATTGGAAAGCCCCTCTTTCCTGGGAACGGCCTGGTTGTCATAATTGTGATTCTGTAATATTATTTGTGAATAATTAATTATTGATTTATATGATAAGAAAATATTTATTTTATGTGGATATAATTGATGGATATATTTATTTATGTGAAGGAATTAATATTGAGGTGTTTTTGTCGGAATGGAAGTATTAAAAATTAAATCATTGTTCTTGAGATATATTGCGTGAGTTATAATTTTTAATCTGACCGTTGAATCGTTGTGATTTTTGGATATGTTATACATATATAAGTTGAGTATATGTCTACAAATTTTGAACCGTTAAAAATGAACGTATAATTTGTTATGAATTTTAAGAGGTGACTGATTCGAAAATTAGGTTTATAAATGATTTTGATAAAAAAATTCTAAAATTGAGTGGGCCCCACTTTTGGTTGGTGAGAAATGTGCTAAAATTTTTATTCAAATGTGGTGGGTGAGAATAGTAGCAGGTAAAGCCATCAGGTTGCAGGTCAAGTCTGCTTCGGCATGCTAATATTTTCCTATAAATAGAGGGCTAAGTTAGAATTGAAAATCACATCAGAATTCATAAGTTTTCTCTCTTTCTCTCTATATATTATCAAGCGTATTTTGTGAGTATTTAGATACTTTGTGAGTTTTTATTTATCAGTGCAAGTTTTTTTCAGCCTTATACTGATATTCCGAACAGAAGTACTGTTATCTTGAGGTAAGGGATGTTATTTTCTTCTTAAATGATATTATTTTCTTCAATATCATTATGCCGAAATATTGGTTTGAACTTTTTATCAAATTTGAAACTTTTTGTGTCGGGATTACTATTCACGTATATGGCACTATTCACGAATACGACACTATTCACCGAAAAATAAAATTTTTCTTTTTTATCCAAGATGTCTATTATGGTTACTATCTTTGATTGTATCCATGTTTTGATCTTTATTTTTGAATTCTACTTCACAATTGGTTGTTATGGAGTATTATTGCACTTGGATAAACTGTAATACGAATTCCTAATATTTGTCCTTCTGTCTCACTGGGTTCGTTTTCTTTAAAATATTTTTCATCATCCTCAATCCTAAATGATGATATTACTGAATATCTTTGGCCTGTAGTGCAAAGATGAATGATTAACTGATGAATATCTTTGGCCCGTAGTGCAAAGATGAACATGTGTTGAGATGAACATGACCGACTGGTGATACAAATGAATATCTTTGGCCTGCAGTTGTTGATCTAAAACTTGTTGTTTATTATATTTTTTCAGATATTTCCCTATTGAAGACTAATGATAAGTCGTTGTATATTATCTTTGTCATAATATTCTTTACTGGGCTAGTTGAGCTCACCCTTTTCCTTTTTGTTCCATTTTTCTCAGGAGGCGAGAATATAGCGGGAACTAGTCGGGGTGTGGAGTGATGTTTCTAGTCAGTGGTGTTAGCAGTCCTCACTATTTTATAAAATAGTATTTCAATAATTGTAATGAGGACTTATTTGAGTGTGGATATTGTCTAGAAGACAATATTTGTATTTAAACTCACAGTATTGTGTTGTCGTATTTTGCGCGACAAGTGTTTTAATAAAGTTGTATTTGTTTCTGTACCATGTATTTGACGACTCAGAATGGGCGATGTATACCTATTTTGGGGGCATCACAATGATATTATGACAATAATTGAATCAATAATATGAAATACTATGCATCAACTACTATTGCAATAATTGAATAAAATTGAGTGACTTCTCACGTAAGCATTAATAATCAAAGATACTGTACAATACCGTGTGCTACTGTGCAACCACGCGTATTACTATATTTTTATCACCGGGTATTTTAACAGTTAACGATAAAAGTTATGTCATTATTTTTATAAAAAGGTTATTTCTGTCGCTTTCTAAATTCGACAGTAATTCTGTTGTGGAGTTCACCAATAATTGTGTTGTCATACGAATATTCCTTGATAAAACGAATATTTCCCAACCAAACGAATATTTTATGACAATTTGTTTACTTTGTAAAATTTGTAAATATTACCCATAACTATAATATTATATCAAATCCATACCTTATTATTCAAAATAATATTTAGAGAAAATTAAATCTTTATTCATAAAAAGTTGGGGTCTTACACAACAAATAGAAACAGAAGTTGAATCAATAGTAGGAAGGAAAAAAATTGTCACTTCTAGAAGCTATCTTATCGAAGAATGGACGGATGGATCCAAAATTTTTCGAGAGAAATGGGGAGAAAGATCAAGATATTTCTAAATAATAATAGTAATAATAGTCTAAAAAGAGGCCAAAACCCGCCTCGATCGTCCAAACGACACACAAACATAAATATAGCACCGCAAAGGCAATAGACACGCATTACAACTAACGGGACTCGATTCCGATATAGGGAGCCCGAGTTCAAGTCTCGTCTGCCTAACTTACGAAAACTTAGAAAAATAGCCGAAAAAGAGGCCAAAACCCGCCTCGGTCATCCAAATGACACGCAAATACAGACATAGCACCGCATAGGCAATAGACACGTGTTACAACTGACGAGACTTGATTCCGATATACAAAGCCCGACTTCGAGTCCCGTCAGCCTAACTTACAAAAACTTAGAATAATAGTCGAAAAAGAGGCCAAAACCCGCCTCGGTCGTCCAAACGACACATAAACACAGACATAGCACCGCATAGACAATAGACACACATTACAAATGATGAGACTCGATTCCGATATACGAAGCCCGAGTTCGAGTCCCGTCAGCCTAACTTACGAAAACTTAGAAAAATAGTCGAAAAAGAGGCTAAAACTTGCCTCGGTCGTCCAAATGACACGCAAACACAGACATAGAACCACATAGGTAATAGACACGCGTTACAACTGATAGGATTTGATTTTGATATATGGAGCCCGAGTTCAAGTCACATCAGCCTAACTTATGAAAATATAGAAAAATTATCGAAAAAGAGACCAAAACCCGCCTCGGTCGTCCAAACGACACGCAAACACAGACATAGTATCGCATAGGCAATAGACACGCATTACAACTGACAAAACTCGATTTTGATATACGGAGCCCGAGTTCGAGTCCCATCTACCTAACTTTAAGAACATAAACTAAAATAATGTAAATATGTTTTCATTTCGACTTTGTTATTAATATTTTAATTTTGTAGGGTCTTGTTGACGAGACTCGTGGAGGTGGAGGTGGAGGCACTGGTGATGACCGCCAAGCTGATGACGAGCATCCTCCTCTAGTACAAGGTGATGACCGTTGAGTTGATGACGAGCAATCTCCTCCAGTACAGGATGATGACCGCCGAGTCGATGACGATGAGACAAGCGACGGGTTGTAGTTAGTTTATGTTATATTTTGAGTTTCATGTATGTACTTGTACATTTTTTGAGTTGTATAGACGGCCATTTTTGATCTATATATTTGATTTGGATTACTATTTGAATGGTGAATTGTATGATATTTGATTGTTATTTGATGGTTTTTATTAGTTTATAACAGGTATATATTTATATTTGTAAATGAACAGGGAAATTTTGAAATTATAAAAAAATTCAAAATATATATAGTCATTGCCGACGGGGGTAAGGGCGACGGCAGTTCCCGTCACCAATGACCTATAGCGACAGACATGGGCACAGACATATAACGCTTTTAATTTAATTTTAAAAAGTCATTGCCGACGGCTACACAGTCCTGGCCGACGGGCTCACCGTCGTGAATGAGTAATTTCATAAAAAAATTATTGAGCCTTTACTGACGGTCTTGTCGTCACTCGGGCCGTTGGGAGTGACCTTGTGCCGTCGCCAATGAGACCCATCGCCAATGACAATGATGCCGATGGTGGCCGACGACGACCAGGGGCAACTACTTGTGAGGCGACGGGACCACCAACAGCCACCTCCGTCGTGAATGACCTCAATGCTGACGACACTGTAGTCATAGGCGACGACAGTGCCCGTCGGCAATGACTAATTTTTTTATAGTGCTATCTATATTGATCGTAGGGTGTTGGGACTCTACGATCGGAGAGTTAGGTGTTTGTACATCAGTCGTAGAGTGTTGTGACTCCATAACTGGAGAATTAGCCTTATTTACATCTATCATGGGGGTTTTGGACTCCATAATTGGGGAATAAATGGAAGGAGTAGAAGGGTGCTTTAAGATCATAAAGGGTGGCCCTAGGATTTCATTATAAAAAGAAAATAATGGAGAAGGAGAATGAACATCAACAAAATAATTCGGAATGAAAGTTACCTTATTATATAAACATGAAAAAGAGGAAGGCTCAAAGTAGATGGCTCTGGTGGCATAGTTAAGAACTCTTGGAAAGTTTTGGGTCACCATCTTTAGATATTGGTATCTGGAGAAATTCCATCTTTTGAAGCTTTGATCTCCACAGACTATTACTAATACCAATTACATTAAATGCATGAAGTATAACAGTTGGTCACCTTCTGGATCAAAAATGGTGGTCTTTCTGTCTATCTCCACGTCTGAGTAGAGTTCGTAGAGAGCGTCTTTGGAGTTTATAACTTGCATTCGACCCTCCCTTGTTCCTATGAACTTATTAAGGAGGTGATGAGAGGTTTCTGGAATCTCCCTTCCTTCTAGCCCTACCTACAATTAATAATCTAGGTTCAGTCTCTTTATATTGTTTTGAAGGGGTTCTGTGAATGGACATTAATTGTTCCCCCTCGAAGTCTAGATCTTCTGTCTTGATGACCAATGGGGTGGCATCTCCTCTGATGTCCTCAATTATTGTATACATCACCTTTGTAAGAACAAGAGAATCATTGGATGAGCTTGGCTAGGTTTTTTTGTCCTCCCCCTTAGAGATAGCCTTGGGAGACTTAGATACCTTTGGGTTTTCTTCTTATTATTCTCCTTCTTCTTTTCTGACTTCTTCATCAACTTCTTCTTATTATTATTTGGCTCAGGATTTGTAACCTTCACAGCCAAGTCAGCATCACCTTCTTGTGGCTTCGGTGCATCAGCCATCACAACCGACTCATCACCAACAAGTGGCACAGGCTCATCAGTTGTCTCAACCATCTCTTCATCATTTATTGGCTCAGGCACTGAGGTCATCCCAACCATCATTTTTTCTGCTGCTTGACTTTGGGGAGTAGGCATATTTGATGATTTCTTTAAGTGCTTGCCTCATAACCCCTTCTTGGTTGGCTGCGGAATCAAAACAGATGGTTCCCTTGTCTCAGTCTCCCTTTGATCGAGCGTAGAGCCCCTATAAACTTCCTCTACCTTTTTCTTTTTCTACAGAGGTTGTTCTATTATGGAAGCCAAAGCCTAAGACTTGAGGGGCAGATGCAGACCCCTGAGATGCTTTTTCCTCTACAACAACAATTTTCCTCTTGGCATTGGTCTTGACAGGCTTCTAAACCTCATTGATAGTGCGCTCACTACCTTCAGCCTTCAAACTACTTCGACCTTAGGATCTCAACTGGGGTTTTATTCTAATTTTTGAAGAGTTTGCGGATAATCTTCTTATTAACATTTAGAGCTTCACCAACTTTGTCCCCAATCAACTTCTTTAGGACAATGTTTATGAATCGCCCAAATTACATCTTCGGCACTAATTTGCTAGTAGCTTTCTGTTTCCTAGCATCATCGATCCATTTTTCTATCCATCCCATGAAGATAACACTAAAATTTATCTTTATTTTCATGACTATGATAGTCATAATGTTTAGCTACAGCTCACTGACAGAATCGTGAGTAGAGTCCTTGCACATAATGCTTTTACAAAAGATGTCGGCAAAGAATTCATACTCTTGATGGAATTCCTTCTTCTTAATCCCTTTTAGCTCTAGGTTCTTCTTGTGACCCATGAGCTTTAGCCCCTCCTTCACATCAACATCATCGAAGGAGGTGATTCTTGATTCATAAAATCTAGGTGAAGATTCATTCTAACACATCTATCTGCAGACTGAAGCCCTTAACCTTTTTTCACAAGGACTCTATCAGCATAAATAGCTTCAAGATAGAACTCCTCTATCAACTTGGTGTAGATTCTTGTGTTTTCATCTAGAATCTCTTGAAAACCAGCCTTTTGAACCAGCACCAAATTTTTCTGAACTTTTCTTATGTTAACCGAACTTATTGAAGCTGAGTTGGTTGGCAGTGGTCACTTGGTAGCTGGCCATCTTCTTTGTTAAGTTTTGAACTAAAAACGAAATAAAAGTGTTTAAGTTTTCTAGATTTTGAAAGCTAGGGCTCGAAAGAGATAGAGAGAGTTTGAAAATTTTGATCTCAAATTGCAAAAGGAATAGTTTTTGAGAAGACTTTATATGTCACTTCCCTATAATTCGACTGAGTGAGACATGCCTTGAGTGTTGATTGGTTTCACGTCTATTCGTAACTACTATTTATAGCTTTAGCGCAATAGCTTCTCCTTTTTCATTCACTTTTTTTGGATGTGAAATTCACGTGCCATTAATGACCTCCTTATAGCTCTGTAACTAGATGATTAATGTAGAGTAAGCTTTTGAGAAGCTTTTAACTATACGTTATTCCTCTTATTGACATTCCACTCTACGAGTTTCTCCACTCAACGAACCACTCTGCAAACCTTTTCCACTCTACGAATCTCTTTCGCTCTATGAGCCTCTTTCATTCTACGAGCCTCTTCGTAGAAACTAGCATTCAACGAACCATGGGTAGATCTATGAACATGTCTATGCTTGGACAGTTCTATGAACCTTTCCTGCACTATTAGAAACTCCTAAGGAAAAATACTAAGGATAAAAATTTAACATTTCTAACTCACTTATTAACTTATTAAAAATGAATTCATTTAAGGGTTTTGTAAACACATCATCAAGCCGATTTTCAGTTAAAATAAAATGTAATGATATAATTCCATTTTGCACATGATCTCTAAAAAATGGTATTGGATGTCTATATGCTTAGTCCTAGAATGCATGACAGGATTATGGGTTATTGAAATAGCACTAGTATTATCACAAAATACATGAATAAATTTAAACTTAAACCCATAGTCAGCCATTTAATTCTTCATTCAAACACAATAGCTACCAGCAGCAATGTACTTAGCTTCTGCAGTTGAAGTTGACTATCTTGCTGAATCATGAGACAAGCATATTCCCTATCAATTGACATGTACCACTAGTGCTTTTTCTGTCAATCTTGCATCCTATAAAATCTGAATCTGAATACCCTATTAGATCAAAAGGAGACTCCTTGGGATACTACAATCACAAATATGGAGTACCCTTGAGAGATCTGAAAATACTTTTTATAGCAACTAAATGAGAGTCCTCAGGGTTAGCCTGAAACCTAGTACAAATACAAGTAGAAAACATAATATTTGACATACTAGCAGTTAATTATAAGAGAGATCTTATCATACATCTGTATTACGTTATATTCATCCTTGTCAAACTTGGTTACAGAGGACATTAGAGTCTTCATGAGAGTGGCTGATTCCATTCCATACTTCTTAAGTAGATCCTTGATTTACATGGTTTGGTTGATGAAGATTCCCTCATCAGTCTACATCACTTGCAATCTAAGAAATAAGTTCAGCTCACCCATCATACTCATCCCAAACTTAATTTCTCACATATTTTTTCATCAATAGAGCAAAAAATAATATCATCTACATAGATTTGAACTAATAAAACTTTATCTTTATGTTTCCTAAGGAACAGTGTTGTGTCTACCCTACCTCTAGTGAATCCATTTTCAATTAAAAAATTATTAAGTTTTGCATACCATGCCCTAGGTGCTTGCTTTAATCCATATAACGTTTAATAGAATTTTTAGGAATAATTCGAAAAAGTGGGCTTGACAAAACCTGGAGATAATTCAACATAAACCTCTTCTTGAAGTTCCAAATTAAAAAAATGCACGCTTAACATCCATTTGAAAGACTTTGAACTTCATGAGGGCTGCATAGGCTAGGAAAATTCTGATAGCATTCAATCTGGAAACAAGAGCAAAGGTCTCATCATAGTCAATCCCTTCTTCCTGCAAATATCTTTTGGCCACCAGCTTTGCCTGATTTCATATGACCACACCTGCTTCATTCATCTTGTTTCTGAATACCCATTTGGTGTCGATGACTGGATGATCTTTTGGTCTTTAGACTAGCCTCCAAACTTTGCTTCTTTCAAACTGAATTAGCTCATCTTGCATAGCTTCAATCCAACTTAAATCTTCCATAGCTTCTTTAATCTTGTTGGGCTCCATTTGAGAGAGAAGGGTTATGAAGAAGCATTCATTCTGAGTAGCCAACCTTTTCATGACTTTTGCATTGGGATCCCCAATGATCAGGTCTTGGGTATGATCCCTTGCCCACTTTCTTTGAACTTGAACATCTGTCCTTGTACCTTCTTGTTTGAGCTATTCAAAATCTGGTTCCTGATAAAGAGGTTTATCAATTCGTAGATTTACCATATTTGGAACTAAGAACTCTACGATTTCCTTATTTGGCATTACGATCATTGGGTTTAACTTTACGTCTTCAGCATCTTCATTCATAAGGTTCTCATGCTTTGCAATCTTATCGAATGAAATTACTTTCTTTGGTTCGCCTAGGTCAGATTCATTGAAGGTTATATGAATAGAAACTTCAATGCTCAATGATTTCTTATTGAACACTCAATAGACATTGTTTTCCATAGAGTATCTAAGAAATATTTCTTTGTCTGACTTAGGTTGGAATTACTGAGGTATCTCTTGCTTGTTGAGGATATAACATGCACAACCAAACACATGAAAGTAACTGGTGTTTGGCTTCCTTTATTTTCATAGCTCAAAGGGCGTCTTTTTGAGCTTAGAATGAATCAAAAATTTATTCTGAGTGTAGCAGACAGTACTGACAGCTTAAACTCAGAAATATTCAAGGAGATGGTTTGATGCTAGAAGTGTCCTTTCTGCCTCAATCAGAGTTTTGTTCTTCCTATCAGCTACTCCATTTTGTTGTGGAGTTTTTAGAGCTGAGAAATTATGATGAATACCATGATCTTCACAAAACTGACATACCTCAAAAAAAATTGAACTATCTTCCATGATCACTTCTTATTGCTTTGATGAATACCATGATCTTCAAGACTCGAACCATATTATTGAATTAGAACCGGACGAGATAGCGGAAGATTTAACGTATAAAGAGGTACCTGTTAAAATTTTGAATAAGAAGGATCATATTCTACGCTCCAAGGTTATACCTCAAGTCAAAGTTTTGTGGAGAAACCACAATATTAAGGAAATAACCTAGGAATTAGAATCTGAAATGAAGTCAAGGTATCCTCACCTCTTCAATATACCAGGTACGCACCCTAATTTTGAGGACGAAATTTCATAAGAAGGGGAGGTTGTAAGACCCTAACTTTTATGAATAAAGATTAATTTTTCTTGAAATATATTTTTGAATATTATGGTGTGAATTTGTTATATTATTATAGTTGTGAGTAATATTTATAAATTTTACAAAGTAATCAAGTTGTTATAAAATATTCGATTGGTCGGGGAATATTCGTTTTAACAGGAAATATTCGTACGATATCACAATCATTGGTGGACCCCACAAAAGAAGTATTGTCATAATTAGAAAACGACAGAATTATTTTTTTACAAAAATAATGGCGAAAGTTTTACCGTTAAACTGTTGAACTATCCGGAGGTAAAAGTACAGTAATACGCGTGGTTGCATAGTAGCACACGGTATTGATTATTGATGCTTACGTGAGAAGTCACTCAGTTATTGCTACAGTAATTGCTACATAATATCTCTCATATTATTGATTCAATTATTATCACAGTATCATCTGCATAATATTTATTATTATTAAATCAATAATTGAGACGATAAAGTTATTCATATTATTATTTATAATATTGACAATGTCTAGAACGTTCTGTCGAGGAGAGATTTGGTCACCTAATTGCGCGCCAATAGGGAGAAATCCTTATCGGAAAGCCCCCTCTTTCGTGGGAATGATCTGGTTGTTAAATATTGTGAGTTTAATATTAATGATAAATAAGTTCGTTTTGATTAAAGATAAAATTGATAGTTCTATTGTGTTGGGATTATTAGTGTTAGTGGAAATCGACATTTATTTCAATAATAATTGATGTCTGGAGGTTATATTGATCAATCGGGTAATTAATCGGATAAATGAGCAATTAATTACTATTAATTCACATGCTTGTAACTATTTTGTTCACATGTGTGTACTCTTGATTCACATGCATGTACTATTAGGGGAGATGGTTGCATGACTAAATTAAAAATAGAGGTATAGATGAAGGTACTATACAGTAACTATTTTTTTCACATGTATAGAATTATTGATTCACATGATGTACTATTAGGGGAGGTGGTGCAAGTTTGATAATACTTGTAGGACTAAATTAAAAATGAGGGAAAAGATGAAGGTATTATACTGTAATATTTTGAGCCACAAAATGTGCAATTATCGAAACTATATTTTCCTATAAATAAAAGCTCATTCTTCTTTCATTCTCACCAATTCACTAAGACTCACAAGAGCAATTATAGAGAGAGAAGCTATAGAGAGAAAGAAGAAGAGAAGTCTGCTAACTCACTATTCCAGTATCCAGTCTTCTTCTGAGGTAAGGGATATTATTTTTATTTAGTATTCATAAGGAATAATATTTTCTTTCATACTCTGTAGTATATGAGTAATATTATTTTGTCTCTTATTCTTGATTATACCCTCATTTTGTTAAAGTATTGCTTCTATACTCCGTGAAATTAGTAGAATATCCTTAAAATTTGCGCTTCATCTAGTATCGTTTCACAATGATATTTTCTGTACATTCTTGTTAAATTTTAAGCTTTTCATGCCGAAGTACTGTCCATGAGTACTATTCATTTATACGGTAATATTCATAAAAGTACTATTCACAGGTACTATTCACAAAGTACTATTCATGAAGTACTATTCACGAGTACTATTCACGGGGTACTATTCTCGAAGTACTATTCACGAGATGCTATTCACCCGGAGTACTATTCATGATAAAAATTAATTTCTTTTCGGTCCAAATTATTTTTGATACAATATCATTCATGAATTTTACTCCACAAAGTAGTATCATGTTGACAATTTGAACATTATTGAATTCTGAATAAATTAAATTATAAATCTTTAAAAATTTATCCTTTGTTTCTTTTAATTGAATTCTTATATCATTGTCATCATTCTCATGCTTATATTGTGATGAAAGTCATCTTTGGCTTGCGTGCATAGATGGACTGTTGATTGGTATGATTATGACCAGGGATCATTCGATATAATCATGACCCGTAATGTTACAAATGATGTGGTAAAAGTCCTCAATGGCCTGTAGTGCATTGATGGACAGTTGTTAGTATGATTATGACCAGGGATTATTCGGTATAATCATGACCATTAATGATTACATGAATATCCTTGGTCGTGGTGCAGGGATGATTCGATGATGTGGTTTATTTATTAAGCTGAGTCTCAGCGATAAAGTTGATTAAAACTTTTTAAATCATAGAAGATAGTAGATAACATGCTCTACTTGACTCTTCTAATGGATTGCTTGTTCCGCTGCAGTTAAACTTGATGTTTATTGTATTTTATTAGTTTAACATTGTTGAAGGCTAATGATAATTTATTCTGCATTATCTTAGTCATAATATTTCTTACTGGGCTAGTTGAGCTCACCCTTTTGCTTTCATTGTTCTCTTCAGGAAATGAGAACGTAGCCGGGACTAGTCGGGAAACAGAGTGACGGTCCGAGATGGTGGCTATAGTAGTCATCACTATTTTATAAAATGGTGTGATAATAAATGTAATGAGGACTTCATATTAGTTTGAATACTGTCTATGAGACAATATTCGTGTAAAAACTCTAAGCTACGCTGTTGTCGTATTGTATAAAAGAAGTTTGCATTTGATTTATGTACCATGTATTTGGCGACTCAGAATGGGTGATGTATACTTATTTTGGGGGCGTCACAACCTATTGTTCTTTGGAACAATAATTTGGTCTGTAGAGATTGGAAAACTGGGAATACTAGGCTCAACGACCTTTGTGGATTTCATAAGCACAATACCTCTATGAGAAGAAGAAGCATTATTGTTGTTAATTTCCACTGATTTATCCACACTTGAATCTGAGAATAAATCCCCAAATCCTAAACCTGATCGATCAGAGACAGATCTCTGACTTGTGATCAGGGAGTCCATTGATGAGGTAAAATGATTCCACTTTTAAATTATGTTCTCCAACTCCTTTATCTTAGAGGTAAGGACTGACTCTTTCTGTGCACTGCATTTAGTTATCTGCTTCAACCTTGCATTCTCAGCCTTAAGTTTGGAGATAGAGGCAACACTTCATAGAGATGTTTCCAACTCTACTTGAACTTTCTTTCTCTCCTCTTGAAGAAGAGAATGGTCCTTCTATAGAACCTTGAATCTTTTTATATACTAATGCAGATCTACAATTATATCATGCAAAAAAGTTCTACTATCATTATTATCTACATCAGAGGAATTGAAGTCGAATACTTCACTGATATCAATTTCTTGACAGTCAATGGTTTTGCTAGCACCAGCTTTTATGGCCATTAAATAGATATTCGCTACTTAATTCAGAGCCAGAGTCATTATCTGAATCACTCCATGATCCTTCAGCTAAAAATCGTTTTTACATCTTGTGGAACTTCTTGTAGCCCTTGAATTCTTTCTTTGGGTATGACTTATTTTTATATCTCTTTAACTCTTCTCACATAGATGTTGATTGATTTCGTAATAAAAAAACACGCGCAAGTATACGCGGTCTAACAAGTTATACAGTGATAAGAAAGATGTCGATCCCACTAGGAATTATGACTAATATTTACCAAGTACCGACTTTATATCATTTCAGTCTTATTCGAACAACAAAATAAAAGATATTTAATTAATCTAATTAACACTAAATTAATAAAGCAAGTAAATGGCTAAAGACTGGCACGTAAGGTGCTACAAGCTAAGATCATAATTTTCCCCACCCGCACACAAGCATTTCATCAAACACTTGGCGTGTAATGCTTCAATGAACATCCTAACTTTCCCTTTGGTTTTAATAGTCACGACAGATTGTTGACCGAGAACTTATAAGTGTTCGTACTCCTCTTTCTAGGTATATACAAACATATCCTCTCTAATCTACCCAAAAGGGAATATAACGGAAAGGAACATCCAAACTAGGCAATTAGACACACTCCTGTGCGAATTAACCAAAGACAAGGAATTCTAGTACATGTTCTCCATTAGGTCACACGCGGCGTACAGGTATATTCATATCCTATACACAAATTATGCAGTCCAATTGCGTAGACAAACATAATCACATGTCAGATATTCACGACCTAATCTACAGTCCATTTCCCAATTTCTTATAGATTACCTAATTAATCACTAATTCCTTAGCAATTAAATAATAAGCATAAACATCTAAGTCAAACCATATGGTGTCAACCAAAGGGAAAAAGTAAATTAATTCAAATTAATAGTGAGTTCCATTATAATCTTAGAGCCAATATTCAGTTCATAGCTAGTAAACTAAATATAAGTAGCAATAATAACAACATTTAATACAAAATCAAAGGAAATAACAAGAGAAGAATAAACTTTGTCAAGGTGTCTTCAATCTCTGAGAAATCCCTTCGATTCGCTTTCCAATCCGTGTCACTTCGTTGCTTTTGAGCTCCAAGGAATCCCAATCCTAACCCTAATCTACCTAAGCTATATGTCCAATGATTATCAAAATAGAGAGAAAACTATGCTAAACTAACTAATAGAGAGAGAGATAAGTGGTATATATATCAGGGAGGCTGCTCTTCTAATATATATATATATATATATCCTTCAGCAGCTATGTCATTTCTCTTTCCTGTCTGCCTGGGAACTGAAGGTGGTGCTGCAGTGCCTGGCTTTGGCCTAGAACAGGCGTTGCAGCGCTGGGTCAAAAATCCAGTTAATAAGTGGGCACTACAGCACCAGTTTATGAAGGAACTCGAGTGCTGCAATGCTGTGGGCTGTCTAAGCTGGCATTGAAGGGGCGCTGTAGCGCCATGATTAAGCCTGGAAGAGGCGTTGTAGTGCCAGTGCTAGAAAACTGATACTTTTGCCCCTGAAAGTTGGAAATGACCTGAAAACCCCTACAAAAGATATATTAAGCAAAATAATAATAAAATACTATAAAAGCGATATAAAATACAATGAACAAGCAACTTCTTAAGCATTAGAGGATCCGATTCACGGGGTATAAATCTCACTCATCAAATATCCCAAAACTTAAGCCTTTACTTGTCCTTAAATCCTTTTGAGCGTGGGTTGACTAGAGGTAGAAGTGCTGTAATCTTTCCCTCATTGATCATCATCTGCAATATTCCTTCCATTGGTTGGCGTAAATAGGTGAACTCCCTTTTGTTGGCAAAGTGTAAGACCCCAACTTTTATGAATAAAGATTACTTTTCTCTAAATATCATTTTGAATATTATGGTGTGGATTTGATATTATGTTATAGTTGTGGGTAATATTTACAAATTTTGTAAAGTAAGCAAGTTGTCATAAAATATTCGATTGGTCGGGGAATATTCGTTTTATCAGGGAATATTCGTACGACGGCATAATCATTGGTGGACCTCACAACGGAATTACTATCGGAGTGAGAAAACGAAAGAAATAACTTTTATAAAAATAATGCCGAAAGTTTTACCGTTAACTATTGAAATACCCGGTGATAAAAGTACAATAATACGCGTGGTTATATAGTAGCACACAGTATTTGATGCTTACGTGAGAAGTCACTCAGTTATACTCAATTATTGTTACAGTAATTGATGCATAGTATCTCACATTATTGATTCAATTATTATCATAGTATCATCTGTATAATATTTTATATTATTAAATCAATAATTGAGACGACAAAGTTATTCATATTATTATTTGCATTATTGATAATGTCTAGAAAGTGCTGTCGAGGAAACGGGTTTGGTCACCTAATTGCGTTCCAATAAGGAGAAATCCTTATCGGAAAGCCTCCTCATTCCTGGGAATGATCTGGTTGTTAATATTGCAAGTTATAATATTATTAATGAATAACTGTTATTTATCCGAGAAGGATCTCAGAGTCTTTCCAAGTTTACCTCAATCACTAAGTTCGGTTTCCTTTTATAGAATAAGGAAAGAACTATTACAAAGTTACTATTACAAAATAAATGATTACAGACAAAAATTACTATTCATGAACAGTGTTGACTTTTTTACTATTCATTGACGCGTCTGGCAACTTTTGACAAAGTGGCCACAAATTTTGACTTGGGAGATGCTTTCAGTAGAAAAGACGAAGCTGCTTTCGGCTGAAGGTATCTTTTGACTGGCTGCAGGGAGCAAGTATATGTGACTGAGGGGAAATGTCAGGCAAATGGGTCCTGAACATCCTGTAGGTTGATGGTGCCATAAGGGTCATCATCTTCCTCATAGTAACTACGTGAACCAGATGAAGAACCTGTAGAGGCTTCTTCATGTAATTCATCAATTCTTTTATTTAATGCGTGTGTAATTAATTTTAACTCTTTTCTGGAACAATCTTTGAAATCAGAAATGCTACGGGAACAAGACGAACCAGTGGGACTGACTCTAGACTCTTTTGATTTTTTACTGACACTTGACTCTTTTGATTTTTGACTAGAAGGTTCTGTAGTCGAGCTTGGGAGAACCTTGAGAGTAGAAGCAGGAAATTCTAACTGGACTTGACCTATAATTCTATTGACATCAAATTTGTCCCACCCTTTGACAAACCATTGACGTGTGGCTAAGTGAAAAGGATCTGCAATAGGAGACGTAGGAGATGCATTGTGACTAATTTCACAGGTTGGGGGTTGAATGTGATATTCCTATTGAAGAATCCAGGGATTCTTATATTTACTCACAAAATGGAGAAGGACTGGGACACCTTCATAAGCCGAATCAAATTTTTTGTGATTGCAAAAATGATTGAGCTGGACTTTCAGGGGATCAGGAAGAAGGTCATATGTGGAACCAAATCTTGACCACCAGTGAGAAAACCAATAGGGGAAATGACTTTTAAATTTATGATCGAACTGGACAAACCAAGAGTGACTGTGTGACTTATTTTGATGGAGGAAAACTCTATACCAAGCTTCCATATAATCATAATAACAGAAGGAGTTATCTTGATTAGAAAGCTGCATAAGATCAGAGGGATGTTTTCCCCATTTTGACATCATAATAAACTGTTTAATATATAACGAATGGTAAAGAACTTTGGCTTTATCATTATTGGCATATATGGGTTTAATAAAGATTGACTCAGTTCCAACAAGGATATCCTTATAATACACAAGGGATTTATAAGGAGCAAGGGGCATGAAATGCCATCCAGAAGGAAAGAACTGAGAGGTCAATTTTACTGGGTCATTTCTGGGTTTCATATGAGGCTCAATATGGAATAAAAGATTGGTCCATCTAAGCATATACTCAGAGGGAGGATTACAGGGATTTGGACTAGAGGCTTTGGACTGAAAAGGGTCAACTGGAATTAGGTTACTAGCTAAGGTTGAACTATAGGGCTTGGGCATTGTCCCAAGGACAGTGAACTTGTTACTGATTTGGTAAACTGGGTTTACTGGATGAGGAACCAAAGCTCCTATTGGCTGATTACTTGGGCCAGTAGAGCTACCCGGACCCCTAGAAGTAGAAGCTCCACGGATACTCATAATGGATGCACGGTACCTGTGTTAATAAATTCCCGAGTGAGAAAATCAGGAATGGAATTGTTACTTCCTTTAATGTATTCTATATCAAAATCAAAGATACTCAAAAGGGCTTGCCATCTAGCAAAGGAGTGTTTAGAAGCTATATTTTCAACATCTTTTTCTAACACATATTTTGTAGATTTGCAGTCAATTCGGACTAAAAAAAAATTGATTTAATAAATTAATTTGAAATTTATTAATACATAATACAAGAGAAAGTATTTCTTTTTTAATAGTACTGTAATTTAATTGTGTACTATTCCATGCATCGGAATGAAAACAGATAATTTGTTCTGGGGAATCTGGAGTTAACTTTTGCTTGAGAATACCTCCGAATCCAATATCAGAGGCGTCAGTTTCAACAATTTTAAATGAAGAATCATTGGAAATACCAAGGCAGGGCAATACCTTGATGTATTTTTTAACTTGTTGGACGACTGAAGTATGAATGTCAGTCCATGGGGGAGGATTATCTTGCAAACGCTGAAAGAGAGGTTTGCAAACTTTCCTGAGATTTTTATAGAACTTGCCAATATAATTGAGCGAGCCCAGAAACCTCTGCAGTTGGGTCTTATGGGTAATTTTATCTGGGAATCTGTCGGAGAATTGAATAGCTCTATCAATTGGTCGTATGAGTCCGCGATATATAATTAATCCAAGAAACCAAACTTTAGCTTGAAACAAGCTACATTTGGAAAGTGAAAGAACAAGTCCATTGTCTTTGACCGTTTGAAAAAATGATTTCAAATGTTTGACGTGTTCGTCATTGAAATTGGAAAAAATTAGAATATCATCAATATAAACAACAATAAAATGACTGAAAGGATTCAAAATGTCATTGAGGATATTCTGGAATTCACTAGGAGCATTTTTTAGGCCAAATGCTTGAACATTCCATTCGTAATGACCAAATGGAGTGGTGAATGCAGTTTTGTACTTGTCCTCTGGGTGAATAGCAATTTGCCAGAAACCAAATTTAAGGTCGAATTTACTGAATATGGTGGCATTACTTAATCGGTTAATGAGGTCATCCTTATTAGGCAGGGGATATCTAATCCATTCAAGGACTTTGTTTAATGGCTTGTAATTGATAACTAACCTGGGAACACCTCTTTCCTTTTCTGCTTCATTGTTAACATAGAAGGCAGGACATGACCATGGGGATTTACTGGGTCTAATTAATTTTTTACTAAGGAGATCATTTATTTCCTTTTTACATAATTCCATTTGTTCATGGTTCATTTGAATAGGCCTAGCCTTAGTAGGAATCAAATGTTCATTGAATTCCTTAGTGTAAGGGAGCCTTACAACATGTTTTTTCCGATGCCAAAAGGCATTAGGAGAATCAGAACAGAGGTTGTCCTTTAAATAGATTTTTAACTCTTCAAATTTTTCAAGGACATTTTTATGTTGAAGCTGTTCTTCAACACGTTTGTATTTAATTTCTTCTTTTAAGAAATTTAAATGGGTGGATTTGCAATTTAATAGATTTACTGATTTAGAAATAGACTCTTCTTGAATAAATTTTAAATCTCTTTCTTTTGGTTTAATAAGAAATTTAAATGTTATTCTTTTACCTAAATGTTAACAGCTTAATCCTTCATTACTGGTAGTAAATGGGTATAACAAATTTATAAATGGTAACCCTAAAATGATTTTATCGGTAAGATTGCGAATTAAAATAAATGATGGTTTAAAACACATATTATCTTGACAGATATGCACTTTAGGCAGTTTATATTTTATTTCCATTTGACTACCATTAGCTGAATTCAATTTTTCATTGGTTTTTTTATAGTATTTCGTTGGAATAAGACCTTCCTTAATACAATTCAAATCCGCACCTGTATCAACTAAGTTGGGAAGTCGTATTGAAAAAGTTTTATCGACAACCAAATCAATAGAGATATACCATTTCTGAATGGTAATATCTTTAACTCTTTTAAGAGAAAGACCTTGAACGAATAGATCCAGTTCATCTTTGATTCCTGAAGATTCGGGCTCATCGTGATCTTCATCACTAGAGGAGGAATCATGAACTTGAAGATCAGATTTCTGATTCTCTAAGTCTTTTCTTAAATTAGAAACTTCAATCTTTAAATTAGAGATTTCTTTTTTAAGTTTATTGACTTCTTGATTTAATTATGGAAGGGTAACTTCTTTAACTGGGGTTTTAAATCTTTCAAAAGTTTTATTAAGGCTAAATACCGATTTATCTTTAGCTCTAAAAATCTTGTCTTTAACTCTAGTATCTTGGTTAATAAATCTTTTAACTGCTTAGTATATTGAGCCTTTAGCTCAGGGTCTGAAATTTTACTAATTAAGTCGATTAATAAAGAGTTTTCTTCATCCTCTTTGGTAATAACACTTAATCTTTTAGTACAACAATTTTCGGCACATTTATCAGCACAAATAGTGACTTCTTCTTCGTTGCTATCAGATTCATTGTTACTAGTACTGCTTTTAGAAGAATAGGGGATGTCAGATTCTTCATTGCTATCTGCATTATTTTCTATTCTCATTAACTCTAATAATTGTTCAGTATCTTCATTAGATATATTTAACTGAGATAATTTTTGTTTTACCTTACCTTCATTTTTGTAATGGCCTTTTTGCCCACAATTGTGACAAACGACTTTACTCTTATCATAGTTTTTAGACTTTTTATTATATTTTTTATTAACTGGTTTGGTTTTATTATAATAATCGTTTTGATTGTTATCTTTTTTTTAAGTATGTTTACATTTGTGACGTTTTTTAGGATGATAAATATGTCTGTGTTTATGCTTTCTTCTGGAGGGAGCAATAGGAGGCAGACCATGTTGTTTATGTATCAGAGCCATGTTGTTTCTGTTCTAGTTGCCAATAAGATTTCTACAACTATTCATCTACAACTATTTACAAAATTTCTCTTTTATTCTTGTTCCGAAGTCACCTGATTTACTGTAGTCCACCTTGTTCGTGTCAAACCTTTGTAAGTCTCTTGGGTGAGCAGTGTTGGTTTTTAAACATAGGTATGAGTCTGCTTAAGGTAATAGGGTATGAATCGAAGAATAATGAATAAAAATTTATTTTGAACTTGGTAAAAATGAATAGATTGTTTAGATCTAACTCCTCAACTAGTAACCGGTCAACTTTGCCTCCAGTCCCAGACATAGTTAACCAGGAAACCCACAGTTATGAAAATATCAGTCAAGCCTTGCACAATTGGAATATACCTAGGGTCTCCCCTAAGGAAATTTATCAGTCAACATTTTTGGACAATTTTAAAACAAATTATAATGTCAAAACTGTTGAAAAGGTTTATGCCATTAATAAAGAATACGAAAATTGTAGTATTTTGGATCCCGAAGTCATCAAAAAACATTAAAAGAAAGGTTACAACTTTATTCACATTGGATTAGTTCAAGTGGCATTTAAACCCTTAAACATTAAAGGAATAAATTCAAGTATTTATCTCTGCCTAATGGATGCACGATTCTTGAATTATTTTCCTAGCATGATTGGCGCAATGGAACCTAGTCTGCATAATGGACCTATCCATTTCAATTGCTTTCCTGATTTCACATTGAGCCTAAGTGATAAAAATTTGTTAAAATCCTTGACATTAAATATTAAAACTGCTGGAGAAATTACTCAAATGATTGAGGGTTCTCAGCCGATAGCTTTGATTTACAGGATTTATTATAAGACCATGAAAACTAACCTAAATGTTTGTGCTCTCAATAAAAGTCTGAAAGATCAAACTGTCTTAATTCAAAGTTCAACTAGTGATGCTAATATTCAGATCCCGAGAACCATTCTCTGGAAAGATATTACTCTCCCTAGTCAATGGACTTTACCCAGTGAAATACCTGAACAGTCTGTAGTTAACAATCTAATAAACCTTGAAAACGTTAGGCAATTTTCAGATGGAACTGTAAAAATAAGTTTTGAACGCAGTAAAAGACCAATTATTATTGAAGACTCTGCTAGTACTATAGCATCTTCAAGAAGAGACACTGAAATTCTTAATAACCCTTCTTCAAGAGATCTTAAATTAAAAGGTATTTTAAATCAAGGTCAAGCTAGTCACCCATGTTACACTCAAAAGGATCCAGTAGAAGAAGAGAGTTCTTCCTCTCCTACTCCTTCTGAGCTTTCCACTCAGTCTGATTTTGAAATTCCTATTAACAATCAGTTAAGAGTTATTAAAAAAGATTTTATTCTTGAATGGGATAATCTTGTACAGGATTTTAATTCTAAAAATAATAAAGAAAAAAGACATTTATTTCGTTCAAACCACCCAACAGAAAAGGAGCGTGATAAAATTGTTAATAGATGGAAACGATTCATAAAAAAATGAAAAGATAAACATTACCTTTTATGACTGGTACGATCAATACCAAAGTAAGTGTAATGTTATAACCAAAAGTCAATAGGTTAAAGAAGACAAGTTTAAGGTTTGTTCTAGTCATCCTCCGCTAGAAACAGTCCTTATCCCAGTTAAGAACGCATCTATTGTTGCCAGTCCCTTTAAAATTTCAGATGGCAATAAAGATGATAAAAAAGTTATTGAACAATTAAATTTTAGTAACCAATATCTAGCAACTGTTGGAAGACAGCTTGATAGAATTGAAGAAAAATTTGAAGAAACAAGTATTAAAAAATCAGATGCTGAAATTGATCATCCTTTGATTAACTTACCTGAAAATAGAAGTAAATTAGGTCTACCCAATGATGATAGCAACCTAATTAAATCTATTGACAAATTATTCAAAAAAACTAAAAACTAAACCTGGTCCAAGTGGTACTGTCTCTACTTTGGATCAAGTTGATACTGAAGTTGAAAGTGATAGTCAAGCTGACTATTCTGATTCTACTTCAGTCCCAGATTTTAATGATCAATTGAACAAGTTAACAGTCAAAAACACCAGTTTAACTAGGAATTGGTATTCTAGACCTACTCCTCCGGATCTGCAATTCGAAGAGAGAAACCTAGATAAACAATTCTCTGTTTCAGCTAATAAAATTTATGAATGGAACATTGATGGTCTTAGTGAACAAGAAATTTTAAACAAATTAAATCACATGTCTATGGTAGCAAATAGCTATATCACTAAGTTCAACAATCTGTCACAACCAAAAATCGTTGAGTTAATAGCTAGTGGATTCACTGGTATTCTCAGATCTTTGTGGGAAAGACATCTCACGGAAGATACTAGAGTATCAATAATTCATGCTATCCAGTTAGGCGATGACGGCAACCCCATCTTTAATGAAGATGTCGGTGTTGGTCCGCCAGATGGAGTAAATACTTTAATTTTTACCATAATAAAAGATTTTGTAGGAACTCCTAGTAACATAACAGAAAGAATTCACGATCAACTCAGTAATCTCACTTGTCCCACTCTTAGTGACTTCAGGTGGTACAAAGATGTGTTTACCTCTAGAGTTATGCTGCGAAATGATAGCAACAAGCCTTTCTGGAAAGAAAAATTTGTAAATGGTTTGCCTTCATTATTCACTCATAAGGTTAGAGAAGAGTTGAGTAAAAACTTAGGATATATTGATTATGATAATCTCACTTATGGTGACATAATCAGTTATATTCAAAAAATAGGTTTAAAAATGTGCATTGATTTTAAATTAGCTAAATAAGCTAGTAAAGACAAGAAAAAAGCAAAATATGAATTAGGAACATTTTGTGAACAATATGGTCTGCCTCCTATTGCTCCCTTCAGAAGAAAGCATAAACACAAACATATTGATCATCCTAAAAAACGTCACAAACGTAAACATACTCATAAAAAAGATAACAATCAAAACGATTATTATAATAAAACCAAACCAGTTAATAAAAAATATAATAAAAAGTCTAAAAAATATGATAAGAGTAAAGTCGTTTGTCACAATTGTGGGCAAAAAGGCCATTACAAAAATGAATGTAAGGTAAAACAAAAATTATCTCAGTTAAATATATCTAATGAAGATACTGAACAATTATTAGAGTTAATGAGAATAGAAAATAATGCAGATAACAATGAAGAATTTGACATCCCCTATTCTTCTAAAAGCAGTACTAGTAACAATGAATCTGATAGCAACGAAGAAGAAGTCACTATTTGTGCTGATAACTGTGCTGAAAATTGTTGTACTAAAAGATTAAGTGTTATTACCAAAGAGGATGAAGAAAGCTCTTTGTTAATCGACTTAATTAGTAAAATTTTAGACCCAGAGCTAAAGGCTCAATATACTAAGTAGTTAAAAGATTTATTAACCAAAGATACTAGAGTTAAAGACAAGATTTTTAGAGCTAAAGATAAACCGGTATTTAACCTTAATAAAACTCTTGAAAGATTTAAAACCCTAGTTAAAGAAGTTACCCTTCCAGAATTAAATCAAGAAGTCAATAAAATTTAAAAAGAAATCTCTAATTTAAAGATTGAAGTCTCTAATTTAAGAAAAGACTTAGAGAATCAAAAATCTGATCTTCAAGTTCATGATTCCTCCTCTAGTGATGAAGATCACGATGAGCCCGAATCTTCAGGAATCAAAGATGAGCCGGATCTATTCGTTCAAGGTCTTTCTCTTAAAAGAGTTAAAGATATTACCATTTAGAAATGGTATATCTCTATTGATTTGGTTGTCAATAAAACTTTTTAAATACGACTTCCCGCCTTAGTTGATACAGGTGCGGATTTGAATTGTATTCAGGAAGGTCTTATTCAAACCAAATACTATAAAAAAAACCAATGAAAAATTGAATTCAGCTAATGGTTGTCAAATGGAAATAAAATATAAACTGTCTAAAGTGCATATCTGTCAAGATAATATGTGTTTTAAAACATCATTTGTTTTAATTAACAATCTTACCGATAAAATCATTTTAGGGTTACCATTTATATATTTGGTATACCCATTTACTATCAGTAATGAAGGATTAAGCTGTAAATATTTAGGTAAAAGAATAACATTTAAATTTCTTATTAAACCAAAAGAAAGAGATTTAAAATTTATTCAAGAAGAGTCTATTTCTAAATCAGTAAATCTATTAAATTGTAAATCCACCCATTTAAATTTCTTAAAAGAAGAAATTAAATACAAACGTGTTGAAGAACAGCTTCAACATAAAAATGTCCTTGAAAAAATTGAAGAGTTAAAAATCTATTTAAAGGACAACCTCTGTTCTGATTCTCCTAATGTCTTTTGGCATCAGAAAAAACATGTTGTAAGGCTCCCTTACGCTAAGGAATTCAAAGAACATTTGATTCCTACTAAGGCCGGGCCTATTCAAATGAACCATGAACAAATGGAATTATGTAAAAAGGAAATAAATGATCTCCTTAGTAAAAAATTAATTAGACCCAGTAAATCCCCATGGTCATGTCCTGCCTTTTATGTTAACAATGAAGCAAAAAAGGAAAGAGGTGTTCCCAGGTTAGTTATCAATTACAAGCCATTAAACAAAGTCCTTGAATGGATTTGATATCCCCTGCCTAATAAGGATGACCCCATTAACCGATTAAGTAATGCCATCATCTTCAGTAAATTCGACCTTAAATCTAATTTCTGGCAAATTGTTATTCACCTAGAGGACAGGTATAAAACTGCATTCACCACTCCATTTGGTCATTACGAATGGAATGTTCAAGCATTTGGCATAAAAAATGCTCCCAGTGAATTCTAGAATATCCTCAATGACATTTTGAATCCTTTCAGTCATTTTGTTGTTGTTTATATTGATGATATTCTAATTTTTTCCAATTCCATTGAAGAACACGTCAAACATTTGAAATCATTTTTTAAAACGGTTTAAGACAATGGACTTGTTCTTTCACCTTCCAAATGTAGCTTTTTTCAAGCTAAAGTTCGATTTCTTGGATTAATTATATATCGCGAACTCATACGGCCAATCGATAGAGCTATTCAATTCGCCGACAGATTCCCAGATAAAATTACCCATAAGACCCAACTGCAGAGGTTTCTGGGCTCGCTCAATTATATTGGCAAGTTCTATAAAAACCTCAGGAAAGTTTGCAAACCTCTCTTTTAGCGTTTGCAAGATAATCCTCCCCCATGGACTGACATTCATACTTCAGTCGTCCAACAAGTTAAAAAATACGTCAAGGTATTGCCCTGCCTTGGTATTTCCAATGATTCTGTATTTAAAATTGTTGAAACTGACACCTCTGATATTGGATTCGGAGGTATTCTCAAGCAAAAGTTAACTCTAGATTCCCCAGAACAAATCGTCCGTTTTCATTCCGGTGCATGGAATAGTACATAGTTAAATTACAGTACTATTAAAAAATAAATACTTACTCTTGTATTATGTATTAATAAATTTTAAATTGATTTATTAAATCAAAAATTTTTAGTCCGAATTGACTGCAAATCTGCAAAATATGTCTTAGAAAAAGATGTTGAAAATAAAGCTTCTAAACACTCCTTTGCTAGATGGCAAGCCCTTTTGAGTATCTTTGATTTTGATATAGAATACATTAAAGGTAGTAACAATTTCATTCATGATTTTCTCACTCGGGAATTTATTAACACAGGTACCATGCATCCATTATGAGTATCCGTGGAGCTTCTAATTCTAAGGGTCCGGGTCGCCCTACTGGCCCAAGTATTCAGCCAAAAGGAGCTTTGGTTCCTCATCCAGTAAACCCAGTTTACTAAATCAGTAACAAGTTTATTGTCCTTGGGACAATGCCCAAGCCTTATAGTTCAGCCTTAGCTAGTAACCCAATTCCAGTTGACCCTTTTCAGTCCAAAGCCTCTAGTCCAAATCCCAGTAATCCTCCCTCTGAGTATATGCTTAGATGGACCAATCTTTTATTCCATATTGAGCCTCATATGAAACCCAGAAATGACCCAGTAAAATTGACCTCTCAGTTCTTTCCTTTTGGATGGCATTTCATGTCCCTTCCTCCTTATAAATCCCTTGTGTATTATAAGGATATCCTTGTTGAAACTGAGTCAATTTTTATTAAACCCATATATGCCAATAATGATAAAGCCAAAGTTTTTTACCATTCATTATATATTAAACAGTTTATTCTGATGTCGGAATGGGGAAAACATCCCTCTGATCTTATGCAGCTTTCTAATGAAGATAACTCCTTTTGTTATTATGATTATATGGAAGCTTGGTATAGAGTTTTCCTCCATCAAAATGAGCCACACAGTCACTCTTGGTTTGTCCAGTTCGATCATAAATTTAAAAGTCATTTCCCCTATTGGTTTTCTCAGTGGTGGTCAAGATTTGGTTCCACATATGACCTTTTTCCTGATCCCCTGAAAGTCCAGCTCAATCATTTTTGCAATCACAAAAAATTTGATTCGGCTTATGAAGGTGCCCCAGTCCTTCTCCATTTTGTGAGTAAATATAAGATTCCCTGGATTCTTTGATAGGAATATCACATTCAACCCCCAACCTGTGAAATTAGTCACAATGCATCTCCTACGTCTCCTATTACAGATCCTTTTCACTTAGTCACTCGTCAATGGTTTGTCAAATGGTGGGACAAATTTGATGTCAATAGAATTGTAGGTCAAGTCCAGTTAGAATTTCCTGCTTCTACTCTCAAGGTTCTCCCAAGCTCAACTACAGAACCTTCTAGTCAAAAATCAAAAGAGTCAAGTGTCAGTAAAAAATCAAAATAGTCTATAGTCAGTCCCACTGGTTCGTCTTGTTCCCATAGCATTTCTGATTTCAAAGATTGTTCCGAAAAAGAGTTAAAATTAATTGCACATGCATTAAATAAAAGAATTGATGAATTACATGAAGAAGCCTCTGCAGGTTCTTCATCTGGTTCACGTAGTTACTATGAGGAAGATGATGACCCTTATGGCACCATCAACCTACAGGATGCTCAGGACCCATTTTCCTGACATTTCCCCTCAGTCACATACACCTGCTCCCTACAGCCAGTCAAAAGATGCCCTCAGCCGAAAGCAGCTTCGTCTTTTCCACCGAAAGCATCTCCTTTCCACCGAAAGCATCTCCCAAGTCAAAAGTTATGGCCACTTTGTCAAAAGTTGCCAGACGCGTCGATGAATAGTAAAAAGGTCAACACTGTTCATGAATAGTAATTTTTGTGTGTAATCATTTATTTTGTAATAGTAACTTTGTAATAGTTCTTTCCTTATTTTATAAAAGGAAACTGAACTTAGTGATTGAGGCAGACTTGAAAAGACTCTGAGATCCTTCTCGGATGAATCTTTAACCTCCACCGCGGTTAAGCCCTTCTTAGCCCCTCCTTCTACTCTTCTACATTTCTTAATATTTTAAGTAAGTCAAGTCAATTCGATTATTTGTAATTTATATTCAGTTTGTACATTTGTAAAACAGTTTTATTTTCAATCAATAAAAGTATATTTTTAGTAATTGAGTTGTTATTATTTGCACCTCTGATTCATAAAAATTGAACTATATCTACTTTCGCCTCAAATGGTATCATATATATATATATATATATATATATATATATATATATATATATATATATATATATATAGTTTTATTTTTTATGTAAAATAGAATATATTATATTTTATTATTTGCATTGTATTTTTACTATGTAGCATAGTGTTGCATAGTAAAAATCAGGAAAATAAGACGCCGAACGCTCGTGGATTTTTTTTCCTCGTTGTGCGTCCGTGATTATTTCCTAAATAGTATCCTGTCATTCTCCTATAAATAGGATGCTTAGTTTAGAATTAAAAATTACACCAGAATCAGAGAATTATTCTTCTATAATATTGTGCGTATTTCTTTAGAGTTTAAGGAAGCTTTGAGCGTAGAAAACAGTATAAGTTTTCTTCAAAAAAATCCCCGCCCTACCAGTCAGAAATACTCTCATTTTAAGGTAAGGGATATTATTTTGTTCAATATTCGTAAAAAATAATATTTTCTTCCATACTCTGTAGTATGTAAGTAATATTATTTCGTTTCAGATTTCGAATTCTAAACTCATGTTGATAAGTTTTGCTTCTATACTCCTTGAAATTAGTAGAATATCCTTAAAATTTGCGCTTCATCTTGTATCGTTTTACAAGGATATTTTTCTGAACATTCTTGTTAAATTTTGATCTTTTCATGCCAGGGTATTATTCACGGGATACTATTCACTCGGGTACTATTCACCCGGGGTACTGTTCATGACAAAAAATGATTTCTTTTCTATCCAAATTATTTTTGATACAATATTATTCTTGAATTTTACTCCACAAAGCAGTATCATGTTGACATTTTAGACATTATTTAATTCTTGATAAACTGAATTATAAATCTTTAAAATTTATCCTTTGCTTTCATTTAATTGAATTCTTATATCATTGTCATCATCCTCATGCTTATATTGTGATAAAAGTCATCTTTGGCCCGTAGTGCATAGATGGACTATTGATTGATATGATTATGACCTGGGATTATTCGGTATAATCATGGCCTGTAATGTTACAAATGATGTGGTAAAAGTCTTCATTGGCCCGTAGCGCATTGATGGACAGTTGTTGGCATGATCATGACCATTGGTGATAACACGAATATCATTGGCCCATAGTGCATGGATAATTCGTGAATGTGATAATAATGAATATCATTGGCCAGTAGTGCATGGATAATTCAGTGATGTGGATTATTTATTGAGATGAGTCTCAGCGATAAAATTTATGATAAACTTTTTAAATCATAGAAGATAGTAGACATCATGCAGTTAAACTTATTATTTATTGTATTCTATCAGTTTAACACTATTGAAGGCTAACGAAAATTAATTTTGTATTATCTTAGTCATAATATTTCTTACTGGGCTAGTTGAGCTCACCCTTTTGCTTTCATTGTTCTCTTCAGGAAATGAGAACGTAGTCGGGACTAGTCGGGGAATGGAGTGACGGTCCAAGATGGTGGCTGTAGTAGTCCTCACTATTTTATAAAATAGTGTGATAATAATTGTAATGAGGACTCCATTTGAGTTTGGATATTGTCTAGAAGACAATATTCGTGTTAAAACTCTCAGCTTATGTTGCACGACAGTTGTATAATTAAGTTTGTATTTGTATTCTGTATCACGTATTTGGCGAATCAGAATGGGTGATGTATACTTATTTTGGGGGCGTCACAGTTGGTATCAAAGCTTTGGGATATGATCCCTGGCTAAGATTTGTGGCTAGAACTAGGAGGGGAGAGACGGGTAAATCCTTTGCTAGTATGACCTACCTAAGTTTATTTATTATTTAATTGGTCGGTCAGAATATAGGGATAATATGTGGCATGTCAATTAAACCTTGTTTTGTGGCACTGTTTGAAAATGACATCTAAAAATGTTGAGATAAACAATGGAGCACATGAGACCGTTGAGTCACCGATGATCAATAACCAGGATAATGTGCATCAAAAAGGCAATAATCCTCAGGTAAACAACAACGCCGACTAAATGATGAACGATGGGATGTTCAGAGGTTTTCTGTAATTCATGCAACATCAGGCGAGAGAGACTCTTTTTCAAAATAAAGGTGAAAACACTGGCAACTCTCGGATGGTCACCGCTAAGCAATTCAAGGAGCTGGGACCACCGGAGTTTTTGGGAAAGCCAGAACCACTTAAGGCGGAGACGTGAATTAAGCAGATCACCAAGATATTAGATATCTTGGGATGCTCTGAGGAGCAAAAGGTTCCCTTTGCCATCTTCATGTTGCGTAGAGAGGAAGATCATTAGTGGGAATCTATAAAGCGTACTCAGCTTGTCGCACTCAAGATGTCTTGGGAGAAGTTCCAAGAATTGTTCAATAAAAAGTACTTTCCCAAAAGTATTCGTCACATGAAGGAGGTAGAATTCATCAAGTTGGAGCAAAACAATGTAACTGTATCGCAGTACGAGGCTAAGTTTGCCAAGTCCCGATTTGCATCCCATTTAGTTGATAATGAGGAGCGTGTGACGCGGATGTTTCTAAGAGGTTTGAAACCTGAAATACGTCAATACCTCATTTCTCACAAACTTTGCTTGTATTCAGATGTTGTGAATAGGGCTCAGTTATTGGAGCACGATAATGAGTCAACCCAACCAAGAGATAACAGTTGGAAAAATGATAATACCAGTGGTAGCAGTCATCGAAGCGGTGACAACAAATGTGGATGAAATCAACATGCCAGAAATGGTAACCACTTCGGTGGAAATCCAGGCCAAGATAATAGAAGTAGAAATTTCAAGAAGAGAAGATTCAATAATGATGGAAAGACATTAGCACTAGCACCCGTTGTTAAGGAAGGAGAACGACCACCGATTATATGCTACAAATACGGAGGGGAGGGACACGTCAGTCCAAATTGTATGCAGCAATCCAAAGCATGTTATAATTGCGAAAGAGAAGGTCACCTAGCCCGATTTTATCGTGCAGTGAAGTTAAGTCCTGCTGGGATGGAGACACCAGAGGCCGTCCCAGACAAGTCAAAGCTGGTAGTTCAAGGGAGAGCGTTTGTCGTGACCTCCCAAAAAGCGAGGAACCCGAATGAAGTTATCACG
The DNA here is from genome assembly GCA_016801055.1 of Panax notoginseng. NCBI lineage: Eukaryota > Viridiplantae > Streptophyta > Magnoliopsida > Apiales > Araliaceae > Panax > Panax notoginseng. Next base: position 172,359,330 of record CM029019.1, read on the forward strand.
GGTAAGCTAATAATAAACTCTTGCGAAGTCTATACCTTATTTGATACCAGTTCTACTCATTCTTTTATTTCTCCTACCTGAGCTCAACGTTTAAATTTAACTCCGGAGAAATTAGACTTTGACTTATCTGTTGAAACTCCGTTGGGAGAAACCTTCATTCCATTCACTGTTTATAAATCTTGTTTAATTCAAATCGGCACCCTCACGTTACCTGTCGATCTTATCTCTTTGAAAATACTTGCATTTGATGTGATTTTAGAGATTGATTGGTTAACTACTCATGATGCTAAAATTGATTATTTTTGTAAGGTTGTTAGCTTTCATATTCCTAACCAACCTATTATACGAATTCAAGCAATCAAACCACTAAAGTCAATCACCGTCATATCAAGCCATAAAGCTATTCGTTTATTAAAAAATGGATGTCAAGCTTTCTTAGCCCATGTCACGGATTTAAACAAAAATACGTCAGATTTGAATGATATTTCTATTGTTAATAAATTTCCTGATGTATTCCCTGAAGAACTTCCTGGCCTACCCCTAGAGCGTGAAATAAAATTTTGTATCGACCGTGAACCCGGTACAAAACTCATTTCCAAAGCCCCATATCGAATGGCTCCTATTGAACTTCAGGAGTTAAAAACTCAACTACAGGAATTGTTAGACATCGGTTTCATTCGTCCTAGTATGTCTCCTTGGGATGCTTCTGTACTATTCGTAAAGAAGAAAGATGGGAGTATGCGACTTTGTATTGATTATCGGGAGTTGAATCATGTCACTGTCAAAAATAGGTACCAATTGCCTCGCATTAATGGCCTGTTTGACCAGTTGTAAGGTGCTAAATTCTTTTTAAAGATCGATCATCGTTTCGAATATCACCAGTTAAAGATTAAAACTGATGACATTCCAAAGACTGCTTTTAGAACTCGGTACGGACATTACGAATTCCTAGTCATGTCTTTAAGATTGACTAATGCTCATGCTGCCTTCAGGGACATGATGAACTGAGTATTCAAGGAATATTTGAATCATTTTGTGGTTGTCTTTATTGATGACATCCTCATATACTCCAAAAGCCGTGAAGATCATGAGCAACACTTGAGGCTGATACTCCAAAAGCTTCATGAAAATAAGCTTTATGCCAAGTTAAAGATATGTGAGTTCTGGCTTGAGGAAGTAGCATTCCTGGGGCACGTGATATTAAATCATGGAATATCTATTGACCCGACAAAGATTAAAGCAATTCAAAGCTGGGAGCAACCTAGGTCAGTGACCAAAGTATGTAGCTTTTTGGGCTTAGCTGGTTATTATCGGAGATTTGTGGAAGGGTTTTCTCGAATCGCCACTCCGTTATCTCAGCTGACTCGAAAAGATATAAAATTTGGTTGGAGCAAGGAATGTGAGAAGAGTTTTCAAGAACTCAAGAGGAGACTTATTTCAGCACCTGTTCTGACAATACCATCTGGTTCGGAGGGATTTGTCATCTACATCGATGCTTCAGGCAGAGGGTTAGGATGTGTTCTCATGCAATATGGGAAAGTCATAGCCTATGCCTCACGATAACTCAAAGAATATGAGAGAAATTATCCTACTCATGATCTAAAGTTGGCAGCTGTCATTTTTGCGCTTAAAATCTGGAGGCATTAACTGTATGGGGAGAAAGTGGATATCTATACGGATCATAAAAGCCTCAAATATTTCTTCACCCAAAAGGAACTCAACATGCGGCAAAGACGTTGGCTCGAGCTGTTGAAAGATTACGATCATACCATTCAATACCATATTGGAAAAGTGAACGTGGTAGCTGACGCATTGAGTAGAAGATCATATACGGGTACGAGTGCGATATTATCAACGCAAATGCCCATTTGGTATGACTTACGAAGGATGGATATAGAGTCAAAGACTTCAGGGACCCAAGTGATGATGTCAAATATACGAGTAGAACCGACTTTAATCGATAAAGTTAAAGCTGCTCAAGCTACAGACCTGGAGCTGATGCGTATGAAGAAGAAAGTGCAAGAAGGAGCTATTCCAGAAGCAAGAATCGATGAAGAAGGAATACTTTAAGTCAACTCCAGACTTTGTGTTCCTAACGACTCTGATTTAAAGTATAAAATCATGATAGAGGCGCATAACACACCATTTACAATCCATCCTGGGAGTACCAAAATATATCGTGATCTTCGACATATATTTTGGTGGTGCAATATGAAGAGAGAGATAGCAGAGTTTATCTCAAGGTGTTTAACTTGTCAACATGTCAAGGCGGAGCATCAAGTGCCAAAAGGTCCATTACAACCACTTGAAATTTTAGAATGGAAGTGGGAGCACATCACCATGAATTTCGTTACTGGTCTTCCCAAGGTTTCTCAAGGCATAAATGCAATTTGGGTCATTATTGATAGATTAACAAAGTCTGTACATTTCTTACATATACGAGAAACTTATTCACTTGAACGTCTTGCTCGTAAATACATAAATGAGATTGTAAGACTGCATGGTATGCCAGTATCCATAGTTTCTGATCGAGACCCAAGATTCACTTCACGATTTTGGGTTAGTTTACAGAAAGCTATGGGCACGAATTTACGATTCAGTTCAACATATCATCCTCAGACGAATGGATAGTCAGAGAGGACTATTCAAACTCTTAAAGATTTATTAAGATTATGTGTCCTTGACTTCAAAGGAAGTTGGGACAATTTCTTGCCATTAGTGAAATTCTCATACAACAACAGTTATCAAGTAAGTATAGGCATGACTCCATTCGAGGCGTTGTATAGACTCAAGTGTCGTTTTCTAGTATGCTAAGATGATGTGGGTGAAGCAACGTTGTTGGGACCGGAGTTGGTACGTATGACTATGAAAAAGATTCAAATGATCCGACAACGTATAAAAATCTCACAAGATCGACAAAAAAGTTATGCTGATCTTAATCAAAAGGATGTGGAATTTAATGTTGGAGATCGTGTGTTGTTACATGTTGGTCCATGGAAAGGAGTTACAAGATTTACACAGAGAGGAAAGCTCAATCCTCGATTCATTGGCCCATTTAAAATTCTCGATCGATTAGGAAATGTGGCCTATAAACTCGCCTTACCGTCAAGTATGTCTCGTGTTCATAACGTTTTTTATATATCTATGTTACGTAAATATGTGAAAGACCCGAACCACATTATTGAATTAGAACCAGACGAGATAGCGGAAGACTTAACGTATGAAGAGGTACCTATTAAAATCTTGGATAATAAGGAACATATTCTACGCTCCAAGGTTATACCTCAAGTCAAAGTTTTGTAGAGAAACCAGGATGTTGAGGAAATGACCTGGGAGTTACAATCTGAAATGAAATCAATGTATCCTCACCTCTTCGTCATACTAGGTACTTACACCAATTTTGAGGACGAATTTTATAAGAAGGGGAGGTTGTAAGACCCCAACTTTTATAAATAAAGATTAATTTTCTCTAAATATTATTTTGAATATTATGATGTGGATTTGATATTATGTTAAAGTTGTAGGTAATATTTATAAATTTTTTAAAGTAAGTAAGTTTTCATAAAATATTCGATTGGTCGGGGAATATTCATTTTATCAGGGAATATTCGTACGACGACACAATCATTGGTGGACCCCACAACGGAATTACTGTCGGAGTTAGAAAACAATAAAAATAACTTTTATAAAAATAACGGCGAAAGTTTTATCGTTAATTGTTGAAATACCCGGTGATAAAAGTACAGTAATATGCGTGGTTGCATAGTAGCACACGGTATTTGATGCTTACGTGAGAAATCACCAAGTTATACTCAATTATTGCTACAGTAATTGCTACATAGTATCTCACATTATTGATTCAATTATTGTCACACTATCATCTGCACAATATTTTATATTATTAAATCAATAATTGAGACGACAAAGTTATTCATATTATTATTTACATTATTGACAATGTCTAGAAAGTTCTGTCGAGGAAAGGGGTTTGGTCACCTAATTGCGCGCCAATAGGGAGAAATCTTTATCAGAAAGCCCCCTATTTCCTTGGAATGATCTGGTTGTTAATATTGCAAGTTATAATATTATTGATGAACAATTATTGTTTAAAAATATGTTTTGTGAAGCCAAGTGAATTGAGATAAATAGAGGGGATTTTTATGATATATTTGTTATAAATTTTGCTTATTATATGGACCCCCACTTACCCATTTTTCAAAAATATCGATAGAAAATTATCTCAGTTTTGTTTTATATATATAAGTATTATATATATATATATATATATATATATATATATATATATATATATATTTTAAATTTTGTTTTTTATGTAAAATAGAATATATTATATTTTATTGTTTGTATAGTATTTTTACTATGCAGCATAGTGCTACAAAGTAAAAATTAGGAAAATCATACGTCGAACGCCTGTGAATTATTTTTTTTCCCACTGTGCGTCCGTGATTATTTCCTAAATAGTATCATGCCATTCTCCTATAAATAGTATGCTTAGTTTAGAATTGAAAATCACACCAGAATCATAGAATTCTTCTTCTATAATATTGAGCGTATTTCTTTAGAGTTTAAGGAAGTTTTGAGCGTAGAAAGTAATATAAGTTTTCTTCAAGAATATCTCCGCCCTACCAGTCAGAAATACTCTCCTTTTAAGGTAAGGGGTATTATTTTTGTTCAATATTCATAAGAAATAATATTTTCTTCCATACTCTGTAGTATGTAAGTAATATTATTTTATTTCAGATTCTGAATTCTACACTCATGTTGATAAGTTTTGCTTCTATACTCCTTGAAATTAGTAGAATATCCTTGAAATTTGTGTTTCATCTAGTATCGTTTCACAAGGATATTTTTCTGAACATTCTTGTTAAATTTTGATCTTTTCATGTCGGGGTACTATTCATAGGATACTATTCACGAAGTACTATTCACAGGAAACTATTCACTCAAGTACTATTCATCCGGGCTACTATTCATGATAAAAATTGATTTCTTTTCTGTCCAAATTATTTTTGATACAATATTATTCTTGAATTTTACTCCACAAAGCAGTATCATGTTGACAATTTGGACATTATTTAATTCTGGATAAATTGAATTATAAATCTTTAAAATTTATCCTTTGCTTTCATTTAATTGAATTCTTATATCATTGTCATCATCATCATACTTGTATTGTGATAAAAGTCATTTTTGGCCCTTAGTGCATAGATGGACTATTGATTGGTATGATTATGGCCATGGATTATTCGGTATAATCAGGACCTGTAATGTTACAAATGATGTGGTAAAAGTCCTCATTGGCCCGTAGTGCATTGATGAACAGTTGTTGGCATGATCATGACCATTGGTGATAACACGAATATCATTGGCCCGTAGTGCATGGATAATTCAGTGATGTGGATTATTTATTGAGCTGAGTCTTAGCGATAAATTTATGATAAACTTTTTAAATCATAGAAGATAGTAGATATCATGCTCTACTTGACTCTTCTAATGGATTCCTTGTTCCATTGTAGTTAAACTTGTTGTTTATTGTATTCTATCAGTTTAACACTATTTGAGGCTAACGATAATTTATTCTGTATTATCTTAGTCATAATATTTCTTGTTGGGCAAGTTGAGCTCACCCTTTTGCTTTCATTGTTCTCTTCAGGAAATGAGAACGTAGCCGGGACTAGTCGGGGAATGGAGTGATGGTCCGAGATTGTGGCTGTAGTAGTCCTCACTATTTTATAAAATAGTGTGATAGTAATTGTAATAAGGACTTCATTTGAGTTTGGATATTGTCTAGAAGACAATATTTGCGTTAAAACACTCAGCTTATGTTACACGATAATTGTATAATTAAGTTTGTGTTTGTATTCTGTACCATGTATTTGGCGACTGAGAATGGGTGATGTATACCCATTTTGGGGGCGTCACACAAAGTCCCGATGGGCTTGGGCTCTTACTTTTCTGGAAAGCTTTTCCTCCAAGGTTTCCCTTTCTTGGGTCTGTGGTGGAGTCTTTGTGATAAGGGAGAGGAGACTTACATGCTCCTGACTGAACAACTGTCGTATGACTCGGTAATGATGTATCACCAGTTCTGCCAGTTGCTTAACCTATTCGTCAATAGCCTTTAACTCTCGTTCCATCATGAATTGGAACCCCAAATAATCCCACTTATCGGAATTATCCTCGCTAGTTTAGGGAGAACCACCCACGTATTGAACTTTCTCCACTTCCTTTATTGATCATGTTAACATCCTCTTCTTTATGTTGAGGGAGAGGGTTATCTTGAACGTGTGGTTATTTGGGCTTTGTTTCCACAATCTCACCACTGTCTACGAAGTCCTGGATCTTATGCTTGAGGGCCCAACAATCCTGAGTGTCGTGGCCTGGAGCTCCAGAATGGTAAGCACACTTCTTGCTTGTATTGAAGCCCTTTCCACTTGGATTGGCTGGTGGAAGGAGATGAGTGATTTTCTTCTGAGTTGTCAGAAGTTTGAAAATGTTTTCAAGTGAGTCCCCTAAGAGTGTGAACACTCTTGAGCGTCTGACTTCTCCACTCTTTGGCAAAGGAGGATTTGAGGATTGTGCTTGAAAAGGGGAATAGTTTCTCCTTTGAATAGGCAAGTTTTGATTATCTTTTTGAGTTTGCCCTTGTAGTATCAAGGAGACATCCTCTTCTTTCGTCTTATGGACCCTCCAGTTGTTGTTCCCATAACTTCCAGATTGGATATGCTCAGCTACGGCTTTTAAAGCGGCGAGGTCTTGAATCTTCCCAGACTTTAACTCCATCTCTGCCATTTCTCCGTGCTTAATCATTTCTGAGAATGGTTTTCCTATTCCAGCTAGGACCCTCTCATAAAATGGAGTTTCTTGAATACCTATGAAGGTCATCACCATCTCAGTCTCTGTCATGGATGTGATTACTTGAGCAGCCAGACGCCTCCAACTTTGAGCATACTCTCTAAATGACTCATTGGCTTGCTTCTTGACTTTGGTAGTTTGATACCTGTCTGGAGCCATCTGAGTTTAAAAGCTGTATTGACTTAGGAAGACATGGGCTAACTCCTCCCAGCTGTTAATTTTTGAGTTATCCAATCTGGTGTACCATGCTCTGGCTTCTCTAGTTAGACTTTTCTTAAATAGCTGCATTCTCAGCTTTTTATTCTCGGCGTAGGATCTGAGCTCTCCAATGAACACTTTTAAGTGCTTGTAAGGATCTCCCAATCCATCATATTTCTCGAAGTCGAGAGTCTTGAATTTCTCTGGATAATGAACACCAGAGAAGACGCAAAGGTCTGAATAGGAAACACTTCCACGTGTTCCAATCCCTTTGATGGACCGAATGGTCTCTTCCATTTGTAGAACCTTCTTCCAAATATCATCGGTGTCTTGATCTTCTTTAAGATGGGTGATTTCAGGGGTTTTATTGGACTTCTCATTTTGAGACTCAGGTATTGGGACTTCTCTGTCCGGACCCTGGATTCCTCCCTGTGTAGAGAATTCTGTTTGGATGGGTATTTGTGAACCCTGAGTTGATTTGTTTAGTTCTTTCAGGAGAACAACCAACTCTGTTATTTGATTCCTCAATCCTTCAAACTCCTCACGAGAGACAGGAGTAGGATCAGGTGGGGCACTTGTAGCCATGTCTGACTGTGGGCTTAGTGCCTTTTTGAACTTTGAACGGGTAACGAGACCAATCGTTTCCCTACAAAAGGACTATGTAGTTTAGTCCGGGAAAACGGGGAAATACTATGCAATGTGTCCATTTTTTAAGGAGTGTTTTAATGTTCTCCTACAAAATGGATGTCAGTCGTTTTGATGACAGGATAGCATGACAGGTCTTGATATGAAAAAGAAATGCATATTTACATACTCCTTTATATTTTCCATTACATTGAGATTGACATGGAAATGAAATTACAAGTAATTAAAATTACAGGTAATTGAAAAGGGGAAGGTATGAAGAGACTTCCCTCCGCGTTTGGTTTATCAAAGGCTGACCTATCTTAGGCTACTCTCACGGCTTTTCGGCATGAAGGTCCCCAGATCATCGCAATTTACTAGATGGGAAGTTAATTCGATCTTTCAACTGGAACGAATCTGGGTGGTTCCTTTCTTGAGCCTCACAAAATTAGTCTCCCTTTAGTCTAGTAATCAAACACCGACAGGTTAGCCTCTTGGTGGAAGAATCACATAACATACATTCACATACATCGCGTCTCACTGTATGGAAATGATGACATGTGCGAAGCACTAAAGTGCAATAAATAAAGCATTAGTATACATCCATTCAATGTAAATGTAGTATTCACACATAAGCAGATAAAAGTTTTTGAAAAGTTTGAATAGCGGCTTATGCCCTCTTACTGGAGTCCCCAGCAGAGTCGCCACCAATCGACGTCGGGATTTTTATTTGTCCCTTTCTGTTCTTATCTTTTGGTGTTCTCATTTTAGGTGAGATTTTTTAAAAAAAACAAGTTTGAAAAGGTCCAACATGTATATGGCGACGATTTGAATGTTAGAGTTGCTAGTTGGTATTTTTAAATGGTTGCACCAACTCAACCGAGAAAAGGTTTGCACAAAGACCCAATGGTTTGACACTGTTTAACTGGTCTTGGAAACTGAGTTTCGTTAGGGTCCCAGGGCTTGATTAAGCGGAGGGAATGTGTTAAGCACCCCCCGACTTCTATGTATGTGTGTGTGTGTTAGGTATATATGCAATTATCTGAAAGTAGTATTATGTCTCATTTGCACCTACATACAAAGGGTTTGACTTTTGTATAAAAGTTCAATTTTAACAAGATATAGGAGTGAAGTTTTGTAAAACAAGTTTTTCAAACCCTTATGCTCAATAGTAATTGAGGCCTTTGATACATCCATTTTATTATGTGTTCGGCTTGATTGCTTTTATTTTCGAGATGCGAGGCATCTTCGAGAAAATAAGATACATAGCAGTGCCGAACTCCTTGTGGGCATGAGAGCCATCTAAAGATATCCAGACACAATAGATAATTTACAAGTTGGTTGCAGCTGCAAAATGTCCATCACGGGAACCGAATCTAGATTCAGAGGCTGAATTTGTGATCACATGATTCTTAGGCTCATATGAAAGAGTGATATGTACAAAAACTAGAAAAAGAACTAGATTTGAATAAATCTAAACCATTCTAGCATCAATGGTTCCAGTTTAGTCACTTTTGAATCGATTAAAGTTAGAAGTAGCCAGATTTAGGCAAATCTAGCCCGCAGGCTGAAAGATTAAATATCTACATTATGAAAGCAGTTAAAGCAGATACACAAAGTAAACTCCTGGCAGGACTTTGAAATGTAAATATATATATATATATATATATATATATATATATATATATATATAAGCGGTAAATGGCCACGAAGTAAACTCCAGGCCTGACTGAAATGTAAATATATATATAAGTAGTAAACGCACCGGATATTCTATCCAGGCTCATTCGAGTTCGACAATATATATATATATATATATATATATATATATAAGCAATAAAAAGCCATGGATCGATGATCCGGGCATACCCACTCAACGCGACTCTCAACGTTAGTAGATATAAATATATAGAAGTAGTAGAAAGCTTAAAAATCTAAAAAATCTTACAGTGGGCTGCCAAGAAGACTTCAGATAGCTTCTGATGCTTGAAAACTCGGTTTGAACCGGTTAAACTTCAGTATGTTACAAAACATGAGCTTACAAGTGTTTAAAAAGAAGAATCACTCAATTTAGAGCTCTCTAGCAGGGGTTACACGCTGAAATGGACAGAGTTTTCTCTTCTTTTCTCCTTTTTTTTGAAATGAGCTACCAAGAGCTCATATTTAAAGACCAGATGGCCACGGGTCAACCCGCTGCAGCTGTGGGTCTACCTGCGATTTCTCGGGCAACCCCGAGCCATACGGGTCTCGTCGTCTGCAAGTACGTGCACTTGGGCTACGCGTTGTCCGCTCGAACCTTCATAACTTTCAATCCGAGCTTCCGATGTACCTTTTCGGGAAGCTATTGTCGAAAACTACAGAATGACATGGGATTAGAGGTTGTACGAAGCCAGGAAGATGGGTCCATGACCAGATCTCCAAGTCTTCAAAGTTTATCCATTGTACTGTCTTGTGCAGTTGTCATTCGGGATTTGAGTTATGGTTCTTATGGGACACTTCAGTACGCAGTGTGAATTGAATTGTGTTAAGATGATGTGAATGTGATGTTGAGGTGGCAAAATGATAATTTTGCCCCTACCGGGGTTATCTCCAACTTTGGTGTAGATGTAGCAGTCGTTTCTCAGGGTTATCTCTGAGATTGGGCTGTTGTGGATGTTGAATGTCCTCAAGGTTATCTGTGAGGTTAGCTTGACCTCTCGGGGTTATCTCCGGGGTTGAACTGTATCTCCCGAGGTTATCTTCAGTGTTGGAACTGACTCTTCCGGGGTTATCTCTTCCGGGGTTATCTTCGAAACTTAGACTGGATCTCCCAGGGTTATCTCTGAGGTTGAAAACTGAATCTCTCGGGGTTATCTCCGAGATTGAAAACTGGATCTCCCGGGGTTATCTCCAGGATTGAAAACTAAGATGACTTCTAGGTTTATCTTTGGAAGACGATTTTGTCCTCCTACAGAGTTAGTAACAGGAATGCAAAATTTCGAGTGTCTACATGACTCCCAAACTAGTCGGCTTTAGGGAACTGGGTGTAGAACACCCTTAAGAATTTAATAACTCGAGTAACAGAGGCCACGTAACTAGGCTTAGTCAACTAAGGTTATTATTATTATTCTTTTCATTTTTATCTTTTTTATAACACAAAAACATGCCAAAATCCAAGATCCGAACTTGTATAAGTGCCTAAGTCTTTTATTACCTCGTAATCATTTAAGTTAAACAGAGGCAACGCATTTTTAAAACAAAAATCGCACAAACTATATCAGAAATATAACTACCTAGAATAGTTGGTCGGTGCTCATTAAGAAGAAAAGATCAATAACAGTCTCAACTACCGATTAAACTAAACCCTCATCCACACATGCTTAACACATATTTATTTGAAATAGTCGTAAACCAACATGCTTATCACTAGCCACAATATAAAATTTATAAACTATATAACCTATTTAATCATATAAACAATTCAAATTAGGGTTAAACATAGTCATGTCATGGCACAAAAAGATATAAGCCCTAGCATGGCATATCAAGATAGAAAACAAAAAGTTTATGGCCCAAAAATATACTACTAAAGCTAGATAATATTATACTAAAGGCATCCTAACAATATCATGCCGAAACAAAAATCATGGCATAGAACAGGAAAGTTGATAACACCCCCAAACTTAAAATGGGCAATGCCCTCAATGCCTAGCATGCAGATATGAAAATAGACGGCTTCCTTGAGGTATGATCATAGTCGAGTCGTGATAACGCGAAGGAATTTTAATGCAGCTTCGATGCCCACAAACCTCGTGCCCCATTGCGGTGTCACTTGGGAGGAACTAGAGCCGACTCGCTGGTGTTTAGAAGCCATGTCAGGAATTTTCTTTGTTACGACATTAAACTGTTGAGCTCAATCCATCCAAATTCCAATCCAATCGAGCTCAAAACCATGTCAAAACTCATTGAGGCAATTCGTCGAACACTTGGTGTGCAGCACTTAAAATCAAACGCTGATGGAGTGGTTTTTAGAGATTTCAAACCCAAAAAGTTTCTCCAAGAGATGCCAAACAGGCAATCACATCAATCCCAAGCAATTTATAAAGCAAGCCCAATTGAATTTCACATAAACCCAAGTCTAATGCCATTAGATATCCAAATGCCTAAAAGAGGGAAAGAAAACCAAATACCTTCAAAATATTGGTTGAGAGCCCTAAAATTTGAAGAACATGCAAGAGGAATTCATTGAGATGGCAATAATTTAGGGTTTAATTGGGGTAGGATGTTATGTAATCGGGTGGCTTGATTTGGGGTTGCTTGGTGCCAAAAAGAGGGGTGTGTTGTTACTGCCAAGAAATGCCTTACTTATTCAACAAAATTTCGCTACTGGCACTGCAGCGCCAGTTTTCCTTTATTAAGTTGCGCTGCATTGCTGGTTACTAACTCTTGATTTTGATGAGGCGTTGCAGCTCTGATTGAAGGAAAATTGGAGGCACTGCAGCGTGAGTTTCTAGTGGATTGGCTTGATGATGGCGCTGCAGTGCCTGTACTCCAAGAGAAAATACAGGCGTTGAAGCGCCTGTCCTGTATTAGTGAATTTTTTTGTAATTTTCTGCACAACCAAAAACCAATTCAACACATCAAAAAAAATTTATACTACCAACTGACTATAACAAAACTAAATAGTAATAAACTTAGATAAATGCATATCAACAAGCCATTTAAAGAAATTTACCGACTTAAACACAAATGGCTTAACAAAAATAGCACAAGTGAAACCACAAGGCTCGACAAATGGACACCAAATAGATACCTCGATGCCACATTGACGACCAACGGTCCCCACTTATTGCGAAACCAAAACTAATATAAGCATGAAAATATACTAAAATAGCTAAACATGGAACAAAAAAAACAAAACATGGTAATTAATACTAAAGTAAAAATGCAAGAAATAAAGATCAAAAGGATACGCTTAGGTTGCCTCCCAGAAGCGTTTGTTTAAAGTTGTCGGCCTGACTCTTTGACTGCCGCTCAATCCGGTTCAATCGCAAAAAGAACCATAACATGCCGCCTATTTGTCAATTCCTTGATGTTCATGGCGGACATGGATGATTGGCCACCCCCAAACTTCACTTCATCTATCGGCACAAAGAATCTCTTAGAACTCGAATATTCACTAATTCGCCTTTCTCATCAAAATGAAAGCATTCTTCGTGCACTAGCGGGCCCTCTAGGGTTTCAACAACCTTGAGCGTGGTTTCCAACACCCACTCATGATCCTCTCTTCTCCTACCTCAAAATCCACAGATTGGTTAATATACACTTCGACATCCCCCTCAACAACTTCATGAGACTCATCGCCTTTTCCTTGCATATCCACCGTGCAATACTCTTCATCCCCCTCGTTGTGATTAGTAACGATAAGTAGACTGTTTTACGGTAGATTCATGACAACAATGATGAGTTATCCCATTTGGCTCTCGAGGTTCCACAATGAGGCGTCTTGATTTGTCATTTGAACCTCATTTCTCTCTATGAAGTTGGTAAGGAGCTCCTCAAGCCTTATCTCTTCTTCTCGTTTTAAGTACATAGGAAATCTCTCCTCCAACTGAGATGCCACATTATATTGCGATGGAGACTGATATTCAAATTCTATATGATAGGAAAATTTGGATTATAATTATGCTCTCAACTGTAGTCCCATGAGTTTGGATAACCTTAACAGTCTGGATGATAGTAAGTCGGTTCATCGTTAGCTCGTTCCTGTGAGGACTCCAAACTCGGGTACTTGAAACCCGAACTCGGTTCTTCACGATACCATTTCTATGAGCGGAATAATACTAATAATAATAACAATAATATAAAAGATCAACTTAATTTACATAATTATCAGAGTCTAGCTCCCAAGTACGTAACCTTTAAACATTCATTACAACCCATGATAGATAATATATATCATACTTGTCTTAATATTATCAAACTATTACATAACATAGTAATTCGTTCATTCAGCAACATTCCCTTTTCCATTTGTTCTTAGCAGAGCTCTCTAGTCGTTCGCACTTAGTTGAAAATATTTAAATTTAAGCAAGGATGAGCATTTGAGTGCCCAGCAAGTAATAGCAATTATATATATATAAGCTGAAAGGATTTAAATATTTTTTTTGTACTATTCTTCTACAACCAGTCAATAGTTGTGAAGTATTCTGAATTGATAATAATAACATAACAACTCTCTTTCAAATTTTTGAAACTACATAATGACTATAACTGGGGTTATGGTAACATGCCATGAACATTGTTTTCATTTTCGAAAAGGTTAAACAGAAATTTATCTGTAAACCGACATAACTTACGGGCACGGGGGGTGATCAGCCCGTTATGCCCTGCATTGATCAATACTACATTACAAGAACGATTGGATCGTTCACTCTGTTCCACCTTGGGTGCATAAAAATTTTCCCGTGTAGGGATGTTCAAACTTGTCTGGGTTCCAAATCAAAGGTTTTATCTTGTTTCAACAATAATCTATAATTCAACATATATATATATATATATATATATATATATATATATATATATATATATATATACGGGTAATTGACAAAGGTATATCAACATGTGATTAAATACAATGATTATCCAAGTGGGGACACTTGTTTAACCATTTCTAGAAATTAACGAACAGAATATATATATCTGAATTACCATATACTAACATGTTGATAAGCAATGAGCGTATATAATATAAAGTTAATAATCTGTACAGTAATAATATAGTTTAGAAACATTCTTACTCATGTCCATTGCATAAAGAAAATGCAAAGGTTAGATACTTGCCTGAAGCGCTGCTTACAGTTTATAATTTAGATTTATCGCTTATCTCACGACCTATCATTAATAAGAACGTTCATTCTATTATAACAGCATACTTTAACACATAACACTGTTTATTGCAGTCAGCACATACCCTAATCACATCGGCACATAGATTTAACAACCATTGAATCACAAATAATCACTTATCTAATCACATTATCTAAGTCCAGATCAATTTTTGAAACATGTCGGTCTACCGACAGCTTTATCGGGTAATTATCGAGTCTAAGACTCTATTCTGCAACTCAATATCTGTACATATCAGTCATATTATTTTTAAATGACTTAATATAATTTTAAAACATTTATTATAATTTATCACGAAATTTCAAACATCGGAATCACATTAAAATGATTTAAATACTAATCAATTCTATTATCACTAATATTTAATTAGTACTAAACTATTAATGAAATCATTTCTAAAATATTAAAGTCATTTATAATAACTCAAAATATTTTTAGAGTATTAATATTACCCTTAAATGATTTTTAAAACATTTAAAATCATTTCTAAATAATTACCATTAATAATAAGGTATTAATGTTTCATTTATCCAAATATTAAAAGTCATTAAGTATAACTTAAAATATTTTTAATTCATTTATATCCCTTTTAAATGATTTTTAAATTAATAAAACCATTTATAAACTATTTATTTAATATAATTATTAAATAAATTTAATATCATTAGTAATAACTTAATACTCATTAATATTTAATTATTAATAAAATTATCCTTTAAATATTAAAAGTTATATTTTATAACTTAAAATATTTTTAAACACTTTATTTTCATTTAAAATAATTTTTCTAATATAAAAATCATTTTTTAAACTAATTTATTTAATATGAGTATTAAATAAATCTAATATCATTAATATTAAAATATTAATATTTTTCATGACAAAATATCAAAAGTTATATTTATAACTTAAAATATTTTTATAACTTTTATATCATTTTTCTAAATTTTTAAATCATTAACTCTATTTTTCATCATTTATTTAATACATTTATTAAATTTAAATAACTTTAATTAACATTAATATTAATTAATTAATGAAATTCATCACAAAATATTAAAAGTTATCAAAAATAACTTAAATTATTTTCTTATACCATAATATAATTTTAAATGATTTTTCGTGTATTAAAATCATTTTTAAATAATTTATTTAATATTATAATTAAATACTTTTAATATTCCAAAAATATTAAATATTTATGAAATATATTCAAAATAATTAAAAACTAATTTTTAGATTTTAAAATAATTTTTAATAATTTATTTTGTATTTTTAATAATTAAAAACTAATTTTTCTATTTATTTAATTAATTTTAAAAATAAACTATCGCTAAAGACTGCCTATAGCCACAGAACCGTCGCTATAGGTGTTCTTCGTGTTCTTCATGAATGCATAGTCAGTTAACGAGGGTGCTACTTTGACCAAGCTTAACAATCAGATCATGATGTTTCTCGTCTATCTATTGATCACAGTGTGTAAAACTAATGTAATACTATACGATTCAACAACAAACACGAATAAAAAACATAAAACGAAAGAGATCGGAGCTTCCAAATATCATGTCAGGCGTGTTCTTGAGTTTCTGGGCTGCCCAGAATCTCAAGCAGTTTCAAGGGTTCCTTTTTGGGCCTTGATTACTCCGGTGTCTGGTCATGTTTTAAGTGTTGTTATGATACCAGATTGTAGTACATATGTGATAGAACATAATAATAACACTAAATCAACCTAAATACAACACATGATTAAGATCAAAGCTGGTCAACCCATGCCAGAAAATGTGTTCTTCACGAATCTGGGTTTTTTCCAGAAATTCGTAAGGCTGGTGGTCAACCCTAGTTTGACCACCCATATTTTTGATCAGGTAAAGGATCTGGTTGTTACCTGGGTTTTAATGTGTAGTATTCATGACAATCTACAAGTATATAACATCAACATGGAAAAATAACTTAAACACAGCAAGATCCATGGACTTCAAAATGGTTGTCAGACTTTTCTGGGTAATCTGAGTTACCCAGATTCGTTCGGTCATGGTCGGTCAACGACCTTTGACCCTTAATAACTTTCAATCTACTGATGCTATGGTATTGATTCAAGTTTCATATGAAAGATCTCATGACATACTACAACTTAAAACATTTAAACAACAAAAATACTTAACAACCAAAGATCTATGGGGTCTGACATTTGACTGTCAGACCCAAAAACCACATTTTCCAGATTTTGAAAAATTTTAATTTCGAGCACTTAGGTGTTATAGATCTGACATGTGTCAACCCAGATCATTAAATTAGACTATAAACAACATCTTTTAACAACAAATTACAAGATCTAACAATAGATCATTGGAAAAAAATTATGGTTAGGGTTTATACCTTTGATGAACAAATTTTTAATTTTGTGTTGCTGATTTGATTATGGTGTTAGTGGGGCTTGATAATGGGACTATAATGCTAGATAATTTTTGAGGTGTGGTGCTTGAGAGAGTTGAGTAAGGTTTTTGCACAAATTAAGTGAACAAAATGCAATTTCTCTCTCCAATCCATATATATAGACGATTAGATACATGTATGGGCTGACCTAGAGATGATTTGTTGTCATTTGAAGGTCAAGGGAGTTGTTGGTTTGGTAAACCACTCAAAATTTATCTAGATTTGGAAGCAAGCTTCTTAAAGAATTAAAAAGGGCATAATAGACATTTAATAATTCAATTTAATGGCCAAAAATGAAACTTGACAAACCCTTAGGGTTTGACCCTTAGGGTTTAACCCTAATATTTAGCAAAAAGCAAAAATACTATTTAGCAACTAGGGTTTGTAAAATTATAAACTAAATTTAGTTTCCAAAATTTGAAAAATTAAAATTATTAATTAGATTAAATTAATAATTTTATTATACAGGAACATTAGGGTATTATAACATAATTAACTTTGCTATTTAAATAATTAGTGTTTAAAATTAGCAATTAGGGTTCCAAGAAATATCGGTTAGAGTTTTAATTTCGTGATTAAGGTTTCGATTTCAAATTTAGGGTTTTAATCATTATGGTCTTAAATCACTAATTAGGTTTATTTAAATTAGCGATATAAAACCTATTATACCTGACATTAATCACTGTAACACAATTCTTGACAGATCAAACCTCCGGTCTAGGTTTCCGGATTAGGGTTTAATAGAAATTCATATAATTAGGGTTGTAAATTTATAATTAGGGTCTCCTAATTAGCATAACACGAAGTAACACATAACACATATCATATAACACGGATATTAAATAATCTTAAATTTCCCATTTAAATTGATAAATAGGGTTAAATCAGTTAATGCTAGGGTTTGATCAATATACCATAATTGACCAACCATCAACAGTACGAAAATACAGTACATATTCATAGCACTGAAAAATCGAAATATAATTAATATTATATTATTATTCTCATACCTTGACAATAATCCAAAATTAGGGTTTGGATTCCATATCTGATTTATTCTTCATATTTAACCTTATTAATTAAGGTAAAATAATTAACTTAATTGCCTGTACTAAAAATTCATATAATAAAATATATATTATATTTATTCTAAAAATCACTCCATATATTATTTAAATAATATATGATTATATTTTCATGAAAAATAATTAATAAAAACATTTCTAATATAAAATTAATTATTATAAGAATGTACTTTATAAAATCAATAATTCTAAAATAAAATTTTTTGTAAACATTTATGTAATAAATATATTTTTATTTACCACATAAATACATACATACATATATATATATATATATATATATATATATATTTATATATATATATATATATATATATTATCTTGTACAAATCCTCATCCTTAATATATAAAAAAAAATTTATACGCAAAATTTCTTATTTATTTATGTAGAAAATATCGGGTTGTTACATTCACCCTCCCTTATAAAGATTCCGTCCCCGGAATCACCGTTTTAAAAACCTATACATACACGGCATATAGCATACATAATCATTGCAAGCAGATCTCGATCAACTTTGATCGAACTGATCTTTAACTATTCACATAAATCTTGTCTTTCTGATTACACGGAAAAATTGGTTTCTAAAAGAACTCAAATTCCTCCTCAAAATTTCTTTATAAAATAATTTACTATATATAGGAAAATCATGCATAAGAAAATAAAAGGCATACGAATAATACCTGGAGTTGCATTGTCAGCTGCTGCCGTGTCCTGGACTGCCATGTCGTAGACCCTTGCCGTAGATTTTGTCGGCTTGCTCGACGAAGTCGGTCCCGTGACTGCTAACGTCCCACTGCCAGTGCCCATGTTCACACTTCCTGTCTCCACCCTCCTCTTCGGACAATCTTTCACCCTGTGCTCTGTCGATCCGAATATAAAACATCCACTATTCATCCTAGGATTGGGGCAGTTGGGAGAGATATGGCCCTCCTGCCTGCACTTGTAGCAAACAAATTTTCCTTTCAAACACTCCCCCGAGTGATTATTCCCACATGTCTTACATGGCACTATCTGTTTCTTAACACCTTCCTGTTTCACTTGTACACTTGTAAAACTGCTCACCTTCCTCTTGCTATCTCCACTTTTGCTCCCACTATTAACTCCTACTTTTCAAGCTCCTTCGGTCTTACCCTTATTCTTCCTCTCCTTATTGTAAAGGCTCATGGCCTCACTTCCCTCCTCATCTATGATCGCTTTCTCCATGAGTGCTGCAAATGTAGGAATTTGCAACACCGCCACTTTGTTATAGAGCCAGGGTTTCAATCTCAGCTCAAACCTTCTCGCTTTCCTAGCCTCCGTATCGACTTGATGTGGGGAAAACCTAGCTAACTCATTGAATTTGGCGGCGTATTCAGACACCGTCATATTCTCCTGCTTCAACTCTAAAAATTTCACCTCCATCCTAGCCTGCATACTGGGGGAAAAATAATTCTCGAAAAATAAAGTTTTAAATCTATTCCATGTGACTAAACCTTCTCCTGCCCTCGCCTGATTTGCTTCCCACCAAAAGTTTGCCTCACCCTTCATCATGTAAGTGGCAAAAGCAGTCTTCTGCCCTTCATCTACCCTAGCTACCACAAACGCTTTTTCAATTTCCTTAACCCAAGTTTGGGCTTCAACAGGGTCAGTTGTACCTTTGAATTTCGGTGGTCCTACAGCCTTAAAGTCTTTGAAGTTCGCTAAGCGGTTGTCCGGCTGGTTTCCAGCGACTGGTATTCCCTGTTGCATAGCTTGAGCTAACATGTTTGCAAATTGCTACATTGGATCAGCTTGTTGTTGTCCTTCAACATTATTGACAGACTCTTCTGCCCTTTGGTTGCGAGTTCGACGTCTTGGCGGCATTATCTGATTTAAGGAAATCATAACTTTAATTTACATTCTAAACCTTATTGCATAAGTTTAATATTTTAAACTTGTTTCATCATTCAAACATAGGTTCAAATTCATTTAACGAATATTTTACATAACATAGCACAAAATGCTTTGAACTTCAGCTATCCCTTTATGACCACAAAAGTCAGGATTTACAGTCTTGACTTAATACAAAAGTTGGAAACATTACATTACACAGACATACTTATCATATATATTATATTAAACACACCTACACAACAGAACCTATACTGCCTATTTATTACACCTTTTCCTTGGACACTCTCTCGCCTGATGACCTTCTATACCACAGACATAACATGCTCTTTTTTTGTAGTCAGGACAGTACAGAGTAGTATGTCCTTCATAACCGCACAGATAACAAATTCTTTTCCATTTCTTCTTATTGGATTTTCCTAAGTCATGGTCTTCTATCTTTCTTTTCTCCTTCTTTTCTAGAGCTGCACACGATGTGTTGCTTGTGGCTCCCATCTGACCAATTTGGATCTTAAGCTTATCTTTTCCTTCCATTGTTTCTATTAACGCTTGACGCAACTGACTATTCAACAGTTTTTCTATCTCCCACATCCTTTCCAGAGAAGAAACCTTGTTCTTCAGATTCTGCACCTCTGTTGTTGCTTGATCAGCTTCAACTTTAGTGTCTGAATCGCTATCTGTCAGCTCCACCATCTCTGGATCTGGTACTATGTTTTCCACAATAACCACGTCTTCTGAGTTATTTTCATTGTGAGCCTCTATGTCAGCTATCGGCTTTGATATTGGCTCCTTCTTTACGATCCGAGGGTAATCGAATCCTTTTTCACCTGACATCTACACACATAAATTATCCTAATTAGCATATAGTATATACACACAACAAATAAGAGTTTTATACAAGTTATCTTTTATTTAGTTTGACGATAAATTTAGTCAATTCATCTCTTTTTAAACTCTATATGAGTTATTTATATTTTCAAAGTTTCCCTCTGTTCTAAGGTTATAGCTTAAGGTCTAGCCCACCTAAGGTTTTTAACCCCTAAGCTCTGATACCAACTTGTGAGGACCCCAAACTCGGGTACTTGAAACCCGAACTCGGTTCTTCACGATACCATTTTTATGAGCGGAATAATACTAATAATAATAACAATAATATAAAAGATCAACTTAATTTACATAATTATCAGAGTCTAGCTCCCAAGTACGTAACCTTTAAACATTCATTACAACCCATGATAGATAATATATATCATACTTGTCTTAATATTATCAAACTATTACATAACATAGTAATTCGTTCATTCAGCAACATTCCCTTTTCCATTTGTTCTTAGCAGAGCTCTCTAGTCGTTCGCACTTAGTTGAAAATATTTAAATTTAAGCAAGGATGAGTATTTGAGTGCCCAGCAAGTAATAGCAATTATATATATATAAGCTGAAAGGATTTAAATATTTTTTTTGTACTATTCTTCTACAACCAGTCAATAGTTGTGAAGTATTCTGAATTGATAATAATAACATAACAACTCTCTTTCAAATTTTTGAAACTACATAATGACTATAACTGGGGTTATGGTGACATGCCATGAACATTGTTTTCATTTTCGAAAAGGTTAAACAGAAATTTATCTGTAAACCGACATAACTTACGGGCACGGGGGATGATCAGCCCGTTATGCCCTGCATTGATCAATACTACATTACAAGAACGATTGGATCGTTCACTCTGTTCCACCTTGGGTGCATAAAAATTTTCCCGTGTAGGGATGTTCAAACTTGTCTGGGTTCCAAATCAAAGGTTTTATCTTGTTTCAACAATAATCTATAATTCAACATATATATATATATATATATATATATATATATATATATATATATATATATATACGGGTAATTGACAAAGGTATATCAACATGTGATTAAATACAATGATTATCCAAGTGGGGACACTTGTTTAACCATTTCTAGAAATTAACGAACAGAATATATATATCTGAATTACCATATACTAACATGTTGATAAGCAATGAGCGTATATAATATAAAGTTAATAATCTGTACAGTAATAATATAGTTTAGAAACATTCTTACTCATGTCCATTGCATAAAGAAAATGCAAAGGTTAGATACTTGCCTGAAGCGCTGCTTACAGTTTATAATTTAGATTTATCGCTTATCTCACGACCTATCATTAATAAGAACGTTCATTCTATTAGAACAGCATACTTTAACACATAACACTGTTTATTGCAGTCAGCACATACCCTAATCACATCGGCACATAGATTTAACAACCATTGAATCACAAATAATCACTTATCTAATCACATTATCTAAGTCCAGATCAATTTTTGAAACATGTCGGTCTACCGACAGCTTTATCGGGTAATTATCGAGTCTAAGACTCTATTCTGCAACTCAATATCTGTACATATCAGTCATATTATTTTTAAATGACTTAATATAATTTTAAAACATTTATTATAATTTATCACGAAATTTCAAACATCGGAATCACATTAAAATGATTTAAATACTAATCAATTCTATTATCACTAATATTTAATTAGTACTAAACTATTAATGAAATCATTTCCAAAATATTAAAGTTATTTATAATAACTCAAAATATTTTTAGAGTATTAATATTACCCTTAAATAATTTTTAAAACATTTAAAATCATTTCTAAATAATTACCATTAATAATAAGGTATTAATGTTTCATTTATCCAAATATTAAAAGTCATTAAGTATAACTTAAAATATTTTTAATTCATTTATATCCCTTTTAAATGATTTTTTAATTAATAAAACCATTTATAAACTATTTATTTAATATAATTATTAAATAAATTTAATATCATTAGTAATAACTTAATAATTATTAATATTTAATTATTAATGAAATTATCCTTTTAATATTAAAAGTTATATTTTATAACATAAAATATTTTTAAACACTTTATTTTCATTTAAAATAATTTTTCTAATATAAAAATCATTTTTTAAACTAATTTATTTAATATGAGTATTAAATAAATCTAATATCATTAATATTAAAATATTAATATTTTTCATGACAAAATATCAAAAGTTATATTTATAACTTAAAATATTTTTATAACTTTTATATCATTTTTCTAAATTTTTAAATCATTAACTCTATTTTTCATCATTTATTTAATACATTTATTAAATTTAAATAACTTTAATTAACATTAATATTAATTAATTAATAAAATTCATCACAAAATATTAAAAGTTATCAAAAATAACTTAAATTATTTTCTTATACCATAATATAATTTTAAATAATTTTTCGTGTATTAAAATTATTTTTAAATAATTTATTTAATATTATAATTAAATACTTTTAATATTCCAAAAATATTAAATATTTATGAAATATATTCAAAATAATTAAAAACTAATTTTTAGATTTTAAAATAATTTTTAATAATTTATTTTGTATGTTTAATAATTAAAAACTAATTTTTCTATTTATTTAATTAATTTTAAAAATAAACTGTCGCTAAAGACTGCCTATAGCGACAGAACCGTCGCTATAGGTGTTCTTTGTGTTCTTCATGAAACCCAGAATGCATAGTCAGTTAACGAGGGTGCTAATTTGACCAAGCTTAACAATCAGATCATGATGTTTCTCGTCTATCTATTGATCACAGTGTGTAGAACTAATGTAATACTTTACGATTCAACAACAAACACGGATAAAAAACATAAAACGAAAGAGATCGGAGCTTCCAAATATCATGTCAGGCGTGTTCTTGAGTTTCTGGGCTGCCCAGAAACTCAAGCAGTTTCAAGGGTTCCTTTTTGGGCCTTGATTACTCTGGTGTCTGGTCATGTTTTAAGTGTTGTTATGATACCAGATTGTAGTACATATGTGATAGAACAGAATAATAACACTAAATCAACCTAAATACAACACATGAGTAAGATCAAAGCTGGTCAACCCATGCCAGAAAATGTGTTCTTCACGAATCTGGGTTTTTTCCAGAAATTCATAAGGCTGGTGGTCAACCCTAGTTTGACCACCCATATTTTTGATCAGGTAAAGGATCTAGTTGTTACCTGGGTTTTAATGTGTAGTATTCATGACAATCTACAAGTATATAACATCAACATGGCAAAATAACTTAAACACAGCAAGATCCATGGACTTCAAAATGGTTGTCAGACTTTTTTGGGTAATCTGAGTTACCCAGATTCGTTCGGTCATGGTCGGTCAACGACCTTTGACCTTTAATAACTTTCAATCTACTGATGCTATGGTATTGATTCAAGTTTCGTATGAAAGATCTCATGACATACTACAACTTAAAACATTTAAACAACAAAAATACTTAACAACCAAAGATCTATGGGGTCTGATATTTGACTGTCAGACTCAAAAACCACATTTTCCAGATTTTGAAAAATTTTAATTTCGAGCACTTAGGTGTTATGGATCTGACATGTGTCAACCCAGATCATTAAATTAGACTATAAACAACATCTTTTAACAACAAATTACAAGATCTAACAACAGATCATTGGAAAAAAATTATAGTTAGGGTTTATACCTTTGATGAACAAATTTTTGATTTTGTGTTGCTGATTTGGTTATGGTGTTAGTGGGGCTTGATAATGGGACTATAATGCTAGATAATTTCTAAGGTGTGGTGCTTGAGAGAGTTGAGTAAGGTTTTTGCACAAATTAAGTGAACAAAATGCAATTTCTCTCTCCAATCCATATATATAGACAATTAGATACATGTATGGGCTGACCTAGAGATGATTTGATGTCATTTGAAGGTCAAGGGAGTTGTTGGTTTGGTAAACCACTCAAAATTTATCTAGATTTGGAAGCAAGCTTCTTAAAGAATTAAAAAGGGCATAATAGACATTTAATAATTCAATTTAATGGCCAAAAATGAAACTCGACAAACCCTTAGGGTTTCACCCTTAGGGTTTAACCCTAATGTTTAGCAAAAAGCAAAAATACTATGTAGCAACTAGGGTTTGTAAAATTATAAACTAAATTTAGTTTCCAAAATTTGAAAAATTAAAATTATTAATTAGATTAAATTAATAATTTTATTATACAGGAACATTAGGGTATTATAACATAATTAACTTTGCTATTTAAACAATTAGTGTTTACAATTAGCAATTAGGGTTCCAAGAAATATCGGTTAGAGTTTTAATTTCGTGAATAGGGTTTCGATTTCAAATTTAGGGTTTTAATCATTATGGTCTTAAATCACTAATTAGGTTTATTTAAATTAGCGATATAAAACCTATTATACCTGACATTAATCACTGTAACACAATTCTTGACAGATCAAACCTCCGGTCTAGGTTTCCGGATTAGGGTTTAATAAAAATTCATATAATTAGGGTTATAAATTTATAATTAGGGTCTCCTAATTAGCATAACACGAAGTAACACATAACACATATCATATAACACGGATATTAAATAATCTTAAATTTCCCATTTAAATTGATAAATAGGGTTAAATCAGTTAATGCTAGGGTTTGATCAATATACCATAATTGACCAACCATCAACAGTACGAAAATACAGTACATATTCATAGCACTGAAAAATCGAAATATAATTAATATTATATTATTATTCTCATACCTTGACAATAATCCAAAATTAGGGTTTGGATTCCATATCTGATTTATTCTTCATATTTAATCTTATTAATTAAGGTAAAATAATTAACTTAATTGCCTGTACTAAAAATTCATATAATAAAATATATATTATATTTATTCTAAAAATCACTCCATATATTATTTAAATAATATATGATTATATTTTCATGAAAAATAATTAATAAAAACATTTCTAATATAAAATTAATTATTATAAGAATGTACTTTATAAAATCAATAATTCTAAAATAAAATTTTTTGTAAACATTTATGTAATAAATATATTTTTATTTACCACATAAATACATATATATATATATATATATATATATATATATATATATTATTATCTTGTACAAATCCTCATCCTTAATATATAAAAAAAAATTTATACGCAAAATTTCTTATTTATTTATGTAGAAAATATCGGGTTGTTACATTCACCCTCCCTTATAAAGATTCCGTCCCCGGAATCACCGTTTTAAAAACCTATACATACACGGCACATAGCATACATAATCATTGCAAGCAGATCTCGATCAACTTTGATCGAACTGATCTTTAACTATTCACATAAATCTTGTCTTTCTGATTACACGGAAAAATTGGTTTCTAAAAGAACTCAAATTCCTCCTCAAAATTTCTTTATAAAATAATTTACTATATATAGGAAAATCATGCATAAGAAAATAAAAGGCATACGAATAATACCTGGAGTTGCATTGTCAGCTGCTGCCGTGTCCTGGACTGCCATGTCGTAGACCCTTGCCGTAGATTTTGTCGGCTTGCTCGACGAAGTCGGTCCCGTGACTGCTAACGTCCCACTGCCAGTACCCATGTTCACACTTCCTGTCTCCACCCTCCTCTTCGGACAATCTTTCACCCTGTGCTCTGTCGATCCGCATATAAAACATCCACTATTCATCCTAGGATTGGGGCAGTTGGGAGAGATATGGCCCTCCTGCCTGCACTTGTAGCAAATAAATTTTCCTTTCAAACACTCCCCCGAGTGATTATTCCCACATGTCTTACATGGCACTATCTGTTTCTTAACACCTTCCTGTTTCACTTGTACACTTGTAAAACTGCTCACCTTCCTCTTGCTATCTCCACTTTTGCTCCCACTATTAACTCCTACTTTTCAAGCTCCTTCGGTCTTACCCTTATTCTTCCTCTCCTTATTGTAAAGGCTCATGGCCTCACTTCCCTCCTCATCTATGATCGCTTTCTCCATGAGTGCTGCAAATGTAGGAATTTGCAACACCGCCACTTTGTTATAGAGCCAGGGTTTCAATCTCAGCTCAAACCTTCTCGCTTTCCTAGCCTCCGTATCGACTTGATGTGGGAAAAACCTAGCTAACTCATTGAATTTGGCGGCGTATTCAGACACCGTCATATTCTCCTGCTTCAACTCTAAAAATTTCACCTCCATCCTAGCCTGCATACTAGGGGAAAAATAATTCTCGAAAAACATAGTTTTAAATCTATTCCATGTGACTAAACCTTCTCTTGCCCTCGCCTGATTTGCTTCCCACCAAAAGTTTGCCTCACCCTTCATCATGTAAGTGGCAAAAGCAGTCTTCTGCCCTTCATCTACCCTAGCTACCACAAACGCTTTTTCAATTTCCTTAACCCAAGTTTGGGCTTTAACAGGGTCAGTTGTACCTTTGAATTTCGGTGGTCCTACAGCCTTAAAGTCTTTGAAGTTTGCTAAGCGGTTGTCCGGCTGGTTTCCAGCGACTGGTATTCCCTGTTGCATAGCTTGAGCTAACATGTTTGTAAATTGCTACATTTGATCAGCTTGTTGTTGTCCTTCAACATTATTGACAGACTCTTCTGCCCTTTGGTTGCGAGTTCGACGTCTTGGCGGCATTATCTGATTTAAGGAAATCATAACTTTAATTTACATTCTAAACCTTATTGCATAAGTTTAATATTTTAAACTTGTTTCATCATTCAAACATAGGTTCAAATTCATTTAACGAATATTTTACATAACATAGCACAAAATGCTTTGAACTTCAGCTATCCCTTTATGACCACAAAAGTCAGGATTTACAGTCTTGACTTAATACAAAAGTTGGAAACATTACATTACACAGACATACTTATCATATATATTATATTAAACACACCTACACAACAGAACCTATACTGCCTATTTATTACACTTTTTCCTTGGACACTCTCTCGCCTGATGACCTTCTATACCACAGACATAACATGCTCTTTTTTTGTAGTCAGGACAGTACAGAGTAGTATGTCCTTCATAACCGCACAGATAACAAATTCTTTTCCATTTCTTCTTATTGAATTTTCCTAAGTCATGGTCTTCTATCTTTCTTTTCTCCTTCTTTTCTAGAGCTGCACACGATGTGTTGCTTGTGGCTCCCATCTGACCAATTTGGATCTTAAGCTTATCTTGTCCTTCCATTGTTTCTATTAACGCTTGACGCAACTGACTATTCAACAGTTTTTCTATCTCCCACATCCTTTCCAGAGAAGAAACCTTGTTCTTCAGATTCTGCACCTCTGTTGATGCTTGATCAGCTTCAACTTTAGTGTCTGAATCGCTATCTGTCAGCTCCACCATCTCTGGATCTGGTACTATGTTTTCCACAATAACCACGTCTTCTGAGTTATTTTCATTGTGAGCCTCTATGTCAGCTATCGGCTTTGATATTGGCTCCTTCTTTACGATCCGAGGGTAATCGAATCCTTTTTCACCTGACATCTACACACATAAATTATCCTAATTAGCATATAGTATATACACACAACAAATAAGAGTTTTATACAAGTTATCTTTTATTTAGTTTGACGATAAATTTAGTCAATTCATCTCTTTTTAAACTCTATATGAGTTATTTATATTTTCAACGTTTCCCTCTGTTCTAAGGTTATAGCTTAAGGTCTAGCCCACCTAAGGTTTTTAACCCCTAAGCTCTGATACCAACTTGTGAGGACCCCAAACTCGGGTACTTGAAACCCGAACTCGGTTCTTCACGATACCATTTCTATGAGCGGAATAATACTAATAATAATAACAATAATATAAAAGATCAACTTAATTTACATAATTATCAGAGTCTAGCTCCCAAGTACGTAACCTTTAAACATTCATTACAACCCATGATAGATAATATATATCATACTTGTCTTAATATTATCAAACTATTACATAACATAGTAATTCGTTCATTCAGCAACATTCCCTTTTCCATTTGTTCTTAGCAGAGCTCTCTAGTCGTTCGCACTTAGTTGAAAATATTTAAATTTAAGCAAGGATGAGCATTTGAGTGCCCAGCAAGTAATAGCAATTATATATATATAAGCTGAAAGGATTTAAATATTTTTTTTGTACTATTCTTCTACAACCAGTCAATAGTTGTGAAGTATTCTGAATTGATAATAATAACATAACAACTCTCTTTCAAATTTTTGAAACTACATAATGACTATAACTGGGGTTATGGTGACATGCCATGAACATTGTTTTCATTTTCGAAAAGGTTAAACAGAAATTTATCTGTAAACCGACATAACTTACGGGCACGGGGGGTGATCAGCCCGTTATGCCCTGCATTGATCAATACTACATTACAAGAACGATTGGATCGTTCACTCTGTTCCACCTTGGGTGCATAAAAATTTTCCCGTGTAGGGATGTTCAAACTTGTCTGGGTTCCAAATCAAAGGTTTTATCTTGTTTCAACAATAATCTATAATTCAACATATATATATTGAATTATATATATATATATATATATATATATATATATATATATATATACGGGTAATTGACAAAGGTATATCAACATGTGATTAAATACAATGATTATCCAAGTGGGGACACTTGTTTAACCATTTCTAGAAATTAACGAACAGAATATATATATCTGAATTACCATATACTAACATGTTGATAAGCAATGAGCGTATATAATATAAAGTTAATAATCTGTACAGTAATAATATAGTTTAGAAACATTCTTACTCATGTTCATTGCATAAAGAAAATACAAAGGTTAGATACTTGCCTGAAGCGCTGCTTACAGTTTGCAATTTAGATTTATCGCTTATCTCACGACTTATCATTAATAAGATCGTTCATTCTATTAGAACAGCATACTTTAACACATAACACTGTTTATTGCAGTCAGCATATACCATAATCACATTGGTACATAGATTTAACAACTATTGAATCACAAATAATCACTTATCTAATCACATTATCTAAGTCCAGATCAATTTCTGAAATATGTCGGTCTACCGACAGCTTTATCGGATAATTATCGAGTCTAAGACTCTATTCTGCAACTCAATATCTGTACATATCAGTCATATTATTTTTAAATGACTTAATATAATTTTAAAACATTTATTATAATTTATCACGAAATTTCAAACATCGGAATCACATTAAAATGATTTAAATACTAATCAATTCTATTATCACTAATATTTAATTAGTACTAAACTATTAATAAAATCATTTCCAAAATATTAAAGTTATTTATAATAACTCAAAATATTTTTAGAGTATTAATATTACCCTTAAATAATTTTTAAAATATTTAAAATCATTTCTAAATAATTACCATTAATAATAAGGTATTAATGTTTCATTTATCCAAATATTAAAAGTCATTAAGTATAACTTAAAATATTTTTAATTCATTTATATCCCTTTTAAATGATTTTTAAATTAATAAAACCATTTATAAACTATTTATTTAATATAATTATTAAATAAATTTAATATCATTAGTAATAACTTAATAATTATTAATATTTAATTATTAATAAAATTATTCTTTAAATATTAAAAGTTATATTTTATAACATAAAATATTTTTAAATACTTTATTTTCATTTAAAATAATTTTTCTAATATAAAAATCATTTTTTAAACTAATTTATTTAATATGAGTATTAAATAAATCTAATATCATTAATATTAAAATATTAATATTTTTCATGACAAAATATCAAAAGTTATATTTATAACTTAAAATATTTTTATAACTTTTATATCATTTTTCTAAATTTTTAAATCATTAACTCTATTTTTCATCATTTATTTAATACATTTATTATATTTAAATAACTTTAATTAACATTAATATTAATTAATTAATGAAATTCATCACAAAATATTAAAAGTTATCAAAAATAACTTAAATTATTTTCTTATACCATAATATAAAAATCATTTTTAAATAATTTTTCGTGTATTAAAATCATTTTTAAATAATTTATTTAATATTATAATTAAATAAATTAAATACTTTCAATATTCCAAAAATATTAAATATTTATGAAATATATTCAAAATAATTAAAAACTAATTTTTAGCTTTTAAAATAATTTTAAATAATTTATTTTGTATTTTTAATAATTAAAAACTAATTTTTCTATTTATTTAATTAATTTTAAAAATAAACTGTCGCTAAAGACTGCCTATAGCGACAGAACCGTCGCTATAGGTGTTCTTCGTGTTCTTCATAAAACCTAGAATGCATAGTCAGTTAACGAGGGTGCTACTTTGACCAAGCTTAACAATCAGATCATGATGTTTCTCGTCTATCTATTGATCACAGTGTGTAGAACTAATGTAATACTATACGATTCAATAACAAACACGGATAAAAAACATAAAACGAAAGAGATCGGAGCTTCCAAATATCATGTCAGGCGTGTTCTTGAGTTTCTGGGCTGCCCAGAAACTCAAGCAGTTTCAAGGGTTCCTTTTTGGGCCTTGATTACTCCGGTGTCTGGTCATGTTTTAAATGTTGTTATGATACCAGATTGTAGTACATATGTGATAGAACAGAATAATAACACTAAATCAACCTAAATACAACACATGAGTAAGATCAAAGCTGGTCAACCCATGCCAGAAAATGTGTTCTTCACGAATCTGGGTTTTTTCCAGAAATTCATAAGGCTGGTGGTCAACCCTAGTTTGACCACCCATATTTTTGATCACGTAAAGGATCTGGTTGTTACCTGGGTTTTAATGTGTAGTATTCATGACAATCAACAAGTATATAACATCAACATGGCAAAATAACTTAAACACAGCAAGATCCATGGACTTCAAAATGGTTGTCAGACTTTTCTGGGTAATCTGGGTTACCCAGATTCGTTCGGTCATGGTCGGTCAACGACCTTTGACCCTTAATAACTTTCAATCTACTGATGCTATGGTCTTGATTCAAGTTTCATATGAAAGATCTCATGACATACTACAACTTAAAACATTTAAACAACAAAAACACTTAACAACCAAAGATCTGTGGGGTCTGGCATTTGACTGTCAGACCCAAAAACCACATTTTCCAGATTTTAAAAAAATTTAATTTCGAGCACTTAGGTGTTATGGATCTGACATGTGTCAACCCAGATCATTAAATTAGACTATAAACAACACCTTTTAACAACAAATTACAAGATCTAACAACAGATCATTGGAAAAAAATTATGGTTAGGGTTTATACCTTTGATGGACAAATTTTTGATTTTGTGTTGCTGATTTGGTTATGGTGTTAGTGGGGCTTGATAATGGGACTATAATGCTAAATAATTTCTAAGGTGTGGTGCTTGAGAGAGTTGAGTAAGGTTTTTGCACAAATTAAGTGAACAAAATGCAATTTCTCTCTCCAATCCATATATATAGACAATTAGATGCATGTATGGGCTGACCTAAAGATGATTTGCTGTCATTTGAAGGTCAAGGGAGTTGTTGGTTTGGTAAACCACTCAAAATTTATCTAGATTTGCAAGCAAGCTTCTTAAAGAATTAAAAAGGGCATAATAGACATTTAATAATTCAATTTAATGGCCAAAAATGAAACTTGACAAACCCTTAGGGTTTGACCCTTAGGGTTTAACCCTAATGTTTAGCAAAAAGCAAAAATACTATTTAGCAACTAGGGTTCGTAAAATTATAAACTAAATTTAGTTTCCAAAATTTGAAAAATTAAAACTATTAATTAGATTAAATTAATAATTTTATTATACAGGAACATTAGGGTATTATAACATAATTAACTTTGCTATTTAAACAATTAGTGTTTAAAATTAGCAATTAGGGTTCCAAGAAATATCGGTTAGAGTTTTAATTTCGCGATTAAGGTTTCGATTTCAAATTTAGGGTTTTAATCATTATGGTCTTAAATCACTAATTAGGTTTATTTAAATTAGCGATATAAAACCTATTATACCTGACATTAATCACTGTAACACAATTCTTGACAGATCAAACCTCCGGTCTAGGTTTTCGGATTAGGGTTTAATAGAAATTCATATAATTAGGGTTTTAAATTTATAATTAGGGTCTCCTAATTAGCATAACACGAAGTAACACATAACACATATCATATAACACAGATATTAAATAATCTTAAATTTCTCATTTAAATTGATAAATAGGGTTAAATCAGTTAATGTTAGGGTTTGATCAATATATCATAATTGACCAACCATCAACAGTACGAAAATACAGTACATATTCATAGCACTGAAAAATCAAAATATAATTAATATTATATTATTATTCTCATACCTTGACAATAATCTAAAATTAGGGTTTGGATTCCATATCTGATTTATTCTTCATATTTAACCTTATTAATTAAGGTAAAATAATTAACTTAATTGCATGTACTAAAAATTCATATAATAAAATAATTATTATATTTATTCTAAAAATCACTCCATATATTATTTAAATAATATATGATTATATTTTCATGAAAAATAATTAATAAAAACATTTCTAATATAAAATTAATTATTATAAGAATGTACTTTCTAAAATCAATAATTCTAAAATAAAATTATTTGTAAACATTTATGTAATAAATATATTTTTATTTACCACATAAATACATATATATATATATATATATATATATATATATATATATATATATATTATCTTGTACAAATCCTCATCCTTAATATATAAAAAAAAATTATACGCAAAATTTCTTACTTATTTATGTAGAAAATATCGGGTTGTTACAGTTCCTGACAGTAGGCATTCTGAGTGGACTGACACTCAAGATTGTCAAAAAACCTTAAGAGATTTGCAATTTGATCTTGCGATCATTCAAGTCTTTCTTCCGATCTTGGTTGTGCCATCCTATCAAAAGGCCATTGATAACAATTTTTGTCCATTGCCTGAAAAAATTTAAAAACAAAAACAAAGATCAAACAAAAAAAAGATAAATATATACGTTCAAATTAAGACTAAATTGATTGAAATCAATATTGAACAATATTAGAATAATAATTTCCCTGCAATGGCGCCAAAAACTTGTTGATCGATTTCGCAATCAATAAAAATACGCGCAAGTATACACGGTCTAACAGGTAATATAGTGATAAGAAAGTTGTCGATCCCACAAGGAATTATGACTAATATTTACCAAGTACTGACTTTATATCGTTTCAGTCTTATTCAAACAGCAAAATAAAGATATTTAATTAATCTAATTAACAGTAACTTAACAAAGCAAGTAAATGGTTAAAGACTGTCACCTAAGGTGCTACAAGCTAAGATCATAATTTCCCCCCACCCGTACACAAGCATTTCATCAAACACGTGGCGTGTAATTCTTCAATGAACATCCTAACTATCCCTTTGGTCATAATCTCTTCCGAGGTATATACAAACATATCCTCTCTAATCTACCCAAAAGGGAATAGAACGGAAAGGAACATCCTAACTAGGCAATTCGACACACTCTTGTGCGAATTAACCAAAGACAAGGAATTCTAGTACAGGTTCTCCATTAGTTCACACGCGACGCACAAGTATATTCATATCCTATATGCAAATTATGTTGTCCAATTGCATAGACAAACATAATCACATGTCAGGTATTCATGGTCTAATCTATAGTCCATTTCCCAATTTCTTATAGATTACCCAATTAATCACTAATTCCTTAACAATTAAACAATAAGCATAAACATCTGAGCCAAACCATATAGTGCCAACCAAAGGGAAAAAGTAAATCAATTCAAATTAACATTGGGTTCTATTATAATCTTAGAGCCAATATTCAGTTCATAGCTAGTAAACTAAATATAAGTAGCAACAATAACAATATTTAATACAAAATCAATGGAAATAACTAGAGAAGAATAAATTTGGCAAGGCGTCTTCAATCTCCGAGAAATCCCTTTGATTCGCTTTCCGATCTATGTCACTTCGTTGCTCTTGAGCTCCAAGGAATCCCAATCTTAGCCCTAATCTACCTAAGCTATATGTATAATGATTATCAAAATAGAGAGAAAATTATGTTAAATTAACTAAGAGAGAGAGAGAGATGAATGGTATATATATCAGGAAGGATGCTCTTTTGATATATATATATATATATATATATATATATATATATATTTCCTTCAGCAGCTAGGTCATTTCTCTTTCATATTTTCCTGGGAACCAGAGGTGGCGCTGTAGTGCCGGGCTTTAACCTATAACAGGCGCTGCATCACTGGGTCAAAAATCCAGTCAATAAGTGGGCGCTCCAGCACCAGTTTATGAAGGAACTGGAGCGCTGCAGCACTGTGGGCTATCTGAGCTAGCATTGAAGGGGCGCTATAGCGCCAGAATTAAGCCTGGAAAAGGTGCTGCAGCACTAGTGCTAGAAAACTGACACTTTTGCCCCTGAAAGCTGGAAATGACCTGAAAACCCCTACAAAAGATATACTAAGCAAAATAATAATAAAATACT
The DNA here is from genome assembly GCA_016801055.1 of Panax notoginseng. Taxonomy (NCBI): domain Eukaryota; kingdom Viridiplantae; phylum Streptophyta; class Magnoliopsida; order Apiales; family Araliaceae; genus Panax; species Panax notoginseng. The sequence goes on from CM029019.1 coordinate 172,394,730, forward strand.
ATAAAAGAGATATAAAATCCAACAAACAAGTAACTTCTTAAGTATTAGAGGATCTGATTCGCGGGTATAAATTCCACTCATCAACGAGCTTATTGAAATCTATTACATAATGACCTGGCTTTTTACAATTATTGCACATGTCTTTCTCTTGATCTCTGTTATTGCTGTTTTTGTTGTTATTGAATAACTTTCTTGGTCTGTTGTTGCTACCCTTTCGCATGAACTTTCTTAACCTTCTAGCATGCAACACTATATCTTCATCATCAACTTCATTATCATCATCATCAGACTCTGCGATTGTTGGAGCTTTAAAGGTTGTTTCAGATGCCTTTAGAGCAACAAATTTTTCTTTTTTTTTTCCTTCAGAGATGATCTCAGCCCGTTGATTCAGCTCTAGCTCATAGGTAAGAAGATTACCGTATAACTTCTACACAAACATTTCGTGAAAATTCTTTGATTCTCTAATAGTAGTGGTTTTAGCATCCCAATTACTAGGCAGAGCCCTCATGAACTTGATGTTGAGGTCTTTATTTGGATAGAGCTTTCCATAATCTCTTAATGAATTTAGCAACACATTGAACCTTTCATATCTAGAAATCATATTCTCTCCAGGCATGTGAGAGAACATCTCTTACTGCTGAGTCAGAAGAGACTGCTTATTTTCTCTGACTTCTTCAGTACCTTCATGCATTACCAACAGGGCTTCCTAGACTTCTTTAGCTATTGTGAAGTAGACCACATTTTTGAATAACTCATCTTCTAGAGTCATAAACAAAATATTATTGGCCCTTTTATCAAGTTGCACTAGCTTCTTCTCATTGTCTGTCCATTTTGCTTTATGTTTGATAACCATCTAATTTAGATCATCAGTCATTGGAGCTAGCTTTAATGGAATGTATGAGCCACTAATTACTACACAAATAGATCTTCATCTATAATATTCATATACGCCTGCAAGAAAACTTTCCATTTAGTAAATTTTTTCTTTATTACAAAGGGGTGGCTTATTTCCACCACCAAGCTCAGAATCAATTTTATTGTGGGCAACAGATCAACTCAAAGTGATTAGCAAATGTTCAAGAGAACCTACTCTGACACCACTTGTTGTTTCCCAGAGGCATAAAAGATATCTAGAAGGGGGGTTGAATAGATCCTTTAAAAAATTCGGTATTTAAGAATGTATTACCAAATAGTTAATTTAACTTAGTTTAATTAAGCATAACAAAATATTAGTTTGAAATCCCCTTAAAGATATAATGAAATCACATATCTGAATTTAATTCTTATGGATTTCAATCACAATTGATATATCAATTATTAAATAGAATGTAAATGGCACAAGATACTTAAGTGATTTGGAATATAAAAGACTCCTAGTCCATTCTTCTACTCTACGACTAAGAAATCCACTAAGGATGCAGACGGTTACTAAAACCATATCACTAAGATCTATTATAAGTGAATCACAATGATTCCTTCAAGACACTTAGTCTCGAAAGATGACACTGAGTCAAGGGACACTTAGTCCAGTTCACTAAGAAATCTTCAAGTCATTTAGACTTGTTATAATGGTCACTTAGACCAGTGAATCATATTTGAATGATTATTGTTGAAGTGCTGCTGAAGTTGTGTTGAGTTTGACTTCTTAAGAACTTTGAAGTTGTGTTGAGTTCGATGTTATTTTGGCTTTTGTAGAGGTTCAACTTTTTACTGTTATGATTCGCACTTGGATTTGAATCTTTGTATTCTTTTATAGACTTCGTTAAGTTCTTCCCATTGGAAAATTTGTTAGGTTTGTAATATTCATGAACACAATCAAATTGCATCAAAGTAAAGTGAAAGCGTAAAAACAAAATTTTAAAATTTTACAAACCAATTACCCAGATCATCTTTTATGCGCAATTATTAATTAAACAAAAAGAGAAGGAGATTAGAATCATACCCTTGTAGAAACTAGCTTCCTCAGGTACGAGTTCACCTCTGATTCCTTTTCACGTTCAACCTGAATCCACCGAGTTTGATTCTTTCCTTTGATCAACGTTAGCCACCCAAGTGTTTGACCTCTTGAGGTGATCCACCAAGGAAGAAGAAAAACTCAAGAAGAAGGGTGTTTGGCAAAACCTTAGATTCTATCTCTATAGAATTATGTGTACTCTCCCAACTCTTGGAATTATAATTCACGTGTGTAGTGAAAAAAAATATCAACCCATAATAAGACACCTCTTATTTATAGATGTAGGCAACCCTACTTTACAATTAAAGAATTGGGTTTTATTTTAATTAATTAGGCTCCTAATCTTATTAGGAATAATTAATTAAACTCTTTTAATTAATTAGTCTCCTAATCTTATTAAGAATATATGAGAGTACCTTTTATTAATTAATTCCTAAACTCCTTTAGAAATTAAATAATAATAATAGCAATAATAATAAGACTCCTCTCATTAATTTATATTTAATATTTCAAAAATATTAAATATTAAATTATTTAATTTATTTTATCACCATAGATTAAATTAAATACACATAACTTATTATTACGATTATACCATTTGCTTTTTAAATAAATATTCTTCCTTTTACGGTGTGACCCTTTAGGTTCTCCATATTAAACCAGTTGTGAATAAATCAATTAAAACAATTGTAATCTTATTTAAATAAATAAATTAATCTATTAATTTATTTAAATAAATAACATTTATTCTACAATAAGGATAAGCTTCTTTAGCGATCAACGAATTTCCAAATAATATAGATTTCAACATTAATCAAAAATGAACATTTGAGTAAATAGTTACCGTACAATTCAATCATTCTACCATAAAATGTCCCAATTAAATATAAGACAGGAATTACTGTCAAGTCTTATTTTATTTAATTATATGTATTTCGATTCTTAAATGCACAACACTAAATAATACAAATTGGAAACTCTTTTCTAATTTCATTATGCCTTGGTCAATGACTACTAAGTTATCATTTATCGAATCACATAGGACATTTCTCTTTTTTTACTAGAAGCGGTAGATTCTTTGTTGATCACTCATTATCTCTATACACAACTTATTATACCCAAACATACCCTTTGATATATCCTAAGGGTCTTAAGGACTATGTCAAAGTATAACCCATCATACACAAGATACTATGATGATCTCAAGTCTAAGGATCACTTGTACTAATATCACTTCAGGAATTCATATTGACAGACGTGTAAAACTCCATTAAGTATTCCTTAGCGAGTCACATTTAGTGAACTTATTCTCCAATAAGCACCTACATACTTGATTTAGTGTCTCCACACAAATGATCATGAGATCAATCATCCTCATCTAATAAGCAAGCAACATATGTATTAATCTATCCGGATTCACTAATCCTCTTTTTAGTAATCCAACGATTGGGAACAATTTTAGTTTGTGAGCTATCTAAGAATTTAGATCTCATTAGCATGATCATCATCATGATTCTAAAAGCATTGTTCAAAACTATGGGTTTATCACATATTATTAAACAACACCATGTAGATAAATTAAAAGCCTTTAATTGAATAATTCTTTTATTAATAAATGAATAAGATTGTTACAAAGTATATGTTTTATCATCAAACATGATTGGCTTGTGTCCATACTACTTTCAATCTCCCACTTACACCAAAACCAATCGCCATGATATCTCATACCTTTCTTCTCTATGTGACGATTATCCTGTTGTTGGATAAGCTTTAATTAATAGATATGTAATGTTGTTCTTGAGAGTCCACTATCTCTATAGTGACTTCTCCTCTTTCAATGATTCTTTAATCAAATTAAAGTGTTGCAACACATGTTTAGATCCAAGATAAGACTTAAGAACTATTCCTAGTTTTGTAATAAACTTTTCATCCAAACAACCAACTTGCAGCTTCATTTACAGCTATATATTTAGTCTTTATCACTAAACCAACAACTCTTTGTTGTTTGGAACCTTTTCAATTCACTGTATCACCGTTCAAGATAACACTTTACCCTAAAGTGGATTTTCTGTCGTCTTGGTCAGTCTGAAAAAACTTGAGTCTGTTAAGCCATCTAGTTTTAATTCAAAACCACCATGAATATGATCACATTCTTAGTGTCGGTTAAGTACTTTAAGATGTTTTTCACTATTTTACAGTGATCTTTTCTAGAATATGACCGATCAATATCAGGTCTCGTACATTTCATTCCATACATGATAGTTACTCATGTGATCTCTCTTTTAGGAGTCTATGGGGACTATTAAGAGAGATACACTCCAGGACTTATCAACATGAGACATCTCTTAGTGTTTGCCATGCTAAACAACTTTAGCATCAAATGAATATGAATTCCTTGGGTTAAGCTGAGCATCCTTTTAAATCTATCTATATAGATTTGTATCCCTAATTAAGATACTCTTCCTAAATCATTCATGGAGGAATGTTTAGACAAATTTATCTTTACTGATTGTAGCATTGGTATGTCATTCCTTATCCGTAGTGTATCAACATATAATACTAGGAATATCACGATGTTCCCACTGACCCTTTTGTACACACTAGGTTCATTCTTGTTTTTGATAAAATCAAACTTTTTTGATTTTTTTTATCAAAACGAATGTTTCATTTTTGAGAAGCTTGCTTCAATCCATTTTTCTGAGTGTCTCCAACTCTTACCTCATCGTATGTAACTGGATCATCATCTGCTATGATGCATACCTCATCATCATCTATGATGAATCCATACGTCCCATGTATCTTCGATACTATTCCAGATTTACGATTTGGTTGTGGTACAATAGGTCTATCTACATGTTCCTCTTATTTGACTTATAGTATTCTGTGGTTCTTAAACTCTTTCAGATCTATTATCCTCCCACTAGCCCCTTCAATGATAAACACCTTTATCTTAGAAGGCAGCGTATTTCACAACAAACACATTTTGCTAAGTAGGATTATAGAACATATACCCTAAACTTACTTTAAGATGTCCCACAAATCTGTACTTATCAAATCTTATTCCAAGCTTATCCTTTGAAACCTTTTCACATAAGCTGGACAATCTCTTATCTTAACATACTTAAGATTAGGAATCCTCCCTATCCATAACTCTTATAGAGTCTTAGGGTCGGATTTTGAGCTTACCTTTTTTTTGTAGATATGCAGCCATTTCTCGGGAACCTTAGAAGGATACTGGAATGTCTGTAAAAATTATTATGGACCGCACCATGTCCAATAAGGTACAATTATTACTTTTAGATACTTCAATCAACTATTGCGTATCAGGAGGCGTCCATTATGAGAAAACCATTTGAGATGATCTAGAAACTTGTTGCACAAGTATTTAATCCTTGATCCAATCAAAGAATCCTAATACTTTGCCAATTTGTTTCACTTCTTAATTCTTTAAACCTTTCAAATGAATCAGACTTGTATTTCATCAAATACAAACATTCAACTCTTTGAATGATCATCTCCTTCTCTTATACTAGTTTGTTCAATTTGTAAAATAATTTTTCATGTAAGTTAAGTACACAAATTCCATTAAGTAATATTTCAGTTCTATACAAAATATTATTATTATAAATAGAACAACAATTATTCTTAAATATAATACCAAAAAATTTTGTTGTCCAACAACAAAATAAAAATAATGTGTTAGTTCCCAAAGACACAATATTTATCTAGAAAGGGGATTGAATAGATATTTTAAAAACTTTTTCCTTTTCAAAATACTTGTCAGATTTGTTAATAAATTAACCACAATGGAATGTATAATTTGTTTGTTCCCCTTTAAGATAAATCAAGTTTATATGTGATAAGCAGTTATGACAGATATAGCAGTTATAGCATGCATATATAAGACACAGTGATTTTAAGTGGTTCAGAGCACTCAAGGCTCCTAGTTCACTCTTCTACTCCACGAGTAGAAAATCCACTATGGATATCTTTACCATCTTTGAATCACTTAGATTCCTTCAATATCAGCAGTCTTGGAACTTCTTAGTTCACTTAGAACTCTTCAAGTCCAGCAGACTTGGAATACACTTGATGAGAGTTGAGTTCTTAGATTATGCTACTCAGTTGCAATTAAGCATATGTTCGAAAGAACTAAGTAGCAAAGCAAGCTTTTCTTTCTTGATCATAGAGTTTGGACGTTGAGTGTTCTTGAGCTTTTTGTTTTGTACTTGCTTACATGTTGCATCTATGTCTGATTTGCTTATAAAGGAGCCTTTGAAATGTGTCCGTTGAAGGCATCCATTGTAGCATTTAATGCATCAAACATTTCTGAGCACTGATGTTGACTTTCGGGAAATATGTTATTCAGCCGTCTGGCCCACTGACACAGCAGACTGCTTTCTCACCTAACACCTGAAAAGATGATTTTTTAGCAGGCAAGCAGTCCTTTACTTAGCTTCTTCTATACGCTTCTTCGATACATATTAAGGATGAGTGTTGGGTCATTGGAATTCCCAAAATCTCAACGTCTATAAGTCATTCTTCATTTGTTATACTTCATCCTTCAGCAAATGGACGAGGCTCGGTACTTCTGATGCTGACTGGAGAGACACCATGATTGTTGTGTCTTGACAAGCTCATGCTTGATTTAGCCTTGATCAAAGAGAACACTACAATTTCTCTTAAGCTCTGATAGACTACGATCTCTACTTGATTGTTTTGCAGACTCCACGATTTCGAGAACTGACTGTAATTCTTGACTTGGCTCGGCAGGCGCTCGGACTATCTTCACGATTCTGAGTGTGGCTTCCAAGACAGACTACGATTCTAAAGTAACTTTTTCGATGCTCCACGATTCTGCTTTGGCTTCTGCAATCTCTCGGATGTCTTGACAGACTACGATTCTGTTGAGTTCTATCTATTACATTTTAAAATAGATTATCCTAATAACTTTAATTTTTCTATACATTCATTTATAGAATGATAAACATTAAGAACAGATCAACCTAACAATTTTGATCTATCATCTAAAGTCCTTGTACATATGCTCTTTGAAGGACTTTACACATAAGCATATTTATTTACTTTCAACATCAAATTTTAATATGCAATTCTCAACATAATGTTTCTAAAAAGAACTGAAATACAATAACAACTTATTGACTTAATAGACTTGCCCGTAGGTAGTGCTAAACTATAAGTTCCTATGGCTAATGCAGTAATATTTGCTTCATTTTCCACACATAAGATTACTTATCTTTGTTTAGCTTTCTACTTCTGCTTGGTTCCTTCATAAATCTATATTTATGAGAACCAAAGCTGGTATCCAATACCCAAGTAGAACCTTAACTTACAAAAAGATTAATTTCAATCATGAACAAAACTGTATTTGTAACCAAAGCTTCACTAAGCTTCTTCTGGTTAGACTCTGCAAGATGTTTCTTGAAGTCTCCTTTCTAGTGTCCTGACTTATTGTAGTGGAAGCAAACTCTTTTGTTATCCGTATCAATTTTGTTTTATTATCCTTTATTTTTATCTTTCTATTTACCTTCTTTGAATCGTTCTTCTTTTCAGAAGATCATTTGGTCCCTACCAGTAAGACTTGATCTTTCTTGGTTGGAAAGTGACTCTCAGCATTTTTAACATGTTAAGCAAATCAGCGAAGCTGATATCTAGCTTGTTCATTCAAAAAAATCATAACAATTGTGAGAAGGAGTCCAAGAGTGAATGCAAGATCAAATCTTGGCTTAACTCTTCAACCATTACAAAACAAGTTACCCTAACTTTTCAATCAAATTGATCATCTTTATGACATGTGTCTGTTGTAAGACCCCGAATTTTATGAAATAAAAGTATTCAATTTTCTTATAATTATTATTTTATTTGGTAAATGGTTAAATTGATAAAGAGTTAAAGTTAAGGGTGGTATGTGAAAATTTTGCAAAGTAAGCAAGTTGTCATAAAATATTCGTTTGGTCGGAGAATATTCTTTTTATCGGGAAATATCCGTACGACGACATAATCATTGGTGGACCCCACAACGGAACTATTGTCGGAGTTAGAAAACGACAGAAATATCTTTTTTTTAAAATAACGGTGAAAGTTTTACCGTTAAACTATTGAAATACCCGGTGGTAAAAGTACAGTAATACGCGTGGTTGCATAGTAGCATACGGTATTGTACAGTATCTTTGATTATTGATGTTTACGTGAGAAGTCACTTAGTTTTACTCAATTATTGCTACAGTAATTGCTGCATAGTATCTCTTATATTATTGTTACAGTATCATCTACATAATATTTTATATTATTAAATCAATAATTGAGACAACAAAGTTATTTATATTATTATTTGTATTATTGACGATGTCTAGAAAGTTCTGTCGAGGAAAGGAGTTTGGTCACCTAATTGCACGCCAAGGGAGAAATCCTTATCGAAAAGCCCCCTCTTTCCTAGGAATGATCTGGTTGTTAAATATTATGAGTTATAATATTAATGATGAATAAGTTCGTATTGATTAAAGATGTTTGTTCATTTAGTTTTTTTTAATTCTTTCGTGACCCAATTACCCTCAAAAGAGTTATTTCTGTTATTTGTTGGTTTTATTATTATTGACCAAGCTCTCATTACTGTTCACTAACTTGTTGATAAAAATATTTTTATTGTGTTGGGATTATTAGTGTTAGTGGAAATCGACAGTTATTTCGATAATAATTAATTTTTGGTTGTTAAATTGACCAAACGGATAATTAATCGGATAAATGAGTAATTAATTGTTATTGGTTCACATGCAAATTAGTGTTGGTTCACATGTATGGAACTATTGATTCACATGCATGTACTATTAAGAGAGGTGGTGCAAGATTGATAATACTTGAAGGACTAAATTAAAAATGGAGGTAATAATGAAGGTACTATACTGTAATAAATCGAGCCCCTAAACGTGTAATTATCGAAACTATGTTTTCCTATAAATAGAAACTCATTTCTTCTTTCATTCTCACCAATTCACTAAGACTCACAAGAACAATTATATAGAGAGAAGCTATAGAAATAAAGAAGAAGAGTATTCTGCTACTTCACTATTGCAGTATCCAAAGGTAAGGGATATTATTTTTGTTCAATAATCGTATGAAATAATATTTTCTTCCATACTCTGTAGTATGTAAGTAATATTATTTCGTTTCGTATCCCTAATTCTACACTCATTTTGTTGAAGTATTGCTTTTATACTCCGTGAAATTAGTAGAATATCCTTAAAATTTGAGCTTCATCTAGTATCGTTTCACAAGGATATTTTTTTGAACATTCTTGTTAAATTTTAAGCTTTTCATGCCAGAGTACTATTCACGGGTACTATTCACAAAGTACTATTCACAAAGTACTATTCACGGGATACTATTCACGAAGTACCATTCACGGGGTATTATTTACAAAATACTATTCACGAAATACTATTCACAAAGTACTATTCCCAAAGAACTATTCACAGGATACTATTTACTCGGGCACTATTCACCCGGGATACTATTTATGACAAAAATTAATTTCTTTTCGGTCTATATCATTTTTGATATAATATTATTCTTGAATTTTACTCCACAAAGCAGTATCATGTTGACAAGTTGGACATTATTGAATTCTAGATATATTAAATTATAAATATTTAAAAATTTATCCTTTGCTCTCATTTAATTGAATTCTTATATCATTGTCATCATCCTTATACTTATATTGCGATGAAAGTCATCTTTGCACTACTACAAAACAGTAAATAGATAACACTTAAAAAATGTTGTAGAAAATCTTATAGAAACGTCGTATTTAAGGGTGTTGTCTATTTGACACCTTTATACAACGTTTTTAAAACGTAGTTTGACACATTACACAACGTTTTTTACTTAAAAAACATTATATATTTATTTTTCATAAATTCTTGAATGCTTGAAAATGTTGTAGATGATATAATTCCACAACGTTTTCTAGCTTAAAATGTTATGATTTGGTACATCAGACAACGTTTACACTCATTTATACAACGTTTAGAAGGTATCATCTATTTAGACAAATTTATACAACATTTTTAAAACATTGTATAAAGACTTAAAAATGGTGTAATTCATGCATATAACAACTGTTTTTAGTTCACTTATATTTGAAATTACATACACAATGGTGCACCTGCTATGTTTGTAGGACTGCTAATGCCATGATATATAGCTAAAAAACTCTAAATTATCATTTCAAGCCAAAATGTATCAACCATTCAAAATAATCCCAATAATACCATACGTTTACATTTTCAAATTACATCTACAAAATATTACATTGTATTTTATTTGCTGTCATGATGTCCATAGTTTCTCCTAGAGCTGTTGGAACAGGTGCCTCACCCAATATAAGAAATCAATCTATATAATCAAATGTTTAACAGTGAAATCTTAAGAGCGAGATCATACAGAGGCAAGTTCAATGTTATTTATGTTCTTCTCTCATAAAGAAGATAAGAACAAAGAGTTTTTATGCCACCCCGAAACTCCTTTTGCGTACCGATCCAGCAATGAGTTGTCATAGTTCTTCACCAGAATCCTCTTGTACATTATGCCCTGCCTGCAAAAGCAAGAAATTAGCTTGTAAAAAGACTATTGGTTGTATAAAAATGCAAATGGAAGACTTGAGGAATGCTTCTCACCATAGGAAGTTGAATCAATTAATAAGCATATGCCATACAACTAGGAAACTGCAGCCTAGGATAGCTTGAAGTATTAATGAAAGTCAAAGGAACAAAATATCTTGCAGTTTGACCGTCTCATGACTAATATCTTACATGTTTCTTTGCAAAATAGCTTGAAGCATTAATGAAAGTCAAAGTATTAATGATTGTCTCATGACTAATACATTACATGTTTGAAAGTCAAAGGAATCGACTTCATTACATGTTTCTTTGCAAAAAGATTCAAATCCTTAAATATGCAATCCCAACACAGTATTAAGTGTAATTCATATTGTGGAAGATATTTGAATTCATTTGTACATAAAGCTTAGCTATACAGTACTATTCAGTTATTCAATAAACGAGTGACTCATATTGAGAGAAATAACTGGTGACCGAACTCCTTGTGCAGCTTTCAACGCAAGCAGGCCTCCATCATCATGACCAACAAGAACAACAGAAGAAAAACCCATCTCCGAATAGTTCCCGAAAAAATGCTTTAGTACAAAACTGCTTTAACACATAATTCATAACACTGTGTTACCTTAACCATCATGCTATCCATAGTTAACTTTATGAATGCCGACAATGCTCGTGAAGAGTAAAAACTAAAAAAGATTAATAGTCAAACAATAGGAAGACTCAGAAGAAAATATATAGGGTATATATAATCACAGTCCATTACCGAGGTAGTGGGGACTTTGGACAACAGGCTGTTATATTGATTCATATCGAGTACTTCAGTAAATTTTCATGTGCAAAAGCAACAAATAATTGTACCTGAGTTTCAAGCTTGTAAGGATTAGGCAATTGATTTTCTTCCCAATCCTGTTGTCGGGGCCTCGATGTTAGTCATGAGACAGTCAAACTGCACTAAAGAACAGGAATCAAAAGGCTCATATAAGGTCTGAATTGTACAATTAAGGAGGAAAGGAAAAATATCCCTTGTGTTGAATGATCAAAGACAAGACCATACCAAAAACAGGAGCCCCACCTTTCATGCAAGCAGTAGGTGTCAAAGCAAGAATAGTAGTAAATCAAAAGACCAAGTACTGGTCCAATTTTGCCAGCACACAATGTGTATCATTCACTATATTGATATACTCATGAATTATTGCTAAAAACAGATACTAATTATGGAAACCATGCCTTTCCTAAGTTGATAACTAGGTTCACCAGAGGTGCTCCACAACAGTTTCAAAATCCTACTCAATAATGGTAAAGTTTCCGCCTTGATAAGCAAAGGGATAGCTGTTGCACAACAAATTAATTACTGTAAGATAAAGGAAAAACAATCACCAAAAAAATAGCACTACCATATTGCCTTGGTGAAAAAAGGTTAAAATTGATACAGTGATACTAATAATAATAAACAATGAATTTTTTTATTCTTAATTTTTCTTTCCAGAGAACTAATCACAAGTGGCCATGGGGCCACCCTGCAACAGATAGTAGGTTAAGCAACGAAAATACTAGCTATTTCCTTCTTCTTGATATTTATCACAAAAACAAATAAAAATCAATATAATTGGTTTCTATGGATATGAAGTTATTGGGTGAACTTTAGTTCATGAAAGCAATAAATTCTAAGTAATAAAACTAGAAATGAAGTATCTTAAACAACAAAGAAAGGAAAAAGGACAAAAAAAGAGAAGGAATTTTACGTGTCAGCAATCCTAAGTTTTTGGGTCAATATCTGTCACTTGCAAGATTTGCATAATCTGGAAAGAAAAAGCAGCTTTGATACATTGAAAGCAACTACTTCCAAATATAATAAACTTCCTTAATTATTAAATATAAAAGTAAATATTACAGTCTTACAAATATCAATACCTCCACTTTGGAGTTTTTTGACACTTACTTTGGGACATGCCAAGAATATAAGATACATTAAGTGTAGTTATTTTCACAAAATCATTTCCTTATGATTGATAAACAACAATTATATACATATAAAACTAATTGAATACACCCGGCGCACGTTAGAACTTAGGCCAAAAAATTTACCTGGATACGGACGTAGTTACTGCTACGACTCTTACCAAAAGCCATGGCCACAGAATGGTCAACCAGGTCAACCGAGCCATCGCCGGAAATTCGAGCCAGAGGCCGAGCCCAGTCCTTAGCCTTCCATCCTTTCAGTTGGTCAAAGTCGTAGCTTCCTTCCGGAACCTGACCCGTCCCAAGTGAAAGTACCAAAATGTCTTCCACTCCCCATTTTCCGCGAACACCTCTTTTACAACTTTCTCCATTCTTGTCATCTCATTCGTGGTCGCTCCTCCGCCTATTATCCGCCGAAAAAACTTTCCGCCACCTTCGCCCTTTCCATTCCAGTAGAACACATAATCAAATTAACAATACAATCATTCCAATTACAAATCAAATTAGTTCTAAATAACACACAATTTATAATTAAAACCTAATTTTTAGGAAAAATTAACAAGGGAGGAAATTAAAACCTTCAGTTGGGCAATGGAGGAGAAGTGAAAGGAGAGGCCACAACTATGTCGCCGCTGCCGCCGCCGCTATTTATAGGGTTAGAGGGAGGAGAATGAGATGCGCTGCATATCTGAGTGAGAGAGTTGAGCAGAAGATCTTGAGCCGTCGATCTATAAGGAGTTGAGGGAGTCATCGTCAGATCTAGAAGCGGTTAAGAGGGAGGTTTTCTTCTTGTTTCTATGCACTGGTGAAATGAGAGAGACAGAGTTGGGCAGAGACAACGTGATAAAGTCCTTTTAATTTCAAATTTTCACTTTCCCTTTTTTTTTTGCTCCGTCTTTTTTATATAGATAATATTTTTTTTAAAAAAATATATATTATATATTTAAAACCAAAATTTATTCTTATAAATACATAATATTTTTTTATATGTATCTACAACGTTTATTAAAAAACATTGTAAAAAAAATATTACAACGTTTTTTTATAAAAACGTCATCTTTTAAGTGTTGTCTTTTTATAGTTTTGTACTAGTGTTAGCCCGTAGTGCATAGATAAACTGTTGATTAGTATGATTATGACCAGGGATCATTCGGTATAATCATGACCCATAATGTTATAAATAGTATGGTAAAAGTCCTAATTGGTCCGTAGTGCATTGATAGACAGTTGTTGGTATGATTATGACCATGGATTAATCGGTATGATCACAATCATTGGTGAAAACACGAATATCCTTGGCTCGTAGTACATGGATAATTCGTGATTGTGATACTAATGAATATCCTTAGCCCGTAGTGCATGGATAATTCAGTGTTGTAGATTATTTATTAAGTTGAGTCTCAGCGATAAAATTGATGATAAACTTTTAAATCATAGAAGATAGTAGATATCATGTTCTGCTTAACTCTTCTAATGGATTGTTATTTCCGCTGCAGTTGTTAATCTAAAACTTGTTGTCTATTATATTCTATCAGTTGTTATACTGTTGAAAGCTAACGATAATTTATTCTGCATTATCTTAGTCATAATATTTCTTACTGGGCTAGTTGAGCTCACCCTTTTCTTTCATTGTTCTCTGTAGGAAATGAGAATATAGCTGAGACTAGTCAGGAAATGGAGTGATGGTCCGACATGGTGGTTATAGTAGTCCGCACTATTTTTATAAAATAGTGTAATAATAATTATAATGAGGACTCCATTTGAGTGTGATATTTTTTACGAGACAATATTCGTATTTAAACTCTCAGCTTATGTATTGTCGTATTTTACACGACAGTTGTATAATTAAGTTGTAGTTATATTTTATACTATGTATCTGGCAACCCAAGATGGGTGATGTATACCTATTTTGGAAGTATCACATCTGTACTATAGTGCCTTCGGTCATTCTAGATCGGAAGAGTATGATAGATATCTGATATCTATCAGTCTTACTTTCCTCACAATTAAACTACTTAAAATGCAGGAATATAGTAGGAGCATCTATAGTTTCATGTTGACACTGAAGCGAGTTACATATGGATGCGAGCATGATACATTGAGCAAACTATGCATCATCCTGCCAATTTTTAAAAGTAACAATCTCTTCCTCAAAGATATTGTATGCAACCATTGCAGGGATAGGCATATGAGAGACATAAGATAACTTTTCAGCAGTGAGAACTATTCTTAAATTCTTTAACCAATCTATTTAATTATGTCCGGTTAATTTAGCATTTAATATGCTACACAGTGATAGTAATTTTAGACATAGTAAAATTCTGTAAATGAATTTAATTAACAACATTTTAACAAAAATTCTTTTGTCAATTACCAAAATAAATTAGGTCTTATTTTAAATTGGTATTTCCCACTATTTTCTTCAAACTATATTACTCTCACTTATATAGTTCGGTAAAATCTAATTAAAGATTTACTAGTGAGAATAAAGATCACATTTTAAATGTAAATAGCCTTGTGGTGACACAACAAACTATATATAAATAAATAGGTTGACAACTCTTGTCAATTACATCATCATGTAACTCCGTTTATTTTGCTTCTTAGATTATTTTGATCAAGTGGTGACACATCCGAATCTAAATTATTCAAGTTAAGTCCAACCTAGTACTCCATATATTCAAAAAAAAATATCGTCCTTGTGGTGACACAATAAAATAGCATTGTTCAATTTTTTTTATAAGCATCAAATGTGATAAAATTAACATCTCAAAAAATTAAGATAAGCCATGTGGTGACACAACAAACTTATAATAATTAATTGATACTCTATTATTTTTATCATGCTAGAAGGCGACATTCGATATTCCAAATATCTTTGAACGCTTAGGACTTAATATAAAATCTTTGAGGAATTTTTTATTATTTGTCTTATCTTATTTAGTGTGCATGCATATATATATATATATATATATATATATATATATATATGCGTCATTTTAATTTACATGTGAAACATATTTGCATAATAAATAATATATATAAAGTATAAGCATGCACATATAGAATATTATATTCTACCCAGATTGATTATGTACTTTATTCTAATTTCGTTCACTAGAGTCACCAAGTGAACCAAAAGGTCAAACCTAAGATGCAATAATTCAATTTAAATATAACTATTACACTTAAATCTCGGGCTCCGTTACAAACGGATATTCAAGCGCTCCTTGCTCCTTGGTCTCCAATTCTTCAAGATAATTCTAACTAATCCTATTACATAAATTATTTAATTTAAATATAAATTTTGATCAACAGTCAAGGGGAAGTACATAAAAGAGAGATAAAATTTACATCAAGAAAAAATTAGAGAAGACGAGGTACGCGGACCCCATTTAATAAAACTCATATATTCATGTATCCAACTAAAATAAAATCTAATCACATTAGTCAATAGTCCATAATCAATCTCATTTATTATCATACATATCAAGATATACATCAATAAATAACATTCATCTCATGAATAATAAACATTCAATATATACATTGATATCGATTTAATGAGCAATTTTAATTAGCATAAAATCTAATTTTGAAATAAAAATAAAATCTTTTATTTTAATCAAAATTTAAATCATAATAAATTTCTTTATTTTCTTTTGTCCAAGTTTGAATAAAAGTAAAATCCTTTATTTTTAATCAAATTCTCAATCAAAATAAACTTCTTTATTTTAATTAACAAGGAATTCAATTTCAAGTGCAAAATAAATTCATTTATTTTAACTTAAAATCGTTGAAAAAATAAAATATGTTGAATCATATTCCTTATTAAAATTAAACACCTTTAATTTTAGGAAACATAGAATCATATTCCATATGTGAATAAACTCTTTTATTCAAACGAACGTGGAATCCAATTTCAAGTTAATATAAAACTTTTGAATAAATTCTTTTATTCAAACGAACGTTGAATCTAATTCCAAGTTAATATAAAACTTTTGAATAAACTTTTTTTTTCAAACGAACGTGGAATCCAATTCCAATTAAAATAAACAACTTTATTTTAATCCAAAAATCTGGGTTACCTGTATTCAAAAATTAGGACATGACGTTGTTGCGCCAAGTTTATACTGTGATCTGGCGCAGCAGCGCTGGGTCGCCCATTTTGAAACCCCGGACCGGCTCTGCAGTGCTTAGATTACACTATACTACGGCGATGCAATACCAGTTACCAGAAATTATTTTTTCAGTTCGCGAATTATGCAATTTTTCTCCAAAAACATGATTCTATACCAAAAATTATGCCAAAAAATTTGTTCTAAACACATCAACATACATATCGAATCCGAACAATTAATAACTTGCATAAAAGTTTGGCTCTGATGCCACTGTTAGGTGTGTAATATTTATGAACACAATCAAATTGCATCAAAGTAAAACAGAAGCGTAAAAATAGAGTATTAAAATTTTACAAACAAATTACCCGGATCATCCTTTATGCGCAATTATTAATTAAATAAAAAGAGAATGATATTAAAATCATACCCTTGTAGAAACAAGCTTACTCAGGTACGGGTTCACCATCAATTCCTTTTCACGTTTAACTTGAATCCACTGGGTTTGATTCATTCCTTTAATCAACGTTAGCCACCCAAGTATTTGTCCTCTAGAGGTGATCCACTAAGGAAGAAGAAAAACTCAAGAAGAAGAGTGTTTGACAAAATCTTAGATTCTATCTCTATAGAATTATGTGTACTCTCCTAACTCTTATAATTGTTATTCACGTGTGTTGTAAAAAAAAAAAACATAAACCCCATAATAAGACTCATCTTATTTATAGATGTAGGCAACCCTTCTTAACAATTAAGAAATTGAGTTTTATTTTAATTAATTAAACTAATTTAATTAATTAGGCTCCTAATCTTATTAGGAATAATTAATTAAACTCTTTTAATTAATTAGCCTCCTAATCTTATTAAGAATATATGAGAGTACATTTTATTAATTAATTCCCAAACTTCTTTAGGAATTAAATAATAATAATAGCAATAATAATAATAAGACTCCTCATATTAATTTAAATTTAATATTTCTAAAATATTAAATAATAAATATTAATTTATTTAATTTATTCTATCACCATATATTAAATTAAATATATTTAACTTATTATTACAATTATACCATTTGCTTTTTAAATAAATATTCTTTCTTTTGCGGTGTGACCCTTTAGGTTCTCCATATTAAACCAGTTGTGAATAAATCAATTAGAACAATTCTAATCTTATTTAAATAAATAACATTTATTCTACAATAAGGATAAGCTTCCTTAGCGATCAACGACTTTCCACATAATATAGATTTCAACATTAATCATAAAAAAATATTTGAGTAAATAGTTACCGTACAATTCAATCATTCCACCATACAATGTCCCAATTAAATATAAGACATGAAATTACTGTCAAGTCTTATTTTATTTAATTATATGTATTTTGATTCTTAAATGCACAACACCAAAAAATATAAATTAGAAACTCCTTTTTAATTTTATTCTGCCTTGGCCAAGGACTACTGTGTTGTCATTTATCAAATCACATATGACATTTCTCTTCTTTTACTAGAAGCGATAGATTCTTTGTTGATCATTCATTATCTCCATGTACAACTTATTATACCCAAGCATACCATTTGATATACCCTAAGGGTCTTAAGGAATATGTCAAAGTATAACTCATCATACACAAGATACTATGATGATCTCAAGTCTAAGGATCACTTGTACTACTATCACTGTAAGACCTAAACTTTTATGAATAAAGAATTAATTTTCTCTAAATGTTATTATGATTAATAAGGTGTGGATTTGATATAATGTTATAGTTGTGGGTAATATTTACAAATTTTACAAAGTAAGCAAGTTGTCATAAAATATTCGTTTGGTCGGAGAATATTCGTTTATCAGGGAATATTCGTACGACGGCACAATCATTGGTGGACCTCATAACGAAATTACTATCGGAGTTAGAAAACGACAAAAATAATTTTTTTATAAAAATAACAGCAAAAGTTTTACCATTAACTGTTGAAATACCCGGTGATAAAAGTACAGTAATACGCATAGTTGCACAGTAACACACGGTATTGTACAGCATCTTTGATTATTGATGCTTACGTGAGAAGTCATTCAGTTTTACTCAATTATTGCCACTGTAATTGCTGCATAGTATCTCATATTATTGATTCAATTATTGTCACTGTGACACCCCCAAATCCGGGTATTTAAATTCTCATGGGATTTGGTGGTGTCACAGGTTGGTATCAAAGCTGTAGGTTATGAACCTTAGGTGGGAAAAAAATCCTAGGTAGTAGCCTTATAGAAGATTGAGAACATAGTGGAGAAAAACTCTTATCGAGTTCTAAGAAATGAATTTCTTAATTCATTGAAGATAATAAAAGACTTTATGTGCTTATGTGATAAACTTGTGTGCTCGCGAGTATCGATTAATAACTAAAACTTAAAATTGTGTTGTCAAGATGTCGAGTGTTGGAGGATCTAGTAGAGCTGGGGAGGAGGAACCCCGAATACCTAGAGAGGAGGAGCCCTGAGGCATTCATGTCGTTCGGGAGCAGTTGGTACATATAGAGCCATCTCCGTTGATCACTGTTGTTGGTCAGGAGCATGAGCCTGAGTCTGATCCAGAGGAGGACCCTGGGGAAGAAGAGGAGGAAGATGAGTTCCCACCGAACTCTATCAGTGCCGAGTTGTACGACGAGCTATATAATCGTAACATAGAGTTACGAGATACTGTTCAGCAGCTGAGGGAGTGAACGGTTACTCAACAGCTTACCATCGAGCAGAGGGATAGAGAGGTTGAGGCTCTTCACACACGTCTGAGAAATGTAGAGTGGGATTTGGTTCACGAGAAGAACCAAACCGAGCAGAAGTCAAAGGAAATAGAGGAGTTGAAGAATGAACTGAAAGAGAACTCAGCAAGGCTGACCATAGTAGAGGAGGCCTGGGTAAGGGAATCACGATGTGCAGATCTTGCATAAGAGAACTATCAGGCGAAGAAGGCTAAACTTGAGGAGACACACTCTACGCTTCAAAAGGCAATTGATGAGGCCCAAGATCAGGTTATGAGATACCCAATTCAGTTCGAAGGACTACCGTCGTACATGCTAAATCGCAGGACGATGTCCCGCATTATGGAAGAAGAGTGTAGCAAAGCTATTCAACGCCTTAGCAGGCAGTGATAGGAATAGTTTAATTATATGAAAACCTATCTAGTAGTTAATAATGTAAATTCTGATGTGTTTATAAACAGAGGAATATTTTGATGTTTTAAATCCTGTAGATTCTTTATCTCGGGATAGTCGATGTAAATAGCAGTGATGCTATCGTATTTTGTTAAAACTTTTGATTAAATAAATATATCAGAGTTATTTGAGATAATGTGTTAAGTGATTATGTTAAAATGTTTGAGTTAAGCCTTAAATATTTAGAGAATTAAATAAAGATCTAATAAGCATATTTCTTAACAGAAAAATGCCGCCAAGAAGACGACCAAATTGTCGATCAGCCCAGGAAGGGTCAACGAATAACAACAATAACGATGCCAATGCTAACCCCGTTCAGCAGTTGGTGAATTTACTGACAGGAGCGATTAACAATCAACCTCAAGCTCCATCAAATAAAACGTTCAAGGATTTTAAGGCGGTGGGATCGCCAGAGTTTAAAGGCTCCATGAACCCGATAGAAGCTCAAACTTGGGTTATGGAGATGGAAAAAGTTTTTGACGTTGCCAGAGTCAAAGAGGACCAGAAAATAGCCTACGCAACGTTCATGCTGAAATCCGAAGCCAGTTATTGGTGGCAAGCAAATAAGGTCCGGGGAGGAGAAGGTGTGATTACCTGGGAGAGGTTCAAGGAGATATTCTTCGAGATGTATTTTTTGACCAGCTCGTAGAACCAAATGGAGGTCCAATTTCTGGAGCTGAAATAGGGGAATATGTCCGTACCAGACTATGCGGCGAAATTCAACGAGTTGGCTAGGTTTGCCACGTATCAAGTGCATACTGACGAGAAAAAGGTTAGGCGATTCGAGCAGGGACTGAAGCCCTGGTTATATAGCAAAGTGTCAATGTTTTAATTGAACACTTTTGCTGGGGTGCTGGAGAAGGCCATACTCGTCGAAGGTTGAAGCGATGCAGGAACCAAGTATAACTAAGATCAGAAAAAGAAGGAGACTGAAAGTGAAGGAAATAACAAAGCTAGTGGCAGTAATAAGGGAGGAAGTAACAATCAGAAGAGGAGGTAGACTGACAACTCATCGACTGGAAATTAGGAAGGAGGCCAGAAGAAGAGAATCGAAACATGCCCGACCTACGAGAAAGCTCACCTGGGAGTTTGTATGAAAGGAAAACGGGTGTGCTACAATTGTGGTCAGGAAGGCCACATAGCACCTAACTGTCCTAAACCAAAGAAGGGCACCTGCTTCACTTGCGGCTCAAAGGACCATCTGGTAAGGGACTGTCCCAAGAAGGGGTCTAGAGGGGCAGGATCACGAGGGAATAGGGGAAACAACGGTGGAAGTGCTTTAACTATCACGGGACCAACCGCAACCAACCGACCGACCGTCAGGACCTTCAACATGACAGTGCAGGATGCTGTGCAGTCTCGCGATGTGGTGTCAGGTATCATTCCGATCAATAAAGTTAATACTTATGTACTATTTAATTTAGGTGCTACTTGTTCATTTATATCCGATGACTTTGCTAAGAACTTAGAATTGCCTAAGGATGAGTTAGAATACTCCATGAACATAGAGATTACGAATAGAGAAGTGATCCCTGTTAAGTATGTACACAAGAACTGTAGGATAGATATTAAGGGTAACATTATGAACGTAGACCTTATCCCTATCAAACTTGGAGAATTTGACGTTATCTTGGGAGTGGATTGGCTATTCAATTACGGGGCTGTAATTGATTATCAAAAGAAACGTATTAACCTTATGACTCCATCAAAGGTTGTGTTTTATGGCAGTAAGTCGCCTAGATAAGCGAGTTATTTGACGATGATGCAGGCCAGAAAGTTGTTAAGACAAAGCTGTGTAGGATATTTAGCATACATAGTCGACAGTCGTAAAGAGAATTCGAAAGTGGAAGATATACCAGTCGTGAGGGACTTCATAGATGAATTTCTGGATGATCTGCCAAGACTTTCACTAGATAGAGAGGTTGAGTTTATGATCGATTTGGCGCCAGGAACGACCCTAATATCAAAGGCACCGTACCGGATGGCTCTGGTAGAGATGAAATAATTGATGGTACAACTGCAAGAGCTACTGGATAAGAAGTACATCCAACCAAGCGTATCGCCGTGGGGAGCGCCGGTGTTATTTGTGAAGAAGAATTACGGGATGATGCGGCTCTGCATCGACTATAGAGAACTGAATAAGGTCATAATTAAGAATAGATATCCATTATTAAGAATCGACGACCTGTTTGATCAATTAAAGGGAGCGAGATACTTTTCAAAGATAGACTTGAGGAGTGGTTATCATCAGTTGAAGGTGAGGCCATAGGATGTACCGAAGACATCGTTCAGAATGCGATATGATCACTACGAATTTTTGGTAATGTCATTCGGTCTAACGAATGCTCCTGCAGCATTTATGGGCCTAATGAACGGAGTGTTCAAGCCATTTTTAGACAAATTCGTGGTGATATTTATCAATGACATTTTGGTATACTTGAAGACCAAGGAAGAACATGTAGAGCATTTGAAGGTAACGTTAGAGGCATTGAGAAGGGAGAAGTTTTATGCCAAGTTTTCGAAACGCAAATTTTGGATTGAACGGGTACGATTTCTTGGGCATGTGATTGATAAGGACGGAATTTCGGTAGATCCCTCTAAAGTCGAAGCTGTGATGAACTGGGATCAGCCGAAGATGCCATCAGAAGTAAGAAATTTTCTTGTATTGGCAGGTTATTATAGAAGATTCATTTAGGACTTTTCCAAGATCGCGACTCCGATGACGAATTTGACTAGGAAATCGGTGAAATTTGTTTAGACGAAGAAGTGTGAGGAAAGTTTTCAAGAGCTTAAGAAGAGGTTGAGTTCGGCACCTGTGTTATCTTTTTCGGATGACACAAGAAATTTTGTGATTTATAGTGATGCATCACATAAAGGTCTAGGTTGTGTGCTTATGCAAAATGGCAGGGTCATTGCGTATACGTCACGACAATTAAAGAATTATGAGAAGGGGTATCCAACCCATGACTTGGAATTAGCTACAGTGGTATTTGCTTTGAAAATCTGGAGACACTATCTCTATGGGGAGAAGTGTGAAATATATACAAACCACAAGAGTCTGAAATATATTTTTACACAGAAGGACTTGAATATGCGCTAAAGAAGGTGGCTGGAGTTAATTAAGGACTATGATTGCGAGATTTTATACCATCCGGGTAAAGCTAATGTGGTTGCCGACGCCTTAAGTAGAAAGGGTTGGGAGAAATTGATGATGTTGACCACTCAGGAGGAGCTAATTTCAGCGATGGAGAAGCTGGAATTGGAAGTGAAGTATCCTATGGAGATTGATGAGAAGCTGTTCTAGATGCAAGCTGGTACAACTTTACTGGATAAAGTTAAAAAGGCTCAACTTCAGGACGAAGAATGTGAGAAGGTGAAAAAGAAGATATCCGAAGGAACCGAACCGAGATTCAAAATAGACAGCGAAGGAATACTGAGATTTGAGAGCAGAGTTTGGGTACCGCTAGTGCCAGAGATTAAGGAAGACATTTTGAGTGAGGCTCATAGCTCACGGTATTCGATTCACCCTGGTAGTACCAAGATGTACCAAGATCTTCGACACCAATTTTGGTGGCCAAATTTGAAACGAGATGTTGTAGAGTGTGTTACCAAGTGTCTGACATGCCAGAAAGTGAAAGCAGAGCATCAGAGGCCGAGTGGGTTGCTACAACTTTTAGAAATCCCATAATGGAAATAGGAATATATTACGATGGATTTCGTGGTTGGCCTTCCGACAACTCAAAAAGGCTATGATGCAGTACGGGTTAGCGTTGACCGACTGACAAAATCCGCACACTTCCTTCTGATCAGATTCAAATTCAACTTAGACCAGTTGACAAAATTATATGTAAAAGAGATTGTTTCGAGGCACGGAGTTCTGATGTCAATTGTTTTCGATAGGGGATCTGCGCTTTACATCGAACTTCTGGAAATGACTACAGGAATGCATGGGTACGCAGTTGAGAATGAGCACGGCATATCACCCTCAGACAGATGGACAGAGTGAAGGAATGATTCAGACATTAGAAGATATGTTAAGAGCTTGTATAATAGACTTTAAAGGAAATTAGGATGATCATTTATCGCTCGTAGAGTTCGGCTACAATAACAGTTACCACGCTAGTATTGACATGCTACCTTATGAAGCGTTGTTCGGTAGAAAGTGCAGAACTCCGCTATACTGGATGAAGTTGGCGAGAAACAATTACTAGGTCCAGAACTGGTACAGCAGATAGCAGAGATAGTCAAAGTGATCCAAACAAGATTGGTAGCAGCTCAAGATAGGCAGAAGAAATACGCTGATCCACACCGTAAAAATGTTGAGTTTAAATCGGGTAGTTATGTGTTTTTGAAAGTTTCTCCCTGGAAAGGAAATATCAGGTTCGGAAAGAAGGGAAAATTAAGCCCAAGGTTCATTGGACCCTTTGAGGTACTACGAAGGATTGGAGAAGTTGCGTATGAGGTAGCCTTACCTCCGGCGCTCGAGATAGTCCACAACGTCTTCCATGTTTCAGTTTTATGACCCTACAAACCCGATTACAAGCATGTGATTGAATATGAACCCTTACATTTTGAGAAAGACTTATCCTATGAAGAAATTTCTGTTCAGATTGTTGACAGGAAAGAGCAAGTTCTTAGAAATAAAGTAATACCTTATGTTAAGGTAATTTGGAGGAACCACAACGCTGAAGAAGCTGCGTGGGAACTCGAAGAGCATATGATGAAAAATTATCCTCATTTATTTGCTTAGTTATATGTGTAGCGATTCTGAGGACAGAATCTTTGTAAGGGGGGTGAATGTAACGGGACGAATTGATTGAGTCGTGATTCTGGGGACAGAATCCTTTTTAGGGGGAAAAGATGTGACAAACGAGATTTTTGTAATTTAATTTGAATATTTATTAAATTAAATAAATATTTTTCGATAATTTAATTTTTGGGTTAAATAATTAATTGATGAGTTTGTGGTAGATTAATTTATTTTATGTGTTACATTGATTAAATTAATGTGGAGAATTTTATTATTCAAAAGTATGTATTTAATTGAACTTATTTGATTAAATGAATTATTTAATAAGCATAATGTTATTCTAATTAATTTAATAATTAATTAGAGAGTTAATGACTTGACATAATTAATAAATGGGAATTTAATTATGTGACTATGTGATTTAATGTGGAATTATTTTATTTTAATTTATCAAATTAAATAATATATATTTGATTTAAATGGGTGTGACATTATTAAACCATATAAAAAGAGTTTAATTAGAATAAATTGGTAATGGGATTAACTGACCATGACACCATGTTGCGCCAGTTATCTGTACGCATATATCAGTTCTTTATTTTACACATTCTCATTTTTCCTAAAACCTAAGTCAGATAGATTAGAGAGAAAAGAGAGAGCTTTGAGAGATTGAAGAAGAAGACGTTAGAATTAAAGGAGTTTCTATCACCTTCTATTAATCTTAACAGCAAGGGTAATTTCTTAATCCCAAGTTTTAATTCATGTTTTTAACTTTTCTCCATAAACGTATATTTAAGTTATCTGTTAATTGAAATTCATGATTTATTTGTTAAAAACTTGATGTTAGATGTTTATTAGCATATATAGTTTAATTATATATGATTTATATGTATTTTAGAGTAACTAATCCATGAAATCATGTTCAAATTGGACTTTTATAGTTTTACAGAGAAAAATGTATGAATATGGCTTATAAGTATAAAAATTTATGTTTAAATTGCGTATTAATCGGTAAATTGATGAATGATTTTGTTTATACATGTAAAAACAAAAAGAACGAAACTTAAACGGACTGATTTGGTCAAAAAACAAGTTCACAGTAGTTGATTTCGTTAATAATGTGAAAATGAAGTTTTTCATAAGAACTGTGAAATTATGTGTTTTGATTCAAGTAATTATATGAATTAAGTTGTTAAAATCATGTTAGAAAGGTTGGGTAATGATCATATATGAATTATAGTATCTGGGTATGCTTAAATTAATGTATGGACAAGGAAATTGGAAGTTTTTGGCCCTGTTCTGTGTTCTCGTGAAGAACACACGGTTGAACTTGTGTGAGATTTTTTTTGCCTAAATTGACCTTGTTATGTGTTTGTGAACTACAGAAACTGCAAAAATTGAGTCTGGGTAACCCCGCCCCGGCGGGCGTTACCAAACTAAATTACACCCCCCCGGCGGGAAAAAAAATAAAATAAAATAAAAATAAATAAAAAAAAAAAATTTTAATTAAAATATTTATCAAATAAAATGAATATTTTAATTGAGATTCAATGGAAATTATTATTAAAATATTTATCAAATAAAATAAATATTTTAGTTGAAATATTTATGGAATAAAAAAGAATATTCGATAAAAATTATTATTAAAATATTATAAAATAAAATGAACATTTTAATTGAGATATTTATGGAATAAAATAAATATTTGATAGAAATTATTATTAAAATATTTATCAAATAAAATAAATATTTTAGTTAAAATATTTATGGAATAAAATAAATATTCGATGGAAATTATTATTAAAATATTATAAAATAAAATGAATATTTTAATTGAGATATTTATGGAATAAAATAAATATTCGATAGAAATTATTATTAAAATATTTATCAAATAAAATAAATATTTTAGTTGAAATATTTATGGAATAAAATAAATATTCGATGGAAATTATTATGAAATAATTTATTCGAGTGTAATAATAGTAAGGGAATGTAAATATTCTAATTTAATTAAGTAATTAAATTAGAAGGGTAATGATTTGTTAAATAAAGTGGAGTTTATATTAAATAATTAAGTGAAAATGTAACTAATGAATGTTATGAATACATATGGTATGTGTGTATGACTTGTGGTGAACGGGTGTAGTAATCGTTTAGCCTACACACGAGTCAAGTTCCTAAACCTTGTTTCTTTACATAAAGCAAGTTCCTTATTCTATCTTGTTTATTATTGTTCAAGTCAAGTTTTCATATTAGATGTTATCATTCTTTAAAAGCATAATTCCTGTTATACAATACATATTCGACTGTATACATCTTGAACTTTATTATTCAAATTGAATATCAATTATTGTTGAACCTTGTAAGACTAGCGAACCCTTATTGATTCGATTAGTTTATAGTTGATGAACGTTCTAAATTTCAGAACCATTGTTAAGCTTATCCAAACTAAACTTCATTTGGTGCGAATTCTAATGTCAAACTGAGATGAACAACCCTGTTATAGGGGATTAATTATGCTTTAGTATTTAGATATTGTGCACAGTATGGTACTAAGGGCTGATCCCCTTAAGTACGAGAAGAAGAGTCCATAGTCTTATTACTATTAAAGGTTTCAAGTATAAATACTTGACAACCTAGGACATACTTCAAGGTCTTATGACCCTCAGAAGTTCTTTTGATTCTTGTTATTCATTATTGATTCAAAAGTCGAGTTTTCTTATTTCAGAAGTCTTTGATTCATTCGCGTGTTATTATTTTATTGTTATATTATTATACTTGTGGGCAATCATGCTCACTTTTGCGTAATAATAACATTGCAGTTAAGAACGAAAGGTCAGACGAGCCTTCTACTAGCAAAGGCAAGGGCAAAGTTAACAAGTGATGAAGACTTATTGTTTATTTGATGTATTTATGTTTTAGACTTATGTTAAAGTTGTGTAAAACTTATTATTTGTTTATGTTTCTGCATTTAAGATTTAAGGTTAGTATAAACTAGGATTGATGTATTTACATTCAGATGTTGTAACTCCATAAGGAGAGGATTTATTTCTATCTATTTATGATTTTTCATTTATTATGAGTAGATAGATACATGAGATTTGAACAGTGAACACCAAATCCCGTGAAAATTTAAATACCCGAATTTGGGGGTGTCACAGTCACAATATTATCTGCATAATATTTTATATTATTAAATCAATAATTGAGACGACAAAGTTATTCATATTATTATTTACATTATTGACGATGTCTAGAAAGTTCTGTCGAGAAAAGGGGGTTGGTCACCTAATTGCGCATCAATAAGGAGAAATCCTTATTGGAAAGCCCCCTCTTTCCTGGGAATGATCTGGTTATTAATATTGCGAGTTATAATAATGATGAATAAATGTTATTAAAAATGTGTTTTGTGAAGCCAAGTGAATTGAGATAAATAGATGGGTATTTTATGAGGTATTTGTTGTAAATCTTGCTTATTACATGAATATCCACTTACTAATTTTTCAAAATAATCGGTAGAAAGTTATTCAGTATATATATATATATATATATATATATATATATATATATATATATATATATATATATATATATATATATATATATATATATATATATATACTAAGTTTTATTTTTATGTAAAATATAATATATTATATTTTATTTGCATAGTACCACATAGTGTTGCATAGTGCTGCATAGTGCAGCATAGTAAAATAAAAAAATTTAAAAGTTTCAGCCGAACAAATTCGTCCGTGAATTCGTTCTGAGCCCCCGTGAATTTCCTTACTGCTCACCCGTGATTTTTTAAATTCAAATAGTATCCTACCATTCTCTTATAAATAGGATGTTTAGTTTAGAATTGAAAATCACATCAAAATCAAAGAATTCTTCTTCTATAATATTAAGGCTATTTTTTTAGAGTTTAAGGAAGCTTTGAGTGTAGAAAATAGTGCAAGTTTTTTTCAAGAATATCTCTGCTATATCAGTCAGAATTGCTCTCTTTTTAAGGTAAGGGATATTATTTATTTAATATTCGCTTACGATATTATTTTTCGTATTCATAAGGAATTTTATTTTCGTTTAATATTCGTGAGGAATATTATTTTCGTTCAATATTCATAAAGAATATTATCTTCGTTCAATATTCATAAGGACTATTATTTTCGTTCAATAGTTGTAAGGGATATTATTTTTATTCAATATTCGTAAGAAATAATATTTTCTTCCATACTATGTAGTATGTAAGTAATATTATTTCGTTTCATATTCCTAATTCTACACTTATTTTGATAAGTATTGCTTCTATACTCCTTGAAATTAGTAGAATATCTTTAAAATTTGCGCTTCATTGAGTATCTTTTCATAGAAATATTTTTCTGAACATTCTTGTTAAATTTTAATCTTTTCATGTCGGAGTACTATTTATGGGTACTATTCATACATACGGTACTATTCATACGTATGGTACTATTCATATGGTACTATTCATATGTACGATACTATTCATAAGGTACTATTCACAAAGTACTATTCACTCGGATGCTATTCACACGGAGTACTATTCATGACAAAAATTGATTTCTTTTTTGTCCAAATTATTTTTGATATGTGAATATTATTCTTGAATTTTACTCCACAAAACAGTTATCATGTTCACAATTTGGACATTTTTAAACTCTGGATAAATTAAAAATCTTTATTATTTATCCTTGATTTCGTTTGATTGATGCTTATATCATTGTCATCATCCTCATGCTTATATTGATGAAAGACATCTTTGGCCCGTAGTGCATAGATGGATTGTTGATTGGTATGATTATGACTAAGAATTATGTATCGGTATAATCATGAACTTTAATGTTACAAATGATGTGGTAAAAGTCCTCATTGGCCCGTAGTGCATTGATGGACAGTTGTTGGTATGATCATGACCATGAGTTCTCTTCGGCCAAGGGTGCAAAGATGAATTGTTATTTGGCATGATCATGACCACTAGTGATACTAACGAATATCCTTGGCCCATAGTGCATGGATAATTCGTGGATGTGATAATAATGAACATCCTTGGCCCGTAGTGCATGGATAATTCATGGATGTGATACTAACGAATATCCTTGGCCCGTAGTGCATGGATAATTCGGTGATGTGGATTATTTATTGAATTGTGTTGTAGAGATAAAATATTGATGATAAACTCTTAAATCATAGAAGATAGTAGATATCATGATCTACTTGACTCTTCTAATGGATTGTTTGTTCCGCTGCAGTTAAACTTGTTGTCTATTGTATTCTATCAGTTTAAGGCTGTTGAAGGCTAACGATAATTTATTCTGCATTATCTTAGTCATAATATTCTTTACTGGGCTAGTTGAGCTTACCCTTTTCTTTCATTATTCTCTTCAGGAAATGAGAATATAGCTGGGACTAGTCAGGAAATGGAGTGACAGTCCAAGATGGTTGCTATAGTAGTCCTCACTATTTTATAAAATAGTGTGATAATAATTGTAATGAGGACTTCATTTGAATTTAGATATTGTCTACGAGATAATATTCGTGTTAAAACTTAGCTATTGTGTTGTCGTATTTTGCACGACAGTTGTATAATTAAGTTTGTATTTATGTTTTGTACCATGTATCTGGCGACCCAAGATGGGTTGTGTGGACCTATTTTGGGGGCGTCACAATCACTTCAAGAATTCCTATTGACAGGCAAGTAAAACTCAATTAGGTATTCCTTAGCGAGTCACGTTCAGTGAACTTTCTCCAATAAGCACCTACACACTTGCTTTAGTGTCTCAACACAAATGATCATGAGATCAATCATCCTTACCAATGAGCAAGCAACGTATGTACCAATCTATTCGGATTCACTAATCCCTTTTTTAGTAATCCAAAGATTGGGAATAATTTTAGTTTGTGAGCTATCTAAGAATTTAGATCTCATTAGCATGATCATCATCATGATTCTAAAAGCATTTCTTAAATTTGTGCTTAAAATTAGCATAACAAATTTCAACTTATCTTTATCTCCTCTGCCTTTTGCTCCTTGGAGGATTGTCATGCTCTGCATCTCTCCTTCTCCTGTTGGCTTCATCTCTCCATGCAATATCTTCCAGCTCACTTTGACTTAACCTTTGTCCATGATCATATATGTTCATAAAGACAGGATATCCAATTGGCATCTTAAAGGTAGTAGTGGTTACTCCTTGTGAGCTAAGAGATGACCCTTGACTCCTTAACGGTTGTGCCACGAGAATTGGTTGGCGCTGCTGCTGTTCAATTCGTGAAGTCTGATAGCGAGGCTGTTTTGAGGGAGGACTCCTTGAGGATTGAGCACTTTGTTTTCCTTTGCCTCTGCCTTTGCCTTTCTCTCCTTCCTCTTTAATCTCCCCCTTTATGTTAGCATCTAGGGTTCAAATGTCTGCTGACAGACGATTCATGCCTTGAACAAGTTCGTTGAGTTGATTCCTTGATTGAGCAATGTCTTCATGATTTTCTTGAACCAGAGAATCAGTTTATGATTTGTGTTTTTATAAAATGGCCAAGACATTATCTGTTTGTTTCATCTAATTCGTAGAATATGCTTGGAATTCAGTCATAGAAGATCGTAGGCTAGAAAGGCTTTCCATAAGGAATTTGTTTTGAGCCTCCTGATTCTGCTGAAGAAGGATAACTGCTTCCTTATGCTTCCGGGTAGATTAGAAGTGAATTTGATCCCTTTTATTTATGCTTTGGATCATTTCCTTGATGATCTCACATAGCTTCTTTGTGAGCTCAGAGCTCAGGTTGCTAGGAAGAGTGTTGACAACATCGATCAAGTGGTTTAACCATTAATGAACGAGCAGAGAGTGAGTTTCCAGATCTTCTTAAATTTCTGTAGTCACTTTATATGATGCGTGAGACAACTCAGATTTGGTGGGAAGAACTAAGAGAAGCTCAAGAATTTTCTGAGTGTCCGTAGGAGAGGCTCTTGTATTTTGTTCTTGCAGATTTGATAGAGCAAGAGCAAGATCGAAATAATTGTTGTTTGAGGAAGAAGGAATATCTGAATGAGGTGCAGGAATAGAGGTTTGAGTTGTGGGAGAGGAAGCTATTGAAATTAGTAGAGCAGGTGACTCCACGATTTGAGTAGGAGCGATGTTTGTGGTGTCACATTGTGCCGTTTTCGTGGAGTTAAAGGTTATTGAAGAATGTACTAATATGAAGTTAGGTGTATTTGGTTCATCAGTTATAGAATGTTGGGATTCTGTAGCTGGAAATTGGTTTAGTGGGTGAAGAACCACTTCCAACCATCTTGGCAGTTCATAAAATTGATTGAAGTTTGATGGAGGGCAATGGTTAACTATGAGAGAGATGGGAATAGATTGTACCTCATGCTCAGTCTCTGAAGAAGAATGATTTGTGATCAGCTTCTGAGTAAAATTGAGGTTGTTTGGGAATCCATGAGCTAGTACTGAAATTATTGGATAAGCTTTGTAAGTCCAGAACATGTGATCCCAGAAGTTGAGAATCAGGGCTCTGTGATAGGACATCATTGGTAAGTAGGAGAAAAACTGATTGTAGTTGGCTCTCCTATATCCATTTCAGACTACTACAATAATCTCAACTTCTTCATCCTCTTCTTCTTCTCTGTCTCCATCATCTTCATTTGAGATTTCCACCACATCAATCATCTCTTAATTTCTTCTTTGTTCTTCAGCCTCCTCCACCTCCATAGCTTCAACACTATCTATTTCCATAGCTTCAGAGACTCTGATTTCTTGAGGGGCTGATGAGGCTTTATGAACATCTTCTGGCAGTTCCCCCTTAGTTATAGCATTCTCTTGCTCAAGTTCTTCTAACACCTCCCCCTCAGCTGGAGCACTTCCTTGTGCAGGTGCTTCAAGAAGTTCCCCCTTAGTCTGATCAGATGCAGTAGGGTTTACTGCACTGTTTAGGTTAACTATCACATCAATAATGATCCTGGTCTCATCCAAGGAATCAGTTGTTTGGGCCTCTGATCTTGGTTCATCCTTCTCAGCAGCAATTCTTCTTTCTTCCTCCTTCAGGACTTCTTCATTGACAAGAATATATTTCTTGACAAGTTTTCTCTTTGTTCTCCTGGGCTTAGCCACATCCTCAGTATTCTCTTTAGCTTCAGCTCTAACAGTTTGTTCAGGCTGAGATATTGTTGTAGCATCCTTCTCTGGAAAGATTGTAATTCTAGACTCCACGATCGGTAATGACTCCACGATCATGGTGAATGAAGACTTCTTTGATTGATGGCGGTGTTTCTTCTTCTGAGGCTTAGAGCAACCTTCAGCCTTATCCTTACCATGCTTCTTCTTCTTCATCTCCTTCTGAACTTCTTCTGGTGATTCGGTCACTTCTAGGGTGAGTTCCCTTTGTGTGAAGAGACCTTAAATCTCTTTGCCCGTACCTTCTTGGGGCGCATCAGTGGTTGAGCCTTGAGGCTCTTCTATTATTTGAACATTTTTATTTAATTTCCTCTTACCCTTACACTTTCTGATCAGAGCTGTGGGTTCTTCTTGATTGAATTCTTCTTCCTTAGCTTCCTTCACAACAGACATATTTACCAGCAGAACCGATTTCTTCACTTCACCCGTCCTTCCACTAGACTCAGACATCATCTTCACATTTTATGCAGGGTTTCTTTTCCAAATTTGAAACAACTGTTGGGTCATCTTTCTGTTGGGGTTGATGGGTTCTCCTTCCTTGTCTCCGATTTTGTCTCCTAGAGCAGTTTGCAGAATTATGGTGATTAATCTCCTATAGACCATTTTGCCAGAGCTCTTTGTCTTCTTTGAGCTGAGCATCCACTTCCCAATCCATTCTATGAGCAAGGCTCCATAGTTGAGTTGAATTCTGAAGCAGATTGCAGTCATGAGCTTCAATTGATTCTCATTCACAGAGTTGTAGCCAGAGCTTTTGCAACATATGCATTTCCCAATAATATCAGCCAAAAATTCATATTTCTGGGGAAACTCTTTCTTCTTGTAGACCTTGACACCTTGAGACTTCTTGTGTTGCATCTTCTTCATACTTTCATGAAAGTCGATGACACTCAGAGATGAAAGGCCCTTTGATTTAAAACCTAGGGCTAGGTTTATATCTTCAACTTTGAGTCGAATCTGCTCCCCCTTGACCTTTGTAGTGATGATGTCATTTTTGAAGACTCCATTTGATAGACTCCACGGCACGCTTGGGTGAGGTGGTCGTTGCCCGGATCGTTTATAGCACAGTTGTTGGGTGAATTGCTTGCAACACCTTAACCCCTCGTCTATATGTAGACGGTAATCTTGGTACAATTTCTCGTATTCAGAAATCTGCATTGAATGGACACTAACGATACCTTGACCCCTCGCTTATATTGAAGCGGTAATCTCGGTACAATCGGCGATTGATGCGGTAGAAGATGCGACACACAACTATGAATTGTTGTATGATAAGTCAAATTAAATCTCAAAGAAATAACTAAGAATTACTTAGGAATTCTTCAAAGAACCAAAAGTAGAGAATAACCTCACAAAAATATTGAATAATGTGTTTGATTACATCAACTTGGATGTAACGCCCCCAAAATAGGTCCATTCCATCCAACCCATTTTGAGTCGCCAAATACATGGTACAGATAACAACTACAACTTTATTACAACAATTGTCGTGCAAAATACAACAACACATATGCTGTGAGTTTGGATACAAATATATACCAACTGTGACTCATGTCCCAACCTTGGATAGCACGTCACAATGACACCTTACATAAAGGTATAGTCAAAAACTGTTTTAGAAATTAGAATCTTTGGGAAGTGCTCAAGGAAACCTTCGTACATGGGAGACCATGCTTCTAGGTTATGATAGATATCATATGGCCACAGAATTATCCTTGGTTGACCCAATATACCCTAAAGAAAAACGAGAAGATTACTATCATATTTTTTCTAATTGTGAGTCTTCTCTTAACTTATCATTATCTCCACTGTCTCTAATTGAGAATTATACTTCAAACAAACACCAAGATTATATAGGTAGTGCTCATAGATATACTCAATAAGTGGATGAGCACATCCCTGTCTTATGATGATACGAGGTTGTATTGCATTAGACATTTTGTATGGTAGTGGCAAAACACCCTTCCAACGTTGGGTTCGCCTCACCCTAGTTAATTCACCAAATATAACTACTAAATGATGACCACCGTTCTATTCCCTTGTTTCTCCCGCTCGACCCAGCTACACTCTTATTACCTGAAAGGAATTGTGAAACAGAAGGGTGAGCACAACTAGCCCAGTAAAGAATATCATGACTAAAGATAATTAAATTATCAATAGCCTTCAACAGAATTAAATCAGAGATTTAGAACATATGGTAGATGATAAAATTTTTCAACCATAGTTGCAGCGGAACGAGCAATCCATTAGAAGAGTCAAATAGACTATAAAGTCTATTATCTTCTCTATGTTAAAAATCCACCAACAATATTTTATCCCTATAACATCAATCAACAATTCCTGTCCACAATCACATAAATAACTCATAATCATAATTGTAGTTCTAAATTTCTCTTCGCATTCAGGACGAAGATAATTTTCATCACCTGTCTTTACCTGAAACATCAAAGATCACGATTATACCAAATCACAGTTCCTGTTCATAATCATACTAATAAATTCATCTTTGCACTACAGGCCAAAGATATTCATCAACAGTTCATCTTTGCACTACAGGCCAAAAGATATTCAACAACAGGTCATCTTTGCACTACAGGCCAAAGACATTCATATCTCAAAGAAATATATAATCATTTCAGAATTATATAAACAATAATTATAACCATGTTGATCAATTCACCTTTACACTTAAGCTAAAGATATTCAGTTATAAATTCAATGGTCATGATCATACCAGTCAACAATTCAACTTTGCACAACTGGCCAAAGAGAACCCATAGTCATGATCATACCAAAAAATCTACCCATCTTTACGCCCAAGTCAAAGAGAAATATCATCATTAGGGTTATAAAAATGTTATATATGATAATAAAATCAATATAATCAACATATAGATTTAATCTCAAGAGTAATATTCATAAACCAACTATAATTTGGTCAGAAAAAGAGAATAGTAACTCGTGAATAGTAACTCATTAATAGTAACTCAAGAATAGTAAACTCGACAGAAAAAGGTAGAAATTCCACAATAAAATACATACCAATATTTCGGTATAATGATATTGAAAGAATAATATTTCTTAAGCTTATAAACAATTTATTTTAATTGTTTATACTTTACGAAATAATGCATTTAATCATCCTAAAATGCCAAACTCATAAGATTTCATCACCA
This sequence comes from Panax notoginseng, assembly GCA_016801055.1. Classification (NCBI taxonomy): domain Eukaryota; kingdom Viridiplantae; phylum Streptophyta; class Magnoliopsida; order Apiales; family Araliaceae; genus Panax; species Panax notoginseng. The sequence goes on from CM029019.1 coordinate 172,430,708, forward strand.
ATAACCAAAAACTCTCATCAAAAATCTGCATATACCTCATATAGGATTCTCAAGCCATAAAATCCTATTTTCTAATTTTCTTACTTCACAAAACATATTTAATTCATTTACTCATAACTAGACCATTTTCATGAAAAAATACCAAATCAGTTCCAAAAATATTTCTTTTCTAGAATTTAGCATAATATAGTCTCATAGTGAACATATATTTTTCTCAGAATTTTTAAAAGTCATTTACTATTTTTCATATCGCCAAAACAGCCGAATATTTAGACATTTATCAAAAATTGTACTTTTATCTAAAAATTCTGAAATTCACAGAGTATACTCCTATCATATACATGTACTCCCAATAAAAATTTCATAAAAATTTCATCAATTTTGGAGTTAACCGTAAGAAGTTATAAGCGGTTACTTTTAAAATAGTCTTTTCTTATAAAATTCATAACTCTTAATCTATACATCCAAAAATCACCATTTTTGGACACAATCAAGAAAACTCATCAAAATATCATTTTAAATTTTTCCAGAATTTTCTGAAGGTCAGAAGAATTACAAACTGAAAAATATAATAACCCTTAAAATCTCTTACTATCCCTTACTATCCCTTACAATCCCTTACAATCCCTTACGACAATATCCCTTACTATCCCTTACGACAATATCCCTTACTATCCCTTACCTCAAAAGAGCAGTACTTCTGACTGGAATAACGCTGAACGAACTTGCACCGTATAGCAACACTCAAGATATCAAAATACTCACAAGAATACACTCGATAATATAGAGAGAGAAATAGAGAGAAAACTTCAGTTTCGGGTGTGATTTTCAATTCTAACCCAAGCACCCTATTTATAGAAAAATGCTTAGAACACCAAAACAGAAAATTGAATATAATATTAATATAATTACAAAATATTCAAACCCACCTCTAGATACTTGAATTCAGTCATAAACACATGCTAACCTTCTAGAAAAAGTAAGAAAAAACGTTTTTCTTAATAAAAATAATTAAAACTTCCAAAAATCAATAATTTCAGAACTTCGGAACTTCAATAATTCATAATAAATAGCTCTTTTATCAGAAAATTTGAATCTAGCAATTTTTTATAGAAAATTCCATTCTCTACAACTTTGCAGGAGAAAATTTTTTAAAATTCCAAACAGAAATTGACCGAAATCCACATACGGACGATTTTACAGGCTATAATCAAATTTCAGTCAAGAAATGGGGTCCACCGACACAAAAAATATGTGTTAATCATTTAATGTAACAAAAATACTCTTTCTCCTCATATACTCATATATCCCACATTCATTGTAAAACTATCACCATTATTATATTATTAAAATATAATAATAAATTTAAATGAATTATTTTATCAGAAAAAGGTAAAATATTAATTTTCAACAATTGTCACATTAAAAATTTTCTCCATCTATATCCACATAAAATCAATATTTTCCTCATTATATAAATCAATAATTAATTATACACAAATAATATTACAGAATCACAGTACTGGCAACCAGGCCGTTCTTAGGAAAGAGGGGGCTTTCCAATAAGAATTTTTCCTTACTGGCGCGCAATTAGATGACCAAACATCTCCTTAGATAGAACTTTCTAGACATTGCCAATAATGTTATCTAATAATATTATTCAAATAATATGAATTATTGATCTGATAATGGAAAATACTGTGCAACAACAATTATTGAAACAACAATAATATAAAATATCATCGCAGCAATTATTGAATCAATAAAATAAAATATTGAACAGTAACTACTGTAACAATTATTGAGTAGTGCCTTCTTACGTAAGAATCAATAATTGGTGCAATATCGTGTGCTACTGTATTTTAACCACCAGGTATTCCAACAGTATTAACGGTAACAACTACGCCGTTATTTATAAACAACTTATACTTGTCGTTTTCTTCATCCAATCGCTTTCCATTATGGGGCCCACACAAGGCTGCGCCGTCGTACGAATACTCCCCGACAGTAAGAATATTCCACGAATATTCCCCGACAAAATGAATATTTTATAACCACTTGCTTATTTTGCAAAAAAATTCATATATCACCCTTAACTTTAACTTTTTATTAATTTAACCATTTACTGAATCGTAATTATAAAAAAAATTGAATACTTTTATTTCATAAAATTCGGGGTCTTACATTGGACCTCTATTTACACTAGTCAAAACAATCCAAATCCTAATAGGAATTTATAAACTATAACCCTAATTACTATAAGGAAATAGAAGTCAATTTGGAAAATGAATTCTAATTAAAAAGAAATCCTAATTACAATAGAATTTAAAATTAAAAATCCAAATAAAAATAAAAATCCTTCGCCGCGTGAGATCTTCTTTACTGCGGGAAATCTAGAATGATATTCCTTCATTAAGAATCCGTGTACCGGTGTTGTTAAGGAATTAAAGAATTCATGTAACCAAATATATGCTGACTAGCTTGAAATCCACGTGGCCCACAAATATATACTAGAATCCTTTGCATGCTAGAATCTCATTTGCCTTTAATGTAATACATCCGTGTATGGTATGAATATATATATATATATATATATATATATATATATATATATATATATATATATATATATATATATATATATATAGATCTCTTCCCTTGATATATGTGAACATTCCTTTCATATATGCTGCCCACTTGAATTAATTTTTTTAACGCTTAATTAAATTAGCCAGCCCACATGAATAATAAACTTCCTTTTGCATGTAAAATCTGTAGGCTATCATGATTTTCATGGTTTCTGAAATCAATTAGGAATCCGTGCATGGACTGAATTGAATGGGCCAATTGGATCGACCCAATAATGCTTGAATTGTACTCTTTTGAATAATCCTCAACCCAATTATTTAAAATTATTTGATGAACCAGTGAGACTTGAATTGGGTTATTATCGTTTGATGAAAGCTTGATCAGGATTGTATCATTCCCCTTCTCTTCAAAAGGATTTGTCCTCAAATCTGGCACATCGTCCTCTCAAAAATGATTCAACCACAAAATTGCTCCTACATAAAAATAAACTAAGTTAATAGCATCAAACCAATCATAATGTCAAAAACTCAGCTTGCAAATGACATATATAAGCAACAAAAACTCCAACTCCCGCCCAGAACATAACAATGTCTGACTTCTCTCCTGAATTGACAATTTATAAACCAGTTACTCCTAAAACACTAATTATATAAACTAATCTACTGTAACAACCCCAAAATTCATACAATTTAACTATCGACTTAGGTAGTTAACAATACATTCAACCTCAAATTTTACATTATTAAACGATAATACAACCATTTAAATTTGCGAAATAAATAAAATTTTCTATTACAAGCTATTCTCGTTCCCAAAACTTTCAACCTTTACATCTAAATATCTCAGAATCATTTTAATACTACAAGAGTTTACATCTCAAAACGATATTGCAATACAACATTAATACATTTATCGAAACATTAGACATGGTTTACAAGAATAACAACTTGGCTAGGATATTAAATCTTCATGTATCACTTTTGATTTATATCAATCAAGTTGCACATAACGTTACCTTCAATTCTTGAATATGCAAAAAATGATTATTTACAAGAATGAGCTTGACAGCTCAGTAAAATCTAACAGTTTTCATGCATTACGTAGCACATAATAACATGCTCAACATACAAGAATAATCATAAAACAAACATATCATATATATTGTAGCTCACATAACAACTATAAAGATTGAGTTCCTTACTCAATCAACATTCATAGCTCAATCATCATAGTCATAGATTGACTTTCACATTTCATACTTTTGACATATATAATACATTATACAATAAAATTTTAAAGCAGTTCATCATCAAGTTCACATAGCAAAAAGGAACTGAAAGAATTGCTTAGATTGTTGTTTACCAATAACAGTTTAACAGCTTACAGTTATCTGCACTCCACGTGCCCTACACAATTATATAATCATACACATCAACTATTAGTCACATAGCAACGCATAGTAGTTGTAATGTAAACTTTACTCTACATCTCATAACCCTTCTTATTAATCAATACACAATGTTCAATTTGATTGTATTAACTTTTGACTTACATCTCACTATATTTCATACTCGAAGTTCATTCAAGTGTTTAAGTCTTGCTAGGAATCATTATTGGTTTTATATTAAACCCATTTCATATCTTATAATATTCATTTCATTTGACTTAAAACACTTTTTACGTTCATTAACACTTATCACGGCGTTTTGACGTTCATTCGTCATACACGATTTGTCTCTCTTGTGTGTGCTTAGTATGCTTATACAACTTATCTAATACATCCATTATTAATATTAAACATCATTATGTTGACTAACATTCAAGTTATATAACTTAGAACAACATCTTTTATCATCAGAAGCACTACATTTGCATACGTGCATGCCTAACGCCCTTCGATTGTTCCCGAAAATACAACATTCCTAAAGATGACCATTTTTACCCCAGTTCTCAACCTCAAATTGAAAAACTTAAAGAATACAAGTTGTAGGTCTATTCATCCTCGTTCCGGATCATCTTGAATTGCCTCAATCAGAGTTCGTATAAAGATGTTATGCTCATTTTAGTAAAACATGTCCAATTAATTTTTATTTTTTTTTCAAAAATTTGAAAGATAGACTACCCCCAAGCCGGGGCTGGGGTTTTTGTACTACAATAGCAAGCCAGGGCTTGGGTACATTCTGCCATTTTCGCGAATTAACATCACGAACACTACAGAAAGCCAAATTAGGCCTAAAAACTCCTTTCTAACAACCATACCAACCTACCCAAGGTGTAATATGTTTACAAAAATATAAACTAATGTTTCTAACATGTTTCTAACCACATAAACAACATAAACATCAAGATTACAACATTTAATTTCACTATTTCTATTATTTCTTCTTCTTTTGACATTCATAGAGAAATTCCTCACTATGAATTCGTTTCTTAACCAAATTGATTCATTCAACTTGCGTTCTTTTCGTTTTTAAATGTTTTAACAACATCCCTCATCAATTTAAGATTTTTATCACGATTTCATAGCAATATTAGTCTCAAAATTGACCAAAACTTAATATGTATTTCAACAAAACTCTAATTTCTCATCTTTAACATGTTCTCATGATTTTGATAACCCCAAAACCAATTATAGATTACTCATAATAGATTATATATATCTAATAACATATATAACCATCACAATCAAATTCCCAACTTCACATTCATAGAAAATTTACAAAAATCAAGAAAACTCAAATAAGGGTTTTTACCTTTTAATTTCTTCTTGGACTAGTTAGAAGATAGGAATTGCTTGATTAATCTTCTTCATCTTCTTTGATTCTCAGAATTTTCTTCTCAATTTACAGAGAATTCTCTCCATTTCTCTATTCCTCTCTTCTGTGTTCTTAACCTTAGAAAAATAAGATACGTATATTTACTTAGCCCTCAGTTACACAAACCAAGAGTCTCAGCAGTTAGAAAATACAAAGGCTCTCTAGGCCATGTTTGGCTAGAACCCAAAATCCCTTTTAAATTAATTTTAATATTCCTCTATTATATGGTACATTTGTCACACATAACCAAACCAATCTTATAATTTCATATTAAGTTACATTGGGTTTATTAATAACTTAATTTATCAAATCACTCCTTATTAACATAATAAATTTATTTAATAAATCATTCATCCTCTAATTTAATTATTTAATTAAATTAGAGCATTGTCATTCCATTAGCGTAATAAAATACGCACCGATTATAAAATTGTTTATCATCAATTTACTTAATGTCATCATACATGAATAAATTATTCCATAATAATTTCCATCAAATATTTACTTTATTTAATAAATATCTCAACTAAAATATTTATTTTACTCGATAATTATCTTAACTATTTACAAAATTCACAATCAAATTACATTAACATATTACATTTATATGTAACACATTACCCTATCATTTTATTAAAATAAATATATTTACATTAATTCACTATTTTAATTAAGTGAATTACTCTCAATATTTATGAAGTTTAATTCATAACAATTTCATTGCCAATAAGGCATAATAATCAAATTATATTATTTCATAATATAGTTTTCAATTTAATTAAATTAACTAATAACATTCAGTCAATTTCATTTTTTGTAACAATTTCATTTACTCTCTTCAATAGTTAAATTAACTATTAAACCTCACTTTCCCAATATATGAAAATATATTTCTCTTCACACCAGATCACATATCTCAAAATATATAGCACGTATATATACATACTCAAACTCAAAACATCTCATAATAAGAATTTTTATTATTAAATTCTTATTTTAATAACTTATAAAACTTCGGGTTGTCACATCCTTCCCTCCTTATAAGGATTCCGTCATCGGAATCAACGAAACCTCCCTTACTCGGTTTTCACTAAATCTCTTTTCAAAATTTATCATTGAATATCTCTAACACATTACCTTAATATATGTTTTATTTATTACCACTCCAACCATTCTTCACAATAAATTCTTGTAAATTCTATTTCATAACATTTACTTACACTCAATTATCATGTACTAGATTCTCAAACTCTCGGGGCATTACATTCACTCCTTCTTCTAAGAATTTCGTCCTTGAAATTTTGACTTACTAATATTCGTTCATTCCATTTTTCAAAATATATTTTATGTTAATATTTATTTATTCATTAGGTTCTACAACCCAATTCTTTCTCTAAGAATCTTTCTAAGATCAACATATTTCTCACCTCTTCCTCTTCCTCTTCTAAAACTCTCACATTTCTATTCTTTCTGGAATTTCATTTCTTTCTTGAAATCATTATGTTTTGCTAAATTTTTCCATCCTTTCCACTTTCACCTTTCAAAATAATAAGAATCTTCCACAATTGCTCAATAATTGGAAAGCGATATAAATAACAAGAATTTAAAAGATTCCAATTCATGGTGAGGGGTCATAAGACCTTGAACTCTTCTCCAGGTTTAATAGTACATCACCACTGTAAACCATCTTTAACAGAATGTTTAGCAATCACACAGATTGAAAACACTCTCTGCAAGTACTATAGGTGATCAGCCTATCGTACCCCTACGTCGTGCACAACGTATTACATCTTAACATCGTAATGACTATATGCGTTACTTTCAAAACCATTATCTCCGATAACATGTCCTCTTTTATAAGGTTGTTCACCTCAACTTCTTAACATCTGAATCCGCACCAAAATAGTTTGGTTTGGCTTAGTTTGATCAAAAACGCTCGAATTTTATAAACATCTTTCAATATTTGTCTAGCTGAATCAAGTAGCATAGATATATATATATATATATATATATATATATATATATATATATATATATATATATATATCTTTAACCAACTCAAAAATATATTTTGTTTCGTTTAAGGAAACCAAAAATAAATAAATAAATCTTTTCATAATATCTTGATACCGTACTGTAGTAATGGTACGTTGAGGATTTCGTCATTACATGACGTCGTCATACTACATCATACCATAGTGGGCTGACGATCATACGATCACATCCAACACTAGGTTTAACTGTAAAATCCCAACTTTTATAAATAAAGATGAATTTCTATAAATATCATTTTTGAATATTATGGAGTTAATTTGATATAATGTTCTAGTTGTGGGTAATATTTATAAATTTTGCAAAGTACGCAAATTGTTATATAATATTCGATTTGTCGGAGAATATTCGTTTTAACAGGGAATATTCGTACAACGACACAATCATTGGTGGACCCCACATCGAAATTATTGTCGGATTGAGAAAACGACAAAAATATTTTATTAAAAAATAACGGCGGAAGTTTTACCGTCGATACTGTTGAACTACTCGGTAGTAAAAGTACAGTAATACGTGTGGTTGCATAGTAGCACACGGTATTGATTATTAATGCCTATGTGAGAAGTCACTCAGTTTAATTCAATTATTGTCAATTAATAATATGAATTATTTAGCGATAATAAAGTTTTGTTTTATTCGTATTATTAACGTAATAAAACAAAAACATCTTTTTATATAAAATAGAATACTTTATTAAAGTTATTCTATAAATAAAATATATTATATTTTATTTAAAAGATTTTTCTTTAAATATGGACCGTCAGATTAAAGTAATCAATCTGGACCGTTCATGGATTAGTTACTATGCATTCCATTTTTCTATAAATAGCAGCTCATTCCTTCATTATTTCTTACGAATTCACTGAACTCTAGAGAGAGAAACTATAGAGAGAAACTATAGAGAGAGAAGAAAAGAATTCTGCTACTTAACTACTTCCTTATTTCAGTTCTTCTTTAAAATGGTAAGGGGTGTTATTCTTTCTTATTCATGAAGAGAACTGTTGTTATTCCATTGCTTATTATTCTGTTGGAATAACCTGTATACGCGGTTTACCCTATACTTGGTGACATTCTTCTATTATTCTGTTGGAACATCCTGTCTGTGTGTTTTATACCGGACCTGGTTCCGTCTTTATTATTATTCTGTTGGAACATCCTGTCTGTGTGTTTTACACCGGACCTGGTTCCGTCTTTATTATTATTCTGTTGGAACATCCTGTCTGTGCGTTTTATGCCGGACCTGGTTCCATTATTTATTATTCTGTTGGAATAACCTGTCTGTGCAGTCTATCGCATGCATGGTGATTTTTTTGTTATTCCATTCTTTATTATACTAAGTTCGTTAAAACTTTGACTTCTATACTCCATGAAATTAGTGGAATATCTTTGATATTTGCGCTTCCTCCAGTATCTTTTCGTGGAAATATTCTTCTGAGTATTCTTGAATTTTACTCCATAAAGCAGTATCATGTTGACAATTTGGACGTTATTAGTTCCTGAATAAATTAATTCTTGAACTTGTTTTATTGAATTCTTATGTCATTGTCATCATCCTCATGTTTATAAAATGTTGAAAGTCATCTGTGGCCTGTAGTGCATAGATGGACTTGGTATGATTATGACCAGGGATCATTCGGTATTATATTGACCGTAATATTACAAATGATGTGGAAAAAGTCCTCATTGGCCCGTAGTGCATTGATGGACAGTTGTTGGCATGATCATGACCATTAATGAATACACAAATATTCTTGGCCCGTAGTGCATGGATAATTGTGGTCGTGATACTAAAGAATATCCTTAGCCGTAGTGCAGGGGTGATTCAATGATGTGGATTATTTTATTAAGCTGAGTCCCAGCGATAACAGTGTTGAAAAACCTTTTAAATCATAAAAGATAGTAGAGTTTATTTTCTACTTGACTCTTTTAATGGATTGCTTGTTCCGCTGCAGTTAAACTTGATGTTTGTTATATTGTATCAGTTTAACACTGTTGAAGGCTAACGATAATTTATTCTGCATGATCTTAGTCATAATATTTCTTACTGGGCTAGTTGAGCTCACCCTTTCTTTCACAATTCTCTTCAGGAAATGAGAACGTAGCTGGGACAAGTCGGAAAACGGAGTGATGGTCCGAATGATAGTATTAGTTAGTAGTCCTCACTATTCTATGTAATAGTGTGTTAATAAATGTAATGAGGACTTCTTTTGAGTATGGATACTCTCTAGTAGATAATATTTGTATTTAAACTCACAGTTTATGCTTTGTTATATTGTACATGACAGTTGTATTTGAATTCTGTACCTTGTATCTGACGACTCAAGATGGGTGATGTATACCTATTTTGGGGGCGTCACAGTTGGTATCAGAGCTTAGGGATATGATCCCTGGTTAAGATGTGAGAATAGAGCTTGGAGGGGAGAGACTGGGAATTCTTTCGCTAGTATTACCTGCCTAAGTTTATTTGCATGGTATTTAATTTGTCGGTCAGAATATAAGGATAATATATGATATATTAATTAACTTTTGTTTTGTGGCAGTATCTAAAAATGACATCCCAGAATGTTGAGAATAGCAATGGAGCACAGGCGACCGTTGATTCACCACATATCAATAATCGGGATAATGTGCATCAGGAAGGCGACAATCCTCATGCAAACAACAACACTGACCAAATGATGAATGATGGAATGTTCAGAAGCTTTATGCAGTTCATGCAACAGCAGGCGAGAGTGGCTCCTGTCCAAAATGTAGGTGGAAACACTGAAAACTCTCGGACGGTCACCGCTAAACAGTTCAAGGAGCTGGGACCACCGGAGTTTATTGGAGAGCCAAAACCACTTAAGGCGGAGACGTGGATAAAGCAAATCACCAAGATATTTGATATCTTGGGATGCGCCGAGGAGCAAAAGGTTCCCTTTGCCACCTTTATGTTGCAAGGAGAGGCAGATTGCTGGTGGGAATTGGTAAAGCATACTCAACCTGCCACACTGAAGATGTCTTGGGAGAAGTTCCAAGAGCTGTTCAATGACAAATACTTTCCCGAAAGTATTCGTCACATAAAAGAGGTAGAGTTCATCAAGTTGGAGCAGAATAATATGACCGTGTCGCAGTACGAAGCCAAGTTTGCCTAGTTGTCCCGGTTTGCGTCCCACTTGGTGGATAATGAAGAGAGAATGACGCGGATGTTTTTAAGAGGTTTGAAACCAGAGATACGTCAGCATCTTATTTCTCATAAACTGTGTTTGTATTCAGATGTTGTGAATAGGGCTCAGTTAGTGGAGCGCGATAACAAGTCAACGCAACTAAAAGAGAGCAGCTGGCAAAATGATAATACTAGTGAGAGCAGTCATCGAAGCGGTGACAACAAGCGTGGAGGGAATCAACAGGCCAGAAATGGTAACCACTTCGGTGGTAATCAGGGCCAAAATAATAAGAATGGACATTTTAAGAAGAGGAGATTCAACAACGATGGAAAGACGTCAGCACCAGAACCCGTTGTTAAGGAAGGAGAACGACCACCTATCATATGCTTCAAATGCGGAGGGGAGGGACACATCAGTCCAAACTGTGCGATGCCGTCCAACGCATGTTATAATTGTGGAAGAGAAGGTCATTTAGCTCGATTTTGTCATTTACCGAAAACAAGTTCAGCTAGGATGGAGGCACCAAAGGCCGTCCCAGAAAAGTCAAAGCCGGTAGTGCAAGGGAGAGCGTTTGTTGTGACTTCCCAGAAAGCAAGGAACCCGAATGAGGTCATCACGGGTAAGCTTATCATAAACTCTAGCGAAGTCTATACTTTATTTGATACCGGTTCTACCCATTCTTTTATTTCTCCTACTTGCGCTCAACGATTAAATTTGACTCCGGAGAAATTAGACTTTGACTTATCTGTGAAAACTCCGTTGGAAGAAACCTTCATTACATCCACGGTTTATAAGTCTTGTTTGGTTCAAATCGGTACCTTCACATTACCTGTCGATCTTATTTCATTAAAAATACTTGCATTTGATGTGATTCTAGGGATTGATTGGTTAACTACTCATAATGCTAAAATTGATTGTTTTCATAAGGTTGTTAGTTTTCATATTCCTAATCAACATATTATGCGAATTCAAGCGACCAAACCATTAAAATCAATCAATGTCATCTCAAGCCATAAAGCTATTCGTTTATTGAAAAATGGATGTCAAGCTTTCTTAGCTCATGTCACAGATCTAAATAAAAATACGTCAGTTTTGAATGATATTTCTATTGTTAATAAATTCTCTGACGTATTCCCTGAAGAACTTCCTGGCCTACCCCCAGAGCGTGAAATTGAATTTTGTATCGACCTTGAACCCGGTACAAAACCCATTTCCAAAGCCCCATATCGAATGGCTCCTATTGAACTTCAGGAGTTAAAGATCCAACTGCAGAAATTGTTAGACATTGGCTTAATTCGTCCTAGTACTTCTCCTTGGGGTGCTCCTGTTCTATTCGTGAAGAAGAAAGATGGAAGTATGCGACTTTGTATTGATTATCGGGAGTTGAATCATGTCACCATCAAAAATAGGTACCCATTGCCACGTATTGATGACCTGTTTGACCAGTTGCAAGGAGCACAATTCTTTTTAAAGATCGATCTTCGTTTTGGATATCATCAGCTGAAGGTTAAAACTGAGGATATTCCAAAGACTGCCTTCAGAACTCGGTATGGACATTATGAATTTCTAGTCATGTCCTTTGGATTGACTAATGCTCCTGCTGCCTTCATGGATATGATGAACCGGGTATTCAAGGAATATTTGGATCACTTTGTGGTCGTCTTTATTGATGACATCCTTATTTATTCCAAAAGTCATGAAGATTATGAGCAACACTTGAGGCTGGTACTCCAAAAGTTTCATGAATACAAACTTTATGCTAAGTTGAAGAAATGCGAGTTCTGGCTTGAGAAAGTAGCATTCCTTGGGCACGTGGTATCAAGACATGGAATATCTGTTGACCCGACAAAGATTGAAGCAATTCAAAGATGGGAGCAACCTAAATCAGTGACCGAAGTATGTAGCTTTCTTGGTTTAGCTGATTATTATCGGAGATTCGTGGAAGGATTTTCTTGAATCGCTACTCCATTAACTCAGCTGACTCGGAAAGATACAAAGTTCAGTTGGAGCGAAGAATGTGAGAAGAGTTTTCAAGAACTCAAGAGGAGACTCATTTCAGCACCTGTTCTAACAATACCATCTGGCTCGGAGGGATTTGTCATCTACAGTGATGCTTCGAGCAAAGGGTTGGGATGCGTTCTCATGCAACATGGAAAAGTCATAGCCTATGCATCAAGACAACTCAAGAAATATGAGAGGAATTATCCTACTCATGATCTAGAGTTGGCAGCTGTTGTCTTTGCACTTAAAATTTGGAGGCATTACTTGTATGAGAAGAAGGTGGAGATCTTTACGGATCATAAAAGCCTCAAATATTTCTTCACTCAAAAGGAACTTAACATGCGACAACGACGTTGGCTTGAGCTGTTGAAAGATTATGATCATACCATCCAATACCATCCTGGAAAAGCGAACGTGGTAGCTGCCGCATTGAGTAGAAGATCATATGCGGGTACGAGTGCAATATTGACAACACAAAAGCCCATTTTGTGTGACTTACAAAGGATGGAGATAGAGTTAAAGACTCCAGGGACCCATGTGATGATGGTGAATATACGAGTAGAACCGACGTTAATTGATAAAGTTAAAGCTGCTCAAGCTACAGACCTGGAGCTGATGCGTATGAGGAAGAAAGTGCAAGAAGGTGTCATGCCGGAAGCAAGAATCGATGAAGAAGGAATACTTCGAGTCAACTCCAGACTTTGTGTTCCTAGTGACCCTGATTTAAAGTATAAAATCATGATGGAGGCACATAACACACCGTTTGCAATCCATCCTGGGAGTACCAAAATGTATCATGATCTTCGTCATATATTTTAGTGGAGCAATATGAAGAGAGAGATAGCGTTGTTCATCTCAAGGTGTCTAACTTGTCAACAAGTTAAAGCGGAGCATCAAGTACCAAAAGGTCCATTGCAACCACTTGAAATTCCAGAATGGAAGTGGGAGCACATTACCATGGATTTCGTTACCGGTCTTCCTAGGGTTTCTCAAGGTATTAATGCGATTTGGGTCATTGTTGATAGATTGACCAAGTCTGCTCATTTCTTACCGATACGAGAAACTTATACACTTGAACGTCTTGCTCGTATGTACATAAACGAGATTGTAAGACTGCATGGTATGCCAGTATCCATAGTTTCTGATCGAGACCCAAGATTCACTTCACGATTTTGGGTTAGTTTACAAAAAGCTATGGGCACGGATTTACGATTTAGTTTGGCATATCATCCTCAGACGGACGGACAATCAGAGAGGACTATTCAAACTCTGGAAGATTTATTAAGACTCTGTGTCCTTGACTTCAAGGGAAGTTGGGACAAGTTCTTATCATTGGTGGAGTTTTCCTACAACAACAGTTATCAAGCAAGTATTGACATGGCTCCATTCGAAGCATTGTATGGAAGAAAGTGTCGTTCTCCAGTATGCTGGGATGAGGTGGGTGAAGCAACATTGTTGGGACCGGAGTTGGTACGCATGACTACAGAAAAGATTCAAACGATCCGATAATGTATAAAAACCTCACAAGATCGACAAAAGAGTTATGATGATCTTCATCGAAAGGACGTGGAATTTGATATAAGAGATCATGTGTTCTTACGTGTTGCTCCATGGAAAGGAGTTACGAGATTTGGAAAGAGAGGAAAGCTCAATTCTCGATTCATCGGGCCATTTTTAATCCTCGATCGAGTAGGAACTGTGGCTTATAGACTCGCTTTACCGCCAAGTATGTCTCGTGTTCATAATGTTTTTCACATATCCATGCTACGTAAATATGTGAAAGACCCGAACCACATTATTGAGTTGGAACCGAACGAAATAGCGGAAGATTTGACGTATGAAGAGGTTCCTGTTCAAATCTTGGATAGGAAGGAACATATTCTACGCACCAAGGTTATACCTCAAGTCAAAGTTTTGTGGAGAAACCACGATGTTGAGGAAATAACTTGGGAGTTAGAATCTGAAATGAAATTAAGGTATTCTTACCTCTTCGACATAACAGGTACGTACCCTAATTTCGAGGGCGAAATTTCATAAGAAGGGGAGGTTGTAAGACCCCAACTTTTATAAATAAAGACGAATTTCTATAAATATCATTTTTGAATATTATGAAGTTAATTTGATATAATGTTCTAGTTGTGGGTAATATTTATAAATTTTGCAAAGTACGCAAGTTGAATATAATATTCGATTGGTCGGGGAATATTCATTTTAACAGGAAATATTCGTACTATGGCACAATCATTGGTGGACCCCATAGCGAAATTATTGTCGGATTGAGAAAACGACAAAAATATTTTATTAAAAAATAACGGCAGAAGTTTTACCGTTGATACTGTTGAACTACTCGGTAGTAAAAGTACAGTAATACGTGTGGTTGCATAGTAGCACACGATATTGATTATTAATCCTATGTGAGAAGTCACTCAGTTTAATTCAATTATTGTCAAATAATAATATGAATTATTTAGCGATAATGAAGTTTTGTTTTATTCGTATTATTAACGTAATAAAACAGAAACATCTTTTTATATAAAACAGAATACTTTATTAAAGTTATTCTATAAATAGAATATATTATATTTTATTTAAAAGATTTTTCTTTAAATATGGACCGTCAGATTAAAGTAATCAATCTGGACCGTTCATGGATTAGTTACTATGCATTCTATTTTTCTATAAATAGCAGCTCATTCCTTCATTATTTCTTATGAATTCACTGAACTCTAGAGAGAGAAACTATAGAGAGAAACTATAGAGAGAGAGAAGAAAAGTATTCTGCTACTTAACTACTTTCTTATTTCAGTTCTTCTTTAAAACGGTAAGGGGTGTTATTCTTTCTTATTCATGAAGAGAACTGTTGTTATTCCATTGCTTATTATTCTATTGGAATAACCTGTATACGCGGTCTACCCTATACTTGGTGATATTCTTCAATTATTCTGTTGGAACATCCTATCTGTGTGTTTTACACCGGACCTAGTTCCGTCTTTATTATTATTCTGTTGGAACATCCTGTCTGTGTGTTTTACACCGGACCTGGTTTCGTCTTTATTATTATTCTGTTGGAATATCCTGTTTGTGTGTTTTACACCGGACCTGGTTTCGTCTTTATTATTATTCTGTTGGAACATCCTGCCTGCGTGTTTTACACTGGACTTGGTTCTGTCTTTATTATTATTCTGTTGGAATATCCTATCTGTGCGTTTTACGCCGGACCTGGTTCCATTATATATTATTCTGTTAGAATAACCTGTTTGTGCGGTCTATCGCATGCATGGTGATTTCTTTTGTTATTCCATTCTTTATTATACTCAGTTGGTTAAAACTTTGACTTCTATACTCCATAAAATTAGTGGAATATCTTTGATATTTGCGCTTCCTCCAGTATCATTTCGTGGAAATATTCTTCTGAGTATTCTTGAATTTTACTCCACAAAGCAGTATCATGTTGACAATTTGGACGTTATTAGTTCCTGAATAAATTAATTCTTGAACTTGTTTTATTGAATTCTTATGTCATTGTTATCATCCTCATGTTTATAAAATGTTGAAAGTCATCTGTGGCCTGTAGTGCATAGATGGACTTGGTATGATTATGACCAGGGATCATTCGGTATAATCATGACCGTAATATTACAAATGATGTGAAAAAAGTCCTCATTGGCCCGTAGTGCATTGATGGACAGTTGTTGGCATGATCATGACCATTAATGAATACACAAATATTCTTAGCCTGTAGTGCATGGATAATTGTGGTCGTGATACTAAAGAATATCCTTGGCTGTAGTGCAGGGGTGATTCGATGATGTGGATTATTTTATTAAGCTGAGTCCCAGCGATAACAGTGTTGAAAAACCTTTTAAATCATAAAAGGTAGTAGAGTTTATTTTCTACTTGACTCTTTTAATGGATTGCTTGTTCCGCTGCAGTTAAACTTGATGTTTGTTATATTGTATCAGTTTAACACTGTTGAAGGCTAACGATAATTTATTCTGGATTATCTTAGTCATAATATTTCTTACTGGGATAGTTGAGCTCACCCTTTCTTTCACTATTCTCTTCAGGAAATGGGAACGTAGCTGGGACAAGTCGGGGAACGGAGTGATGGTCCGAATGATAGTATTAGTTAGTAGTCCTCACTATTCTATGTAATAGTGTGTTAATAAATGTAATGAGGACTCCTTTTGAGTATGGATACTCTCTAGTAGACAATATTTGTATTCAAACTCACAGTTTATGCTTTGTCATATTGTATACGACAGTTGTATTTGAACTCTGTACCTTGTATCTGACGACTCAAGATGGGTGATGTATACCTATTTTGGGGGCGTCACATTAACTACATTGATAACTTCCTCGATTATTGTTTCTATACCACATCAAATGATGCATATATAAAATACATTTTGAAAATTTAAAATCATTTTTGTCTAGCTGAAGCAATTAACATGGACGTGTGAATAATAGCACTATTGAAAAAAATTCATTGGTTCCATCATTTGATCCAATGTTTTTCAAGAAAATAGAAGTGCAACATCAACACGAAGTCAATAAATTTCGAAAATCTAGCAAAGCTAGGAGATTTAGAATATAAAAACTTTCTCCATCAATTAAATCTTTACTCCATCATTACTTAAACATTCTATCAATCTTAAACAACATCAATGCTTTCTATACCATAACTTTCTATACCCATTATAGTTTATCGAACTTACCATACTTTGGAAGTTCAAAAACTTGCCACAGTAATATGAGTTTAAAGACTTGTCCTAGCAATACGTAGTCAAAGAACTGATTAGAGACTGTCCATATGCTTAGGGGTTCAAAAACATACATATGATTATGAGTCACGAACTCAGCATAAGTATGAGTTTTAAGAACTCGCCTAATCTAAAGATCATCTAATTTAATCTTAATATCATATAATCTATCCTCTATTGACTCTAACTATCAAATATAATATGAGAAAAGAATCACCTTCTCATCATATATATCAATAGCGTGACACCAACCTTCCAAGGATTATCAATATGATAAGCCAAGTGTAAGCACAAAACCCTACCCATACAAAGATTTGTACAACTCAGCCTGTGATAACCCGAAAATTCTTAAAATCTTGAATGATTAGAATAAATGTTAAAGAATAAAACCTAGAAGAGAATTTGAGGATTTATTTAAAATTTTTAAGAAGAACCTATATGGTTTCTTAATTGAATGAGAATAAAGAAATATGGGTTACAAAATTCCAAAACCCTAGAAATGAATTAATATGTACTTGAAGGAATATAAAAATAAGGTATTATGATACCTGTAAATTCGATGTGAACTGAATAGTCTAAGAAATGTTATATAAGTACATATGAAAATTTTATTAAGGAGATAAGATTTCACATGAAGAGATGCTATGAGGTTAAACGAATATGAGTATATGTATAGAAATATATATACTTAGTAAGGTGCTATATATATTTTAGCAAGAGGAATAATGAATTAAGTTAATGATATAAGGATCAAGATAAAACTATGTTAGTAAATAACATAGCTTGAATGTTGGCCTTGATTGACAAATAAGAATTTGAATAAGTATAAAGTCGTTAGTTAATACGATTAGCAATATGAAGGGAGTAATTTAAAACTTAAAATTTGAGTTAGAGATAGAATTTTGAAGCACGGACTACTCGGTTGCGTCCGGAACATCAAGTTTAATCAGAATGGACAATAAACACAAAATGTGTAAGGGTTGACTTTTTTGTCAAAGTCAACAGTTGACTTTTTATGGAGAAAAGTCAAAATTAGTGTGAGAAGTGAAATATATTATGATTATGTGAATAATATGCTATAATATTAAAAGGAAGTCTCACTAATAAGTTAAAGAAGTTAGTGAACTAACCTAAGTATTTTATTAATCTAGAAAATAGATGTAAGGTGTTAAACCCTAATTAAATACTCAATAAACTTGAATAAGACAAGTCTAATTGGGTTATGTGAGTGAATTAATATTATTAATGAATAATAATATGGGAATATTGATAATAATGAGCATAAGCTCAAGAGATAATAATGAAAAAATAATAATAATATTTAAACAAGCCCAATTATATTTTTAGTGTGGGACTTGTAGATAAAATTAATTTCAGGGCAATTGGTTTATTAGATTAGCCCAAGAGGTCATGTATAAGATAAATATAATAATGACCCAATTGAATTAACAGGGAAGCCCAAGTTCAAATTTTTAGTAAGCGTGATAATAAAAGTGCAAGCCCATTAAGCATGTAATTGCAAGCCCAATTGTTAAGCCCACTTGGAGAGGTTATTATAGTAATTAATTAAGCTAGCTAATAAAAACAAAATTGGTGAATGAAGAGGGCATGTGGCCGAAAATTAGAGGAGTGGAAAAAGGAGTGGAATGTAATGATTAAGTAGCTTTAGTAGGTAAACAAATTCATTTGTTGTCAACTTTTTAATTGGATAACACACTAGGTGTTTCTTGCAAGACATCTTTGCTCTGATGAGAGAGTAGGTAAGATATGGATGAGATGCAATCTAATCCTTTGGATTATGCTAGCAAATTTAGGATGCTAGAGAAAAAAAAAGAATAGAGAGAGAAAAGGAAAATACTAGAGAGAGAGAGAGGATCTCGTGGGGAAGAAGATGAAGAAAGGAAGAGGGCCTAAGTTCATGCACCCAAAATTTATAACCTACTTTAGGTATAGAAGGAAGGAGGCTAAAAAGTCAAGGTACAAAAAAGTTAAATTCTAGACTTTATTTTCTTTTCTTTTTATGGATTTGATGGAGAAAATGGTTTTTGATTTGGAAGTTCAAACCCCTATAATATATGTATTTTTCATGGATTTAAGTATGGATCTACCCATAATGGGTGTTGATTTGGTTTGAATCAAAAAGAAAAGAAAATTAATTTTTCTAGTTTTGAAAACCTAACTTTTGAGTGATTTGAAATTCCACCGTTTTTGATCTATGCATTCTTTTCTCGATCCGTCAAAGAGAGGTACTAGATATATGTGTTGACTTGTAAACTCAAGTGGTAGAACTCAAAAATCATGTTTCTAAAAGTCACGGTGTTGATTTTGGTGAAAACAGTCCCGTTTTCTTAAAACTGTTTTAGATCAGTCTGAAACGGGGGTATTTTCATCTACTTTTTGTGCTTTAAAAATTCTGGAAAAATTTGGAGTGTTAATATCAGAAGTTATGAAGGTTGTGTAAAAATTTGAGAATTTTTGGCCATACGGTTTGAGAGTTATGGATTTTACGGTGAAGGGCTATTTTTATGAAGCCACCCGAATAACTCTCTGTGTATAAGTCTAAAAATTATAAAATTTTTACTGGAAGTACATGTGTATAACAGGAACATACTGTAAAAATTTCAGAAGTTTTGGAGTTAATCTCGATTAATGAAAAATTTGAGAATATTCGGCTATTATGGACTATTTAAAAATAGTAGATGTATTTTAAAAATTTCGGGAAAAATATATGTTCAATATGGAACTATATTCCGTCAAATCTCAGAAAAAAAGTATTTTTGGGACTGATTTGATATTTTTCATCTAAATGATGATAAATGGATAAATGAATATAATTAAATATATGATGTCCAAAAATATGAAAAATACGTTTTATGACTTGAGACCCTTGAGCATGGCTTATGCAGATTTTTGATAAAGTTTTGGGTCGGGTGTGAAGTGTTGTGATGTTTATGGTATTTTAGAATGTTTAATGAGTTAATTAAGGAAAGGAAAACAATTGAAAACAATTGTTTATTAATATGATTAATGACTTAAATTATTGTTATATGACTAATAATATTGGATTAATATATTATTAGTAGTATTTGACTGGAATGTTATTAAAAGGTTAATAACCTTAGCGTAAAATATTATTACATAATTAATAATATTCGACGGGAGATTAAAATAAGAGATTTATGTTATTTTTCAATATAATTGTTGAAATTGGTATTCAATGAACTATATTATACTTGTAATAGACTAAAATGAGAATTCAGGGTGCTGAATTGGATTTTGGATTGTTGAAATGGTTTCAGTCTGCTGAAATATTTTGTGGTCTGCTGAAATAGTAATTTCAGGATGCTGAAATGTAATCCGATTTACTGAAATGATATTTCAGTTTACTGAAAGGTTATTTAGCTTACTAAGATAACATATAAAGGGAAAACTTATAAGTATAAGTTATAAGTGATGAAAATAGTATCAAAGTATAATGATAATATTAAGACTAAGGTGTAATGTCTAATACTTAACTTTGTGAGTGAAGGTTAGACAAGTTAATATAAGATGATGAGATTATAAGTAAGTAAATGAATATGGTGTTAAGATTATCTAATATTTGACTATGTGATTAAGTGTTAGATAGTATTATGAAATAAGGTATGATATGCTAATTGAAAGATCAATCTTATACATGATAAGTCTTTTCAATAAAGAGAATAGATTAAATTGCGTAGCGGTAATCGACTATGCAGGCAAGTTTCCTTAACTCAAACTCGAGTTATATTACAAAGCATGTTAGTGAATGATTATTGATGATTATTCACGTCTAAACTGATTATTGATTCACACTTAGTGCATGTTGCATATGTTCATCAGGTATGAAAGGCTGATCACCTTCATTACCCTAAGGTTCAGATAAAGTTATTCCTGGTCCTTGTTGACTTTAAACATTATTGATTCAGTCATTCAATTATTGACATCTTGATTCATGTTCCTTCACAATTATTAAATTGTTGAAAACTTGAAAGCTTATTATTCTTTCAATCATGATATATCTTTATTGAATTTAAACTTGCTGGGCAAAGTAGTTGCTCACCCTTGCTATATCATGATAATAAATTTCAGATAAAGGCGAAGGCTTGAAGAAGGACAGAGACAAAAGCAAAATACAGTAATAGATTGTTATAAGAATAACTATTTAGTTATCTTATTGTAAACCTTTATAATTTTGAAGGTTTGTATTTAGTTAAGGTTAATAAACCTAGGAAAATGTTATAGAATTATGTAAAATAAATAATATATGTTTATTTGTTCCGCATTAGATGATAGAATATGTATGATGATGAAGTACCGTAACGTACCAAGTCCGAGGTTCAAAGTACTCGAATTTAGGGACGTCACAATTGGTATCAAAGCTGTATGTTATAAACCTTAGGTAGGGGTACCTTAGGCTATAACCACGGAGATGATGATAAGGAATAAACTCAGATCGAGTTTAAGTAATAAGAAATGAATTTAGGAAATTCATTATTAAGTTAAGAGAAAGATAAAGAAGATTCAAAGAAGAATCTTGAAAAGCTATAAGGATAAGAATCTCGAGTTACCTGACTCCAGTAATAAAAATAAAAAGTGATAATAAATAGACGATGTCTATAAGATGAAAAGTGTAAATAAAATCATAATATAATATGATTAAAGAGAAGAATAAGAAGATCGTAGTATAACACGATCGTAGGTATAAGGAGAAATGATTTCAAAATAAGATCACGACGTGATCATATTAAATTGTTGAATAACATATGATATGTTAAGTGATTGGTATGATATAGCTTGATGCTATAAAAAGAAGGTACTATGAAATGGTACATTGTAAACTCAAAAAAAGAGTGGCAAATGTTAAGATGCGGATTAAAGAAAATTTATATTAAGAAAAGAGAAAGTTAGAATTGTGTAGGATTTCAATTGAGGACTCATGTTAGCAGCTGAGTTGTATGATTCCTTGTATGGGCGGAGAATTTGTACTTGGTTTTAAAATCACTTAGCTTCCTGGTCGATATAGTGGTTAGGTTGACAAATTCTTTGTATGGGCAGGGAATTGTCTGCTTAGCTTCCTATGTTGATTAGTGGCCGAGTTTGGTTTGACAACCATTTAGTTTCTTACATTGATAATCATTGGAACCTGGTGTCGCGCTATTTGCTATATGCATGTTGATAAGGTGATTCTTTTCTCATGTGTATAACGAATAGGTAGAGAATAGAAGGTTAGTTGCGAGTTCTTAAAGCTCATACTTATGGTAAATTCATGACTCATAATCATATGGTATGTTTTGAACCCCTCAGCGAATGGATGCCTATGGTTTGACTAGGATAAGTTCTTAAACTCATATGATTGTGGAAAGTTCCTGAACTCATAATGTGTGGTAAGTTTGATGAACTGGGGTATAGCTAAGTGTGAATGGAGAATTGAGGATGATAGAAATAGATAGAATTATTAAGCAATGGATTAATAGAGAAATTAAAGTTGATGGTGGAAGCATAGGTATTCCAAATCTTCTAGCTATGCTATACTTCGAAGTTTTTGACATCAAGCTAAATTCGCACTGATGTGCCTTTAAAAATGAATTTTTGTTATCCTCAACACATGGTGACAAGTGTATAGGTGTGGACTTTGAGCCACTAACACATCATTACCTATTGTGGCATGATGACATCAAAGATGATTTTTAAAGAATTTGAATGGTTTAAAGAAGAGTCTACGCTAATTTGTTTCGGCTAGACAAAAATAATTTGAGATGTCAAAATGTATTTTATATATCATCAATGCATCATGAAAACTGATGTAGAATGATAAACATGATGGAGTTATCAATGCAGAATTACCTAGTGTGGGATGTGATTTAAAGATCGCCAGCCCACTATGGAATGATGTAGTATAACAAAGTCACACAATGACGAAATCCTCAAATGGACTGTAAATACAGTGTAGTATCATGACGTCATAAAATGATTTTTAGAATTTTAAAGAAAAGTTAAGTGCCAATTAAATGTGGAGATACACATGTTTCGATTGAAATTCGAATTATTTGATATGCGTCTAAGCTATTTAATTCAGCTAGACAAATGTTTATGAAAATTCAAAGTATTTTTGAGAATTTATCCCGAACCAAATTATTTTGATGCGGAATCCTATGATAAGACTGAGGTGAACTATGTTGATTGTATAAAATAATCCAATCTAGTAGCGTAAATATTTGCTAGACATGATTGTTACGTTATGCATGACGTAAGAGTGTGATAGGCTAATCACCTAAAGTACTAGCAACGGTAGTTTACATTCTTTGTGATTGTAAACATTCCTAGTAATTTACTGTTTTGCGATATAAATATCGTTAAAACTATGTGTTCATAGTCTATATGACCCCTCAGCATGATTTGAATTTTTTTAACTCCTTAGACTGAAGACATAGAAGAATGTGATAGTAGCAGAGCTCCTCATAGTAGGAAGCAAGATGTGCTCATTAAATCGAGCATGAAATCAAGTAAAGGTTAATTTGAAAACCTAGTTTTGATGAATAAAAGGAGTGGTGATTAGTAGACTGAAATTTTGAGGACGAAATTCTTAGAAGAAGAGGTGAATGTGATAACCCAAAAATTCTTAAAATCCTGATTAGAATAAAGGTTAAAGAATAAAACCTAGAAGAGAGTTTGAGGATTTATTTAAAATTTTTAAAAAGAACCTATATGGTTTCTTAATTGAATGAGAATAAAGAAATATGGGTTACAAAATTTCAAAACCCTAGAAATGAATTAATATGTACTTGAAGGAATATCAAAAATAAGGTATTATGATACCTGTAAATTCGATGTGAACTGAATAGTCTAAGAAATGTTATATAAGTACATATTGAAATTTTATTAAGGAGATAAGATTTCACATGAAGAGATGCTATGAGGTTAAACGAAGATGAGTATATGTATAGAAATATATATACTTAGTAAGGTGCTATATATATTTTAGCAAGAGGAATAATGAATTAAGTTAATGATATAAGGATCAAGATGAAACTATGTTAGTAATTAACATAGCTTGAATGTTGGCCTTGATTGTCAAATAAGAATTTGAATAAGTATAAAGTCGTTAGTTAATACGATTAACAATATGAAGGGAGTAATTTAAAACTCAAAATTTGAGTTAGAGATAAAATTTTGAAGCACGGACTGCTCGGTTGCATCCGGAAGGTCAAGTTTAGTCAGAATGGACAATAAACACAAAATGTGTAAGGGTTAACTTTATGGTCAAAGTCAACAGTTGACTTTTTATGGAGAAAAATCAAAATTAGTGTGAGAAGTGAAATATGTTATGATTATGTGAATAATATGCTATAGTATTTAAAGGAAGTCTCACTAATAAATTAAATAAGTTAGTGAATTAACCTAAGTAGTTTATTAATCTAAAAAATAGATGTAAGGTGTTAAACCCTAATTAAATACTCAATAAACTTGAATAAGACAAGTCTAATTGGGTTATGTGAGTGAATTAGTATTATTAATGAATAATAATATGGGAATATTAATAATAATGAGCATAAGCTCAAGAGATAATAATGAAAAAAATAATAATAATTAAACAACCCCAATTATATTTTTAGTGTGGGACTTGTAGATAAAATTAATTTCAGGGCAATTGGTTTATTAGATTAGCCCAAGAGGTCATGTATAAGATAAATATAATAATGACCCAATTGAATTAATGGGGAAGCCCAAGTTCAAATTTTTAGTAAGCATGATAATAAAAGTGCAAGCCCATTAAGCATGTAATTGCAAGCCCAATTGTTAAGCCCACTTGGAGAGGTTATTATAGTCATTAATTAAGCTAGCTAATAAAAACAAAATTGGTGAATGAAGAGGGCATGTGGCCAAAAATTAGAGGAGTGGAAAAAGGAGTGGAATGTAATGATTAAGTAGCTTTAGTAGGTAAACAACTTCATTTGTTGTCAACCTTTTAATTGGACAACACACTAGGTGTTTCTTGCAAGACATCTTTGCTATGATGAGAGAGTAGGTAAGATATGGATGAGATGAAATCTAATCCTTTGGATTACGCTAGCAAATTTAGGATATCAATTTTATTCTCATTTTATTTGCTAGAGAAAAAAAAGAATAGAGAGAGAAAAGGAAAATACTAGAGAGAGAGAGAGAGAGAGGATCTCGTGGGGAAGAAGAAGAAGAAAGGAAGAGGGCCTAAGTTCATGCACCAAAGATTTATAACCTACTTTGGGTATAGAAGGAAGAAGGCTAAAAGTCAAGGCACAAAAAAATTAAATTCTAGACTTTATTTTCTTTTCTTTTTATGGATTTGATGAAGAAAAGGGTTTTTGATTTGAAAGTTCAAACCCCTATAATATATGTATTTTTCATGGATTTAAGTATGGATCTACCCATAATGGGTGTTGATTTGGTTTGAATCAAAAAGAAAAGAAAATTAATTTTTCTAGTTTTAAAAACCTAAATTTTGAGTGATTTGAAAATCCACCGTTTTTGATCTATGCATTCTTTTCTCGATCCGTCAAAGAGAGGTGCTAGATATATATATTGACTAGTAAACCCAAGTGGTAGAACTCATAAATCACATTTCTAAAAGTCGCGGTGTTGATTTTGGTGAAAATAGTCCCGTTTTCTTAAAACTATTTTGGATCAGTCTGAAGTTGGGGTATTTTTGTCCACTTTTTTTGCTTTAAAAATTTTGGAAAAATTTGGAGTGTTAATATCCGAAGTTATGAAAGTTGTGTAAAAATTTGAGAATTTTTGGCCATACGGTTTTAGAGTTATGGATTTTACGGTGAAGGGCTATTTTTATGAAGCCACCCAAATAACTCTCTGTGTATAAGTCTAAAAATTACAAAATTTTTACTGGAAGTACATGTGTATAACAAGAACATACTATAAAAATTTCAAAATTTTTGGAGTTAATCTCGATTTATGAAATATCTGAGAATATTTGGCTATTATAGACTATTTAAAAATAGTAGATGTATTTTAAAAATTCCGAGAAAAATATATGTTCAATATGGATCTATATTCTGTCAAATCTCAGAAAAGAAGTATATTTGGGGCTAATTTGGTATTTTTCATCTAAATAATGATAAATGGATAAATAAATTTAATTAAATATATGATGTCCAAAAATATAAAAAATACGATTTATGACTTGAGACCCTTGAGCATGGCTTATGCAGATTTTTGATAAAGTTTTGGGTTGGGTGTGAAGTGTTGTGATGTTTATGACATTTTAGAATGTTTAATGAGTTAATTAAGGAAAGGAAAATAATTGAAATAAATTGTTTATTAATGTGATTAATGACTTAAATTATTGTTATATGACTAATAATATTGGATTAATATATTATTAGTAGCATTTGACTGGAATGTTATTAAAAGGTTAATAACTTTAGCGAAAAATATTATTACATAATTAATAATATTCGACGGGAGATTAAAATAAGAGATTTATGTTGTTTTTCAATATAATTGTTGAAATTGGTATTCAATGAACTATATTATGCTTGTAATAGACTAAAATGAGAATTCAGGGTGCTGAATTGGATTTTGGATTGCTGAAATGGTTTCAGTCGGCTGAAATATTTTGTGGTCTGCTGAAATAGTAATTTCAGGATGCTGAAATGTAATCTGGTTTACTGAAATGATATTTCAGTTTACTGAAAGGTTATCTAGCTTACTAAGATAACATATAAAGGGAAAACTTATAAGTTTAAGTTATAAGTGATGAAAAGTGTATCAAAGTATAATGATAATATTAAGACTAAGGTGTAATGTCTAATACTTAACTTTGTGAGTGAATGTTAGACAAGTTAATATAAGATAATGAGATTATAAATAAGTAAATGAATATGGTGTTAAGATTATCTAATATTTGACTATGTGATTAAGTGTTAGATAGTATTATGAAATAAGGTATGATATGCTAATTGAAAGATCAATCTTATACATGATAGATCTTTTCAATAAAGAGAATAGATTAAATTGCGTAGCGGTAATCGACTATACAGGAAAGCTTCCTTAACTCAAACTCGAGTTATATTACAAAGCATGTTAGTGAATGATTATTGATGATTATTCACGTCTAAACTGATTATTGATTCACACTTAGTGCATGTTGCATATGTTCATCAGGTATGAAAGGCTGATCACCTTCATTACCCTAAGGTTCAGATAAAGTTATTCCTGGTCCTTGTTGACTTTAAACATTATTGATTCAGTCATTCAATTATTGACATCTTGATTCATGTTCCTTCACAATTATTAAATTGTTGAAAACTTGAAAGCTTATTATTCTTTCAATCATGATATATCTTTATTGAATTTAAAGTTAATGGGCAAAGTAGTTGCTCACCCTTGCTATATCATGATAATAAATTTCAGATAAAGGCGAAGGCTTGAAGAAGGACAGAGACAAAAGTAAAATACAGTAATAGATTGTTATAAAAATAACTATTTAGTTATCTTATTGTAAACCTTTGTAATTTTGAAGGTGTGTATTTAGTTAAGGTTAATAAACCTGGGAAAATGTTATAGAATTATGTAAAATAAACAATATATGTTTATTTGTTCTGCATTAGATGATAGAATATGTATAATGATGAAGTACCGTAACGTGCCAAGTCTGAGGTTCTAAGTACCAGGATTTGGGGACGTCACATAGCCACCACATGAGTCCTCAGTTAAAAACCCACCTAACTCTATCTTACTTATAACTTCTCGCTCTATACTCGATACATACTTCTATATCTCATCATTTATAACTCCTCGTGAGTTAATCTCGTACTATATCATAGTACATTCTCGTTATAGTCTCAAACTATAAACATTCAATCATTACAGACCATATGTCTTTTATAACTTTAAAAGAAATCACGCTGTCATCTTATTCTATAATCATCTCCCTTATGATTCTTTTCTTATCTCATTATCTTTTTATTTTAAAAACTTCTTATCTTTACCTTTCATCATATCATACTATGATATTATTTATGCTTTTAATCTTATAGACCTTGTCTATTTATCGTTATTCGTCATCTTGATTATTTGGAATTAGGCAACTCTTGATTCTTGTCTACATGTCTCTTCAAGATTCTTCTTTGAATCTTCTTGTTTATTTATTAACTCTTCCTTTAAAAATTTAATATCATTCACGTTACTCAATATTTTATTCGAGCTTTATCCCTCGCCATTCTAGTATTATTCTCATAACATTTCTAGGACTAAACTCATCCTATACATCTACGTATTTGAAAAGAATCACCCTTTCATTATACATACTTAAACTTAACTTCTTATTCTTTTAACCTAAGGTCATAGCCTTAGGTACTCTTACCTAAGGTGTATAACCTATCAGCTTTGATACCAACTGTAACAACCCCAAAATTCAAACAATTTAACTATCGACTTAGGTCGTTAAAAATACATTCAGCCTCAAATTTTACATCATTAAACGATAATACAACCATTAAAATTTACGGAATAAATAAAATTTTCTATTACAAACTATTCTCGTTCCCAAAACTTTCAACCTTTACATCTAAATATCTCAGAATCATTTTAATACTACAAGAGTTTACATCGCAAAACGATATTACAATACAACATTAATACATTTACCGAAACATTAGATATGGTTTACAAGAATAACAACTTGGGTAGGATATTAAATCTTCATGTATCACTTTTGATCCATATCAATCAAGTAGCACATAGCGTTACCTTCAATTCTTGAATATGCAAAAATAGTTATTTGCAAGAATGAGCTTGACAGCTCAACAAAATCTAACAGTTTTCATGCATCACGTAGCATATAATAACATGCTCAACATACAAGAATAATCATAAAATAAACATAGGATACATGTTGTAGCTCACATAACAACTATAAAGATTGAGTTCCTTACTCAATCAACATTCATAGCTCAATTATCATAGTCATAGATTGACTTTCACATTTCATACTTTTGACATATATAATACATCATACAATAAAATTTTAAAGCAGTTCATCATCAAGTTCACATAGCAAAAAGGAACTGAAAGACTTGCTTTGATCGTTGTTTACCAATAAAAGTTTAACATCTTACAGTTATCTGCACTTCACGTGCCCTACACAATTATATTATCATGCACATCAACTATTAGTCATATATCAATGCATAGTAGTTGTAATGTAAACTTTACTCTACATCCTATAACCCTTCTTATTAATCAATACACAATGTTCAATTTGATTGTGTTAACTTTTGACTTACATCTCACTGTATTTCATACTCGAAGTTCATTCAAGTGTTTAAGTCTTGCTAGAAATCATTATTGGTTTTATATTAAACCAATTTTATATCTTATAATATTAATTTCATTTGACTTAAAACACTTTTTACGTTCATTAACACTTATCACGGCGTTTTGACGTTCATTCGTCACACACCCGATTTGTCTCTCTTGTGTGTGCTTAGTATGCTTATACAACTTATCTAATACATCAATTATTAATGTTAAACATCATTATGTTTACTAACATTCAGGTTGTATAACTTAGAACATCATCTTTTATTGTCAGAAGCACTACACTTGTATACGTGCATGCCTAACGCCCTCCGATTGTTCCCGAAAACACAACATTCCTAAAGATGACCATTTTAACCCTTGTTCCCGACCTCAAATTGAAAAACTTAAAGAATAAAAGTTGTAGGTCTATTCGTCCTCGTTCCGGATCATCTTGAATCGCCTCAATCGGAGTTCTTATAAAGATGTTATGCTCATTTTAGTTAAAATGTCCAGTCAATTTTTTTTTCCAAAATTTAAAAGACAGACTACCCCTAAGCCGGGGCTGGGGTTTTTGTACTACAATAGCAAGCCGGGGCTTGGGTACATTCTGCCATTTTCGCGAATTAACATCACGAACACTACAGAAAGCCAAATTAGGCCTAAAAACTCCTTTCTAACAACCATACCAACCTACCCAAGGTGTAATATGTTTACAGAAACATAAACTAATGTTTCTAACACGTTTCTAACCACATAAACAACATAAACATCAAGATTACAACCTTTAATTTCACTATTTCTGTTATTTCTTCTTCTTTTAACATTCATAGAAAAATTCCTCACTGTGAATTCATTTCTTAACCAAATTGATTCATTTAACTTGTGTTCTTTTCGTTTTTAAACATTTTAACAACATCCCTCATCAATTTAAGATTTTTATCATGATTTCATAGCAATATTAATCTCAAAATTGACCAAAACTTATATGTATTTCAACAAAACTCTAATTTCTCATCTTTAACATGTTCTCATGATTTTGATAACAGCAAAACCAATTATAGATTACTCATAACATATTATATATATCTAATAACATATATAACCATCACAATCAAATTCCCAACTTAACATTCATAAAAAATTTACAAAAATCAAGAAAACTCAAATAAGGGTTTTTACCTTTTAATTTCTTCTTGGACTAGTTAGAAGATAGGAATTGCTTGATTAATCTTCTTCCTCTTCTTTGATTCTCAGAATTTTCTTCTCAATTTACAGAGAATTCTCTCCATTTCTCTATTCCTCTCTTCTGTGTTCTTAACCTTAGAAAAATAAGATACGTATATTTACTTAGCCCTCAGTTACACAAACCATGAGTCTCAGCAGTTAGAAAATACAAAGGGTCTCTAGGCCATGTTTGGCTAGAACCCAAAATCCCTTTTTAATTAATTTTAATATTCCTCTATTATATGGTACATTTGTCACACATAACCAAACAAATCTTATAATTTTATATTAAGTTACATTGGGTTTATTAATAACTTAAGTTATTAAATCACTCCTTATCAACATAATAAATTTATTTAATAAATCATCCATCCTCTAATTTAATTATTTAATTAAATTAGAGCATTGTCATTCCATTAGCGTAATAAAATATGCACCGATTATAAAATTATTTATCATCAATTTACTTAATATCATCATACATGAATAAATTATTCCATAATAATTTCCATCAAATATTTACTTTATTTAATAAATATCTCAACTAAAATATTTATTTTACTCGATAATTATCTTAACTATTTACAAAATTCACAATCAAATTACATTAACATATTACATTTATATGTAACACATTACCCTCTCATTTTATTAAAATAAATATATTTACATTAATTCACTATTTTAATTAAGTGAATTACTCTAAATATTTATGAAATTTAATTCATAACAATTCCATTGCCAATAAGGCATAATAATCAAATTATATTATTCCATAATATAGTTTTCAACTTAATTAAATTAACTAATAACATTCAGTCAATTTCGTTTTTTGTAACAATTTCATTTACTCTCTTCAATAGTTAAATTAACTATTAAACCTCACTTTCCCAATATATGAAAATATATTTCTCTTCACAACAGATCACATATCTCAAAATATATTGTACGTATATATACATACTCAAACTCAAAACATCTCATAATAAGAATTTTAATTATTAAAATTTTATTTTAATAACTTATAAAAATTCGGGTTGTCACATCTACTATCTACTAAAATAATCATGAATGCAAAGTAAGAAAGAATATGAAAAGTCTTATATCCTCCTGGATCAAAAATCATTATGTAGAACTCTTCATGTCGCAAATCCACCCATTTACGAATTCCCGGATCAAAAATCAAGGTGGTGATCTCGATCATTCGCAAACAAAACCACGTCAATGATCCTGGGTCAAATGTCAATTTTTGAAATTCATCACGTCGCATAAGCCTATACACCTGAATCCCTGGATTAAACACAAAATAAAACAAATCAACAAGTTCCTTTTGTCTAATCACAAAGGAATCAAATAAATCAAAATCACATGTATAGTCTTAAAACAATATTCAAAACACTTCCCTGTAAACTCTCAATGCATTGATCTAATTGAATTGTACGATCCATGTTTCCCTCTATGAATATGATCCTTTCACGAATCTGCAAAACACAACCAGCCTTTCTCCTTCCATTGACATTAACACAATCAAAATCACATAATAGCAACGGAATAAAAAAGTCACAATCATAAGTTGAAAATTTAATAGCATATCGACGATGATCATAAATAAACTCAACACATGCTAAAGAATTTCCCAAACTGTTGACAAAAATCGGAATATCATCAAAATAGAGAATAACAAATTTTCCCATTAAAGAATGCAAAATATAATTCAACAATTCCATGGAAGTATGCAATGCCTTAGCTAATTCAAGTGAACTAACTAAACGTGCAAATAACTCATCTCTCAAACCATCTTGATGATAAACACTCCTTGAATCAAAACCATATGATAGCAAATTATGCAATGAAGATTGCTCTAACGAAACAACATGCATGATTACTGTCGACGTCGAGATTTTTATTTGTCCCTTTTCTATTCTTGTTCTTTTGTGTTCTCATGTTGGGTGAGATTTGTTTGAAAAAACAAGCGAAAAAGGTCCGACATTTATATGTCGACGATTTGACTGTAAGAGTCGCCAGTTGGTTTTTTAACTTGTTGTACCAACACAACCGAGAAAAGATTTAGACATTGACCCAATGATGTGACATAGCTAAATGGGACTATGAAACCGAGTTTCATTAGGGTCCGGGGACTTGCTTATGCGGAGGGAATGTGTTAGGCACCCCCCGAAATCCGTGTTGCCACGGTGACCGCCACTTTTCAAGAAATTATTATATGAATGTGTGTGTGTATGGGTCAATGTGCTGTTATTTGGAAGTAGCGCTATGCCTCGTTTGCACCTATATACAAAGGATTTGAATTTGTGTAAAAATTCAGTTTTAAACAAGATATAACAGTGATGTTTTATAAAAGAGGTTTTTTTCAAACCCTTGTGCTCAATAGTAATTGAGGCATTTGATACTTCCATTTTATTATTAAGTGTTCGACTTGATTACTTTTATTTTTGAGATGCGAAGCATCTTCGAGAAAATAATGTACAAAGCAGTGCCGAACTCCTCATGGGCATAAAAACCATCTGAGGAAATCCAAGCACCGTGAATAAATTTACAAGCTTCTTACAGCTGAAAATGTCCATCACGGAACCGAATCTAGATTCAGTAGACTAAATCTTTGATCACATGATTTCTAGGCTCACATGATGCTGCAATTTGTACGAAAGCAGCAAGCAGCTATATATATATATATATATATATATATATATATATATAGATATATATATAAACATGATCACCAACCACGAAACACCTCCATGGGGGATCAGAAATGTAAATAAAGCTGTAAAAGCAATCAACCGCCACAAAGTAAACTCCAGGCGGGACGGAACATAAATAAAGTTGTAAAAGCAATCAACCGCCATGAAGTAAACTCTAGACGAGACGAAACGTAAATATATATATATATATATATATATATATATATATATATATATATATACTTATATATATGAACTGTTGTCAGACTTTGTTCGATGAGCCTGGATATAAAATCCAGGCGCATCGAACATAGTTCGACACACAGTTCATATATATATATATATATATATATATATATATATATACAAAAGCAATTAAACGCTCCAGACATAAGTTTAGGCTCATCGAACAGAGTTCGACACACAGTTCATATATATATATATATATATATATATATATATACAAATTGAAATGAAACCAGGGACTGAAGTCCGGGTATACACACGCAACACGACTCTCAACGTGAAGAATAGTGTGTGCAAAGATGAAGAGAAAAGCTTTAAAATATGTGAGAAGGCTTACAGTGGGATGCCAAAGAAGACTTCTACAACTTTAAGTGGATGAACACTCGGCTCCCGTCTGTATAATAGTAGCTATATGTGAGCTCACAAGTGTTTAAAATGAGAAAGCACTCAGTTTAGGGGGTGTACAGAGCAAATTGGACAGGGCTTCCTCACCTTTTTCTCTTACAAAATGGCCACCCCAAGCCCTCTATTTATAGAGGGGGGAGCCACATGTGTACCTGCGGCTAGCCGCTGATGTACCTGCGGCTACCCGGGGTGCCCTGAGCTCCGTGGGTCCCACCGTCTTGAAGTACGTGCATGCATGCAATGTGATGTCCGCTCAAACTTTTATCACTTCAATCCGGGCATCTGATTGAGGTGTATAAGACCTATTTCGGACCTCCATTGTCGAGAGTTATGCAATGACATGGGATTAGAGGTTGTACGAAGTCAGGAAGATGTCCAGGCTTCAAGCTTCAAATTCTATCCGTTGCCCTACGCATTAGTCACTCGGGATTGGACTTCCTTGGTTCTTATGGGACATTGCTGTGTAAAAATGTATGTATGAGATGTTTGAGACGGTGCGATGTGGCAAAATAATGATCTTACCCCTCACCAGGGTTATCTCCGGTTTGGGCTGATAAAGCAGACGTTGCTCAGGGTTATCTCTGAGATTGGACTGCTGTAAGTACTGAAGGTCCTCAGGGTTATCTTTGAGGTGTGCCTGTCTTCTCGGTGTTATCTCTGGGTCTTGTACTGAGTGCCTCAGCATGAGTATCGAGGTTGAAGCTGATCGCATGCATTTGAAACAAGCATTTCCAGGGTTATCTCTGGAACTGCAATTACACTCCTTGGGGTTATCTCCAAGATTGGAACCGCTATTCCCAATATTGGGACTGAGACTGAATATCTCGGGGTTATCTCCAGGATGAATCGGCCTTCTCCGGTGGAATTTTTGGTATTTGAACTGCATGCCTCGGGGTTATCTCCGAGGTTGAAACTGATACTCCTGGTATGTGTTCTGAGGTTGAGAGTGAACTTTCGATCGTATCTGAACTGGATATGAGCTGTCTTCCAGGGTTATCTCTGAAAGACGAATCTGTCCTTATGCAATGTTAGTGACAGGTGTACAAAAAATTTTGAGTGTCTACAGATGCCCCTTTTTATCATATTCATGCAATGCAATGGCATATATAGGATAAAGAATCCTAGACACTTGAAATGTAACAAGGTAAACATGATACTATGTGGAGCAACATGATGCAAGTGTATGATGCATATGTATGATGCATATATTTTGTTGGATTGCTCTCCAACATAGTGGGAAGATTGCCGGCTTCCTGTTGCTTCTACTGGGGATGGCAATAAATAAGGAGCCTGATAAACTGTCATGGACGTGCAATCCACAGCTAACAGGAATCTCTAGGATTGTTGACATTGGGGTTATCACAAAAGTCCTGAATCCTTGATACAGACTTTGTTCCGAAGATGTGCCTCTCGTGTACAAGAGATCTATGGGGATAAAGTTTTGTCTGCTTGAGGATATGTATAACATATTCCATCATCGATCCTCCCCGATGATGTTGATCCTTCTTGGTTTTTATCTCCAGGACATATTAATGTTCTGTTGGATTTACTGCCAATAGTATGTGTTGTCAGGGCTGCTTGACCTTCATTGATGTGTGAATCAACGGATGACCACGCGTTGTAACCCCCGCCGAGGATCTACTTGATCTTTGCTGACGTGTGCATCAACAGATGAAATCCCTACTGGGGATAAATGCCAAGGCTTCTTGACCTTTGTTGATGTGTGTATCAACTGATGCAATCATCGGATGGCTTCTGATGCGTCGTTGGGTTTACTTGCCAACGGCTGAACTGATGTCAAGGTTGCTTGACCTTTGTTGATATGTGCATCAATGGATTCAAATACGTGATACCCCTGCCGGGGATATGTACTTCGACATATAAAAATGCGTGATGCCCCCGCCGGGGAAACTGCTTGAGAATGCGTGCTGCCCCCGCCAGGGATGTGTACTATAGAATGCGTGATGCCTCCGCCGGGGATGGTGCATCAACAGATACAGATGCGTGATACCTCTGCCGGGGATATGCACTTCGTTATATGAAAACGCATGATGCCCCTACCGGGGATGTGTGTTAGAACGCGTGATGCCCCCGCCGGGGATGGTGCATCAACAAATGCAGATGCGTGATACCCCTGTCGGGGATATGCACTTCGACATATGAAAACGCGTGATACCCCCGCCGGGGAAACTGCTTTGAGAATGATGACCCCAAACTGGCAGCATTGGACCTTTATGCGGTATTCCCGAATGTGATCTACAACTGCTGAGATCATTGGTATAGTATACCCTGTGTTTGGACGAATACAAATGAAGGATATGAAAGCCACGGTCGGGCCCAGGAAAACCAGGGTTTCAGGTTATTCAGCTCAATCGCGTAGCGTTTTTATCCCTGATTTGGACTTTTCAGCTTGTGAGAACTCCTTTGCAACTCGAACTGGACCGAGCCAGAGGGGTGGGACCCACGTAAGGGTGCTACAGGTACACCTGCAGCAGCTGCAGGTGGACCTGCGGCCAGTCATGGCTATTAAATGCATGCAGGTTGTTTTCATAAGTCATTTTTAAGTTGCACCGCGAAGGAAATTCGAGAGCTCTTCTTCAGATCTGCTGAGTTCGGGCGACTTTCTGTAAATTCTATCACCGTACGAGTGTTCTACACTGTCCTGGTAATGTATGCATATCTTTTTTTTTTTCAGTTTTTATCAGTTGGAAAATGACTTATCACATGAAATACATCTAAACACATAGTAGTGAATATGCATGCTTAAATGACTTGATAAAAAATATTCAACATAGTAAATATTATTATTCAATCATGCTGAATATAATGATGTGAGAAATTTGACTTTTAAAACAGTCAAATTAGCACCTTTTTCTACTACTTCTTATCCTATTTGAGGATAAATAAGCAAAAGGTAAAAATGCAAAGTAATCCTGGTAATTAGGCTACCCTTATGGATTGATGACTTTGACATTTAGATGCATATAAGATGTTTATGACTGTGGGCATGTGTGCTACTGAATGGCCACCTAGTTATGCCTATGTGCATGTGGATAGTCTTATTTACAAAGGAAACTATGGCAAATTTTTTCAAAATGTAGGCATTGAGTAGTCATGTATTTTTAACTCTACTGTAGATGTATGTTAAAGTAATGCATGCATGCATGTAGTCATAAAATGCATTTTAAAAAGAAAGCTCTAGGTTTCAGAATTACCACATCCTTTCTGAGGTGATTTGGAGACTTGTTGTCCAGATATTATGGATCCGGATCAGCCGAGTAGTTCCCGCAAGACCACTTCTGGTGTACGGAGGAGGGCTTCTGAAGTGCCTTGATCCCGTTCTGTTAGACATCCTCGTCGTCTGGTGGAGGCAGTGATACGTCCAGTCCAGGTTGATGTGCCGGACGTCGAGGACGAGGAGGAGGATGCTCCGGTTGCGGACCCCACTCCTGCTGCACATATTCCCCGTAGGGACCTCCCTAGTATTCAGGTGGCAAACCCAGAGCTTCTGGGTGACTTGAGTCAACATCCCTCGATGTACTTGCACGCTAACGAGGTATCAAGTTAAATCTTAATCTTCCTTCTTTCCTATTGATGAGGAGTAAAGGATTTTGATGTCGATCTGCATTTTATGTAGGTTCCCGACTTTACACAGCCTCGAGAGAACTAGTTTAGCATTCACTCCATGTACCAGGCTCTACATCCTGACTATAGAGCGATTGTGCATGACTGGGAATTTGGGGCATTCTTTTTCATCCTTCCCCGTCGCTGTCCCTGGGGTTACCTCAGGGCATTATCTGAGCCCTGGTTTCACCAAACTCAGTCACTCCATTTGCTGGACTGTGAGGTGATGATGATGCCGATGGATTGGCGGTGTATCACAGGTATGAAGTTTGGAGGGGCACCAGTGCCTTGTACGGTGGATATTACCCTGACTACTGTCAGATCCTTGTTAGGAGTTTCGGCGGAGGCGCTCAAGGGTAGGACTGTCCATACGGGTCCTTTAAGCATAGATGCTATGAGTGGGCTTTTGAGTGAGCCCATACCAGTTGATGTAAGGGTCAGGGATCGCATTCTTTGGCGATTGTTCCTGATGATCATTAGGGGCTGCTTCATAGCAGATACTCTTCTACGGTGTCTTTCGCTTTGATCAGCGCCACGCGACATGTCGACCATATTGGAGAGTATGATTGGGGTTCCTACACCTTTACCTATTTCCTTAGGGGCATGCGTATGCGCTCGCAGGGCTTGACCGAGGCTTGGTTAGGATTCTACCCATTTCTGTTGGTGAGTATTTCTCTTGTAATTTACCATGTATAGGTTAAGAGTGTTAACCGACAGCAGATGTTTGCCTTTGTGTTGGCAGTTTTGGGCCTATGAGAGGCTCCCATGTAGCTGAGGTGATGGCATCATTCCATACTGGCGGAGGTCCCTGTAGCTGAGGGTTTCACTCATTGTCGCCTACAGCTGGAGTTATTGACAGCTGATGTCATCACATATATTCCCTACTCTGGGGAGCACTTGGCCACTGGATTTGAAGATGGGTACCCGACTGGTGTCGAGTACATGATTTTCACCCGTAGGGTTTCTCTCTTTACTGATGGAGGATGAGAGCTCTATTTAGGAGAGCGTTCTATTAGGAGCACCACAGGAGAGATCCGTATGCTGATCTTGCCTCCTACCAGGCATTATTGGCCTGTGTTGCAGTCACCCGCCACTGATATCCCATTGTTGGGTGTTTACAGTTTTGCATTGTCAGAGGGTCCCTGCACTCAGGAGATATTCCAGCATTGGTGTTCCCCTCGTACCATTGGAGCCCAGACCCGTGCCACTCCGTTCATGGGGGATATGGTTCCAGGATCCGTGATGATGACAAATTGGCTAGCTTGTGTTCGAGATCTGACTCATGTGACATAGATTGACAGCTTGACCCAGCGACTGGACCAGGCACTTAGCATTATCCGGTATTTGGGCAGAGATTCGGCAGAGGCAGATTCGTTTGATCCTTCCAGCGTAGGAGTTGGCCCCTCAGATGACCTATTTGGTTTTGCCGGTGCAGATCCTCCCTTGTATAGGCCTGACATCCCTATTGATTGAGATCCAGTGACTCAAGAGGAGTTACATCAGGTGGACAGGATTGATGATGTAGATATTAACACCATTGTCTTCTTCTGATGTATATTCTCGTTATCTCTTTTGATAGGCCTCTGTTAGTAGTAGGGCGTCTGTGCCCCATTTCCCTATATTTTTAGCTGTACAGAGATGATATATATAGATGATGATGTATTTAGGAATGAATGTACTATCTTCTATTCCATGCATCATATGGCT